>CM072769.1:3142500-3767500 GCA_036936925.1 Cenchrus fungigraminus
AGGAGGATCACAATCTCCTAATAAACAAATAATCGCTGTCTCTGACCACCTCTCCATGTGTTTATCCAGACAAGATCTCTAACCAAGTTTGTCGGAGATCGATCTCCAACCAAAATATCTCAGTTTTGTTTTGTGACTGATGCGGCCACGCATGTATATATCATCATAAGTTCAGAACCCTGAGAAGTGAATAATTGCATTCGATCAGCCCGTGTGACTGGTACCAAAAGTGATAGTGATGGATCGAGTCGTCGACGGAAGCATTTGGGTGCCTTGGGCGGACGCAAAGCGACACGCCCTAGCAGACAGGCAAGGAATGAAGGAAAGCGCGGCGCCATGGCCAAGCCCACACGAGATCCTCGTGAGACGTATGGATTTCAGGTGTGTACTGTTCTGATTTAATTTGCAGAGTTGTTTTCGCGGGAGGGAGACGGCATCCGCGTCGTCCAATCACGTCACGTCCCGCCCTGCGTGTGACCATCAGTTTGTTTAGCTGTCAGGGAGCTGCTGACCAGCTGTTCCTGTAGTTGTGTGCAGCTGCAGTGCAATCGAACAGCAGAGCTTCGCCAGAAATTCAGCGGATCCAAGAACACCATGGCAGCAGTTTTTCTCTCTTGTCATTTCACTTCTTATTCCGCTTCAAGAAGGAATGCGATTACAAATGTTCAAGATAAAAAATCTAACCAAGAACATGTGCACACTTGCTTGTGATGCATGGAGATGAATTTAATTAAGAATCCCGTGCATATATATAGATGTTCATCAGACCTAAAACTGAATTTTATTATTAGCTTTTGTGTTACAATTATTTGTTGCAGCCGGGTTTGTGGCACATGCATCTAATCTTGATGACTTTCACGAAGTAACAGTCGCCGTCGTCGTACTTCTCCCGGATGCACTCATCCTTGCATGCTTGTCTCTGATCCTTTGAAAAAGAACACGGCATCTGCTTACTTGGTGGGCTAAAACACTCCGGATCATTTTGACCAGCGGTAGCGTTCAAATCTAAAAAAACAAATTAATTAATGTCAAAACTATACATACGTACCAATCTGCATAATTAAAAAGGATGGGATGTTCGTGTTCGAGAGAGAGAGAGAGTACTTGATGATACGAGGAGCACTAGGAGAAGCATGGAGCACATCACTTGCTTGGTGGTTGCCATCTTATTTTGTAATGGCGATGAGATGGTGTCACTAGCGATGGGTCAAGACCAGGAGGTTGTCAGCCAATTTATAATGCGGCAAGCCTTGTATTTGTTTGGCCTATTGCTAATAATAGTAGCTATTAATTAGCTAATTAGCAGCAGGAATTAATTAGCTAACTAGGGGTAATAGCAAAGGTATAAGAATCCACGCACTAATACCTACTTTTTTAAATTTTAAATGTATAATTACGGTAATAAAATGGGAATTTTTGCTGCTGGACATCGAACTTCTTTCAAATTGGCTAAAACACACCGCAAACAACAAAATTAGCCCAGACACATTACAAAATGGGGATCCTTAGCTGTAACACACCGCAACGATTAAAACATGAATTTCTTTAGTTTCAAGAGAGAGGAGGTGGGTGAAATGTCATTTTTGTCCTTGTCTTCTTCCTCTCACCCATGGCACTATCTTCCTCCTCTTAGCTCCTCATCGGCCGGAGCTCAGCTCGCGACCTCGCTGGCTCGCTGGTCGCGCCTCCCTGCTCGGGCGCCCCCTCTTCCCATGCCTGCCTACACCTCCTCGCCGGCCAACAGCTCCCCGTGCCGTGTCGCGCCAGAGCTGCTGAGGGTGGGCCGCGGGGACGTCGCCCCCATGCCGCGCCGGGCTACAGCACCGTCGGAGAGCACCACGCCACCACCCCAGGCTGCCGAACCGCGCCGTCCATGGCCTTCTTTCCTGGCCGTCCGCAGCCATGCCTCTCCTGCTTCTTCCCCCGTGCCATGGCCCCACTGCCGCTGCCCTGCCCCCGCATCACAGCACCACCGCCGCTGCCTCGCGCCGTGGCCCTGCCACTACTCCGGCCGCTCCCGTGCGGCAGCACCACCGCTGCCGCCCCGCGTCGTGGTCCCATCGAGGAGGGAAGGGAGGGAGGCCCGCCATTGCGCCGGATCTCATCTTCAACGGGGGGGGAGCAGAGCTAGAGAAAGCGCCATGCCACAGGATGGAGGGAGCGGGCTGCGGGCTGGCGCGGCTCCTACTCCTTGGCAAGGGAGTGGAGCACGGCGGCGGACATGGAGCTGTCAGTGGATCGAGAGGCGCGGACGGCGGTGGAGCACGGCGCGCACGCCGAGGCAGTACGGATACTGGAACCCGGCAGGAGGCGTTGGCCGCCGTCGAGGTGGCTGGTGAAGCGAGGTGCACGGCGCTGGTGGCGGAGCTACGCAATCTTCGACCTAGCGCTCCTCTCCCGGCGTCCGTGAAGCCACCGTCCGCTGGCGCACACGTGAAGGAAGAAGATAGAGCTGACACACGGACTCCACTGCAGTGGAGGGCAAAATAGACATTTCATACCTCTACTCTCTCCTGAAATCAGAGAAATTTGTATTATAATCATTGCGGTGTGTTACAGCAAAAGGTTGCGATTTTGTAATGTGTCTTGGCAAATTTTGCCGTTTGCGGTGTGTTTCAGCCAATTTGAAAGAAGTTCGATGTCCAGTAGCAAAATTTCCCTAATAAAATAGCTAAAAAAGTCAAGAAATAAGAAGAAGAAGGAAAAAGTCTATTCTATAACCGTCAACTATCGACGTGGTTTGACTTTTAACCATCATTCCCAAAACCAGATACTCCGAACCCCGAACTATCGAAACCGTCTTATTTACACCCTCGATGGTTTTTGAGGTGGTTTTCACATACGTGACGCCACATCAGCTATCCGTGCTTCAGTGGGGCCCACATGTCATCCCCTCACTCTTCTCTTTTTCTCCGTTTTCGCCCCTGCTCTCCCTCCCGGTGGTGCGAGGAGGTCTGCCCCGACCATCTTCATCATGCGTCCGTCAACTTCCGTCAAGCTGGCGCAGTGGGGATGAGGCCGATGCCGCGGCATGTTTGACTCACCCGCTCCAGCGCTGCAAGGGCGAGGTCGATGCCCGTGACGTCGTCGACCCTTTCATGCGAATGCGACCGTGGTGGTGGGTAGGAGCAGCCCCACCCTCTAGCCCACCGACCCACAGATTCGCAGCCGCCTCTTGGGTGCTGCCACTCCACGGCCCCTGCGGACGCTACGGTGTTGGATTCCCGTGCGTAGAGCCCCGACGAGGCGACACGGCGGGACGAGCGCTTGCGGCGGAGGGTGAGGCTGCGGCGGGGCAGGGTGGTGGCGAGGTGGTGCGCGTCCGAGTCGATGAACTTGCGGAGGAGCTCGTCCAACGACGCCTTCGCCATGTGCTGCACAGACACCGCGCCCTGCGGCAGCTGCTGCTGCTTCGTTGCGTCGCCATCGATGGTCAGCGAGCGGGGCATTCGATCAAGTGGGGGTCCAGGTATGAAGGATTTTGTGTGTTGTGTTGATAAAGCGTTATATAGATTAAAGCAAGCACCGGGTGCATGGTATGCTTGTCTCTGCTCTAGATTACTAGAGCTTGGTTTTCAGTACAACAATACAACCGCCGTTTGAAATACTGTTTGGGCTGAACCACCATTTCAAGTGGCGGTTGGCGTGCCGCCCGGTTGGTTGGCGTACCGCCCGTCCAGGCCGCGGTATGCCACCAACCACCTTTTGAAAAGGCGGCTGCCTGGAACCGCCTTTTCAAACGGCGGCGTGTGTATATTTTTGAAAATTTGTTAAACGAGCATTTATTTTTGTGAAATCGTAGGAATAAAAAATATATATAAATTCCTGAACTTGAAACTGCCGACGCGGTGCAATCGGCAGAGGAGAGGATTGGTCGCTGATTCTGAATATCGGCAAAGAAACACTCTGCTTTCTTCTTGTGCTGACCGCAGCATGGGTTGCATGGAATAACGAGGTGGAGCATCCCAAGACTGAACACTGAACAGGGCGAAGATTCCATCAAGCATGCTCTGCCCTCTGCTTCAGAGATCAGAATCATTCACCCACCTGGGACTGGGAGACTGAAACCCTGAAACCCAACCACGGACAGCAGGCACACACGCAGGCAGTTCGTTGATTGATTCAGTTCTCAGGATCACAATCTCCTCATAAACAAATTGACCACCTCCGCAGACATGATCTCTAACCAATTTGCTATTTGTCGGAGATCTCCAACCAAATTTGTCAGTTTTATTTATGTTCTATTGAGCATAAAAAACATCGACGGGAAATGAATAATCCGCATTCAGTCCGTGTGACTATACCAAGTGTGATCGATCGAGTCGTCAGTGGTGTTTGATAGGGTGAGAATTTTCTCCCCTAAAAGAAATCTTGCACGCATGGAGTATACTAAATAAAGTTTAGAAATCTTTTCACGGGTGAGTGCAATTTTGCGCAACGAATCTAATCTCATTATATTTGTCTCGGAAATTTATCTAGAAGCTGTAAGATAATTTTGGAAACTAACTTATTTAATACTCTTAATTAGTGGTTAAAATTTCACTTAAAAAGGGTGAAAATTTTCTCACCCCCATCCAAACACCACCGTCGGCGGAAGCATTTGCTGCCTTGGGCGGACAGATCCTCGTGAAACGTGTGGATTTTAGATTGGGTGTGTACAAAAAAGCTCATCTGTTCTGATTTTCAGAGTTTGTTTAGCCCCTGGGTCGCTGTCTGGGAGCTGCTGACCCAGCTGTTCGCGTAGTTGTGTGCAGCTGCATTGCAATCGAACAGCAGAGCTTCGCTAGAAATTCAGCAGATCCAAGAACACCATGGTAACCGTTTGTCGCTCTTGTCATTTCACTTCTTATTCCGATTCAAGAAGGAATGCGATTACAAATGTTCAAGACGAAAAAATTAACCAAGAACATGTGCACACTTGCTTGTGTCCTCTCCTCTGGCGCTAATTTACAGCCAACAGCGAACTGAATGAAGACAGAAAAAATCTGCAAGGTTCCCTCGGTTTCGGGGGAATCTGAGGCTCTGACTCTGAGCTCCGGACCGAACGATTCTGCTACCTCGGATCACTCCCATGCCCACTCGCTTCAGCTGCGGGCCCTGGTGCTCTCTCCACTGAGGTGAAGAACACGGCGCAGAGCACCGTGAGCGCCACAGCCGGGAGCTTCCCGGCCACGAGGCCGACGAGGATGACCAGCACGAACGCGGCGAGCGGCAATGCGCTGCCCCCTTGCCAACGGTGGCGCCTCGCATCGCTGACCGTGACCGATTCCGGCGCTGGCGCCACCGTCTCCTCGACGGGGGTGGCTGCTACCGCGGGCTCGGGGGCGCTGACCTCGCCGCCGGCGCCCGGGTGCTCGCTCTCGCCACCGTGGAGGGAGTCCTCGGCATCCTTGGCTCTCTTGTTCTGCAGCTTCTTGGCGAGGAGCGTCCGCAGCGATCTCCTCTTCTCCTTTCTCTTGCCGGGGCTGATGCCGCCCGGATCGTCGCCGGCGAACTCGTCGGTCGTGTCGGCGGCGCAGGGGGAGGAGGCCTCGCTCTCCGTGTCGGACGCGGCGGCGCAGCTCGGCCTGGGCGTCTCGGCCGGCGACTCCACCGCCTCCCGGATCGGCGAGACGAGGCCGCGCCGGCGCGAATTACGCTCACCCTCCTCCATCTCCGGCCGCGGCCGCCGGCGGGAAGCGGCGGGCGACGACCTGACAGACTCGATCCAGAACAGCGCCACCGACGCTATCGTCGCCGCCAACACCAGCCGCTTGCTCCAGATCACCAGCAGCGCGAGCGCCACGACCCCGCCCACAGCGAGGAGCTCCGGCCGGACGGTAAAGCCGGCGCCTTTGGGGCGGGCCGGCGGCGATGCCGGCACCGCCGAGTCCCGCTGAGCCGCCGAAAGCTCCCTCCTTTGCTGGGGCGCCGGCTCCCTGGCGGAGGAGGCCACCGACGGTGGCGCGGGGGTTGCGCGGTGGCGCCGCCTGGGCTTCTTGAGGCGGCCATGGTTCTTGACGACGAGGTCGGCGAGGGAGGTCGGGAAGCCGGTCTGGACGGGGAGCGGGCCGGCGTTGGCCGGCGGGCGGAGGGAGGCGAGGAGGCGGCGCAAGCGGCCGCCGGCGGAGGGGCGTTTCAGCGGGCTGGTGGTGGTTGGCATCGCCGGCGGCGGCCAACGCCGGCGAGCATAGGAGGCGAGACGCGTGGTTGGTGACTGGTGAGTGTGCAGGGGAGACAGGGAAGCGGCGATGGCTTTTGGAGAATTGGAGGTTTGGGTTTGGGTGTTTTATGGGGAGCGTTTCTTGGTTGATCCCCTTTGGAGTTTGTGAGAGCCGCCCGGGTGAAGAAATCAAGGAAACTGATGCTGGCATTTGTTTTTTCCCCCTAAAGAATGTTTTCTTTTTCTAAAAGAAAGTTGTTCATTTTTTTTAGTATTATTATGGTGCTGTAGTAGCAAAAGGAGAATGAAGGAAAGAAAAGTGAGAATTGTGTTATATGGATTTAATTTGGAGACGAATAGTTGAACACATTTATGCTGGTTTTTTTTTGTCAAAATAGAGTGTTTGCAAAAAGGCAGGAATGTATGTCTACAAATTAATGACCCTCATGCGAATGGGCTTGTAGTCCAATGGTAGGACGGTCCAGTGGGACGCTCGCACCTTTTCTCGGATTTATTCCGAGATTTTCCGGCGTTATGCATTAAGTGGTAAGCGACGTTCCCGTCGACGACGAGGCGCCAGTGGTGACTTCGAGAATCTCCAGATTTGCCGGTGCTCAGTTCTTCAGAGGTGCTCATAGGGGTAGGGTTTGCGTACGTGTATTCATAAGGGTGAGTGTGCGTACGTGTTGTGAGCGTCTGCGTTGTACTGTGTAATCTCAAAAAAAAATGACCCTCATGTACTTTGAGTACAGTACTCCAATGTTGTAATGTGGTTGTAATATTGGGTTAAATCGCATTCGCCTAATTAATAGCCATGGCTGAATTGCGAGCCAGAGATATAGTAGAATGAATTTCTTTTTGTAATAACGAAATGTTACTTTCATCATCAATAGGAGAACCGATTTCTTGCAATAGATCATAAGTGTTGAAAGGGATGCATATCGCTCATAGTTATATCGGTACTACTTACTAAGAACGTGTGGTTATTAGTGGTAGTGGGTAGTATAGGGTAGATCATGCTCCATGGTAAACGCACACTGATGAATTATCTTAGGAAAAAGTTACATCAATTACATGTTCTTATTTTTGTCAAAATTTTTTTTTACATGCTCTTATTTGTGTGCGTTCTCCATTTCTTTCAACATATCATATGACAAAAAAAAGTTTTAACTTTGTTTTCCTTGTGTCTTTTGCCCAAATTTCTTTTACTGAAAAGGATGTGCCTATACTAAGTATTATATGATTTATGTACTTTACCTAAACACAAATGTACTTTGCCAATTGAAATAAAACGTGGCACGGAGATATCGAGGATCATGTCAACAACATGACAGCCACGCTAGTGCCCCTTGATGGCCTTTGTTGGTTGCGTGTCTCGTTGACCAAGATGTGACCGGCGACCACAAGGACCAGCATGCAAGCGTGTCCAAAGGATGATATTCCGCGTGTACTGTAGTTAGGTCCACTATAGACCATACCCTACTACTATTATTGCACAAAAGAGAAGAAAAAAGATAAATAAAGCAATCTACACAATTCTAGTCTATACTGCTTTGTGCCTTGTTATATGATGCTAGTGATGAAAAGTGGTTCAAAGATCCGGCACCGTGTGCTGGACTCATTTGGGTATATCCTACAATGCACAAAACTCAACTACCCCCTCCCTTTGCAAGTTTCTAGGAGAAAACGTTTTATCCGAGAAAGAAATAATATAACTGTTCTATTTCATACTAATATATACTCCATACATTTCAAATTATTTGTCACTATTGATTTTTTATCACAAAGTTTGACCATTTGTCTTATTCAAAAAATTAGGTTTTAATGAGCTTGTTTTAAATGTTGTATATCTAAAAATGAAGGGGCTAAACGTTAAACGGAAATTGTGCTCCCTTTTTTATTTTGTGTCACCGAGTTTGAAAAACGTAGCTAGCCTAGTTTTTTTTTCATAGAAGCAAATCAAGAAAAAAAAAACAAGACGTGTAGTATACGAGCAGAGCTTGCAGCAATGTTGTAACGGCAACAAGCAAGGAGGAAACAGCAAGCAGCGACGTGATGGCGTGTCTCACTCTGCTCTCTTGTGCCCACTGCCAACCCAACAATTGACAAATGGATGGCCGCGGCGGCCTGCGCGTTGTCAGGCGACACCAAATGTCGTAGCCTCGTAGGAAACAACAACCAGATGTGATCTGGCACCAATCACTACTAGAATTTTGCTGTAGGATTAATTCACTTATTGTGTGAGACCATCCAGTCGTCTTTCATTAGTTTCTCTCAAACCTTTTCTGTTTTTGAAAGAAAAAGTTCTCTGAAACAGTGTTGTTGACACTTTGCCTCCGACGTGCTGTTGGACACTAGTCACACATGCAGCTTGCTCTCCATCGTATCTCGTCAAGCCCGACAGGAGAACACAGCCACTCACACACATGTGTGTATCTTTTTTTCTCTCGAATACATAGAGGAGCTGCTTTGCATTGTACATGCATGGTACATTGCATGCCGGAAAGAGCTTCCCACCACAACTGCTTTGTATTGGCATGGTTGCCTTCTCTAGCTTTGTTTCAGGGTGACATGAGTGTGAGATTTGACTAAACTTCCAGTAACTTTTGAGCCTTTTGTTTGACTAGGAAAAGTGCTCGTGTGTTGCTACGGGCAACACAAATTCTGTCCGCAACATATGAAATATCTTTACAAGTATCAATGTAGGCAAATACTTTTGCCTTAAGTAACAAATCATCGTCAACTAAAAGCTTTATCTTACAATTTTTTAATAAATTATATTTGTACCATAGTATATCATGCATGTGCATTGCTACGAGAGCTTACAATTACATGACAACAAAGAAACATGTTTTAAATAGTTTACATCTCATTTAGGGTAGGAACATTTTTTTGGGACATTTTCTCCGGTGCTTGAAGATTTTATGAGCCGTCCATCGGTACAGATCGAATGGTTTAAAAGTAAGAGGAACCTGTTACAAGGAACCAAAATCGCGGACCGGTACCAAATATTTGCGGGTCCGGAACTAAAACTACAAATGAAGGAAATGGTATATCTTTATTTTCACACATCGGCCCATATTAATCGGCATCCCATATGTTCGATCGTTCCTCACCAGCCTGAATACACTGACTCCCAACGCGGCAACGCCGCCGTCGAGGCATCGCCCCGCCGCCGGAGCGTCTCCGGTGAAGCCGGCTCCTGTGCGAGGGGATCCCATTGCCGCCGCCCCCTGGTCTCATGGTGCCCACGCCCACTGCTGCCTGGTGCCCCACCCGGTAGCAGGACTGCCAGCGTGGTGCTCCTACACTCGCGTGCGGCCGCGCGGCGCCACCCACCGACGGCGACGAGATGACCGGAGTAGTACTCTCTATTACCCCTTTCGTTTTCGGCTAAAAGCAAGAGGTCCAATCGAGTGAAACAATCCGATCCACATGCACAAATGTTGTTCCACTCGTCCTCCTGTGCGCCGGCTACTGGCTGCCGAAGCCGTTGCGAGCCTCCCGACGTGCGTTGTGATTCTTTCCCGGTGGCTGCTTGCTAATGGTGCGTTGATGGTTTAAATTCCCATATGAATGTTCTTGCAGCTATCTCTTCATCAAATGTCAGCAAAGCTTGAGTTACTGGTTCTTCATGAGTTATGGCCTCACTACACTCACGTCCTGTGACAGTATTGAATCTCTCTGGATTCTTAACCCATTGCAAGAGCAGAATCTCAGAATTAAAAGTACAGTGCTCATTTGTATCCTGTGTGGAATATTTGGAAATGTTGGGACGCAAAAGTGTTCAGGCATGGGGATGAAGCTAATTTACATATTGCCCGACGATGCCAAGATGATCTCCTCCTCTGGTCTAACAGGTGTAGGCTAGCCCAGTTCAGTCCTGCTTTGTAATTCACCCCTCTTCCCTCCTTTTTGTAATTCCTTTGTACAAAATGTTGTTTTACCCATGAATAAAGTTCAGGCTGCCTACCAGGCTGCCGAAGTTTCTTTCAGTTACTGAATTTCAGGATAGTAATGTAATGTACCATGCAGAATCTGCTCAAAGTTGTTAACTATGGCGGATACATTCAAGTATGAATAACATGATGGAGACTTTCAGATGATGATGGAGTTCATCGATAAGGTTGCACTGACAGATCATTAGGGATAAGGACCAAGGATCATCCAGCACATTTCAGATGAACAGAATCAATGCATTGCTGTAACAGGCTGTCAGGGGTGAGACCTGGACAGATCCGCTAGGGGGTTACCCTAGAGGTTTGCAGGTTAATGGAGGATCGGGACCTAAGAGCGTAGGTGCTTATGCACGTGGTGCACACGGAGCTAGGCGAGTATGGCGGCGAAGAACAGGGAGACAAGGGTTTATACTGGTTCAGACCTCCGGAGAGTAAAACCCTACGTCCAGTTGTGGTGGATTATGCGAGGATAAAGATGAGTTGTTCCTGTGCATGGAGCCCTAGGCCGCCTTTATATGGGGGGACGGGCTAGGGTTTGCATGCGCAGGTCGGTTGACCCGTGTCGGGGTCGGTTACAACTGTGGGAGGCTTATCTCCCGGATTACAAGGAGTATCCCGTGATACTCGGAGCTACAGGCGGCGACGCGCCAGGTCGCCGTGTCTTGTCTTGCACGCCAAGGCTTCGCGGGTCTTCCGGGAGCTTGACCAGGTCGCTGGGCCCACTTGCAAGGTCGGCGAGTCTTCTGGAAGGTCGGGTCCACTTGACAGGGGCCTCTGGGACCCTGGCCGGTGGGGACCCATGGGTACTCATGTCTCTCAAGCCCCCGATCGACGTGTAGACGTAGCGGCCGAGGCGAGGTCGTGTCGAAGAGTAGCAGAGGTGCGGCACCGTCGAGGTCGTGAAGGGTGCACGGGGCTCAAAAAGAAAAAACCCCTCCGATGCGCGCACGAAGTTGAACGTCGGGCTTCTGGGTCGAAGGACCATGAGGTCGAAGTGAAGACGAGGCGTAGATCTTGCAGAACCGCCGACCTGACCTGAGTCAGATGTGATGTAGCAGCAGCCACGACCTTCGGAAAGGTCAACAAGCCTACCAAGGGTAGGTCGAGCCGAGATGGGATAGAAGCAGGCTTCCGTTAGGTCGAGGCGACCCAAAGAAAATAGGGCGTCGAAGACACACTAGTGTAGTAGCCTCCGAGTAGTAAAGCGACCAGTATGGCCGGTTTGATGCTCTAAAGAAGAAGAAGAATTAGCCGAACCTACGACCTTCTGCTTAGGAAACAGATGCTCTTGTAGTGTCGACACTAGAGGACAAGAGCTCCAGAATCTTGCAGAGGGTAGCAGGTGACAGATCTGTCATAACCAGGGTCACGAGTGCATTGTACAGTCACGGGCCAGCTACTCATGAGGCACGGGTTGCTGCCACCCGCAAAGGACAAAGGTGCCACAGTTTGCAGTCAGGTAGGGGTCAGGCACGCCGATGCCTTTCACAGGCGAACAGTGACCTCGTGCTCCACGAGGGTACAGTGTCGTCGGGGATAAGGACGCCACGCAAGTTGGCCTTGCGAGTAAGCTTGAATGCAGGTACCCGTTGGTATAAATAGGTGCCCAAGACTTGAAGCAAATCGCACCAATCTTCAGAGGGGATCCAAGATGACCCAGTGTAGTAATATTGCCACGCCGTGGGCTTGTGTCCACCCACCAGAGTGTAGAGGTGATGTAGTTCATGCTTGGAGCTAGAAGAATGCTTGCGAGGCTCGAAGAACTCGATTGGCCTCTTCTCCCAGCCTCACCGAGGAGCCCGGAAGGAGTATGAAGTAGCAGTTGCATCGTCGGCCCTGACACTTTCAGGCTTGATGTGATGCTGGTGAGCACCGCGCTCCACCCGGTGAGGTTGGTGTTAAAGCTCGGACCTTCTGCAATCTTGCGGCGAAGCTCAGACTTGATGCTGGGCGCTGCAGGAGACCGGTTGGTGTGCGAGTAGAGGTGGCTGTGTGGCAGCTGCCTCCACAGTGGCTGTAGAGGTCGTCGAGTAGGCCCTGAAGCCAGAAGAAAGCTTGCGACAAGCCTTATTAGCGTAGACTCAGTCGTAAGCACTTTGGAAGGTAATTCAGGACCTTTAAGATCTTTGTATCTTGTAATTTGGCCAAGGGCCAAACTCCTTGTAGCTTATGAAGCTGTAAATATAGTTTGGCATGAATAATGTCATGACTTTAGTAGTTTGTAAGGGCGCCCGGGCTGCAATGGTATGGATACCAAGGTCCCAACAGGGCTGTAATAGCATGCCAACCTTCAGGAGGCATTCCGTAGAGACAAGGGACTCGTGTCGACCTGGGTCGGCACAGCCGTTGTGCAGTGATACAACGCAGGTAGTCAGCCTGAAAAATCCTAGGTCTTAAACGACCTAGAAGGCAGCAGGGCCTTAGCAACCTTGTGGAAGTGCTACTTGACCAAGAGGTCGCCAACGGGCAGTAGAGCCATTAAGCACGGGGCCGTCGGTATAGCCATGAAGGCAATGTAATAGGTAGCAGAACCTTAGCGACCTCAGGGAGGTGCTACTTGACCCAGAGGTCGTTAATAAGTAGATATGGGTATGTACCCGTTGATTGAAGACTGGGGCGACCTACCAAGCGGTAGTACCTATCGACCTTGTAAAGGTGTTGTCATGGACCGGAGGTCGTCAAAGGCCAAGAGACCTTGAGGACAATGATGGGGAGGGGGCTTGAAATAAGGCATAGCGAGTCCATGGTCGCTAGGCCGTTGGGCAGAAAATCAACGAGCATGGATTCTCGCACGGCTTGAGCCGTCACTGCCTGTAGCCGTTAGGCCGAAAGAGCCGTTAGGCAATGTATCCGTTGGGTCGCCGGTGATGTCGCCGAATTCGAAGGGACGTTAGGGCGCCGCGGCCCGCCACACTGAAGCGGCCCAGTTATAAAAGGCCGAGTGAAGGGCTGAAGACCCCACTCGCTTCCATTCCCCGCAGCAGCTAGGGTTTCCAATCCGCCGCCAGAGGCTCCAGCGCATAGATTCGCCGGCGCCGCCGTGCTTAGATCCACTGCGCCCAGCACCGCCGTATGCGCCAAAAGACCCTAGTGGTATTTAGAGCTAGATCCACCGGCTTCGAGGAAGAGGAAATGGCCCCGGAGCTTGCACCGACCCCGGAGAAGGTGTGGGAGCACTCGGTGGTGATGGAGGCGCATCTCAAGGAGCTGGTGGAGCGCGGGCTGCTAAAACCCAGGGAGCAAGTGGGCTGGAGGCCCGCCGCCGGCGAAGCGTTCCCCTCCGAGGGAACTGGGGAAACCGTCGCCTTCGTCTCGTATGTCGAGCGCGGCTTTGGGGTCCCGGCGGGCGACTTCTTCCATGGGCTGCTCCACTTCTACCGCATCGACCTGGTGCATCTCGTCCCCAACGCCATCACCACAGTATCCTCGTTCATCCACCTGTGCGAGGCGTACCTAGGGATACCGCCACATTTCGACCTGTGGCGGTATTTCTTCGAGGTGAAGAAGACGGGGAAGAACGGCGTCGTCGGCGCCGTCGGCTTCATGCTACGCCACCACATGAAGACGGTGTACATCGACATGGAGTTGCCGGACAACACCCAATGCTGGAGGCGGGGCTGGTTCTACATCGACAACCCCAAACCAGCACTACCAACCAGGTCGGGGCTCGCGCCAGTCCTGGTGCCGGAGTGGTCCAACCAGCTAACGTCGCGGGAGATGGACGCCATCAAGCCGCTGCTGGAGGATCTCAAGACACGGAAGGAAGAAGGGCTCACCGGCGGGGCGGTGGCCATTAGTTTCAGCCGGAGGCTGCTGCAGCCGATCCAAGATCAGGTGCACCCAGCCTACGAGTACTGGGGCCAGACCGACCCAACTCGTGTGGCGCAGTGCAAGGTCTCCAAGGAGGAGATGGTGGCGCAGGTGAAGGAGCTCTTCAATGGGGTGATCCGGAACCGGACGTGCCCCAAGGCGTTCTCCCTCACGCGGCCCGCCGAAGTGGTACGTCGACAGTCGACCTTGATTCCTTTGCTATTTTTGAATTCCCCTATTTCTGAGACGAAGGTCGCCTATTTTCAGGGTCGTGCAGGCTTGTTCTGGAGCCCAGCTCCGCTCGCGGATGAGGGCGAGCGCAATTTTAAGGTCCGAGCGGCGGAAGACGTGCAGGCTCTGCCGCCGGAGTTATTGGAGAACTACCTCTCCGACTCGTCGGTGGGTAGTGATGAAGAAGATCCGCCCGTGGCGACTTCCGTGCCGACGACCCGTCGTACGCGGCAGGCCACCGCGAAGATCCCGGTGCACAAAGACGCCAAGATCATCTCTGCCACCATCGAGGCGGAGAAGAATAAGAGGAAGAAGAAGGACGTCGCTGCGTCATCGGAGATGGCAACGACTGATACCGAGGTCGTCTTCGAGGAGCGTGACGATGCGGGGTCGCGCGACGTCGCCGGAGGGTCGGGCGACACAGCGGCCGTAGGAGAAAGCAACGCCCCGCTGGTTGTTATCGGTGAGCAGCAGCAGAAGCCGAGCGCGGGGGGCGTGAGCGACCAGGGGTCGCAAAAGAAGCCAAGGCGGGCGCCGCCCAAGCCGATGTCGATGAAGCTGAAGACCGGCAGCGGGTATGTCGCTGAGCTTGATTTTTTGTTGTCCTTTATCTTTGCAGCTCTGTTGAGTAGGTCGATGCTGACGAATCATGTGCACCTTGGGCAGGGGGACTCCTGCTATTTCTGGTGGCAGCAAGAACGCCTCAGGCCAAGAGGCCTTTGGTTGGAAGGTCGAGAAGTTGCCGGCCGGGCAGTCACCCGCGACCTCAGGTGGGGACTTTAGCAGTAAGCCACCTGAGGTCGTGGAGACAACACCGTCGGCGGCAGCCAAGGTCGCTGCAGAGGGCGCACAGCAGGAGGAGGGCCCGCGCCAGCAAGATCCGCTGGAGTCAAGTCTGCCGGGGTCGCGGGAGGCGGAAGCCGGAGGTGGAAGCGGGGAAGCCGAACAGCAACCCTGCCTCTATGAAGGTACTCCGTGGGAGGACGACGTCTGGGCCGACGCCAAAGATCTTGATGATTTCAAGGCGACCCAGGCGACCATCACGGAGGCGGCGAAGACCATCGGCAGGACGCTAATGGTGAGCTAGTATTACTTTTGAGGCTGCATCTTTGGTTTGCCCGGGCGCAGTGTTTTGACGATCTTGATGTGTTATTGCAGACTCTTGCCGAGCGCTCACAGAAGAGGGCGGACCTGCTAAAGGAGGGCGCCAATCTTCACGCGGAGTTGGCAACGACCCGGGAGGCCGTGCTTTAGGCCAAGATGGAGGCCGCGAAGGAGATAAGGAGCCTCAAGGACGAGGCGATCTTGAAGGACCAGGCCGTCGAGGCCTTGAAACAGGAGCTTGAAGCTACAAAGCTGAAGGCGAAGGAGGCGGAGGACGATCTGAAGAACGCTACCGCAGGTACGTCGAGGGACGCCCTTTTGGTCTTTTATGTTTAACCATCGTGGTGACACGTTTTTGACCTCGGCACTTGCAGAGGCCAAGAAGAGGGAGACTGCCTTGAAGAAGGACCTCAAGGAGTCGAAGGAGCAGGTGAAGGTCCTCAAGGAGAAGCACAAGGAGGTCGTCGCCAGTGAGTCTTACTTCACCCGTAAAGCTGCTTATGAATTTGGGGCGCGCAGGGATCTAGAGATCGAGCTTGGACGGGCGATGCAAACCCTTATTGATCATCTAGAGATGACTACAGATCTGGAGAAGGAGCTAGACGACCTCAAGGAGGCCACCGAGTACCTTGTGGATGTGTACACCCCTAAGGTCAAGGGCGATCCACAAGGACTTGTCGAGCGGTTGGAGGGCGCAGTAGGTCGTATTAAGACCTTGCTGATGGACAGCGGCAAGCTCGCCGCTGCTACCGCACTGGCCACAGTGAAACACCATGAGCCGTCGTTCGACCTCGACAAGGTCAAGGAGGAGCTGGGCTTGGTGCAGCTGGTGGCCAGCGAAGAGATTCAGGCCGCCGTGGACGATATCATGAAGAAAATAGACCTGTAGACGTAGCTTAGGACTGGCGAACAGTTAGTAACAATGGGTCGTGGACCCTTTTGATGTAATATAAACATTACATGAATGAAAAAGGCATGTCCCGTGATCCCTTATTTGACTTTGTATACTCTTTATAAGGACACAAAGGTATGAAGTTGCGAGACTCCTTTTCCTCCGCTAACCCAACTTAGAGGAGGAACGGCTTACCGACCACACGGCTCGACGTTGGAGGCTTAGGTGCGGCTGGCGCGCGGAGGGGGGTCGGGGACCCAAGATCAAGCAACCCCACGACCTAGGAATACTTATAAAATGCATAAGAAGCTATAGTAAGTGAATACTGGAAAGAGAGAGGCGAAAACCCCAGGTCGAGCGACCCTTAGGTTGGCAAAGCCAAGCCCCCGAGCGTGAAGGGCCGAGCTTAGAGCCAAGCCCCCGAGCATGAGGGATCAGTTTTTAGGCAAAGCCCCCGAGCGTGTCGAAGGGGAGGAGTGAACAGAAAACAAACAAGTTGAAAGAGAAATATTTATATTTATATATTGAATTACAAAGGTAAAGGGTATATAGCTTTATTGTGATACAAGGCTCCTAAGGATAGAAGCGACGCAAGTGCTCAATGTTCCAGGGGTTAGGAACACTCTGGCCATGGACCCATTGGAGGCGATAGGTCGCCGGTCCAATGACCTCCTTAACTATGAAGGGGCCTTCCCAAGGCGCAGAGAGCTTGTGCATATCCTTGGTGTTCTGGATCTGCCGCAAGACTAGATCGCCAACGTTGAAGGAACGTTCCCGCACGTTGCGGTCGTGGTAGCAACGTAGCTGCTGCTTACGGTGTTCCTCGACGCTGTCGAGGTCGAGCCGGTGTGTTTGCTCTACTTCTCCTTCGTCGAAGTGCTGGATGCGAGGAGCACCGAAGGCCACATCAGTGGGGAGGATAGCCTCTGATCTGTAGACCAGGAAGAAGGGTGAGTACCCTGTAGCCGAGCTGACCTGGGTCCTGAGACCCCAGAGGACGTGAGGGAGCTCTGAGAGCCACCTGGTGGCGTAGGGCGCTGAGCCATCGAATATACGGTCTTTTATGGCCTGTAGGACCATGTCGTTGGCCCGCTCGACCTGGCCGTTGCACCGCGGGTGTGCCACCGAGGAGTAGTATACGTCAATCAGGCTGTCTTGACAGAAGTCCCAGAATTCGGCTCCTGTGAAGGCCGTGCCAAGGTCGGTGACGATCCTATTTGTCACCCCGAAGCGATGAGTGATCTCCTCGATGAACTTGGCCGCCTCTTTAGACGTGACGCTGGATACGGGGCGGACCTCGATCCACTTGGTGAACTTATCCGCCGTCATGAGTATGTGCTTGTAGCCGCCATGGGCAGTCTTGAAAGGTCCCACGGAGTCGAGACCCCAAACTGCGAAGGGCCACGACGGAGGGATGGTCCTGAGGGCCTGAGCCGGGAGGTGCTGCTGCTTAGCGAAGAATTGACACCCCTTGCAACGACGTACAAGTTCTTGGACATCAGCCAAGGTCGTGGGCCAGTAGAAGCCAGACCTGAAGGCCTTGCCTACTAGGTTCGAAGAGGCGGCGTGGTTGCCGCACTCACCACCGTGGATCTCGTCCAAGAGCCTGAGGCCCTCGGATCTCAGGATACACCTCATTAGTACACCGGTTGAGGCGGACCTCCAGTAGAGTTCCTGGCCGACGATGATGTAGTTGGCGCTACGCCTCGTGATCTTTTCTCGCTCTGCCTTGTCCTCAGGTACTCGGTGCTCGAGGAGGAAGGCAATGAAGTCGAGGCGCCAATCATCTTCTGCGTCGATCATGAGGATCTCGCGACCTTTGGGCGAAGTAAGCTCGTCATCAGGTGACTCTGGGTCGGGGATGAGCTTGATGGACAGCTTGCGTAGGTCCTAGACGAACACACCGGCCGGAACCAGTGCGCTCTTGGAGCCAAGCTTGGAGAGGACATCCGCAGCGACGTTGTTGTTGCGGCAGACGTGGTGGAACTCGAGCCCTTCGAAGTGACGCTCGAGCTTGCGCACCTCGGCATAATATGCATCCATCGTATCCTTCCTAGCTTCGGATTCCTTGCTAACTTGGTCGATGACGACCTTGGAGTCGTCGTAGGCCAGGAGGCGTTTGATCCCGAGGGAGACGGCGATGCGGAGCCCGTGGATGAGGGCCTCGTACTCGGCGCCGTTGTTGGACGCCTTGTAGTGGATCTGCAGGACGTACTTGAGGTAGTCGCCCTTAGGGGAGATGAACAGGACGCCCGCGCCAGCTCCTTCGAGGTTCAAGGAACCATCAAAGTACATCTTCCAATGCTCAGGTCGCTCCGGCGGCGGAGGCTGCTGGATCTCTGTCCACTCCGAGACGAAGTCTGCGATGACTTGAGACTTGATGGCCTGCCTGGGGCAGAACTCTAGGTCGAACTCGCCTAGTTCGATAGACCACTTGACGACGCGCCCAGAGGTGTCACGACTCCGTAGGATCTCGCCAAGGGGAAAGGCCGAGATGACTTTGATCTTGTGGGATTGTAAGTAGTGGCGAAGCTTTCGCGAAGTCATGAGTAGCGCGTAAAGCATCTTCTGGGGCTGGCTGTACCTGATCTTGCTGTCGGACAGGACCTCGCTGACATAGTAAATAGGTCGCTGGACAGGGTAAGGTCGCCCCTCTTCAGGTCGCTCAGCCACCAGGACGGCGCTGACCACTAGGGTGGTCGCCGAGATGTAGAGCAGTAAGGGCTCCTTGGGCGCCGGGGGCACCATCACCGACGGCGTCATGAGGAAGGTCTTGAGTTGCTCAAGAGCTTGGTCCGCCTCTTCGGTCCAGGCGAACTTGTCCGCCTTTTTTAACAGCTTGAAGAAGGGCAAGCCTTTCTCTCCGAGCTTGCTAATGAATCGGCCTAAGGCCGCCATCATGCCTGTGAGCTTCATGACGTCCTTCTTGCCAGTAGGTCGCTTCATCTTGAGGATGGCATCCACCTTGGTGGGATTGGCTTCGATGCCCCGATTACTGACCATGAAGCCCAGGAGCTTGCCGGACGGGACACCGAAGACGCACTTCTCTAGATTTAGTTTCCAGTGGTAAGTGCGGAGGTTGGCAAAGGTCTCCGCGAGGTCAGCAATGAGCTGGTCCTCGTGAGTGGTCTTGACGACCACATCGTCGACGTAGGCTTCTACGTTCTTGCTGATCTGGCTGGCCAGACACTTCTGGATGGCCTTTTGATAGGTTGCACCCGCATTTTTGAGGCCGAAGGTCATGGCCGTATAGCAGTATATGCCATGGGGCGTTATGAATGCTGTCTTGTCTTGGTCAGAGACCTTCAGGGCTATCTGGTGATACCCTGAGTAGCAGTCGAGGAAGCAGAGAAGGACGCTTCCGGCCGTGGAGTCCACGACCTGGTCAATACGCGGAAGAGGGAAGGGGTCTTTAGGGCAGTGCCTGTTGAGATCGGTGTAGTCGATACACATTCTCCATTGATCGGTTTTCTTTGGTACAAGAACCGGGTTGGCGAGCCAAACCGGGTTTTTACACTCTCGGATAAATTCGGCACCTAGGAGCTTTATTAGCTCTACCCTAATGACGTCCTTGCGATCTTTCGCGAAGCGGCGAAGCTTCTGCTTGACGGGCTTCGCCATCTTGCTTACATCCAAGGCGTGCTCAGCCAGCTCCCTAGGAACACCTGGCATATCCGATGGACTCCAAGCGAATATGTCGGCGTTATCCCGGAGGAAGCTGGTGAGCGCGAGTTCCTATTTGGGATCGAGCCCGTCGCCGATCACCACCGTCTTCTCTGGGTCGGCAAGGCCGAGGCAGACCTTCTTCGTCGAGGGAGCCGCGGCTAGGCCGGTCTCGGTGTGCTTCTGCTCCGGGACAGACTGGTCGACAGGGTCGACTTTTTCGGCCTCAGCCACCAAGACCGCGGAGGCCTCGACAGCGGCGGAGGTCGCAGCGAGGTCGAGGGCCTACGTGTTGCACCTGAAGGAGATGACGAGGTCCCCTTTGACAGAGAGGACCCCACGCGGAGCCGGCATCTTTAACACCAAGTAGGTGTAGTGCGGGATGGCCATGAATCTGGCCAGCATCGGGCGACCTAGGATCGGATGGTAGGAGGACTTGAAGTTGGCGACCTCAAAGTTGAGGTATTCCGTGCAGAAGTTCGCCTCCGTACCAAAAGTGACCGGGAGGGAGACTCGACCCAGGGGTTGTGCCGCCTTCCCGGAGACGATGCCATAGAAGGGCTTGTCGCACTTTGTCATCTTGTTGAAGTCGAAGCCCATCTTCTTGAGGGTGTCAACGAAGATGATGTTGAGCCCACTACCTCCGTCAACCAGGGTCTGGGAGAGCAGGGCTCCATCCACCGTAGGCTTGACGACGAGCGGGTATGACCCAGGGTCTGGGATATGGACCCAGTGATCAGCTCTGGAGAACGTGATCGGCTGCTCAGACCATCGTAGGGGCACGATTAGGTGAGTGTGGACGAGGTGGACGTCGCGCTTGTCCTTCTGGTAGCGCCTCCTGCTGGCGCTAGACTTAATTCCGCCGACGATCATATTGATCGCGCGGGTTGCGGCCTGGAAAGGCCCATTGGGGTTGCCCGATGCAGGTGGAGGGGGCAGGTTCGTCTCGTCGCGGGCAGCTGCTGGAGCGAAATCGTTGCGAGGTGGGTCGCTGCGAGGTGGCTCGCGGCGGTCGTCATACCGATCGTCGCGGCGGTCGTTGCGCCGATCTCGCCGGTCATCGCGGCGGTAGTTGTTGTTGTAGGGGCGGTTGTCGCGTCGCCTGCCGTCGTTCCTGGGTCGCTTGGGGTCCGCGGGAGTGCTGAAGGCCCTCTTGAACTGGGAGCACTCGCGGAGAGTGTGGGTGGCTTCCTCATGGAACCCGCAGATGCTGTCGAGCGCCAGGTCGAACTCCGCTTGGTTGAAGGACAAATTCCTCTGCCCTTCGGCCGCCAGGACCTCAGAAGGTCGCTTGCGGAGCTTGTCCGCTGCAGTGCCAGATGTACCGGCGTTACCAGCGTCGAACTGATTCTGGAGCGCGTCTTCTGTGTCCATGAGCTTGTTGACGACGATCATCAGCTCCTTGACGTTGGTGGCGCCGGACTCATGGATCTTCTCGAAGACCTTGGGGTCTTTGATGCCTTTCTTGTAGCTGTCGACGATCTGGTCGTCCTTGACTCCAACACACTCATTCCGGTTCTCGAAAAACTGGGTATTATAGTTGCGGAGCCGCTCCTTCGGCTTCTGCACGACCCGCCCCAGGCTGAAGGCGTTCCCAGGGCGATCATAGGTCGCCTGGAAGTTTGACGTGAAGGCCTAGGACAGATCGGCCCAGGTCTTGATGCTGCCAGGCGCAAGGTTGTTGAGCCATAGCGAAGGGGCCTTGCCCATCACCAGTGGGAAGTAGGCCGTCATGTGGTCGAAGCTACCACCGGCCGCCTTGACGGCGACGTAGTAGGTCGACAGCCAGATGTAGGGTCGGAGCGCCCATCATACGGCTTGATGTTGGGCTTGAAGTGATCAGGGTACTCCACCCTCTTGAAGCGGGCATCCAGCGCTGGGAAGGCGTTGAGCGCAAGGTCTTTGCTGGTGCCTCTTGCCGTAGCGGCATCTCGTGACACGGAGTGGACGCTGCGCTCCGGGACGACTACCTGGGAATGTGGCTGCCGGTCCCGGTCGAGCTGGACGATGGCTGGATCGCCATGATCAGTGTTGTACTTGGCACATCGCTGGTTCTCGATCTCATGCTGATCACGGACCTCGCGCTCCATGATGCGGTGGACGCCGCCGGGGGTGCCGTACTCGCGGTCCTAGTCCAGGCGGCGGCGGAGCTCGCGCTCCTCGCGCTCCCGGTGGCGTTGGTCGACGACGGTGCGGGCGTCGCGAGCACGCCTGTTGGCGTCGAGGTTGACGCGAAGGTCGTGGGCGGTAGCGGGCTGCTGGGCAGGCTGCTCAGGGTTGTGCTGAGCGACCTCCTCCTGGACCGGGGAGAGGTGGCTACGCGCAGGTCGATGAGATCGACTGCGCGAGTGGTGGGTAGAGGATGACGCGGCGGACCTGGAGGCCGCGCTCTTCTCTTCCACCAGGGCGTTGGTGACCCGGAGGTACGCGAGGGCCTGCTCAGCTTCAGGCGACTGGACTTGTTGGAGCCGGGTAATGGCCGCGCCCAAGTTGGCCTGGGGGCTGTTGAAGGTCGGGATCCCAGCTTTCTCGAACTCGAGGCGCAGATCACGAGCGCAAGGCAAGGCACGCTGCTGCTCTTCTGCATGTCGCTCGGCGCGGCGGGCGTTTGCTTCGATACGGGCCGCCTCCTGGGAGTTGGTCGCACCCACGTGTGGTGGTTCGTTCTCCGAGATCACCATCACCTGGCGGAAGATGACTTCCGGGTCGTTCGGGGCGATGCGAACCCGGACCTTCTGGAACTTCCCGCAGTCCGGAGACTGGGTAGGTCGCTTGGCTCGGCGAGGGAGCTCGTTGTCGATCTTCTTCCGCAGGCGGCACCCACAGAGGGTGTGCTTTGCACCCTTGTGGTAAGTGCAGGGCACGTCGAGGGGGTCGCGCCGAGCGCGAGGCGCAGGCCTTGGGTCGTGTGAAGGTCGCCGCCCAGATTGGATCTGAGGAGGCGTGGAGAGTTGGCTCAGGCGAAGGCCGGGCGCAGACTTCAGGCTGAAGGGGAACGCGTCGTGGCGTAGCGCTGTCTGTGCCGAGTGTTGAGCTCGTTCGCAGATCTCCAAGGTTTCCCTCATGGAGCCGATGATGTTTTCCATCCCCTGGACAAGGTCGCAGGGTTTGGGTAGGTGGGTCTCCGATACTAGATCGGGAACAGGAACGGCGACGGACGCCGTGACGACCTTCTCAGGGGTCGCTGGAGGAGTCGAAGCTGCCGGAGCAGGGGAGGTCGCCGTGAAAGATCCAAAGCAGATCTCCACGGGGTCGGCGAGGAAGGCCGCCATGCTCGCTGGGAAGACGACGCCAGATTGGGCCACCATGCTGCACAGCGAGTTCCAGATCGCCCCTACCTGGCGCGCCAACTGTCAGGGGGTGAGACCTGGACAGATCCGCTAGGGGGTTACCCTAGAGGTTTGCAGGTTAATGGAGGATCGGGACCTAAGAGCGTAGGTGGTTATGCACGTGGTGCACACGGAGCTAGGCGAGTATGGTGGTGAAAAACAGGGAGACAAGGGTTTATACTGGTTCAGACCTCCGGAGAGTAAAACCCTACGTCCAGTTGTGGTGGATTATGCGAGGATGAAGATGAGTTGTTCCTGTGCATGGAGCCCTAGGCCGCCTTTATATGGGGGGACGGGCTAGGGTTTGCATGCGCAGGTCGGTTGACCCGTGTCGGGGTCGGTTACAACTGTGGGAGGCCTATCTCCCGGATTACAAGGAGTATCCCGTGATACTCGGAGCTACAGGCGGCGGCGCGCCAGGTCGCCGTGTCTTGTCTTGCACGCCAAGGTTTCGCGGGTCTTCCGGGAGCTTGACCAGGTCGCTGGGCCCACTTGCAAGGTCAGCGAGTCTTCTGGAAGGTCGGGTCCACTTGACAGGGGTCTCTGGACCCTGACCGGTGGGGACCCATGTCTCTCACAGGCCATTAATGTTGACAGTAGAAATAGACACAAATTGAAGTACACCAATTTCAGGGTAGTCACAGAAAAATGGAGTATTTATGTTTGGAGCACATGCCTCCCACATGTATATGTTCTAAAATAGTTCAGCTACATCTCCGTACAATATTCCAGCGAAAATTGAGCACATGGTAAATAATAGGTGCCTGAGTGAAATACACAAGGCACTTTGCAACAGGAAACTAACAATATCCACAATACAGATCCACCATCAGGTTCCTACGTTTCATGTTGCCGTGCAGGGTTCTCCCAGGAGATAGGATCAGCAGGAAATCAATATGGCATTCACAGATGCAGCACTCGTCCTGAAGGCACTGGTCCTTTGTGCAGGGTTCTCCCAGGAGATAGGATCAGCAGGAAATCAATTTGGTCATTGCATCCATAGCAGTTAGCTTGGGTTCTGGGACACCCCTACTCATTTCCAACTTAGTTTCATTGCGTGGAAAGAGGACATTACATTAAAAACCAGACTTCTGGTAAACTTGAAGTTAATAAATCCATGTATCAAAATCTGATTCATATGTACAAAGGACAATACTGATTTTTTTTATTTTTTAGTTTGCTATTTATTCTGTAAATTACCATGACACCATTCAAACAAGATAAGAGATGTGAACAAAAAGACAACATAATAATGTCTAGAGGCAAAACTGAACAAGACTGAAAACAAATTATCTTTTTATTCTACAAGTGAAGAGGCAAAACTGAACAGTAACAAATAATAAGATTTGGAGGGCCATATGCATTATGAAATTCTTTGTGAGTTAAGACAAAATCCGTAGCTCTATACAAATGCAGCCATACACATGGTGGTGGTATTATTATAGTAAAGTTTAGATAACTCAGTCAGCCTTTTGCTAATATTCTTAGACAAGCTGACATAATACAAAATCTGAATAAGTAATCTATTGCCTCCTACAAATCAATGAAACCATAAATTTAATCTCATCCGCAATTCATAAAGACAGCAGATCATGGAAACAACAACACAAATATTGCTCATGTTTTCAACTAAATAAACCAAGTATCATTCAGGTATACAGGCCAGCAAACGAGCACTGAATCACACAGTCAGCTCAAGCATGATCTCAGGAGAGAACGAAGGAGAGAAGGGGGCGTACGGGTGAGGAAGAGGGGCGCCGGGATGTTCGTGATGGGCTGTGTGGTCGTCGCCCTCGCGGCCTCCGGGCGGTGGATCTTGAGCCGTTCCTCCCCAGCAAACATCGTTCGGAGGAGAATGAGATCGAGATCGAGATCTTCTCCCTCGCGGACGTCAGGCAATGGCGTGGTCCTGGAGAGGTGCGACGGTTGCGGTAGCATCGACACGGAGAGGACCGAAGGGGCGTGGCCAGCATGGAACGGCTTGACCCGGAGAAGAACGACGCGACGGCGGAGTCGACCCGGAGAGCAACAATTTCGGTGGCAGCGGCGAATCGAAGAGGGGTGGCGCGGTGGGGAGGCAGCGGCGTCGACCCGGAGGCGGCGGCAGCGGAGGTAGGGTTTCAGGATAGAGATGGGGTGGCCGTGTGCGCGGGCGAAGGGCGACGGGGTAAAACGACGGTCGACGGGGGAGGCAGGGCGCGTACTTTTGTCAGCGGACGGCACAGGACGCGTATTAACGAGAGGCAGACCCGCGCGAGCGGAGGGAGGGGCGGGGGCGGCGGCGCGCGAGGGGTGGCGTGGAGGCGAGGGGCAGCGACGCGCAAGGGGAGGGGCTCTGGGCGGAGTAGGACACGGTTGCACGGAGGACGGGCAGGGGTGGCGGCTGAGACGGCGGCGTCCACAGGAGGGTGGCGGTTGAGACGGCGGCATCGACCTGGAGAGGCACGACGGTGTTGGCGCACCAGCGCGCTTGGCGAGCGAGCTGCGGAAGGAGAGTTAGGGTTTTGAGGAGCTAGAGTGAGGAGGAGAGCGGCCTGGTGCGGCAGGGGCATCCGCCGCCAGCTTCGCGACCGCGATGCCGTCCGGCAGCGGCGGGAGGAAAAGGGCGCGTGCGGCGGCGGCGGTGGCGAGAGGGAGAGGAAAAGAGCGCGTGGGGCGTGCAGGAGGGAGGGATCGTGGATTCGTGGTGTACTGTCGTGGGACCGGCTATATGCAGCGCGGGCGGGGCGACAGGCGCGGGGGCGACGTACGTAGGACGTGGGACGGGGAAGCGGAGAAAAGACGTACCAAGTTTTTATCGTACTTTCATTCTTTTTAGGAGTAGAGATTTATTATGTGTCGCACGATCTCAAAATATCATGCAGTGGATCTTCGTCATATATATCATCTTCTTTTGTTATGTGAGCTTTAAAATTTTTATTTAGGGCTATATATATGTGAGCTTTAATTAGTTTCTTGGATGGGTCACTTTTTATTTGCGTCCTTTGAGAATCTAAAGCATGGTACTTCTCATTACGGCAACCAACACCGGCTGTACGTACAGCCTCCTTTAATCATGTGGCGTCTAGCTTTTATAGGAAAAAGACTACTTTGTGTGAATATTCCTCCGGCTGTACAACCTCAGCTCCTGACACTTTCTAATCTCTCTGCATGACTTTCTAGTCAGTACCCTAGTGTGTACTCCCTTTGTCCTTATTTAATGGTCGTTGAAGCTACAGGTAGATGTCCCAAATTAATTGTTGTTCTATAGCAGAAGTACCTACTACTCTAGGCGTTGCAGACAGCAGTGCCAGCATCCACTTGACTCACAGCCTGATCAAGTGGCGGACCCAAAAATCCGAAGGAGCCTAGGCAAAACTTATAAATCATCTTTATATCTCCAGTGTACGAAGGTTGCAACTATATAGAAGATTCATACGAACACTAGCTACTTCAGTGACAACGTTGCTGGAGCCTGGGCGGGTGGCCGGGCTTGCCCCCACTTGGGTCCGCCAATGGCCTGATCGATTGTTTTATAGGGCTATCAGTGTCTTTTGTTCACTGCATTGGTTCCTGGTTCCGGATTCTAGTGACGATTAAATGGAGACGGAGGGAGTACTCTACATGCATGCTTATTCGAAACCTATCCACAACCTTTTTCTTGTATATGTGTAAAGTCAGCTTATCGGCCATCCCTTAAATTTTGTCTCATTTTTGTTGAACCGGGCTGAAAATTACCATGCATTTGTTAATATTCACGACCGAGGGCATTGAAGTGTTCACTTAACCATTAGCACGTCTTAGTGGACTCTAGAGGGGGCCATGGCCCCCTGGCCATTCATCAAGTTTATCAACCACCAGTAATATTTTTTTCACACCAAAATAGCATCAACCACCAGTGACCAGCCAACTAGCGGTATTATTCTCTCACAACAAGCAAATACCTTGTTTCTCTTCTGAACGGTATAAAAAATGATGAGCATAGCAGATAAGCTCCTCAAATATACCTCTTCAGTGCATAGTAGCTACTCACGAAGCAAAATCTTGCAAATGAAAAGGATAGAATAAACAAATTGATGAGACAATTAAGACATACACAAGGAAAGGATGGAGGACAGGTTCAATCAAGGATACTTTTTTCAGGGAAAAAGTATAGATAACCCCCTAGCCTATGCAACCTGGAGTACATCACCCCCTGAACTACAAAACAGGATGTCTTGCACATTAAACTTCTCAAAACCGGACAATTAGCCCCCTCGGGTGGTTTTCCTTCCCAGTTTTGCACACCTGGACGTCCATGCTGGCAACTTGAACACGGTGGCGGTCTGGTCCACTCGTCAGCTCGACTCGGCCCATCTATTTGGCCCATGTCTCTCTGCTGCCGCTCTCTTCTTGTTGCTCCCTTCGTTCCTCAAAGCAGCGTGCCGCCGCCGGCGCCGTGCGGGTGGCGCGGTGAGTGCGCGTGGTGAGGGTGCCGTGCTGGTGGTGCGGTGAGGGCGCCGTGCAAGTGCGGGTGTGAGTCTGGTCGAGTGCGCCGGCGGTGAGCAATGGTGCGGGTCCACGAGCTCCATCCTCACCGGCTCCGTCCTCAGCTCGTCGATTCGAGGTTCGGCCAGGGATTGGCAGGCCTGGAGAGCGCGGCAGCGACAAGTAGCATCTGCACGGGCCAGGGTTGTGGCCACTTGAAGCAGGCAGCCAGGGGCGCGTGCTCATGACCCTCAGTTGTCTGCCTGTGCAATTTTCTTCGGATCTGCTTTGCTATGTGTTTTTTTGGCACCTGTTTATCTGATTTGAGGTTCGTCGGAGTAGTTAATAATGAAAACAAATGCTTTGTTGGTTCCCTTGTTTAATTTTGAGCATCTAATAGTCGAGGCTTAAAATACAAGTTCGTGTTTGTTGTTTTGAGTTGCTGTAGCCTGTATGTGCAGATGGGGTACTACATACCGAAGCTGGATGCTGCAAGAGATGGCAACACACAAGCATCTGGAGAACAGAGAGAAGACTAAACAACTCAAGGCAAAAGACATGCTTTCTAGAGAATAGAGAAAAGATTGGACAACTGAATGCAAAAGACATGAAGTGTTGGCTGAGAGCACAAGGCAACAATACAAGTCATTGCTGTTAAAATTAGTTCAAGGAATCGATATAATTCATTCAGTTGTGGTTGTGTTGTGCATGTAGTCATCCTGGTGTGTGACCCATTCTTAGCAGGAATGTGTGTAATGTCATTTAGTTAGTGGTGGTCGACTTTCAGAAAAAGACTAATGTATTCAGCTTCCGATCAATATGAAATGAAATGAGTTCAGTTACAAATGTTCACAAACCATAGTGTATTCAGCAGATGTTCACATAACAGCAAGATACATTAAAAAGATAATTATTTAATGCCTCCTTAGATGTTCACATAGTAACAAGCAGTAGTGCCTATTCAGATAATAACACTTGTTCGCCATGGTCAGAAGTTGTTTCCAAACATCAGGTACCCCAATCTGTGCCCTTCTGTAGACCTATGCCCTCCCAACTGACTTGTGCTACTTTCTGGTGCTGCAGCTTCAGCCTCATGTCTTGCACTTCTAGCTGGAGCTTGACTTTGTTGTGTGCCCAAAATTACCAGGGGTTCCCTTTGCTTCCTCTTTCTACTAACAGATGGACCAACAAATGTAGAAGCTTCCCTTTGTTTTTTCTTTTGTCTGACAGCATCTCTCTTGATGTGAGCATTCCTCTTTTTCCCGGCTTCTGGATTTAGAGGACACCTCCTTGAATTATGATTCTCTTTCTGGCATAATCTACATTTCATCTTTATGCCAACTCTACTTAGCTTTGTTCCCTTTGGAGCTTCTCCTGGCTCCCTTCTTCTCTCTGTCTTGGCCTCCCTGGCATTTTTACATAAGCTGGAGGCAGTGGTCTTGGCATGTCAGAAATTGGCCAATTGTCTGGACCTTGAACTGGTTGCAAACAATGTTGGTATGTTTTCCTATATTCTGCAATTGAGAAGCATGGCGCTATGAACTCATCTAGCTGTCTTGATGCCTTGTATATTGCACTTATAGCATGACAACAGGGCAATCCTGAAAGTTGCCAGTATCTACAGGTACAGGTTTTTTGTTCCAAATGGACTGTGTATCTCCTATCTTCTTTCTCTTGCACCTCAAAGCCATCTTCCCCATTCCACAACACGTGGCATTTACCAGACCTCACAATATTAATCTTCAACTTCTTGAATATGTTTGGGCATATTGTACCTTGCCATTTATCTGCCTTTGCCCTATTTTCTTGTATCCTCACCATTACTTTGCGCCTGATAGCTTCATGCATAGAGATCACTGGATAAAACCTTGCATCAATGATGGAGTGGTTGAAACTCTCACACAAGTTGTTATCAACGGAGTCACAATTTGAACCAAGTTTGAAGTAAGCCCTGCTCCAGTGTTCTGGTGAAGTATTCATCATATCTCTGGCTCCTTCAGGTGTGTCTTGGGCTAGTAGTGCTCTATTGTAGTTGAAGAGTGTCCTGCACGGTGACTTCGCCACCCTCCACCACTTCTTTTGAAGGTCTTTATCAGTATAGGTCTTCCTCCAATTTGCATAGATGTGCCTTGCACACATTCTATGCTCCGCGTTTGGAATCAGCTCACCCACAGCTTTCAACAATCCCTAGAAAATAAGAATACAAGTCAGTAATGAAGGAACACAAGAAACTAATAACATATAGAACAAGAGTATATGGCAATACCTTTTGTTGGTCAGATATGATTACCCAATCATCACCTCCAAAATTGATGTTGAGGTCCTTCTGAAGCAACCCAATAAACCAGTACCATGAATCATAATCTTCCCTTCCTACTGCAGCCCAGGCAACAGGATACATTTGATTGTTAGCATCCCTTCCAATGGCACATAGAAGCTGACCATTTGTTGCTCCCTTGAACCAACAACCATCTAGCCCAATGACTCTTCTACAACCAGCAAGAAAACCCTTTTTGCAAGCATCAAAACATACATAGAACTTCTCATAGACATGTTGGTTCTCTATATCTGGATTTAAACATACAACCACAGTACTTCCAGGGTTACTCCTATCCAACTCCAGTTGATAGTCATACACTTTTGAGTACTCCCCTTTCATAGAATCTAAAGCAGCCTTCAGTACCAATGCCTTGGCTCTCTTACATTTGGCTATTGACACATCAGCAAGCATATCCTTCAACACTGCTTTCTTGATGAGATCCACTTTCCAGGTGGGGTTGTCTTTGATTTCATGAAAGTAGCGCTTAGCAATTCTTGTTGAAGTTACCAGCTTGTTATCCCTTCTTGGTGGGCAACAGTGGTCATCTACAAATGTCACTACCTTAAACCATTCAGACCTGCTTGTCTTGGATCCATATATGAGCCACTTGCAACCTGGCCAAGAGCAAATTGCCCTGACTCTGTTCTTCTCATCCTTTGGAAATAGGATGTGCCTATGTGTTCTGAGCCCATACTTCACCACAGCCTTCTTGAACTGTCTACTGCATCTGAATGCCATCCCAAGTGAGAAAATTGGAACTGCAGCTTTACTATCATATATGTTCTGTTGACTCTTCCATCTCTCAGTTTCCCCTTCACTGTTTTCCTCGTATGAGTATTCATCACTGGAGTCTGCATCTGGTTCTGCTTCATTCTCTAAGTTGCAACTTTCAGCAAATAAAGCTTCTGGAGTAATTGTACCAAGCCGACTACCATGAATTCCTAATTTCTTTGCCTTGATGTTACTCTTAACTTCTTTGGCAAATTTTCTCATCTCAGCAGCTTCTTCATCCTCTGCAGAACTGTCCTCCTCATCCAGGGGCTGGTCATAGTCTTCATCTGTACTGTCAGAATCTTGGCCTGCTTCATCTTCCTGATCTAAATTAGCAGGTTCTTTGCCTTTTATATCTTCACCAAAGTACACTTTGGGATGACCTTCTGTTACCTGTTTACTCTCTGTCTGACTTGGTTTTGAAGGAGACCAAACATATGCATCTTCTCCTGCATTACTCACCACAACAATATCCTCCACAAATACATCTGCTACTCTACCATCAGTGATATTATCTGCCATGATCTGACAAGATCTATCATCAACCAACAACACCAGACCATCAGATAGATTCCTCCCAGGCCTCAACCAATGCAGGCGCATCGCATCACTAGGTACTGTGTGATCTGCTAGGTGCCCTTTTATCTCAGGTAAAGAAATCTTGTCAAGTTCAACATATGAAATCTCAGTGTAGCCCCTAACATACTTCACTTGCAAACCAATACTGACGAAAGCCCCACCAAAATGAAATCTAATTGCAATTCCTTTATCTAAGGGATCCATCCTGGCAACGCAAACCAAAGGTGGTCAATTTTACAGAACAAAATCATTCACATTTGCATCTAATTCTTCAAGAATCTTGCAAAATTGACCACAAGATACAATCTTTATTGACTCTAGGTCGTTCACGATCTCCCAGGCACGATTTGCTCAACGATTAGAAAATGGATACAAAACCCCATTGAAAAGTAAACCCCAAATCCCCCCACTGTGCTGAATCGCAATCAAGATTGGGGAAAAAAGAAAATCCATCCAGTAGCGCAGACTCACCTCGTCGTCTTCCTGCAGTCTGCTCAACCAACCTTGCTCCAGACCATGGAGGCGCCGCCGCGCCGTCCGCTTTGCCGGTGAGGAGGAGCCGCGGACAGGACGAGACCGCGCGACGTTCTCGGGAAGTTGGGAGAACAGGGGACTGCGCTGCGTGCTTGCTTCCACAGCTTCATGGGCCAAGTAGATGGGCCGAGTCGAGCTGACGAGTGGACCAGACCGCCACCGTGTTCAAGTTGCTAGCGTGGACGTCCAAGTGTGCAAAACCGGGAAGGAAAACCACCCGAGGGGCTAATTGTCCGATTTTGAGAAGTTTAATGTGCAAAACATCCTGTTTTGTAGTTCAGGGGGTGATGTACTCCAGGTTACATAGGCTAGGGGGTTATCTATACTTTTTCCCTTTTTTCAGTGTGTTTTCACCACCCTGAGATAGATTCAGAGTTAAATAGATTTCCATAGGGGGACAACAAATGACATTTAAAGCCATGAATGACGAAGCATTACCTGGTAGAATCGAAAGGAGAGGAGGAAAAAAAAACTCAGATATGAAAATTAAATAGAGAGAATTATCTAACTAACAGAGGCTGCGCCAAGTCTCGCAAACTGGAAAGCATCTGTCAAAGACTCTGTGGCCAGCCACCTTATTCACATTAAGCAGTGCTATCACAATTCCGTTCTAAGTTGGCCTGATGTCTTGTAATCCTCTTCTCTGCTCCCCTTTCTGCTTTCTTTGCATTAGCTTAGTGTTCGCTTCTAGTTCTTTCCCAACTGCTGGTTGGGCTGTCTGTAAGTTGTTCCTTTGTAAACTCTGTTCTCTTGTTTAATTAATTTTGTTGTCGGGGGGCTTTACCCCACAGTTTTCACTCAAAAAAAAAAAACAGAGGCAGCTAGCACTAGCCCCACAGGGCGGAAATTTACCACTGCATGAACAATAAATTGGACAATGTTCATCAATTTTAAGAGAGAAATATGTGAGCTTCGTTATTATCTTCTTTTGTTATGTGAGCTTTAATTTTTTTAGGGCTAGATATATGTGAGCTTTAATTAGTTTCTTGGATGGATCTCTTTTAATTTGCTTCCTTTGAGAATATAAAAGCATACTTCTCATAACGGCCACAAATATCCTTTATGTGGCGTCTAGCTTTTATAGGAAAGGAAGCTACTTTGTGTGAATATAATGCCGGCTGTACAACCTCCTGACACTTTTAACCTTCTCTGTACTCAGTGTGTACTCTACATGCTTATTCGAACCTATCCACCACCTTTTCTTCTGTATACTTCATATTTGTACAGCCAGCTTATCGGTCATCCCTAATGTTCCCCTCAATTTTTGTTTAATCAGACAAAAAATTACGGTGCATTTAGTAATATTCGTGACCGAGAATAACACATTGTTCACTTAAGAACATTGATATAATCATATAACTAAGATCAAGCATTCGAGCACAACACAACCAGTCGAGTAGCTCTTTTTTTTCTTTGTTCTTAAAAAACTGTATTTACTTGCTTGAATCTTAAATTAGAGTTGATGGTATGTTGTTGTTAGGCAAAAGCTAAACATTTACGTAGTATGGGGAGACCACTATATTTTAGGACAAATTGTATTCTTCTTTTTAAACAAATATGTGACGTATATGATAATATAATAAGTGTGGTTTTTAGAAAATAATTAGCTTGTTCTAAATGTTAATATATCTTAAAATGAGAAGGAGTGTACTATTTCTGTGAAATTTCTACAGAAACTATAATTTCTATTGCATGCGTGTCAGATTTGTTATGCAACTGAAAACTAAGCTAGCCTAGTTTTTTCAGAGAAGAAAACTAGAAAGCAAATGCAAAGGTTAAACAATACACATGCACATCTGATTTTCCTTGTGTATGTGATCAGACTGCGTATACCATATCAGGTTTGAGGTCCCACTCATTCAGAGATGCAGAAAAACATTTTATCTCCACCTAATAAGCTAGTACAATTAGTACCAAATCTTGCATGAAGTATACGTACGTTTCAAAAAAATTACTTGTATTGACATGTGGGAACTGTCACATTTAGAGCTTGCAATCAATAGAGTTGTCACACCTTGAAATTTCTAATTTCAGGATGTGAATAGAAAGGATAGTTATGCAACGATTTTCACTCAATTTTAAAAAATTTTCAACATTTATTTTCTTTACAGGGAATATAGTACAGGAAAAAGGCATTGTTTGTTTTTCTGAAATTAAATAAAAGATTTAATGAGTGTTACATTTATGCCGATGCATCTTGGTGTTTTTGAGTGCAAAGGGTTTTTAAACACGCTTAGGTGCTGACCAAACCCTTCCGAGAATTTTTCGGATTTTGTTGGGATTTATTCTCATTTTCTCTGAGCTTATTCTATTTATTAGAAGGATCTAAAATCTTTATTATGAGCTCCAAATATTTTATTTAGATTGTTCGTGTCTCAATCTATCTCTGGGAATTTTCTTGGAATTTTTGGAATTTTCTGAGTATTTTTAGTGTTTAAAGGAATTATCTAGAGTTTTTCTGAAATTCTTTTGCACTGAAAAGGAAATTCGGAAAATAAATAAAAAAACCCCTTCCTTCCCTAACGGGCCGAGCTGATGGGCCCGACCCTACCCGCTCCGTCCCGCCGATCCGCTTCGGCCCAGCTGCGGGCCCACTCGGGCCCATCGGCTGGAGGCCGAGGCCACCACGGCGGTGCCGCCGCCACCCTTTCTTGGCGTGCACGCTAGGGCCTCCACGTCCGTGCCCCTATAAAGGGGAAGCGTCGTGGCACGCGCGCGCCCTAGCTGCCGCCCTGCGTTGCCCCTGCTGCTCTCCGCCGCCTTGCACCGTTTCGCACAGCGCCGCCGCGCGCCGAGCTCACCGCCGCCGTCGCCGATTCACCGGCTTGAGGCGCAGCCGGAGCCAGCCAATGCCGCCCTGAGCTCCGTGAGGCCGTGCTGCATCCCCTCCGCCGTTTCCCATCACCGAAGTAACGCCGGAGCCGTGCCGCCACTTGAAGCCGCCGCCAGCAGCCGTAATCCCTGCCGCCGGCCGTCTCCTGCCACCTCTTCGTCCGCGGTGAGCCCCTCCACGTGTTTCCCTGCCTCTCCTCTCCCTCCTGCGCCTCACGCCCGAGACCCTAGGACGCCGGAGCGCCGGCGCCACCATCGGCCAGAGCCGCCGGCAGGGACTCCCCTGTCCGCCTGTGTCGTGAGGTAGGAGAAGAGCTCCTTTTTGCAAATAGCCCCGGAGGAAAAGTGTAAACCCTAGATCTGTTTATGTGTCTTGCTTCTTTTGCAGAAAGCCCCCTGAAACTATTAGATTCCCTAGATCCAATCCATCCCGAAGATCTTGCAAGTAAGCCCTCGGGTTTATGTACGAAATTGCGTATATGCTCTCGGTTTTTCGCGGATAAGCCCCTGGAAGTTTCTAATCTTTGCCAGCAAGTCCCTAGGCCTTTGACAGGTCATATCTTCCATGTTTTAGCTCAGTTTTCATCCGTTCAAGTTGCGTTAGGTTCATAATAATATAAAGTACGTGTTAGTGGTGAGTTTTCATCATGTTTATTGTCTGAGAATTAATTTAATATTAATTTTGATTAAAGCTTAGCTATGCACATCTTTTCTAAATAAAAGTAATATAGTGCTATACACCGTTTTTCATAATTGATATTAATTTGATTAATAATTATTTCATGTGCTTTTATAAATAAAATCTAATTAGATCTTTTACCCAGTTTTTCATAAACCAAATGTTAATTTGATTAATGTTTAATTAACCTTTCATAAATAAAAGTTGATAGGCTTTTACACCGGCTTTTATAAACAAATGTTAATTTGTTTAATATCAACATGAATGAGTTTTTAATTATAACTTTATTAGTTTACTCGAGTCATAAAGTTTCGATTAGAGGATTCATATAGTTTAGCTTTTCTAAATTAAATGTTAAATTGATATAATTTTATATATGAATCTTTATAAATAAAATTTGACTAGTTCTTTACTCCGGTCTTTTGCAAATAAAATATAATGCTGCATTAATTTCAACATAGGGTATTTTCTTTTTGAAATTTCCTTTATATATGTTTTGCTAATTAAAATAAACCTAAGCTCGTAGTCTTTGAAGTTCACATATGCAAATCTATCGTTAGCCGTTCTTTTTCAACCTCTGTCTCAGTGTGTCTTTGTTGTAGAGCTAATCTTCTTTCAAGTTCCAGATCTTTTGATCCTAGTTCTTGCTCAAGGCTAGTGTCCTTCATAAAGCTAACCAATCCTTTCCTTTTCTCAGCACGGTCAATGTTCTTCTGTGATCCATAGAACCGAGCCTATCCTTTAGTGCGTTCTTTTAAAACTTTTCTTTTGCTTTGGTGCATTGTTCTTAGTTACTTGTTTGTTTGCTTGTATGCTTGTGCCCGATGACTGATGCGAGTAGAAAGAATGTGGTTCGAGAGCTTTGAAGAGCAAAAAGTTGAAGAATTCTGAGCAACAACATTACACTGGTTAAAGGCAAGTGTTTCCTTGTTCTTTTGTCCTAATAACTGTGTTTAATCACACTGCATATGCTTGCATTTAATTTGATGGGTCCTATTAAGGATTACCCTAGTCTTTATGATCATTCCTTGTCAACCTGGGTTTATCTTTAGAGCAACTCCAAGAGCCTCTCTAAAAATCACTAGCTAAAATCTTGATTTGTCTAGTATGTAAAATGAAATAGCTAGCAAAAAGTTGATGAAATCCAACAGACTCACTAAAATCAACTCTCCATATGCTCCACCGCTAGTGGGTCCCGCCTGTCATACTCATGTACGAGGGGATAGCTAGCGGGACTGGCTAGCCAAAGATGGCTAGCGAAGCCTCCGGTTTAGCTAGCGGAGGATAGCGAGGGCAAGTTTAGCTAGTCTATTGGAATGAGTTTTTGGATAAGTTTTCTATTTTTTAGCTAGTTAAGCCAAGATAGCTAGTCTGTTGGAGTTGCTCTTATGTTGGGTAGCTATGCTTAGTTGCTCTACTTGGGTTATGGTGGTTCTAATGAACAACAATGATGAACTTGCTTTACCTTTATGCTATGTATCTCTGATTAATACAAGATCATATGCTTAATCGGAATATGGAGAATCACCCAGGACAACAGTGCAACCACAAGGACTAAATGGCTCTGGTCTTGGCTGAGTAATTAGGGAAGTCTTGTGTGGATATTACTTGCTTGGTAGCTTGGGTACGGAGGAATGCTTTTAAGGCTCTTCTATTCCGGATAGGTATTGGAACGGAAGTACTCTATGGCTGACCGTCCGTGAATAGAAGTGTGGTACGAAAGATAGCCTCTATAGCATATGCTACTATGGGCTAATACACATGGGAGGACTCTTTGTAAAAGTGTCACACCTGTTTTTCCAAAGAAAACCAAATGCAAATCTATATGCATGCCAGGATCAAGTTCCATGCATATAGTTGACATAAGTGAATAACAAAAATAATATCACGTAAGGAAAACAAAGATTATCAGAGATTTACGCTTTATCCTGGAAACGAAGGCTCCAAACATCACAGGCAATCGACTGGGGGTTGCGTACGCCTAGCACCAGCAACACCATCTTCATAGCAGCTTCCTCTTTCTGAGCAACATTGTTTATATCAAGGGTGAGCACATGTCGTACTCAGCAAGTGTGGGGAAGGTATGAATGCAAAGGTTTATCAAGGAAAGGCTGACAAGTTGACTGCATTAGGCACTTTTAGTTAGTCAAATTTTATTAGCACCTGATTACTATGATACAAGTATATACCAACCCACAATTAACATAGAGAGACGCCATAAGCATATGGCTAACATAACCAGAAACCATGATTTAAGTCCATCTTCAAGTTCAGTTATCATGTGAGGGTCTAGGCCGCTCTTGACCGTGAGCACGGCTAATCGATTAGTTTTACACTCTGCAGAGGTTGTACACTTTCACCACAAGTCGCGTAAAAGTTCTAGGAACTTTAAACCCAACCACGCGATGCTAGCTAGGCATCATACCACACTACCGAGGTGTGATTGCATAGGGTCGCTACGAGGCCTTTACAAAGATTCCCTAGTAAGTGGTAACCCGCTAAGGTTTCCCCATAAGGGGATGAACCCTCCTCCAAGTGGTACGCCGACCACTTGGCTGGACAAGCCATCACACAACCTATGAGCCCCTTGCCCTTTCGGTAAGATTACCCCAAACTAAAGTCTCTAATTAATTAGCCAAGACAGAGCCATATGTCTTGTGGTTGCACTATTTTCCTGGGTGGTTCTCCATGTTCCGATTAAGCATGATGATCTTGTATTAACCAGAGGTATAGCATAAAAGTAAAACAAGTTCATCATTATTGTTGTTCATTAGAACCACCATAACCCAAGTAGAGCAACTAAGCATAGCTATCCAACAAAAAGATAAACCTAGGTTGACAAGAAATGATCATAAAGACTAGGATAATCCTTAATAGGACCCATCAATATTAATGCAAGCATATGCAATGTGATTAAACACAGTTATTGGGACAAAAGATCAAGGACACACTTGCCTTTAACCAGAGTAGTGATGTTGCTCAGAATTCTTCATCTTCATACTCTTCCAAACTCTCGAACCACGTTCATTCTACTCGCATCAATCATCGGATACAAGCATGCAATGAAAACAAACAAGTACTACTAAGAACAATGCACCAATCAAATCAAAGCTTTAAAAGAATGCACTAAAGGATAGGCTCGATGCTAAGGACCACAGACCGTGCTGAGAAAGGAAAGGCTTGGTTAGATTTAGGAAAGGCACTAGGTTCGAGCAAGAACTGGGGTCAAAAGATCTGGAGCTTGAAAGAAGATTAGCTCTATGACAGAGACACACTGAAAGAGAGAGCTTTGATGAAGAACGTCTACCGATTGATTTGCATATGTGAGAGATCAAGCTATGAGCTAGATTTATTTTAGTTACTAAAAATATGTTAAGGATATTTCATAAAGAAAATACCCTAAATTAGAATTATTGCAATATTATATTTTATTTGCAAAAGACCGGAGTAAAGAACTAATCAAGTTTTATTTATAAAGATTCATATATTGATTAAACCAATTAAACATTTAATTTAGAAAAGATAAACTATATGAATCATCTAAACGTAACTTTATGATTCGAGTAGATCATGTTATTATTAAAAACATTATGGCATTGACATTAATCAAGTTAACTTTTATTTATAAAAGCCGGTGTAAAAACCTAAGCAACTTTTAATTATAAAAGTTAATTAAATATTAATCGAGTTAACATTTGGTTTATGAAACACCAGGTAAAAGATCTAATTAGATTTTATTTACAAAAGTGTGTGAAATAATCATTAATCAAATTAATATTGATTGTGAAAAACGGTGTATAGCTCTATATAACTTTTATTTAGAAAAGGCATGTTTAATAAGCATTAATCAAAATTAATATTAAATTTATTTTCAGAAAACAAAACATGATGAAAACTCACCACTAACACGTACATCATATCATTATGAACCTAACGCAACTTGAACGGATTAAAACAGAGCTAAAACGGAGATTTTATGAGCAAAACAAGATTAGGGACCTAACTGCAGAGATTAGAAACTACCAGGGGCTTAACTGTGAAAACTCGAGGGCATATACATAATTATGTATATAAACTCAGGGGCTTATTTGCAAAGGTGCCAGGGTGGATGGAATCTAGGGTATCTATTAGATCCAGGGGGTTTTCTGGAAAAGTACAAGACACATGATTGGATCTAGGGATTAAAGGAGATTTCAGGGGGCTATTCGCAAAACTGCCAATCCCCTTCTTCTACCTCGGTTCAAAACTAGGCAGGGGCGAATAGGGAACTCCGGCCGGCGGGATTGGGGCTCCGGCGACCTAGGGCTTTGAGCAAGTGGTGCAGGAGAAAGAGGTGGTTGAGACGAGCTCAGAGGGATGCTCACCACACGCGAAGACGGACGGAGACGGTGAGAAATCGGCCGGCGGCGGGGCTGCAGGCGGCCAGCTCAGGCTCGTATAACGGCGGCGGCCTTCGGCGATCCCCCGGCGATGAGAAACGGCGAATTGGACGCGTCACGGCGTGCAAGACCTCGCGGTGGTGTCCACGGGCCTCCCGACGCGGCTCCACGGCGACGGCGGCGGCGAGCTTGGGGTCAATCTCCGGCGGCGGCGCAAACCGGCGGCGGCGTAAGCAAGCTAGGGCGGCGGAGGCAGCAGGGGGTGTGCGGACGGCCAGGCTAGGCGGCCTTTATGGGCGCGCGGCCGAAGGAGTCCCGGGCACGCACGTCGCGGGGTGGCCGGCGGCGCACCGGTCTCTGGCCGGTCGTGTCCCGGACTGCTCTGGCCGATGGGCCGAGCGGGCGTGCGGTTGGGCCGCAGCGGGCTTCGCGGGCTGGAGCGGGTCAGGGCGGACCGGGCCAGTGCCGGCTGCGGCCTGCGAAAGGTTGAGTTGCGCCAAGAGTAGAGGGGGTTTGAGCAGACCTCAGATGTTGGGCTGAAAGGTCTTGTGGGCTGAAAAGGAAGAAGAGAAAGGATAAAAGAAAAAGAATTTCTTTTTATTTTCAGAAACATTTTCCGTGAAAAGAATAATCTAGAAATAGCTAGATAATTCAATAAAGTCACGAAAAATATTCTAAAAATCCCAAAAATTCTAGGAAAATTCCTAGAGGTAGATTGAGACATGAACAACCCAAATAAAATATTTAGAGCTCATGAAAAAGATTTTAGGGCCTTCTAATAAATAGAATAAGCTTAGAGAAAATGAGAATAAATTGCAGAAAAATCCAGAAAATTCTTGGAAGGGTTTTGGTCAGCTCCTAAGCACATTTTGAAAAGCTTTTGCACCCATGAAACACTAGATGCATCGGCATGAATGCAACACACTCACATAAACATTTTATTTAATTTAGGAAAACAAACAAAAGCTTTTCCTATACTATATTTCCTGTAAAGAAAAATAAATGTTGGACAAATTTTAAAATTGAGAGAAAATTATTGTTTTAAAAATTATTTCTATTCACATCCTGAAATTGGAAATTTCAGGGTGTGACAAAAAGCCTCGTAGCGTCCCTATGCAATCACACCTCGGTAGTGTGGTATGATGCTTGGCCGGCATCGCATGGTTGGGTTCAAAGTTCTTCGGGACTTTTACGCGACTTGTGGTGAAAGTGTACAACCTCTGCAGAGTGTAAAACTAATCGATTAGCCGTGCTCATGGTCAAGAGCGGCCTGTACCCTCACATGGTAATTGAACTTGAAGATGGACTTAAATCGTTAGTATGGTTATGTTAGCCATATGTTTATTTCGTATCTCTCTTTATGTTAATTATAGGTTGGTATATGTTTATATCTTAGTAATCAGGTTCTAATAAAATTTGACCAACTAAAAGTGCTTAATGCAGTCAACCTGTCAGCCTTTCCTTGTCAAGCCTCTGCATTCATACTTTCCCCACACTTGCTGAGTACGACATGTGCTCACCCTTACTATAAACAATGTTGCTCAGAAAGAGGAAGCTGTTATGAAGTCGTTGTGAAGATGTTGCTGGTGCTAGGCGAATGCAACCCCCAGTCGACTGCTTGTGGATGTTTGGTGCTTTCGTTTTCAGGATTTAAGCGTAATGCTCTGATAATATCTCTTTTCCTTACGTGATACTGTACTGTTATTCACTTATGTCAACTATATGCATGAAACTTGATCCTGGCATGCATATAGTCTTGCATTTGGTTTTCTTTTGAAAAATAGGTGTGACAAGAGTGAAATAAAGCTTGTAAAAAATAAGACACACATGAGTCGTCACAGATTATATATAGATAGAGACACACTAACAATGCATATCGACTAAATCAGACAGAGGACCTGAGCACTCATGTCAATTAATCAAACCACTCTTGAGAGCCTCAAATCAGCAAGGCACCTGAAAATTAAGAGGGAAGAGAGAGCATGTCATCAAGAATTCGGTTTGTTTGATCTATATGAGAAAAGGAAATGAAACATACACCTCGAACGAAATACAATACTAGAAGTGTTGCATGCTTAACAAGTGTTGAATGCGTGCTAAGGAATTATTGAAGCAAATTTATCTAACACAAGTTGTAACACAGATATCCATCAAAGCTAATAGAACCATTATCTCTATGGAGATAGAATGGCTGGACCTGATTCATTCTATGTCTGCCATTAGCAGACTTGATTCCCTCTTCTCTCCATCTCCAAGTAACTGTTGTTGGGGCAGGTCTAATCCTGGCGGCGGGGAAGTAAAGTGCTAACCCGTGCGGAGGCACATGTTCATGGACTAGTTAGTAACTAATTGTGCATGTGGATAGTTAATCAGTAAATTACTTCTATGCCACTAAAAAATATGAGTGATCCCTTATGTGCTATTGAAAATTATAACATCCCCTCTGTGCCATTGTTTCTAATTTTCCATCCCCTCTATGTCATTCCGTCAGTCTGCACTATTTGACGCTGTTAAGAGGCCCACGTGTCAGTTGGCTGAGGGTAAAAATCCGTTTTCTCTATCGTGCCTGGTGCCACTAGCGCCACCGCCATCGAGCATCGCGCTACTCCTTGCACCACCAGCACCGGGCGTCGCGGAGCCGTGCGACGGCCCCCGCCATGGCCGCTAGGAGCACGAGGTGATAGCCGCCGCGCCCCCACGTAGTAGCAGCGCGGCGAGTGTGAGGGCCGGGAGGAGGAGGACGAGCAGCAGGAGCGACGCGGGCTGGGCGGACGGTCGTCAGGCTCCAGTTCGTCGAGCGCATGGAACGACACGGACGGTTGAGGAGACGACTTCACCATCTTCCCCGAAGCTAGTGCCACTGCGGCCTCTAGCATGCTGAATCCAACCGTCGCGATGCCCTCGCCGCCGCATCCACCAGGCCAGCAGCCAGCACTGCCTCCTTGAGACGGAGGCAGGGTCGAACGTGGACTTCGAGGTGTGCGGCAGGGTGTTCTCCGCGCACGAGCTCGTGCTCGCCGCTCGGTCGCCCGTGTTCATGATGGACTTCTTTGGCCCAGCCAAGGAATAGGCCATCAATTACATCCACATCTACGACATTCACCCGTAGGCGTTCGAGGCCCTACTACACTACATCTACACCGACACGCTGCCGGCAACAGCGACAACGACGATTGCGACCACACAGGAAGAAGCAACTGTGGGTACGGCGAGCTCGAGAAAGCTGCCACGCCGCCTGCTCGATTCCCCGGTCGGGGACTCGGGGAGGCAGGGCCTCACCTAGCGCGTGTCGTGCCGGGGACTTGGGGAGCCAGGCCCCGGCCGTGGGAGGGGAGGAGGAGTAGGTGATGGCCCGGGGAGGAGGGAGCCACAACCACTGACGGGGAGGAGGGGCCGCCATTGAGATGCCGGGAGGGAGAAGGAGAGAGCGGCGGGGAGGGCGGGGATGAGAGATGGGCGTACGCGGCGCCGGAGCTGGCATCAGGCGCGCGCGAAGGGGACAGCCGTAGGAAGACGGGAAGAGGAAGGGGATTTTCCTCCCCACCCACTTACACGTGGGGCCCACAACAGCATCAAAGGCTCAGACTAACAAAATGACACATAAGGAATGAAAAATTAGAAACAATAGCATAAAGAGGATGTTGTAATTTTCAATGGCACATAAGGGATCACTCATATTTTCTAGTGATATAGAAGGAATTTGCTCATACTGTGCATTGAATTAGTGTTGAGGAAAAAGAAAGACCTCAGTTTCTGATCACTTGGCAAGGATGACAATTCTGTCAAGAAGCAATTGGATCCTGAAAGATGGCTGTTGGATTGTCATGAGCACAATGCTTCCTCCTGCAATTTCCCTCACTTTCTCCACCACGTTGTATGCACTGGTGGAGCCAAGGCCAGAGGTTGGTTCATCGAGAAACAGCAGAGATGGCTTATGGATTATGTCTATGCCAATTGACACCCTGCGGCGTTCCCCGTCAGAGACACCTCGTATCGTATCCCTTCATCCCCATTGTATGTGTGAGCTGTTGTCTGTCATTTTGGCATGCAGGTACGATTTTCAAAATTATTAACAGATCCTGTACAGCAGTTATTATCAATAAGTTATCCCGTAAAAATACAATCACATTATTGTGCTTCTCATCAAATTGACCGAAATGGGAGCTAAAGTCTTTAATTGATATAGTTTGGGAAGTTTATGTTGATTTCAGATTTTGCACTATGCATCAGGTTAATTTTGCTTACTGTCATTAAGTGAGAAGGTGCCTGAAAAAAAGTGATTGAAGTGATGAAAAGGCCCACTTGGGCCCCCTCCTCACCCTGCCTGCTGGCGCACCTCCTGAAGCCGCTGCCGCGCGAGGAGGCCACAGACTGCCGCTTGCAATCGTACCGCTGCGGACACCTGAAAGATAAGCATTTTCTCCGCCGTCTTCGTTGCGGTGCCCGTCAGCGGCGGGACCTCATGGATTACCTGCAGCATCCCCTCGATCGTGGCTTTCATCTGGGAGAATATTTCCCTTAGCGTAGCATACTGCACGGGTGAACACCGGCGGAGCTGCGCAGAACAGGGCCGGCGGCGCTGCGGAGAACAAGGCCGGCACAGCCCAGGGATGTCCGCCGAGCGGCATGGAGATGGTCAGGGCGGCGTAGAATTTAGCCATGGTCTCTGAAACCAAATTGTTAGGAACACTGTTGCGCAGGGGAAGAGGAAAGAGGATTTTGGGGTTGATCTATGGGAAATCAGGGTTGAGGGGCGCTAGAACGCCGGCCACGGGCTGCTGCCCACAGCCGGGCAAGAGGGAAGAGATTTCTTTTTTAATTCTTTGCTTGTTTTGATTGAAACATCTCCTCTCTTTAAATAGAGAGTTATCAATAAGAGGGAAGGGATTAGCTGAGTTCTTGATGTCAAATGAATCTTGTTTCTGACATTTCTTAGCTTATTGAATGGTTATAAGCAGGATCAGGATGATGTATAATTGCCCTCGGTACTGTTTTGTTTGAGTTTACAGCAGAATGCTATAGTTTAATCTTCACCTCGGCATTCGCGCAAAGCAAAAGCAAACTGTGCTACCCTCAAGCAAGGTAATCATTCCTCCGTGATTGAATTACTTGTGCCACAGGATGGGCCATGAATTCTTCAATGCGCATATATCTTAAGCTGACACCTCCACCTTCAAACCACCCTAGAGAAACCGGAACACAGAGAGAACGCCATTACCAATTCACCATGGCAGATGTGGCTGGTTTGCTCGCTTCGGCCATCATCGCACAAGTGGGCGCCAAGATCGGCTCTGCCATTGGAGACCGAGTCACCATGCTTTGCTGCTTCAAGGATGACATGGAGGATAAGGAGACGTTGAAAGTGATAGGAGCCACGATGGAGGATGCAGAGAAGCGGTCGATTAAGGAGAAGGAGGTGCGGCTATGGATGAAGCGGCTCAAGAATGCCGCCTTAGACATCTCTGACATGTGGGACGAACTCCATGACAACTCTAAGCCGACCGACCAACGGAAAGGTATGTTCATAGTTATTATGTGCAATGCTATGGGAAATAAGCCTGCAGTTTATGTAATTTGATTTAAGTTAAAGATAAATACTTGGTGTTTCTTTAACCTATTTATAGTAAGGGACAATAGTGTTTATACCCTCAGTCTAGAAGTTAAATGTGGTTTTTTAACACTACATTTTGAACTTTGTGATTTTGCCATTCTTTTTTTGAATTGAGGTGGCTATATTTTTTAAAAGAAACCTGATGGGAAAAAAAAGAGGAAATGACACACCAAACTCATCCATACCACTGCCATCTCTCTCGCCTTGACCATTTTCGTTAGTCGTTCCCCATCCGAAGAGGCGTCCTCGGCGCTACACCGCACATAGGTAGGAAAGCCGCACCCCCTCTCAGTGTTTTCCTAAATAGAATTGAACTCCATTTAAACGGTGTCTAAACGCTAAACGAGTGACCACCGTCTATATCGTTTAGTTTGTTTAAACACCATTTATTTTGTTTAAACGCCATTTAACTCCATTTAAACAGCCATTTAAACAGATTAAATGCTAAAGCGGAGATGCAAAGCGGAGATGGGCGACACTACCCCCCACCCCCGCGCTGAGTGCTGTGCAGTTGACGGGTGCTGTGATGCAAAGCGGAGGTGGGCAAGCGCACGCACGGCGAAGCAACATCCTTTCAAGCGAGTGTGGCGAGACGGCGGGCCGGAACACAGGCAGGCAGGCGTCAACGGCGCTGCACGACAGCGCGAGGCGCCAGCTGCGAGCGTACCACACGATGGCTACCAACATTTGGAGTACTCCCGGAACCCTCTCAAGGAGAAGGCACACGCGGAAGCAAAAGGAAAATAAGCCAGCAAATGTCGAAAGAAAAGTGCTAAAAAAAGAACAACCGGTTAAGCTATAAAAAACTAGTACTAATTAACTAATTAAGTAAGGGAAGCTAGAAAAAAATTACTTTTTCCTTTAAGCACGAGTTAACTAGAAACAAGATTATCAGTGGAAGATAAAAAGCTAATTTAAAAGCTAGTAAACTAGTGCAATATTGAAATGTAGTGAGCAAAGAGCGCATCTTCAAGAGCTTAGACAAATCAAACTAGCAAAATTCTGATTTAGCTATTCATTCTATCTATTTTGTGGTACTCTCCAACAGACTAGCTATCCACTTATTCCTTGAGATCCCTCTCTCTCTCACTGGCTGAGTTGCCCCACCCATCAGTGTCACCTGTTGACTCGATGGTAGCAGTGACGGCCGTCGTCCTCCCAGATAGTACGTGGTGCCATCGCCGCCCCCATCCTTTGTCACCTCTGTGACGACAACGCGGCGTGCGACGGCAGGAAGCTCGGTAGTGGGGAGCTCGGCGGAGGGGTGCGTGGCTGCCACTGCGATTGGGCAAGCGCAAGGCAATGCCACGCCAGCAGGTACGACAGTCGGGCGAAGAGCAAGCAGTCGTGGCCGCTCGGGGCGCCGGCGACAGGCAAGCACACTTCACGAGTCCAATACAAAGTGGAGATGGGGGAGCACACTATAGATGGCAACGAGCACACTACTAACGGATAGAGGGTTTACAAACCCACGCCCGAGAGGCAAATCCTATACTCGTGCCCGTGCCCACGCCCGCCGCCCGTCACGAGTAAGAAATTGTGCCCGTGTCCACCACCCGCGGGTACACCCGTGCCCGTCAGGTTGGATCCAACGCACCGCTTGGGTGGAGGCACTCCGGGCGCGATGCAGCAGGAACGACAACGTGAGGAGGTCCAGGTAGGTGGACAGGTGTCGGGGACTCTGGGCTTGGCCTTGGGATGCCGCAGCCCAGCCGTCGCCAGATCCAAGCCATTGTCATCGCCATTGTCAGATCCAAGTTGTCCGGTGCTCAGTCTGAGTCGGTGGTCCATGCATGGGGTGTGGTCGCTCGAGTGCTGCTCAGAGTCACTAGACCGCTCTTCCTCTCGAGAGAATCGAGATCGAGTCCCTGGGGGAGCACCGGTGCGGGTGTCGGGCAACCACCGGGGAGCTGCGCCGGCGGGATAGCTGGGGAGAGGGGTGACGGCTCCACTGACGGGGTAACTGGGGGAGTCGGGGTGGTGGCGGTGGGTGGCCGCTTGGTGGGGGTGATGCGGAGGCAATGTCGTGCGCGTGGAGGAGAGGGGCGGGCTGACGGTTGTCGCCCGGACGTATGGGAGGGGAAGGGAACCTAGAATCTTTGATGATCTCCTTATATAATACATGGGTCCACATGTCAGGCATAATGTTGCAGGTTTGTGGGTTTGCGGGCACGAGTAATACATTTTTATGCCCACTAAGTTTTTGCACACGAACACAAACTCAGACCCGCACCTATGCTCGTGCACACAAACTCAGACCCGCATCCTCATCTTAACGGGTTTTTCCCATGGGCACGAGGGTAATTTGTGCATGTTTCCATCATAGAGCACACGCATGGAGACGTAACGTCCTATCAAGAGAGCATGGCATGAGATGGTGGGTCAGAGTTCATGTATGGTGTGGACCGCACATCGACTACACGCAGTCTTTAGGTCCTCGGCCCCGAGCTGGTGTTCGCTTTCACCTTCTAGCCGTTGGCAGCTATGTCGCATCCCTCTGGACCGCACATTGACTCCACCAAGCTCTCGAGATCCCTCAGACCAAACCACCACTCACCTTCACATTTCCCACCGCCGCAAGCCATATGTCGTATTCTACACCTGCAATCCACAACCAAGAGATAACAAGAACACATTTGTTTCCACCGCCACCTTCTTCCACGGTTAGTCAACATAAACATGCATACATGAAAAGTAAACATGTTATGCACCAATCAAACCACCGAAATGCAGATCAATCACTCATCACCAAAACCGACCAGGGGCCCACACATGGAGGATGAAGATGGAGCTAACAAGTGAGACCCGCGTGTCTGTGAGATTTGTGTGAGAGAGGTGGAGCAAACTTGTCCTTTTCCGTTAATATTTGACACCTGTGCACTACACGTAATAGGAGCAAAAATGTGCTTTGGCTAAAAAAATGAGGGGAAAATCACAAAATCTAAAAAGTAAGGGCAAAACCTCCCATATAAGTTCAAAATAGGTCATGAACACAATTGCCTATTTTAATGCTTTTTAAATTTATCTTGTAGGTGAAGGAGATTTTCTCATGTCTTGACATTTCACCCAAGATTGTAATGGCAAATAAAATGAAGAAGATGCGTGACCAACTGAGAAAAATTGAAGAGGATCACCGGAATTTCAAACTCGAGTCTGACCCTAGGGTTGACAATCAACATCAGTTTGCTCACAGACAAACAACATCTGAGGTCCCAAAAGGCATCCTCAGTAGAGACAACGAAAGAAGGAGAGTCATAGCATCCTTGTCTGTTGGGAAGGACAAAGAAGGCATCACAATTCTCCCTATCTTTGGGCTCGGTGGCATTGGAAAGACAACTTTGGCACAACTTGTTTTCAATGACATCCATTTCAAAGATTATGATCGTAGGGTATGGGTATATGTGTCCTAGGTCTTTGACTTGTTGAAAATTGGGAACACAATAATCTCTCAAGTACTAAAAGAACAGAGACACATTAGAGATATGGAGTCAATAAACCAGCTCCTTCGAGAATTACTTGGTGATAAAAAATCACTTATTGTTTTAGATGACCTGTGGGAGAGAGACGACTTTCAGTTGGATAAATTGAAGTGTATGCTCAATGTTAGCAGCCAGATGAATGTCTTAGTAACAACACGCGAGAAACAAATTGCAAATAAGATTCACACCATTACACCATGCGAGCTAATTCGCCTGGAGGATACTGTATGCTGGGATATTATCAAGCACAATACAAACTTTGAATCAAGAGATGACCAACAACAATTAGAAGAAATTGGTTGAGTGATTGCTAGAAAGTGCGGAGGTGTTCCATTAGCAGCTCAAGCACTGGGCTTCATGCTATCCAGAATGAACCTGAATCAGTGGGAAGCAGTGAGCAACAGTGATATATGGAATGAACCTTTTGCAGAAAATGCAGTGATGCCATCCTTGAAGTTAACTTACATTGTTATGCCACCACATTTGAGACTGTGCTTTGCTTATTGTGCCATCTTTCCAAGAGGCCACATTATTGCCAAAGAAAGTCTAATTCACCAGTGGATTGCTCTTGATTTCATCGAGCCATCAAATATGTTTTCTGACATACAGCTTGGTGAGGAGTACGTTGGCTAGCTCTTGGGCATGTCTTTTCTACAGCATTCAAAGTTGCCAATGGTACGGTAATCTATGCACTTCCTACCTTTTATATATATTTTTTAAAAAGGAATAGTTTCTGGCCTCTGCAACCACTAGTTTTTTACATAATTCTTAGCTTTCAAGCTGATCATGAAGGAAAATAGTATGCAAACAATAGAAGCAGATTAAAAGCAAAGTCTATTATTGCTTCTCCATCCATTATTAGCAAAGATATTCAAAGCGATAATTTCCAACGCCTTGCTTGCTAAACGAACAGTTTCCCTTCTATCCTCACGTTGCAACAAAGACCAATGTCGTAGCCAATATGCTCTCCTGAAAATAGCCTGCATAAGAGAGGAAAATCATTTCTTTTCAAAATACCAAATCTACTGAATAGTAAATTTACCATGTCTATGCAGCTCCCACGTAAAATTTTCCCTCCCATAGAAAGCTGGCAACTGACTATTTTTGCTAAAAGGTTATGCCAGGTAGTCAGTTTATATCCAACTAAAGCCCTTCTAAAAGATATGTTCAAAGGCATTTGATTCGTGACATCTTCGACTGTAGTATGCGGATAATGGGCTATATTATAAAGAATGGGAAATTGTTCCTTAAGTGATTTGGAGCCTATCCAAATGTCCTCCCAAAATCTGGTTTGTGAACCATCTTTTATTTTGAAGGTTCCACATCCCAAAAAAAAGTCATCTCTTACTTTTAGCAAACCTTTCAAACAAATGTGAGTGTCCAGGTTTAATTTTAACCTGAGAGAGACAGTTTTAAACTTTTTCCGCGTGTCATCCTCATTCAGCAAGTTAAATAACCATTTGTTGAGCAAGTATTTATTTTTTATCCAAAGGTCTACAATACCTCCTTGGTCTTTAGGTCGGCACAAGATCTCCCATTTGGCTAGACGATATTTTTGTTTATCATTACTTCCTTGCCAGAAGAATCTAGATTGGTAAAAATCTAATTTTTTTAGGACTCCTTTAGGAATTTCAAAGAAGGACATCAACATAGGGAGCTACTCAAGACTGAATTTAAAAGAATCAGCCGGCCCCCGTAAGATAGATGTTTAGCCTTCCAGATACTTAGCTTACGTTTGAATCTTTCCTCCATAACACTCCAATCTGCATTACAGAGTTTGTTGTGGTTCATCGGGATTCCTAAGTACCTAAAAGGGTATGATCCTATTTGGCAACCAAATAGTTGAGTATATTCTTGCTCATATTGTTTTGCTTCTTCATAATAAAACATCTCACTTTTGTGGAAGTTGATCTTTAAACCTGACAATTGTTCCAAGACACAGAGCAATAACTTCATATTCTTAGCCTGCTCTAAATCATGGTCGATGAATATAATTGTATCATCTGCATATTGCAGGATAGACAATCCATCTTCGACAATGTGAGGAATTACTCCTTTAATTTGTCCATCATCCTTAGCCCTTTTAATTAAATTGGAGAGTATATCTGCCACAATATTGAACATGATAAGGGACATAGGATCTCCTTGTCTGAGACCCTTTTTTGTTTGGAAATAATGCCCAAGTCATCATTAATTTTTATGCCCACACTACCTCCAAAAATGAACTTTTGAACCCATGTACACCATTGTGGGTTAAAACCTTTCATTGGGAATGTTTGTTGTAAAAAAGATCATTTTACTTTATCAAAGACCTTTTCAAAGTCAATTTTGAGAACCACACCATTGAGTTTTTCGGTGTGTAATTCATGGATAGTTTCATGTAATATCGCTACTCCTTCCATAATATTCCAACCTGGCATAAAAGCTTTTTGGGAGGGTTGAACTACTTTGCTAGCCACCAAAACTTCCCCATACCCTCCTCTCTCTCCTCTTTCCCTTCTCTCTCCCCTCTCATGCACTCCCTGCCGCAATCGCCGGCACCCACCATCGTAGGATTCCTTCCCCATCACCAACGTTGTCAGACCACACAACCACTGCCGGACCCCTCCAACTTCCTGCCCTGCCGCAAGCGCCTACGTCAGATCTGTGCCACCACACTGCCTTTTTCATCTCCTCGCTGCCTCGCAGCTTCTATGGCCGCTAGTGCAAGCCGCCATTGTCAGCATGCTGCATCCCTCCCCTCTTCTGTCATTGTCAGGCCGCCGCACCTCCTCCGCCGCTGTCAGCACTACTACTACTACTGATGAAGATGATCAAGAGACTGAAGCTCGTGGGCCATGACATGAACAAAGAGAGCACCGGCCCAACTCGCGCATGACTGGACCTAAGTGGGCTTAACTGGGCTGAGTGCGTGTAATCCGTGAGTGTGCGTAGTGTGGGAGATTTTAAGTGTTGGGTCGTGTGGGATGCAAGGCATCGTGTAACAGAATAGCAACTGAACTGACTAAGCATTCGTCGTTCATCCCCAACTCGCCTCCTCCTCTCAATCTCGATCTTCCTTCTCCTCTACTCCTCCTCCCTGTCGATTCTCCCTCTCGATTCGCTACCCTAAAAGCCGCACTTGCCCCTTAGCCGTGTGCGGAAAGGTTGCCAACAACCACACCACTGCAGGGTAGAGAAATGGGCAATTGGCTTGCATTTGTAGGGGAAATGGAAAGTTAATGGAGGTTTAGCCCTAAGATCCAAACAACTCTTGGAACTAATTTTTTGGCTCTCATTTGAAGGGTTAAACATTAGCTCTCCTATTAGCCATTGGGCTAAAGAACCAAACATGCCTTCATCTCTCCCCGCAACTCGGGTCATGGACTTAGGGCACCCGTAATGGTTATAGCACGTTTCTCTGTATAATGATGTACATGTAGGATATAGTAAGTTCTATAGATGGCCCATCCAATGGCCTTTCTACAACATTAATTGGGTGCGGGTCCCATACTCCAAGCCTTATCTCCTCACGCACCTTCTCTCTCTGGTCACCATGCATGGCCATGGTGTCCTGTGCCTGGTCCGGCTGCACCAGTCCCTTGGTCGGTGCCCGCACACAACACCTGCCATCCTATCGGCCGACTCGCGCTCGTCGGCGGTGGCCATGCTCCGCCACTCCGATGACCTCGCTCATGGAGCTCACCCACAGCGTCCCTGCCCTCAGCATTGTTGGTCGGTGCATTGCAGCTGCATTGGGCTTAACCACGCCTGGTGTCGTCTTACAACGCTGATGGTACCGGAGCTCGTCCGGCCGTACCGGGGGCGTGCTCTTCCCTCCCTTGCTCCCCCGTGGCACTCTTGGCGATGACCATGCTCTGCAACTCCGGCAACCACCCCCGCAGAGCTCAACCATGTCGTGAAGCCCCGACCCCCGGTGCTGGTAGAGCACTGCATCGACGTCGGGATCTACCACGCTCATCTCCGGCCCGCGTCGGCGACCGGAGCAGCGGAGGAGGTTGCCTAGCGGAGAGAGGGTTGGATGCGCCAACCTAATAACTTCGCCTGCACCCCGTCCCTGGTCGACGCACCGTCCTCCACTTTTCTCCCAGTTGGCTTCACCCTCGACGGCGCCCGCGGTAGTGGCCTTTGCTCCTCCCCCATGGTGCCGAGCCGAGCCCATGCCCTTTCGCTGCTTGCAGTGGCAACCATGCACCGGCTGTTGCAATGGAGGAATTGGAGAGAGAAGTTCGAGAGGGAAGACCGAAAGAGAGCAGAGAGATTTGCGGGAGCGCGTTTGTGGTGGGACCCACTCGCGCGTGAAAAATCGCGTAGCGGCTCTCGCCAGACCTGGCGACATGCTACTCTCTCTCCTGTCTTCTCTCCTATGTGGAACCTCTTCTCTCTCTGCTATGGAACTTTATAGAGAGCCTAAGACTACCTACACCGACGAACGGGGAACCAACCTGGAGGAGGTGAATGGCATAAATTGCCCTACAACGGCCTCCCAGAAACGAAACGAGATTCTCTAGGTCCATCACAATTCCTTCATTCTTGGCGGCATGGAGGAGCTCCTCCATCAGCCGACATGGCACCTGGCGCGAGGCCTGCGCACTCCACCCCTTTCTCGCTCATATGCTCAGATGGGACGGAGGGAGCTCCGGGGAGCACCGGCCACCATCGCTGCCACAGCCTGCCCATGTCGGGAGTCGTGGAGGACGCGGGCGACGGAGGAGTTGCGACCTGGCGAGCTGTTGTTGCTACTGCTTCGCACGCCGCCGCGGCAGCTGCTCCGCGTGCCACCACTACCACCGCAGCTGCTGCTCCGCGCATTTCCAGAGGATGTGCAACCGTACCCCAACCTCGTGCCACTGCCACCGCCTGCCCTGCTCCTCTGCCACTGGAAGCTGGAGGCCGCCACGGTGCGGGACGACGATGCAGCAACCCAAAGCCTTGATGTTGCCGAGGTGGACGAATCGAGGTGCCACAGAGCAGGGGAAGGGGCTGGAGCTCCATGTTGCCGCGTCCACAAGCTCCACCGAGATGCCGCGCATATCCGCTACCACCCATCATAGTCGTGGAGCTCCTCCGCTGCTGACTGGAGCCCTGTGCTACCGTAGCAGGGGAAGGGGAGGGAGGGAGCGCCACACCATGGTGTAGCTCCTCCTCTGCCGATTAAAGCTAAACGCCACCAGAGCAGGGGAAGGGGATCGGAGGGAGGGAGCTCCATGTCACGCCGTACCGTGCGCCACTGCCATGCACATGTAGGGATCTCGACCACTAGGAGAGAGGGATGGTGAGAGAGCTCCTCTGCCACCGAGGAGGGACCGGTGCTGGGCTGCCGTCGTGGCTGCCTCCCGCTGCCTGCCTACCTGCTCGTCTCCTATGCGCAGCATGGAGGGGGTGCCAAGGGCCTCCACGCGCGCCACCATTCCGAGCCAATGGAGAGAGGGGCCGCTGGTGCGACGTATGGAGCGGAGCTTGGGACTGCCTGCGGAGGCGGCCGGCTGGGGAGGGAGGGAGGCCGCCGGCGTGGGAGGGAGAGAGCGTCAGCGAAGAGAGCGAGGAGGGAGAGAGAGCACGAGGGGGACTGACAGGGTGTGTGGTGGAGAGGATAAATAATTCTGACATGTGGGGTCGTGTGCTGTTGGTTGGTATAGAGGAGAAGATTTCAAGGAAGATGGGTGCGGGAAAACTGAAGTTGAAGGAAAGAATCTCGATAATTAGGATAAAATAAAGGAAAAAATAGAGGAGAACGAGTGCAGATAGTCTAAAGACATGCATTGCGGGTGCCCTCAAGGTCATCAACAACGGGTAGCGAACAAAATCAATGCAGGGTGACACAAAACGGAACACTACCGTCGCGGGACAGTGGCTGCGATGCCATGGTAGACGCGGGAGGGAGTCAAGGTATTGGGCGGGTGTGAATATGCATCATGGCTGCAATGGGTAGCAACCCATCACGCCGGGGCGCGGGGCAGCAGCGGGAGGCGGAGGCGGTGGATCCCATGCGGAACTAATTAATCTAGAATTTAAAAAAGTTATAACTTATAAACCGTGTGTCTAAATTAAATTCCGATTTCAAAAATGGATTTCTTGTGTCGAGATCTTCCAAATAAGATCCCACTTGACTATGTTTTGATGAAATATTTTAAAAAGCATTTTTTAAATACCAAAAATTAATTAGGTTGTTCCTCAGAATAATTATGTGTTTGTAGGAACAAGTTAGATTGTTCATCAGAACAAGCGTATATGTTTATACGAACAAGATTAACATTGTTTAAGACAAAATGAATTTTCATGAAACAAACTGATGAAACTGAAGAACAAGTACAGTTGTTCAATAGAATAAGCATATATGTTTGTACGAATAAGTTAATTTGTTCATCAGAGCAAGCATCTACAAGTCAAGGAACCAAGTTGTTCCTCAGAACAATCATGTCTGTTTGTAGGAACAAGTTAGCTTGTTCATCAGAACAAACGTATATGTTTGTAGGAACAAGTTAGCTTGTTCATCAGAACAAACACATGCGCTTGTAGGAACAAGTTAGCTTGTTCATCAGAACAAGCGTATATATTTGTAGGAACAAATTAGCTTGTTCATCAGAACAAGCGTATATGTTTATAGGAACAAGTTAGCTTGTTCATCAGAACAAGCGTATATATTTGTAAGAACAAGATTAACATTATTTAAGACAAAGTGAATTTTCATGAAACAAAATGATGAAGCTGAAGAACAAGTAGAGTTGTTCAATATAACAAGCATATATGTTTGTACGAACAAGTTAATTTGTTCATCAGAACAAGCGTATATGTTTGTAGGAACAAATTAGCTTGTTCATCAGAACAAGCGTATATGTTTGTAGGAACAAAATAAAAAACAAAAATAGAAATAATAAGAAGGAAGAAATAAAAGAGAAACAAGAAAAATAAAAAGATAATAAAATAGAAATAAAAGGAAAGAATTAGAAAAATAAAACAAACAGAACAAATAAAAAAGATATAAAAAATAAGAAATCAAAAAATGAAAATGGAAATCAAAAAATAAAATAGAAAATAAGAATAATAAAAAATAAGAAATAAAGAAATATAAAAGAAACAAAAAATAAAAATAAAAAGGAAAAAGAAAGTAAAAAAGAATAAAATTGAAAAAATAAAAAGAATCAAAAAATAAGGATAAAAAGAAACAAGAAAATAAAAATGAAAAAAGAAATAGAAAGTAAAAAATATATATATAAAGAATAAATAAAGAAATAAAAACAAACAAAAAAGAAAAGAAAAAAGAAAAGAAAAGAAAAGAAAAAAAGAAAGAAAAACAACCGTCACATCCCATCTCCATCCCCACCCCCGCAGCCCCGCGGACCAATCACGCGCCTGCGATGGATTGCTATCCATCGCAGGCGCGATGTATAATCGCCACGGTATTGGGCAGGGGATACGAAACGGCAGAGAAGAGAAGGGGATCATGGTGACGATTCAAGCGCCATTTGCTTGACTTTAGCAGGGTATACTTTCTGGAAAGATTTGTGATTCGTGACTTTTTCTTTCTGGAGAACACAGAAGCTCCATTACGTTAATATAATAGTATTTGTTTCTCCAAACTAAGGCCCTGTTTAGTTCCCCAAAAGTCCCAAAATTTTTCGCATCGCAGACCGTGTCACCTCTCGCAGAACACGTTTTCCAATGCAAAAATTTCACCATTTTCACCAAAATTTTCACCAACTAAACGGTGCCTAATACACATCAAGTCCCATTTTATTGCAGCTGGCTAACATTTTGTTTCCTGAAAAGTAATATTTTTCCCTTGTCTTGTAACACACAATTACCTTGGGGTTTTGTTGCCATACCTAATTTTTTAGTATGCAACCTACACAATTTTTGTTCAGTAGATAATAGCAATTTTCTTACATACTTCCTCCTTATTTAAACATTTGCCGCTGGTGACTTTTTCTCACAAATTTGAATAATGTTCATCTTATTAAAAATGTAAGTTTCAAAAATCTTATGTATGACTCAATTCATCATATAAGGTATTTTAAGCATGACTTATATTTTTTAATGATTGCACTTATTTTTTGAATAAGACGAGCGGTCAAACACATGACAAAAAGTCAACAGCGACAAATATTTAGATACAGAGGTAGTATCGTATAACATATGAGAACTTGTAGATAAAATATGCAGAATAATGTAGAATGTTTTCTATTCTCATGTTTGACATGTCGAGGAAGAAACTTGCTTACTATATAACCTTTACTGTTTTGCAATTCTTCGATGTATTAATTATTGAACGTAAATGGCAGGAGCTCTGCCTTTCAATTAAGAAGGAAAGAGTGTTTATGTACAGGAGAGAGAGTTACTAGGCCCCGAGGGCAGTCTGCGCCACTCAACGCACAATTTACATAAGTTTCAACAGCACACTCTCCCTAAAGCAGTTTAAAGGCAGAAATCTAGTTTCCAGTAATATCAAAAGATTCAATGGAAAATGTCAATAAAATTATAATTATGATTTAATTCTTTAAAGGCAATGAGTATCGGTGGCATGGAACTTGAGAACAACTACATCCACATTATTCTCCATCCTCCGGAAAAGTACATCATAGTTCCCTGAAACAGATAGGCATATTTAGTTTTCCAGACATATCTAATTTGGTGGAAATAATAATGAACTCCAAGAAAATATCATGCCATTTTCCCCTCGTCTTAATCAATCATGCAACATATTTTACATAGTTAATAGAGTACTACAAATAATATTATTGGGTTTTACATTTCTGATGGATTTCCTCTACTTATTATTTTCAGACCACTAATAAAGATTCTGCACTCACCATGCATGATCTAGTGTACGACCTTGCAAGATCAGTCATGGAAGAAGAATTGGTTGTCCATAATGCAAACAAAGTGATAAGTAAGGCGGACCGCAAGTATTGTCGTTATGCCTTGCTCACAAATTGTTGCAAGCCATTGAAGATATCAACTATTTTACCAGCCAAGTTAAGGGCACTACTTTTTCAGGACTGTAGAGAATTGGGGCTACGTGGCACTACATTCTCATTCACAAAGTGTTTGCGTGTTCTGGATTTAACTGAATCCTCATTTATCGAGTTTCCAGACTCTATTGGCCACCTGAAGCGGCTGAGGTTTCTTATTGCTCCAGGGATGGAAAATCTAAGGTTCCCCGACTGCATTACTGAGCTCTCAAAATTGAAATACCTCGACTTCAGTGGACCTAGGATTTCAACAATACCGGAGTCCATTGGTAAACTTGAGTGTCTTATCCATCTTGATTTATCAGACTGTAATGCATTACTGGAACTGCCAGAATCTTTGTGTGACTTGACTAAACTCCAGTACATAAACTTGTCAAGGTGCTATCATCTTAGAGGGCTTCCACAAGATCTCGGCAACCTCAGGGAACTCCAGTATTTAAACTTGTCCAATTGTTTTAATATTGTAAAACTGCCAGAGTCTTTCGGGAAGCTTACAAATTTGATGCATCTGGACTTGAAAGAATGCAGGCGTGTGAGTAACAAAGATGTGTTGAATGGCCTCAGCAAACTCTGGTATTTGAACTTATCAGGGTGCATCGGTGACTTGGACACCTGTTTTTTTTTTTTTTTAAAATATGGATTATATCTGCACCCTCACCAACCTAGAGCATCTTGACTTGTCTGCCATTTTCTTTCATTCTCTACCAGAATGTATTGGTCATCTCAGAAGGCTACGTACATTGGACCTATCAGAGTGCACAAGCCTGAAATCTGTACCTGAGAGTATTGCTTCACTTGATAACCTGGAGCTGCTGCTGATGGATGGGTGCTCACATGATGTCAAGGAAGCAATTGGGCGGTATCACTTCAAACGTAACCCATTACCACACTTTGTGGTTCGCCCTGGAGATGGTGGTGGATGCAGCAACCTTCATCAGCTTGCGGATACAAATCTTGACGAGCTGGAAATAAGTTGCCTTGAAAATGTAAGGACTCTAGAAGAAGCACAAGGAGTAGGCTTATGCAACAAAGAAAAACTGTTGAAACTAACATTCCACTGGAGCAAGAAGGCTGATGCTTTGGAGGATAGTGAAGTCCTGGGAGAACTACTTCCACCACGTGGTCTTGAGCTCTTGAAGATAGAGGGATACAGAAGTAGAAGCTTTCCAAAGTGGATCATGAGCATTTCTGATTATCTCCCAAATATTGCTTCTGTTGTTTTGCAGGATCTACCTGCGTGCAGCATTCTGCCACCACTTGGGCAGTTTCCAAAGCTAAAAGAATTGAATCTTGCAAGGTTGAACAGCCTCAGAAAAATCACTGGGGATCTCTTTGGCGGCCAGCGAGCATTCCTTCAGCTGTCAAGGTTCAGCTTGTCGCACATGGATGTTCTGGAAGAGTGGAACACAACGTACTGTGGTGAGGATGGTACAGAGGAGTTCATGTTCCCCGTCCTTCATGAACTGGTTATAATTTATTGCCCGAGGCTGAGGTTAAAACCATGCCCACCGATATTTGACTCCTGGAAAATCCTCGGTAACAGCGATGAAGTGCTTAATTCAGGGGAGGAAGGGGACAACTTCGGCCATTTCAATTCATCTGCACTAAGAACCAAGTTGAGTGTGGAGATACGTAGTTATTGCGGGGGGTGGAGACTGCTTGGGCACTTACCTACGCTCCGAGAGCTGAATATCTATAAGGTCGATCTGATGACCAGCTTGCCGGAGAGCATGCGACAGCTTGCTTCCCTCCGGTCGCTGCGGTTGAGCTATTGTGACAGCTTATCAATTGTGCCAGAATGGCTTGGCGACCTCAAATCTCTCGAAGTCCTCTACATTTCGGGCTGTCGCAGGATCACGTCGTTGCCATCATCTATACAACAACTGACCAATCTCCAGAAGCTGGAAATTTATTTTAACCCTTCTCTAAGAGAATGGTGTCAATCAAAGGAGAACAAGATGAAGCTCGCCCACATCAAGCATATTGTAAGTCTACTAGTGTATGCTTCTTATTTATTCTAATCGTATCACTTATCTTGTGTTGATGGGCATTACACCTTATTTATTCTTGAAAGATAAAATAAGGGTTCAGACGATACAATATTCAACAATCCCGTGCTTGGCTCTATCGTATAGATTAGTTTTTTTAAGAAAAGAGAATATATTGATATTCTAGCATCTGCATTTAAAAAGATGCATATAGCTATCACTATTACACAATGGAAAAAACTCCATTCTAATAGCACACAAGCTTAGGAAAAAAGAACAGATAAACTAAAAAAAAGAATATCTATCATGTAGGAGAGTAACCGCCAACCGAACTACACTACCTTTATGTGACTACCATGACAACAAAAAGGCACAAGATCTAGCTTAAATCTTAATTGTGCTCAAACGGGTTGCCACTAGCTCCAAGCTATCATCCCCAAAAAGTCCCGTCCAAAACCAAACGTCCTGTCACATCTTTTGCGACCAAAAGAACATGGCAAGCGGTGGTGTTCCACGTACCTTAACCCAGAAACAAAGTTCAGAGCTGCCACCATAAGACTGATGACTTCACACATATCCAATTTGCCAGCTTTAAGTATCATTGTTGCAAATCCCAAACCCATAAAAGAATCACTAAAGACATCTAACAACATGAACCGGTGTAAAACTGGATCATAGATGAAAAAGATCAAACCCAGTATCTTGTAGATCGAACGCCACCGTGTAACTATACGTCTTCCACCATGGGAAAAGGATAGTATAGATTAGTTGAATAGAACACCTTAACAACTTTAGGGATTCCCACTTTCGATTTATGGGCCTGACATGGTTACTCTATAGAAGGCCTTTTTGTGGTGGTCGAAAGCAAACAGAGAGCGAGACCAGTGATTTTTTTTTTTGTTTTAGCATAGTATGTGTTCTGTTTGTTCTGTTTCTGCAGCTGTGCACTTTCTGTTGTCTGTGGGAATATAATGATAGCTAACCAGACATTGAATTTGTTAAACTTGCAGATATTGAGCTAATGTTTGAAGGCTGAGTCTGCTGTCGCAAGCGTCGTAGGGCCGGTCTCTTGCTCACCGGAAGAAATATTTAGGATTCCAGTTAGCTGGAATTATGGGGGGCATGTTTCGGCATTGAAGCCATATTGAAGCACCGGTGAAAGTCGAGTTTTTGGTAAGGAGTAGGGTTTCCATTTACCTAAACAGTTTACGCTGATAGTCCTACGGCGACAACAAAACCGCACTGCAAGAAAGGAAGAAGACCCAAAACTTGATGCACGTTGGATCACCGCACAAGCCTCCCCCTCCTGGGCCGGCGGCCGCGTTCACCGCCGTTCCACCAACCAGAGAGGAGCCTCCAGGTCATATGCGGCGTCGTTGCCTTGCCGGTCGAGTGATGTGATCCTCTAGAGCTAGGAGGCGGCTGGTATCTGCGATCACATATACTTTGCCTGATGGCCTCGTGTACGTAGGTGATGATGGGCTGCTCTGTTCGAACGAATTATGAACCCGCCCTCCTTCTGTCTGGGCTAGTATCCAATGATATATAAGTGCACAAATACAGAGACATGAACTCTGTTTCTTCTGTTTGTTTAGTGTACGAGATTTCCTGTTTTCCATAGTAGTTAATTGGATTGCCTTGCTTTTAATTTCTGACGGAATTAATCAGAGTGGTAGCTCATGAGATCTTTAATTTATCAACTCTGCAGATTTATGAGAAATGTGACAAAGCTTCAGCTAATATCGTAGATGACATTGGCCATCAGAGTTGAAAGTGTACGGTAAAAACCCGTTGGAAATTCAGAAAGTCTGCTCTGCCAACCCAGGTGTTGAAAGTCCCATCCATGGGAGCAAACTTTTGATCCAAACTGGGGTATTTACCACCTTCTCCCCCGGGACATGGTGGCGCTGGTGCTGCCGCGGGCGTCAAGCAGGAGAGGAGCTGTGCCCCCACTCGTTCTTCTCCTCGAAGCAACCTCTCCTCTCCGCCTCGTTTCCTCCGCCGCCCAATCGGGCCCCTGTGAGGCAATCGTATGGGAAGCGTTGAACCCCGGTCAGGGGCCGCACCTTTGTTTATATCGGCAGAGAACAGCCCTCTGTTATAGCTCGGGAACTAATCCTCAAAGAGGTTACAACAAACTCTAGAATATGTACTCTGAACTAATCCGAGCCACAACAGAAAGATCTCCCATGTACATATATAGATAACAACTATCCTATATGTTTCACACACCCCCCTCAATCATAACTTACATAAGTTAAGATTGCGACAGAAATTCCTGGACGCCGGCAATGCCTTGCTAAGCCCATCTGCTAACTGATCATGAGTAGAAACAAACTGTATACTCAACAACTTTTTTGTGCAACTCTTTCACGAACAAAATGGTAATCAACTTCGATGTGTTTTGTTCTAGCGTGGAACACTTGATTTGCAGACAGATAAGTGGCTCCTAAATTGTCACACCAAATCTTAGCTGTTGGCGGACTGAACAGACCTAACTCCTTGAGTAATGTCTGTATCCAAATGATTTCAGCAGTAGCATTAGCCATAGCTTTATACTCAGCTTCAGTGCTTAATCTTGACACCGTGCCCTGCTTCCTCGCACTCCATGAGATTAGATTAGGACCCAAAAATACACAGAAGCCACTTGTTGATCTGCGATCATCAATTGAGCCAGCCCAATCCGCATCGGAGAAGGCACTGTCATAGAGGCTGATTTTTTTATTTTTCAAACCATACCCAAGTGTTCCTTTGACATACCTTAATATTCTCTTGACCGCTGTCCAGTGCTCAGTAGTAGGTGCATGCAAAAATTGGCACACCTTGTTCACTCGAAAAGATAAGTCCGGTCTGGTCAGAGTCAAATATTGGAGTGCTCCGAGACTCCTGTATGTGGTTGAATCCTGTACTCCCAACTTTGTTCCTCTTTCAACAGACAACTTTTCTGAAGGTGATAGTGGCGTATTAAGCGGCTTGCACATATGAATGTTTGCCCTTTTTACAATATCAGGTGCATACTTTTGCTGAGACAAGAAAATACCTTCCTTCACCTTTTTAACCTCTATGCCAAGAAAATAACTGAGCTCACCAAGGTCTTTAACGTCATGCTACAGTAATCAATCTCTAATGACGGATTAATTAGACTTAATGGATTCTTCTCACAATTTTCGGTTCATTCGTGTAATTATTTTTGTAACTAATCTACGTTCAATACTCCTAATAGACCTTGTAAGAGGACCCAAAAATTTCACTCTCCCAACTAAATGGGGCCTAGAATTTTGCTGTAGGATTCACATGTTTTTGACACCTTCCGGTCTTTCAGTAGTTTCTCTGAAACCTTTTTCTTTTGAAAGAAAAAGTTCTCTGAAACAGTGTTGTTGACACTTTGGCTCCGACGTGCTGTTGGACACTAGTCACACATGCAGTGTGCTCTCCATCATATCGTCAAGCCCCACAAGAGAACATAGCCACGCACACATATGTGTATATCTAACCGCTTATCATAAGACGAGGGTGTACGACCACTATATTTTAAGAGAAGTTGTATTCTTCTTTTGTTTCAAAAAACATAAGACGTCTGTGATAAGCGAAGGAGTTTAAAAATAAATAAATTAGTTTGTTCTAAATGTCAACATACCTTAAAAAGAGGAGTATATATACTATCGTATTCCTGTGAAATTTCTGCAGAAACTATGATTCCTACTGCGTGTCAGGTTGTCTATAACTGGAAAAGCAATGCAAGGAGAAAAAAACCGTGTCTACTATACCAGACAGCTTGCATTGCAGTGAGTGGTGCTTGTGGCACTGCCAACCCAATTGGCACCACAGCATGCACGCGCAAAGACTTGTGAGACCGGCCGCGGCCTGCGCGTTGTACTGTAGGAAACAACGACATCCTGATCACCTCGTTTTCTGACGCGGTTACAAGTACAGTACACATCCTGATCTCATCAGCATCAGCATCGATCTATCAGTGCTGTGTAGAGTACGTACTCACCTGTTGACTAGCTGTTATGTATATGCTTAGGGCATGTTTGGTTCCCATAAGTAGGGTGACTTAAAGTGCAAAAAGTACAAAATAAGTCACCTGTGAAACCAAACAGTCATGACTTAAAGTGGTGTGACTTATAAGTCTCATAAGTAGCTTCACCCCTACTTAAAGTGACTTATTTCCGTTTTTTCCCTCTAGTACCCTGTGTGGAACCCACTGACTTATAAGTCATTGCAACCAAACAGGACTGACTTAAAGTGACCTGACTTATAAGTCGGGTGTCTTATAAATCACCCTACTTATGGGAACCAAATATGCCCTTATTACCATGTAGAGAGAAACCATTTATCATCCAGCCTTTCTGCACTTCTCTGAAACCGTGTCGTCGTCGTCGACTCACATGCATGCATGGAGGACTCAATCATATCGTCAAGCCGGCCGACAGAAAAAGCAGAGACACACATCACATTATTGCATGCATATGCATGCCTCGATTCCGTTTGTCTCCGGCTTTTGCATGTGAGCTAGATTTGGGTGAAATTTCAGCAACTTTCATTAGGCCTTTCTTCTTCTTCTCCTTTTTCTTCTTCTTCTTCTTGTATGAATGACCTCCGACTGATGAAATGAAAGCCATGCACGATTATCATCATCATGTCCTTCCTTCTGACCTTCTCATTCTCGATCGTCTTCTGTTATGACCTTCAATTTACTTCTTAATTAGATCTCCTTTTGCGTCGTCCTTTGAGGAATATATATACATATAATAAGCTTGTTATGTATCTTCTCATTGCGGCCACTAACGTACTTCTCTACGCGTTGAGTCTTTCATAGAAACAAAGAACACTTTCTGTGTGAATATTTCCTCGGCTCAGAGACATGAAAAATAATCAAAAGTATAATGATGAACAATAAGTTTCATATAAACTATATACATATATAGACCGTGACGCTTGCCGAGGTCGCCGGCCGGCGGCGAGCGTGGTGCCGGCGAAGGCCATGATATGGCCGGAGTGATGGAAGATGATGTTAGTGTCCGCAAAAGCAGAGAGGAAAGAATTCATTTCGACGACCATGCATGCATTATATCAATCATCCATCATCATCATGCATGCGTGCTAAAAAAAAGAGCCCCAACTTCTGATATCAACGCCCCAAGCCCGCTAAGGCCCAGCTACACATTAGATCACTCTGCAGCGCGCGGCCCACGAACGCACATTCGGACAGGCTGCATTCATCATGCCAACACAACAATCGATTTTTAGACGACGAGAGCATATGCATTATTGTAGCTTTGCAATGCATTATTTGTATACTACAGTTTTTTTTAATGGAGGGAGGAATGAAAATGTTTGCTGCTCCTGGCTTAATCTGAGATGAGATGGGGACATGTTGATTAATAATTATATATTAAAAAATTATTAATCTAAAATGAGATGTCTGCATCTGAGATGTGATGGCTGAATCTGAATAAAAAATTATTAATCTGAGATGAGATGGCTGAATGTGAGATTATTAAATATTCAAAAAACTTATAATCATTCAAAATTTTTGTTTAAATATAAATTAAATTTATGTCATTATTGAGATGTGCTAGATTGCATAATTGTTTTTTTTAAATATATGGTCAAACTTACGATAAAAAAAGTCAAATGAATTGTAATTTGGAGCGGAAGGAGCAGACCGCATCCCCGCTTTTGAAGTAAGAAGATGCAGGGGCTCGAACCCAGGTGTCTGGACTAGGAGTGAGTAAGCTCCGGTGATAGGTCGCCCGCGAGAGCGCTTGCATGTAGTACAAGACAACGATATACAAGCATGCAATCCCATATAATAAAACATCATATATCTGATGAGAACACCATTTGATTGAGGCTACCAAATTGGTTTTGTTAACTAGGAGTGATGTAAACATTCGAACCATTAATTTGAGCCGCTAACACCATGTATCAAGCTGGTGATAAGCGTGATCACCAACAGGACCTTGAGCAGGATGGCCAGGAACCTCACATGGGGAGTGAGAGACGCATCTCTCACTGTTGTGACCATCATCAAATAGAGCCCCAGAGCTATCGTATAGAAGAAAAGGAACCCAAGTGCACTGGCTGGGCCTACCATTATTGAGTTCCCAAATATCACGGTGATGATGCCGCCACAGTTGACAATGTCTCCTGACAACTCAAATATACGATCAAAATGTCGATCATCTTCATCGTTATTGGAGCCTTGATCTTGGTTATTAGTTCTCTCAAGATCGGAATTTTGAACAGCTTCATTGACAGGCCTTCTTTGTTGCATAAGCTTCAATTGATCCATCGTTTTGATCAAATATGTAGAAATCTTTTTCATTATCGTAGTGAATCTTCGAAGTCGAAAAAGGAGGGCAGCAACAATCGGGAGCGGCACGGGGAGAATGGCATAGCCATAATTCTTGTTGAAAGAGACGAGCATGAGGTATGATACCAACACTACAAGGAACCATGAGAGGTAGACCAAGGCATCGCCCCACTTGGGCGGCATACATATTGAGAGTGCCGCATCTGCAATGAAGGCAACTCCAATGGCGATCTTGAAAGCTACTTTTCTAGTGGAAAATGACGTTGATGCAGAACCAAGGTAATATGTGGCCAACATGGAGAGAGTATTTGTACCAGCGCTTCCGCTTCTGCTCCAGTTGATCGGCCAGGACATTGATGCCATCGACATTATTAACTTGTATATTCTGAAGAATGGAGATCAAGTTTAGCCATGTTCAAGGGGAGGGACACACTCGAGAAGTATGAAAGCATCAGTCAACCAATGCATATAAATTGCATGTGCTGCCTAAATTATAGCATGTGCCATGAGACATGAGACCATGAGTGCGAGTCAATAGATCCTCACCTCTCTCGGTTGCTCCTCCGTCTCACCGGACACTCCCTCTTGATCACCAATGGCCTCATCAGCAGCCACAACCCAGCTGGCGTCGGAGGACAACTGGCCAAGGCCATGGTTACGGACCCACGACTATTCTGTCTGCACCGGTCCGTATTCATTCTTGGGTTACAAGAGGCAAGAAAACGAATTCGTTAGGCAATGTTTACTTTTGAAGTTCTAATTCTTTAAAGTGAGGCATCTCAATTTGCATGGTGGAACTTCATCAATTATGTATACTAGCAAAATGCTCATGCATTGCTACAGTAAAAAGATCAATTTTTAATTTTTTATATATGCTTTTCAAAATAATGACTTTTTTATTTTCATCACTAATTTTTTATTTCACTTATTGGATGTCTACACATTTAATAGAAACCAAAAGTATTTTGACTAAATTATTTCCTTCAACTCAAATACCCATTAAATTAAAACATTTTTATTCAACCAAGAGAGTTGAATTAGCCTTCGATGGTTACCGACCAGGGGGGGTTGTGGGTGGGGGTGGGTGGGTTCCTTAGTCCCGGTAGCTAATATCAACCGGGACGAAAGAACCCCTTTCTCTTAGTTGTAAAGGCCAGTGGCCCTCGGGAACCGTTTTGTCCCCGGTTGCAACTACCAACCAGGACAAAACGTCCTCATCTTCATCGCGATAAGTACCCGAGTCTTTCATCCCTTTCTCAACAATAGATTAGCTAACAACAAACCGCATCCATGATCATCAAGCATTCAACAACTCTGCAAATAACTATTGCATAATCGTCACCGCCGACGGCCCTCGAGGACATGATAAGTATGAAATGCGCGTCGGGTCGGAAGCATTGGTCAACCGACGCATAGAAATCCCATAAATTTTTCATATCCATCCTACATGCATGCACTTGTGTCGTGCAAGTATTGTTGCCTAGCTCATTCCATGAGAGATGAGACCATGAGTGTGAGTCGATGGATGCTCACCTCGCTTGATCGTTGCTCCTCCGTCTCGCTGGTCACCTCCTCTTGCTTGTAGATGGCCTCATCAGCGGCCACCAGAGCCCAGCTGGCGGTGTAGGAGGACAGCTGATCATGGCCATGGTCGTGGGGACACGACTGTTCTATCGGCACCAGTCTGTATTCATCCTTGCATTGGGTTACAAGAGGAAAGAAAACCAATTCGTTAGTCAATGTTTACTTTTAAATTTCTAATTCTTAATGTGATGCCCCTCAATTTGCAAGGTAGAATTTCATCAATTATATATATTGGCAAAATGTCCATGCGTTGCTACAATAAAAGATCAATATAATTGTGTTTTTCAAACTAATGATTTTTTAAATTTCCATCAGTAAATGTTTATTGCACTTATTGGAGGTTTACGCATTTAATAGAAAACCAAAATAATTTTGACTTAACTATTTCCTTCAACTCAAATACCCATCAAATTAAAAAAAAATTATTAGAGAGAGAGAGAGAGAGAGAGAGAGAGAGAGTTAAACAACCTCCCATAGCCACTATGGGAGGTTGGCTCTTTAGTCCCGGTGGGCAATATCAGACAAAACAAAAGAATCCCTTTGTCCAGGCTATAAAGGTCAATGGCCCTCAAGAATCTGTTGGGGCGTTTTGTCCCGATTGCAACTACCAACTTGGATAAATTATCCTCCTATCCATCACCATCACTACTTGAGTCTTCCATTCCCATCTCAACATCTTATTGAACAACAATAAAAAAATAGATCACAACAAACCACATCCATGATCAAGCATGAAACAACTCTGCAAATAACTATTGCATAATCGTCATTCTTGTCGTACAGACATCCATGGGTCCACCGCCAGGGTGGACCATGCCCGTACAGGGGACTGGACCCCAGGACTACTCTGACTGTCTGACATGTGGACCATGGTAAAAGACGACGTAGTCTACATGGAAACTACAGGATCTGTACTAGAATAGGAAAGCACACATTGTAACCAACAATAGCCTTCTCCTAGTCGTACTCGACTAGTACTCTTGTATCAACCGACTTGTAACCCTACCCCGGACTATATAAGGCGGGGTAGGGACCCCTCCTACAATCACACAATCAATCAAGCTACATGCGACATACAGGACGTAGGGTAACACGCATATATTGCGACCCAAACCTGCTTAAATTGTGTGTCTCATGTCTAACCTTCGAGTTCCTGATCCTGACGAGCCCCACTGTCAACTACCTCGGGCACCCCCCTCACTAGGTTGCCAGGTCTAAACACCGACAATTCTTGAGATTTGGTTGTCCCCAATCCCCCATATATTATCATCCTCCTAAAATCATCAAGCGAATCAAATTCAAAGACAAATGCACATGGCACAAAAGAGCATATATTTCTACAACAGATAATCAGAGCTGCCAGAACAAACCTTTTCACCAGATTCTTCATTGCTCGCTAGTTCATTCTCCTCTTCATCTTCATCAGTACTTGAGCCTTCTATCCCTATCTCAATATCTTCCTGACAGTAACAATTAAATAAAATTAGTTAACCACAAATCAGATCCGTGATCCACAACATTTAACAACTCTACACATAATTATTTGCATAGTCATCTTTTGAAAAGCATATATATCTGCAACAGATAATCATAGTTGCCAGAACATACCATTTCAAACCCTTCAAGGCACTCTTCTTCTTGTTCTGCTTCTTCATAAGTACTTGAGTCTTCCATCCGTGTCTCAACATCTTCCTGACATTAAAAATCAAATCTATTTATTAATAAAAGGAGATGACTCTCCCACCAGGTCTAGAAAAAAAGAGAAATAGCCTAGAGATTCTCATAAAAAAAGCAAAACATCTGGCAATTGGTTTGATAGACTCTAATTTTCCAGCCATTAGATCCAAAACACTTCAAAATTACCCACCTCTACCCTTACATAAGAACTTACCTAAATTATCCTTCGAACTTGCCTCAAAATTACCCACCTCTACCATTACATAAAAACTTACCTAAATTGTCCTTAGAACTGTTGACACTAAAAAATGGTAGCTAAGCCAGATCAGGCTGGGCCAGCCGGTTAGATCGGGTTCACCATGCGGTCTGACCGGGTGCCCTGTAGCCGGTCTGACAAAAGTGCCAGGCGGTCTAACCGCGTGACCCAGGCGGTTAGACCACCCTCCCCAGAGTCCAAACCAAATTGAGGAGTCCTAGTAGAATTCGAGTTGTAAAGGATTTTCTTGCGGGGCAAGACCTCCCCACCCTATAAATATAAAGGGCCCGTGGCCGATTGAGGGCTATCACCCAATCGAAACACAATTATCTTACTTTTTATCTCCAAACCCTACTTTTCTAACCCCTTTGCTTCCTTCTTCGTCTCTACGGCGATTTAGGGCATTCTAAGTGGCCTGCCGACCTTAAAACAACCCTAGGCGCGTTGTCCCTGACGGGGTCCCTCCCGGGGCAGCGATCTTAGGTTTTCGGCGATGTTCCTGTCCAAGGCGGTTAGACCGGCTCGTGCTGGGAACCTCGACGAGGTGATTTCGACTACCGCGCGATCCAGCGCACTCGTGTGTTCAACCGAAAAAAGCATCAACACACTTTTGGCGACTCCGCTGGGGATAGATCTAGTTTTACAACCGATTTGTCAAACATCATCATGGTGAACATCGAAGAACTCAACAAAGAGTACCAGAGGAAGTACATCGAGATTCAAGAGTACATCAAACAACAGTTCTTATCTGGCGCTAGGAAAGATCGCTCAGGCAAGGTGACGATGGCTCAAGAATTCGAGTTGCCGGCGATCAAGGTCAACAACGAGTTTGAGGTAATCACCACTGTAAGCAAGCCTGAAACTGATTTATCTACAAAGCTTACTGAATCATTTGATAAATTCGAGTGTGCTTTTAGTAATCAGCATAGTCAGGTTGCTAGTATGATTACTCGCTTAGAAAAAGTTGAGTGTAAAAGTAGTAGTTTTAATTTTCCTAATGATTCTATCCCTCAATTAGATTCACAAGGGGTATTGCAAACAAACTTGTCGACAGCGTCAGGAACCTCAATTGAGACACCTATATATGGCATGCCGACTGGTTTTTATCCAGGACAATCATCATTGTCGGAGCCGACCCCGGTCAGACCGCCCCCATGGTCGGTTTGACCGCCCCGTCTGGCCAGATGATGGGTGTTTCAGGAAACCCACCTCTTGTGAATAGAGTTGATTTATCAGCTACAAGGCAATCCCAACTAGCTGCTATGAGTGAATTTTCTAAATTTAAGGAAGAAGTAGCTAGCATGGTAAAAATAAACTCGACATTGATATGGATAGTTCTAGGTTATACCAAAAACCTTATAAAGCCGATTTTGATCTTATGGCTTATCCCCCTGGTTGGCGCGTACCTGATTTTATTAAATTTAGTGGTGAGGACAATCGTACAACTTGGGAGCACATAAGCCAATACATTGCTCAACTAGGTGAAGCAAGTGCCCATGATTCTTTTAAAGTGCGTTTGTTCTCTTTATCATTAACAGGTACCGCCTTTGCTTGGTTTTCATCTTTAGCCCCCAACTCTATTGATTCTTGGAATCAATTAGAACAAAAGTTTCATGATCACTTCTTTAATGGGGACTATCAACTAAAATTGACAGATTTGACATCGGTTAAGCAAGGTAAAGATGAAACAGTCTCTAATTACCTTAAGTATTTTAAAGAGGTTAAAAATAGTTGTTTTAATTTGTCGCTTTTTGATCCCGACCTAGCTAATCTTGCTGCTAAAGGTTTAAAATATGCTCTTAGAGAAAGATTAGAAGGTGCAGATTTTTATTCGCTTGATTCTGTTCTTGTGAGAGGCATGGCACAACAATTGAAATTGAATAAAGAAAAAGAAAAACTTGAGTCTCATCGGTCCGATGTTCATGTGATTGATTATGTTTTTAATAATTTGAACGATGAGAGTGAAGTTATAGTGCTGAATTTGTATGACCTTCTGAAGATAAATCTTTTTTTTGTGCATCACTTAAGCCGGCTAGTAAAGGTCGACAAGAAGAATTAAAATTTACTTTTGATGTTTCTAAGTGTGATCACATTTTTGAGGAATTATTTAAACTTGGAAATATTAAAATATCTCATATCATGCCTCCACTTGATGAGATAAAGCAACGTGCATATTGTAAATATCATCATTCTTATTCTCATGCTACTAATGATTTCAATGTGTTTCGTCGCAAGATTCAATCGGCCATAAATGAAGGTCGTTTGGTACTTCTTGAAAAGCAATTTAACAAGCATCCTTTTCCTATCAATACCATGGAGTTACAGCAGCCCAAGGTTCTGATTCGGCCACATCAAGTCGAAGCAACCAAGGGCAAGAATGTAGTGGTCGGGGAAGCGAAGCCCGATTTGAGAGGAAAAGAGTTAACAAGAGAAGTTGCTTATGAGAAGACCCCTGATGGCAGAGAGACATTCAAGATTACTATCAAAGCTTCTGGACATGGGGGGCAAGGGTCGTCCGCGCCTGTCAGTCGACAACCACTTGAGCCTGAAAAGGCTAGGGCGGTTAAACCGGCTGGGGTAGGCGGTCAGACCGCCCCTGCCCATGGTCGCCCAAAGATGCTCAAACCAAAGCGACTAGAATTTGGGAGTTGGAAGCTTAATGTGGCAAAAAATCAGGGGAGTGGTCCAAAGCCAAAAGTCACATTTGACATGCTATTCGACAAATACTCTGAACAAAAGGCCATTACGAGCGATCGGGCGTTAAAAAAAAGGATGAGGTCACCCACGCATCAAGAGAGGCCATCATCACCTCTCAGAGCAGTTGTCAGGATCAGGGGTGAATTGTCTCAACAAGGGCGACACATTACTCCAACTTGGGCTCCTTCAAGTTCAAACTCGCCTGGTCCGATCTACGACGACAATGGAGTGATGTGGGTGACATACCAGCAGTCCTTCCATCCTGGATGGGGAAGACCATGGAGACCAGCTTTGAACCAGATTTCACGACCTACACAAGATCGCTAGACACTACGTCAGTCTGGACAGGGTCACCAGGACCACCCGGTTAGACCGCCCCCTATAGGCGGTCAGACCGCCCTTCCCAGAAAAGTTCAACTTCCTCCGAAAAAGGTGTACAAACCCAAGGTCAGAGAGGAGGAGGTTCAGAAGATGGACATTGACCCAGAGAGGACTACAAGCTTCGACATTATCCAAATCGGGACAATGGATGTTCCCATTGAGAAAAGTGGCAAAGGACCGATTGTGATGAACAATCAGGTTGTGACACCTACTCAAAAGGGATCTGTTGCTAATGACCATGAGGCCAGCGGAAGCAAATCTCGTCCAGAATATTTCTTACCAAGATGGTGTCCTCCCGGTTTGACTCATACTCAAAGGAGGAAGCTTCAACGACTGAGGCTGCGGGAGAAAAGAGAGAAAGAGCTAGAGAAACAGAGAGATGAGATCTTCAACAACTACAGGCCCATGGTGCCACAAGGGGAGGAGTGGAGAGCCAAGACAACACCTCAGGCAGAGGCGGTCAGACCGCCAAAGGAGGCGGTTAAACCGCCCGTGGTCGTCAAACCAGCTGGCCTAGCGGTCAGACCGGGTTCACCAGAGGCGCCGCCCGATTTCGCTTCTTCAGTCCCCATGGTTTGCGATGATAAGTTGTCGTCGGTACCTACTCCAGAAGATGACAAGAAACTTATTGACTACAGTTCTTCTCCAAAAGCGCTTGGATCTTGAAGACAATTGAGAAGACGTGGCCGATTTCAATGAGAATCGCCCTTAGGATAAAATGGCCGGTGGAAAGTGTTACATCGACCTTAGAATTGTTTTTTAGTATGCAAGTTTTACTAAAAAACAGGGGGGCATATGTTGACACTCAAAAATGGCAGCTAAGCCAGATCAGGCTGGGCCAGCCGGTCAGACCGGGTTCACCAGGCGGTCTGACCGGGTGCCCTGTAGCCGGTCCGGCAAAAGTGCCAGGCGGTCTAACCGCATGACCCAGGCGGTTAGACCGCCCTCCCCAGAGTCCGAACCAAATTGAGGAGTCCTAGTAGAATTCGAGTTGTAAAGGATTTCCTTGCGGGGCAAGACCTCCCCACCCTATAAATATAAAGGGCCCGTGGCCGATTGAGGGCTATCACCCAATCGAAACACAATTATCTTACTTTTTATCTTCAAACCCTACTTTTCCAACCCCTTTGCTTCCTTCTTCGTCTCTAAGGCGATTTAGGGCGTTCTAAGTGGCCTGTCGACCTTAGAACAACCCTAGGCGCGTTGTCCCTGACGGGGTCCCTCCCGGGACAGCGATCTTAGGTTTTCGACGACGTTCCTGTCTAAGGCGGTTAGACCGCCCCCCCAGGCAGTTAGACCGGCCCGTGCTGGGAACCTCGACGAAGTGATTTCGACTACCGTACGATCCAGCGCACTCGTGTGTTCGACCGAAAAACGCGTCAACAAGAACTTTCCTCAAAATTACCACCTTGCCATTACATATAAATGTACCCCAAAGCCCAGCACTTCGTTGTTAATGTCTTGTCAACTCTTGATTTTTTTTTGAGGGCGTCAACTCTTGATATTGTGATATGTAGGATGGATATTACAATGATTTAAAAAATGTATCAAAATAAAAATAGACTATCATTGATGCATCCGGCCTAGGTGGGGTTGGCTCGAGACCCAATAAATTAAGGTTGTCGCGAAAGGGTCTCTGACCTAGTGGTTAGAGCATCTGAGTAGCACCTAATAGGTCTGACTGTCTGAGTTCGACTCCCTGTGGGAGCGAATTAAACGGGACTGGAATAAAATTAATTCAAAAAATAAATTAAGATTGTTCGACCCCAACAGTTCTTAGACACACCCACTCGGGGAAAGGCCCAATCTCCTTAAAAGACTAGTCTAACAAGGGAAGAGTGGATCTCCCTTTTAAAGTGGCTTTCTCATCTCAAGCTTAGCAAGGTGGATTATTGGTTCACAGTCGCCGTTCAATGGACCACTTGGGCCCTTTTTTAAATTGGGTCTTTGCCACTCGCGTCTTTGCCCTCATCAATCATACTTTTATACCACTTTCATTTATTTAAATCTTATACGTGCCAAAACCTACCAACCTAACCATTTCTTAGATATTTTTTTTACTTTGGTGAGAAACCAGACACATCAGTAATATATATTAAATTAATTATAGATTTAGTTTCTATCTTATTAGATACTATATAATAAAGTAAAACATACTTTATTATGACTAACCCGCGGAACCTCATGCTAGTTGATTTTGAAAAATCAACGATTGCTACTTCATAAGAATATATATACTACATTAATTAAGAAACAAGGATTGGTTGGGGAGGCGTCTGCGTGCGTTCTGAACCTAATCGATGACGATTATAGTAACCCTGTCTAGTTAATAAAGTTCTCTCTTTACTCGAAAAAAAAACAAGGGTGATGATAGTTGTTACCTCAGGAGTAGAACTGGCGGCACCAAGTGGGACTACTGGGCCCAAACGGAGAGTTGATCCATGGTGAATGTTGTAATATTTCAGGGTGCGGTCATCGTCGAGCGGCAATCCATTATCCAAGACAAGGTGCTGTTGCGTCCGGTGAATACCTTCCTTCTCATTAATCATATCCCTTATTCGGGAGATGCTATGATCGCAACCCACTCCGAGCTCGAAAATCTCACCGGTGAGCTTCTGAACAAAGATAATCATCCCACCGCCGCGAAGGCGCACGACCAGACAGATAATTGATCCATTCTCGATGTTGGAATCTGCCAGGGTGAAGTGAGTATCAAGCTCCTCTCCTGCAAACAGGAGGCGCTGTTGGTCCGGGGGAAAGCCCCACTTATCCTGAATTATATCCTTGACATCGGCGATTGTTTTTGAGAGGTCCAATTCAAGTGGTAATTTAGGATAAGGTATTGAACTGATATATATCTTGACCCCATCTGGGTGTGTGGTGATCTGCATCTGAAGAAGAAACATAAGCAGTGGATGGATCAACAGGGTGCGTATCTAATTCTATCTAGTCCATATGGATCGGTAACAAACGAACGTAAGTGTAATTTATGGATCGGTTGGGAATAAATGTAGTTTATGGATCATATATGTACTCAGCAGGCTAGCAGCAACATAAATAGATGCTCGATCATAAATATAATCACTACCTCAGGTGGACCGCCACCGGCACCTGGTCGACCGAGGGCCAAATCGAGAACTGAATTATCCTTGATGCCGTAACGAGCCAAGGAGTTGCTGTCGTCGAGAGGCCTTCCATAGAACACAAGGTGCTGCTGTGCCTGATGAATGCCCGCCTTCTCCGCGATCATGCCCCTGACATAGGCGACGGTGGTTTCCCGGAGATCCACGTTGAGCCTGATAGTGTCACCGGTTGGCATCCTGACAACGATACTGTAACTAACCAATTTTTCTACCCGGGTGACCCGGCCCTAGGTCCCGGATGATCCGGTGATCCGTGTCGCCAGTGCAGAACTTTATTGCCACGTCGCCCGGTGGCCCCACACGTCAGATGCACCATCGCCTTGCATCATGTCAAATGCATCATAACATTATGCAATAAACATGATTGCATTGACACCATCTCATAAATGCATTGCACCATTGCACAATTCATCAAATCTTAATTTTCAAATGTACCATGACATGCACGCATATGTTAATTATTTAATAGCATGTGCATACCATACCATGATCATCATTTCATTTGCAACATGACATGTGCACCATATCATTCATGTCATCATGTGTGTGCACCATATGCAACAATAATCCATGAGCGAGAATTTGAGAAAAACCCACATGCTATCATAGAGCCAAGATCATCAAGTGAGTTGAGCAGTAATCTTGTCAACACCAGGAATCATGACCACTCATAAACCTCACTCAAAATCAGCTCTTTGCAGGACCAATATACTTCTTTTTGTAATTATCTTGATCCTAACATCTTGCTCTCTTATAGAAGTGTGTGCATCTTCCTATCTAGCCAAGATCTTCTATATCTTGATCAAGAACCTGTCTCTCTATCTACCTAGAATGTTTCCTTAATTTCTTGGACGAAGGTTATAAGAATATTTGGATTCTAAATTCCGTGACTACGAGGATTATTCTTTATCTCTTTCTTCTTCCTACAAAAAGGTCTCTACAAGTTCATAAGAATCAATTCCTATCAAGATCTCCTTGTGTTGTTGGTGCTATAATTCTATCAAGCGAAAACTTCCCAATCTATCTTGTTCCTTATCAGCATCTTTTTGTGTTATGGGTAATGACCCTATCAAGTATGAATTTTTCAAATCTATCTTGTTCTTTATGGTATATTCTCATAGAGGAAATTCTATCTCCCTTTTTTGCTTCATCATGATTCATGTTATCATCTCTTTACCTTCTTCTTCCGCCCTTACTTGAATCTCGGGGACGAGATTCCTTAAGGGGAGGAGAGTTGTAACGAACCAATTTTTCCACCCAGGTGACCCGGCCCTAGGTCCCGGATGACCCGGTGATCCGTGTCGCCAGTGCAGAACTTTATCGCCACGTCGCCCAGTGGCCCCACACGTCAGACCGCGTGTCCCAACCTGGCCAGACCCCTGGCTTCTCTCTCTCTCTCACTCCCATTCTTTTCCACACTCTCTCTCTTCCTCCCAAGAACCATGGAGGAGCCTCCAAGGTGATTCCTCCATTGGAGCCCCTTCTCCTCGCCGGAGCTTCGCCGGAGGATCACCGGAGTTCAATCTTGGTGAGCTGTACCATCTCTACCTCATCTCCTTCCTTGGGTTTGAGTTTTGGAGCCTCTCTCATGGTGTTCCTTTTCTTTCTCCAAAAGCTGAAGTCAAGGAATCGAACTCGATCTACTCTGACACCGCTCTCCATCAATTTGTGACTCCTCACCAGAGTTCAACCCATCACTGGTGAGATATCTCCTTCCTCAATTCGTCCTTTAACCTCTTTTGATTTTGGGTCAAGCAAACCTAGGGTTCCAAGAACCATGGATGAGTTCGAGCCCCTAAATCGTGTTTTCCCTCAAATCTATCACTTGGAATCACCTCTATACACTCCTATAAACCTCCTAGAACCAAAAACTCCACCCAAAATCATCGCCAAAACCGCCGTCGGCGAGCTCAGTGCATTCCCGGATGACCCGGAAGTAATTCCCGGATGACACGGTATGCATCTGGTGGCTCCCGGATGATCCGGCACCAAGGTCCGGATGACCCGAGGTCCTTTTTTCAGCCCTACCTTCCATCTTGCGAAATTCATATAAAATTGCATATAGCTCAGAAAAATGTGAAACAAATTTTGTTGGTTTTCTAATAATGTAAAGCATCAGTTAAAAATAAGTTTTCTCACAAAATAAATGTTTAATTTTCTGAATTAATTATATAAGTGTTAACCTTGTTAATTGCATAGTTAATTCTCTTCTATTCCAAAAATCATGAAACCAATTTTGTTAGATCATGTTTGAGCATATCTTTTCTTATGTCATTGCACTCATTCATGCCATATTTATTTATTATGCATCATTGCATTTCGTGTAGAGACCGAAGCGCCGGAGCCAGAGATCGACGAGCCCCAGCAGACACCCAAGGCAGGCACCTAAGCATTTCTCGAACCCTATTTTGGATCAAATGAGTATATGTGTCTTGTATGTGCATAAGTCAATATTTGTGTATATGTTTGCTTAGCTCCTATCCTTTATGCATTATCCATCCTTGACCTAGAATAGCCTCTTCTAGGTGAGTATGTTTGTTAGGCGTCACGATTAAATTCTTGCTTAGCTATGCTTAGCTTCGGTAGAAGTCGAGAGGTGGCAAGGTCACCACCACTCGCGAGTTATAGTTGATGTTTGCTTAATTAATATTTGGATAGTTTGGAATGGTTTTAAATATGAGCTACTATGAATGATGATGCGAGACTTGAGCAAGTGTGCTAGGGCCATGTTGGAAGTGGAATCCAAGTGGCATAGATTTGCTTGAGTTGATTAAGGACCAACTTTGTAGCTGGGCTCTTGAGCACTTTCTTCGTACAGACCACATGCTGATTTTTGGGTAAGGTAAGCCAAGTAGCATAAGTCGCACCGAGCCTTGACCGGATTAAGCGCGGGGTGGGATGAGGTGTGATCAGGCTGCGTCCGGTGCACCTATACATTTCCGACTCTTCGTTCATAGCTGGGTGCGGGTATGTGAAAGGTTGGGGGCATGAATTAACACTTATCCTGGGCCAAGGATATGGTCGTTGGTCTTGCCTTTCATGTGGGTACAGCTGTACACCCCTGCAGGGTTATAATCTATTGCAATAGCCTCGCTCCAGGTCACGGAGCACGCTCTTGAGTTTGGAATCTCAAAGTAGAGTTATTGTTTTGGGAGTTCATGGAAGATTGAGCTCGATCGTATACTTTGATCACCTTTACTTGCTGTATTTGATTGATGATTGGCTTAGAGATGCAGGTTGCTAGGTCTTTACTTGTTTATATCATCATAAGTTGTTTTAGATGCTTTTTATGCAAACTAATTACCTATTAACCTTCCTTGCTACTTAACCAAATGCATACTCCTTGACAGTCGGGCAAGTATATACCCATATGTTGGATAAGACCTGCGGAGTACCTTTTGTACTCACAGTGCTGCCGTTAAGTTGTTGCAGGTGGCCAGCAGCTTTTCCGTGGACGAGAGTGAAGCTTAAGCTTGGAGGATGGCACTATCTTCATATAGTGTCAGTCTTCTGTTTAGGTGATCGGAGAGCCATGCTAAAACTTTTCCGCTGTAAAATCTCTGAACTTGCCGTAATTTAACTTGAATCTATTTATGTAAAGTGATGGACTGTGTTTGTATTGCTATTGGTTATGATGCTTTTGTTGTGCTTTGTGAGGTGTGTATAAATCCTGGGCAATTCTCATGACACATCTCAAGGACTACCGGGGTTATTCCTTTTTAATTGGGTTGATCAGTGGTGATGACTCGATTAAATGGGATTAACTTGGGCGGTTCCTCACAAGTGGTATCAGAGCTAGTTAGCAGTTTAAACATGGTTAATCACCTAAAAATTTGATGTGAGGCAAGTTAGTAATAGGTGTGGGTCGTTGTGGGATGCGTACGTTGCGGCATATCATCATGTTTAATTATTGCTATGTATGCATTTCCTAGACTTGTTAGGTTCATGCTCTTGCATTGTTGTGTATGCATATCCTTATCTGTTTATCTATCTTGTTTTATTTTTGCAAGATCCCTTTTGATCTACCTTATGATTCTTACCTTTTATCTCATAATAATCTATCTCATAATCTTTATCATCTATCTTTAATAATCTATTCTCACACATTTGTGGTTGATATTATACTTGTGCAATTTTTGTTGTACAATTGTATTGTATTAATTTCCTTCTGGTTGCTAATCTCAGTTCTAGTTGGTGGCGGGATGGCTGAGAATGATCTACCTCCTCCTCCCAATATAAACTCTACCTCTTGGAACTTCATAGAAGGTCGAAAGAAAGCCGTCAAGCTCTTATCCAAATCCTTCAAACTCTTATCAATAATCTAGCTGGCCAAGGTCAATGTGGCGGTGGTGAGAATCTATACCTTGGTCACTCTACTTTCTTGCCACACATTCTCCTATCTTTCGTGGATCAAGTGGTCACAGGACCTCAAGTGACTTGGTTGGAAATTTCAAAGAGCTTTTAAGGAATATCATATTTCCAAGAGTGCTATGATGATAGAGTGCTATGATGATTGAGAGGGATGAAATTAGAAGACTCAACCAAGGGAATCAGTTGGTTCAAGAGTGCACGAATGCATTCAACTATCTTGCCTTGTCATCGAAAACCTATAAAAATTCTCTAATCTTGTGGTCCGAGTCTTCCCTTATAAGCAATTCTAGATTTCTTATGCTATCGACAAATCTATACCTATCTTATCAAGTCTTCCTCTAGCTGAGGAGATCCTTTCTTTGTTATCCAAAATCTTGGATCAATCTTTTCTTTAGTGTCATGTATCTTCTAGTTGTCATTAGTGGTTTGTTGTGGCAGTGTTATATCATGTGATCCATAGTGCCGTGACGGAACCTAGGACCCCATGTGTACGTGGTTGCAGTCACATGGTTGTGTCACTGGGCGCGCGTTGGTGCTTGGGCATGTGACATGACATGCTACAAAAGTCTACCGATGCTCTACCTTAATCTTGGATAAATCCATTGCTCTTCTTCTCCACATATAAGCATATCCTAAAGTTCTTTGTAGGGCCTTAATCACTCTTTCTGATTATGGTAGTGGCCACCAAAGTCTGGTTACCTTTTCTGCCACATATGAGTGACCTGATAGCTTTTCTAACTTCAGAATTTTTTTTTCATTCTTACCAAGGTGTCTCTCCATAATCTTGAAAGACTCTTTACTTCATCATCATGAGTTTATCAAGTTGCAGTTGTAGAGTGACATAGAAATCCTAGCCCATTCCCTCATTCTTGCTCACACTAATAAAATTTGATCATAGAATAATTACATGCATTTTGAGAACATCCATGGGCATATGCATCCTTGCAACATATGGCATGTGCACCATGAGCGTGAGTCATATCATGAGCATCATCCTACATATGCACCATAAAATTTTCATCATATCATCTATGTCATCATGTGTGCATCATCATGTGCACCCTTTTTTGCTCAACTTGGGTAGGCCTGACAAGAACAATTCCATTTTCTAGGGTTTAACCAAGATCCAGGAAAGTTCATTCACTCTGGAAACTCAGAATGACGACCACCCTGTCCACCCAGTATTATATCAATTCGTATATGCATCTCCGCAAACTTAATTGTCTCGATATGATGATATGAAAAATATAAAGGAGTCTTTTGAGGCTACGAACTAGCTCTAGCCATCGTTCAATTGAGTACTAAAACACTAAACAAAATTTAATGAACCACTGTGAGCCGAACAAATCTGCATATATATCAATCCTTCTGTTCATTATGACACACGCATCTCTTACTCTCAGCAAATTAGCCTCGTTTTGTCGATCTGCACCCCACGCCTCTTCTGCCTCCTACATACGGCTCTGCCTTCGGATCATATATAGATGCCCTCAGATCACGACTAGTAAGATTTTGTGTGGTTTGGTCATTTGGATGACATAATTGAGAAATGAGAGAGGGATGGTCAAATTCAGTGCGCACCCAAGAAAAATAGGCGATAGAGCTGCACACTTGTCACATCTCCATGTACTTTGGTGTGCGATTTTACTGCATATGTGGTGGATCAAAGCGAACGATATAATCAAAAGTAAATCTGTTGGGGAATTGAGTAAAAACCTTTCACCCTCGAAACTTCGGAGGTGTCGAGACTCTAAAGAATTCACGTATTCAAGACCCTGGCGAATTCATGGAAGTATGCAGAAACGAGTCAAGGAGAGATTTCGCTTTCATGATTTTTTATGATTCGCTAACCTCCTGATCATGGGCGAAATAATCGCCAAATAAACACGGAATAGCAGATCTATTTCTTGTTTTCAAGGCAGCAAGAGTTTCAGAGAATATCGCAGAATCGGGAAACCATGGCAGCGGAAACTTCGGAGATATCCACAGGGTCGCAGGACTTCACTTCGGCTGCAACTTTGGAAGCTCGATTCGGGAATCTTGGTGACTGATAACTTTCGCGAATGAAGAGCCGAAGGTCAAGAGGAGACTCAGTCAAACGCAAGGCATCAAAAGTCCGGGTTCGAAGTGTGAACTAGTGGCCGGCTTGTAAATATGTGAAATTAGTTCCGCAAATCACGGGATGTAAAAGACATTCATGTACATGTTCGCACTTGGATTATTCTCTAGATTCGAGGGTAATCTCGGAGTGTAAAAGTCCCTTCGTCTCCCTATAAAAAGGGGCTCGAGGGCACGTGTAAAGGGATTCACAACTTTTGAGGCAAGAACAGACTTTCGGAGATTCCTTGTCTCCAAGCTCTTACTTTCGCGCATTCGTTCGGGAATCTTATTTCACTTGTGTTTGGGGACCCCTTCCGATTTTCTGAGCCCCCAACATTGGCGCCCACCGTGGTCTCAGCCGATAAACAACTCACGATGCCTCCACAGAAGAAGTCCAAGAAGAACACACCCGCTGAGGCTAACCAGGAAGATCATCATGTCGAAGAAGACAATGGAAACTTTCTCACTGCAGAACCTTCGCAGATCTCAAACAAGGAAAGGAGAGCAAAACTTGAAGCCCTCCAGAAGGCACGAGCTGAGAAAACAGCTCATACTCTGGAAGCATTCACTGAAGAAGAAGCTGAAGAGGAAGATAACGAGGCTGTGGACAGAGAACTCGAAACAGTAAACCAAAAAGTACTGATGCTTCACAAGGAGAAAGAAAGATTCGCGAATCAGATGGAAGCAAAAAGAAGAGCTTCGGAGAAACTGGAGAAACTCAACCAGGCAAAAGAACAACTAGAAAAAATACAAAGAGAAATTGATGAAATAAAAGAGCAAGAGAACAGTTCACTATGGCGCGATTCGTCACACCAGAACTCTGGCCTACACAAAAGAACTCCAAGAGAAAACTTCTTCACGGGCAATGGAATCTCGCCATTCGCAGATCCAGAATCGCCACTTTCACTAGGGCTGCAAATAGCACCATGCCCACCGAAATACAAACCAGTTTCTCTCCCGAAGTACAATGGATATGGGCACTCTAGGCAATTCATTATGAGCTATGAAGCAGCTGTAAATTCAGCAGGAGGAGATAATATTGCACTAGCCAAATCTTTCATCATTGCTTGTGAAGACCCAGTCCTCAACTGGTATTCCTTGTTGTCTCCACACTCAATCTGCAGCTAGATTGATCTCAAGACAAAGTTCATTCAGGTATTTCAAGTGTTTCACGAAACGTCTGCAAAGCCATCGGACCTTTTCAGCTGCAAGCAAAGAGACAGGGAGCCACTGCAGAGCTTCGTGAGAAGATTCATGCAACAAAAGTCCCAAATTTCGGGGACAGATGACAAAACAACAATCCAAGCATTAATCAAAGGTCTGACTCCAGGGCCAACAGCTTCGCACTTAACCAGAAAAGAACCACAGAGCATTGAAGAACTCTTTGGCGAATTAGAACAATACATCAAGTCTGATGAAGATCACCGAAAAAGAGTCACTGAGCGAAACCAAGCAAGGCAAGGCAGTAGAGGAACAGCATGGAGACCTCAGTTTCAAACTCCGCGAAACATCAACAATGTGGAAAATCCTCAATTCAACCAAGACAATAGACCAAGCACAAGATGAGGTTTTTCATCAACAGGAAGGGGAAGAGGAAGAGGACCTCTGAAGATCCAGAATCATGACGCAAGAGATCCATATTTTTACTGCAGATATCATGGGAGAGGTCACAGCACCGAAGCTTGCCTAGAAACTAGAAAAAACATAGCAAGAATCCAACAAGAGAAAACCATGATGAACATTGCCTCCACAATGCCGAATCAGTTCTGTCAAAACTTCTGGCAACCGTAGCTCATGGGTCCTCAGCCAAGCCCAATCCCAATTCAGCAATTTCAACAAGCACAATCATCATGGCAGCCTTCGCAACAGTTCTTCCCTCAATCTCAGGCGATCCAAACCATTCAGCAGCCGCAACCAATTCAAGAAATGTTGCCGCCACCACCAGTCAATTCAGTAAAGCCAGAGTCAAGTTCAAGAGGCCATAATCCGAAAGCACTGCCTTCTTTCGAGACTATCATGCCTATCACAGGAGGCTCAGCCATGGAGTTCGGAACAAAGAGGCAGAGAAACAACTACTTCAGATATGTGAATACAGTCATCAACGACGGTCCAGCGGCGCGACCAGAATGGGCCAAGGTGCCGATAACATTCACCGAACAAGATTTTAGGTTGAAATCAACTGACCATAATGATGCCATAGTCATCGAGGTGAATATTGCCGGATGGGTGATCGGAAAAGTCTTGGTGGACAATGGAAGTTCGGCAGATATTCTATTCATGAAAACCTTCGAGAAGATGAGCTTGAGTCCACACATGCTGCAGTCACCAGAATACCCATTGCTGGGTTTCGGAGGAAAGCTAATCAAGCCAGCAGGAAAGATACCTCTTCCAGTATCCTTTGGAGATTTGGACAATGCTAGAACCGAGACTCTAACTTTCGACGTTGTCGACATTATCATCCCTACTTTGCAATCTTTGGCAGAGGATTGATCAACAAGTTCGACGCTGTGATAAGGCAACAATTCCTGTGCATGAAAATCCCAGCACCCAAAGGGGTCATCACAGTATTTGGTGATCAACAAGAAGCCAGAAACATTGAGAAGGGCTTCACGCCGGGTCAAAGCAATGTGCATCAACTGAACCCCACCGAAGAAAAGAAAGAACCCTATGTTGGGGCCAGAAGGGATAAAGAAAAAGTTGAAATAGCAGCTGATGGCGAAACAAAGAAAATATATCTAGATGACATGCCAGATAGAGCAGTAGTAATAGGGGCTCATCTTAGCCCCGAAGAAGAGAAAGAGCTCATCAAGTTCCTGAACAAGAATAAAGATGTTTTCGCTTGGTCAGCAAAAGACTTACAAGGTGTTGACAGGGACATTATCGAACATGCCCTAGACACAGATGAGAAAATAACTCCAAAGAAACAGAAACTCAGGAAAATGTCTGAAGAAAAGGCCAAAGTAGTAGAGGCTGAAGTACAGAGGCTTCAGGATGCCAAAGTGATTAGGGAAGTCATATACCCTGTTTGGCTGGCTAACACTGTCCCGGTAAAGAAGAAGAATGGGAAGTGGAGAATGTGTGTGGACTTCACAGATCTGAACAAGGCTTGCAAGAAAGATGATTTCCCACTTGAAAGGGTGGACAAGGTTGTTGACGATGCTGCAAACAGCGAAATGCTTTCACTCCTGGATATGTTCTCAGGATACCACCAAATCAGGGTGCGAAGAGAAGATGAGGAAAAAACAAGTTTCATTACACCTTTCAGAACTTATTGTTTCGTCAGAATGCCAGAGGGCCTGAAGAACGCAGGATGCACTTTTTCAAGAATGATAGCAATAGTGCTTCATCCTCAGCTTCGGAGAAATATTCTAGCATATGTCGATGACATAATCATCAAGAGTGTTCAAAGAAGTGATCACATCGGCGATTTGGCAGAAACCTTCGCGAATCTCAGATCAGCAAATCTCAAGCTGAATCCCGACAAGTGTGTTTTTGGCATTCACAAGGGAAAAGTATTGGGCTGCTTGGTTTCGACAAAGGGTATTGAAGCAAACCCTGACAAAATCAAGGCATTAGTTGAGATGCAAGAGCCTGTTTCGGTGAAAGACGTACAAAAACTGACAGGGAGAGTGGCTGCCCTTAACAGATTCATACCCAGAGCCGCAGAGAGAAGTTTGCCTTTCTTCCAAGTTCTACGAAGTTCCAAGAATTTTCAGTGGTCTGAATCTCAGAAGCAAGTTTTTCAAGAACTCAAAGATTACTTGTCAAACATGACTAAGCTATGCCCCCCAGAGTCAAAATCGCCACTTTTGCTATACCTGTCTGCTTCCAATTCAGCCGTAAGTGTTGTGCTAGTACAAGAGAAAGAAGAGGATGGAAAGTTGAAACAAATCCCTGTATATTTCGCTTCAGAGGCTCTTTCGGGATCCAAACTTTTTTACTCTGAACTAGAGAAGATAGCGTATGCAGTCGTTATGGCAGCAAGAAAATTGAGGCACTACTTCGAATGTCACAGAATAAGAGTTATCACGAATCAACCGCTGAATGACTTGTTCACAAACAAAGAGGCATCAACCCGAATTGTCAAGTGGGCTGCTGAACTGTCAGAATACACCGTGGACTTCGAAAGAAGAAGTGCAATTAAATCACAAGTCTTGGCAGATTTCGTTGTGGACTGGACATCGCCAACTCATAATCCTGGCGAAGATATAGTCACGCCATGGGTGGTGCATTGTGATAGGGCTTGGTGTGACAAGGGTGTTGGCGTAGCAGCGATCGTAACATCTCCAACTGGAGTTGTAATAAGATATGCCGCCCGATTTGATTTCGCAGATGATGTGCATTCTACGAACAACACAACTGAATACGAGGCTCTACTCCTATCTCTAAGAAAGATGAAAGCTTTGGGCCAGCAAACTTTTATCATCAAAACAGATTCCAAAGTCATTCAAGAACACATCGAGAAAGAGAGCGAAGCAAGGAATCCAGTTCTGGTGAAATACCTTGAGAAAGTTAGAGAAATGGAGAAGCATTTCAAGAGCTACTCAGTCCATCATATACCAAGAAATGACAACAACGAAGCAGACAAACTAGCGAAAGTAGCAGCTCAGAACCAAGCAATGCCTCCGGACATGTTCTTCAAAATCATCAAAGAACCATCCATCAAAGACCCAAAGCCAAAAACTGTGAACAGTATAGAAACTCACGGTTGGAGGGCTGAAATCATGGCATACCTGAGGGGCCACTACGAACCACAAGATGAGTTGGAGGAAAAAAGGCTAAGGCAAAGAGCAAGAGGATATGCTGTAGTGAATGGGGAACTTTACAAGTCCGGAGTTACTGAACCGTGGTTAAGGTGCATAACCTCCGAAAAGGGTGTAGAACTTCTCAAAGAAATTCATAGTGGATTTTGTGGTGCGCACATAGGCACAAGAGCACTAGTGGGCAAAGCAATAAAGCAGGGATTCTTTTGGCCCTCCATAAACCTTGATGCAAAGAAGCTGGTTCAGGAATGTGAAACCTGCCAAAAAACAGCGAATCAGCAGAACTTACCATCTATGCCAGTTCATCTAATTCCACCATCGTGGCCTCTGCAAAGGTGGGGAATGGACTTGGTTGGGCCATTGCCGACAGCTCAAGGGAACTGCAAGTTCGCAGCAGTTGCAGTCGATTATTTCACCAAGTGGGTGGAAACGAAGGCATTGGCGAATATCACCGCACCAACAGTTCAAAAATTCTTCTGGCAGAACATAATCTGCAGATTTGGAGTCCCAAGGGAGTTAATAGTGGACAATGGAAAACAGTTCGACTGCTATTCCTTCAAAGAATATTGCAAGACGCTGGGCACTCACGTGAAATATTCCTCAGTTTATCACCCGCAATCCAATGGGGCTGTGGAAAGGGCGAATGGGCTGATCTTTTCGAGAATCAAGAAATGCTTGTATGATCAGAAGAAAGGCAAGTGGATAGATGAATTGCCGAAAGTAATCTGGTCTCACTACACAACAGTGTCAAGGGCAACAGGTTTCACACCATTTCGCTTGCTATTCGGCACTGAAGCAATGACACCGGAAGAAATCAAGAATGAAAGTTTAAGAGTTCAGAAAGCAAAAGAAATCGAAGAAGTTGACATGAAGATAGAGAAGGACATGATTGAGCTCACAATCCTCGAATCTTCAGAGAACATTGAAAAATACCAAAGGGAAACCAAGGCATGGAAAGATAAGAAAATAGTCAGGAAAGACATCAAGAATGGTGATTTAGTGCTGAAAAGAAAGAAAAATTGGGAGAATCCCGGGAAACTTCAGGAATCTTGGGAAGGACCCTATATAGCAAAAGAAACTAGCATGCCAGCAGCTTTTCGCTTAACAGACCAAACCGGCGAAGAACTGCCGTATTCGTGGAATGCAGACAACTTGAAGAGGTACTACCCTTGAGAATCATAAAAATAGGCAAATTTAGTATTCAGCATTTCTTTTCGCAAATTTAAATTCCATAAAATTGTAAAAACCTGAACCACGGAGCTATAAGTGGTTTCAGGAACAAAAATATTTACTTCTCGCATTTACCTTAGAATAAGAAGGACCGTACTCTTTTCCTTGCAAAGGGGGCCCTAAATCAAGGGGCAAGGTTTTTAACGAGGCGGATCCTATGTAAATACTCTTTATGACATATATAAAAAGAGTTTTCCCCCAAGTTTTGCGTCTTGCGAGAATCCCAAAATGTGAAAGAAAAGTTTATGAAAGGCTCCGTGATAGCCGAAATTCCATCATGAGAAAGAAAAGTTCATGAAAGGCTCCGTGATAGCCGAAATTCCATCATATGAAAGAAAAGTTTATGAAAGGCTCCATGATAGCCGAAATTCCATCATGAGAAAGAGAAATTCGTGAAAGGCTTCATGATAGCCGAAATCCATTTATGTGAAGGAAAAGTTCGTGAAAGGGCTCCCTAATAGCCGAGATTACAAAAGTGAAAGAGAAGTTTTAAGAAGAGGCTCCTTGATAGCCGAAGGCTCCGTGAAAGCCTAGATCCCACCTTAAAGGGACATCCTACCGAAAGGCCTGAGACAACAACAAGTTGTGGCCTAGATCCCACCTTAAAGGGACATCCTACCGAAAGGCCTGAGACAACAACAAGTTGTGGCCTAGATCCCACCTTAAAGGGACATCCTACCGAAAGGCCTGAGACAACAACAAGTTGTGGCCCAAATCCCAGAGCAAAGGGATATCCTATCAAATGGGCGGAAACAACAGAACGTTGTGGCCCGGAAAGTCCCAACGTCTTGGCTCAAAATTTTCGTGAGAAAATTCATGAAGTAGCAATTAATTATTTCAGTTGTAAGAATAAATTAGCATAGTGGCGAAAATACATGAAAAAATCTATGAAGTTATGTCTATTCAGAAAAGCTTTTTAGCCAAAAATGTTATTCTGTGAGCTAAGGGGCTCAGTTACCTTCGTAAAAATAGCAATCGCACAATCCGGTTGAAGCAACTGAAGGTTGCGATATCAACCTAGGCAAGTTTGCCATATAGGCGCAAGTCCACAAAATTCGTGAAACAAATTTTGTCGACTTACGCTCTGATGAAATGCAAATCATTACGCGATGAGAGAGAACAAAAGTAACCAAAGGGAAACATCCATGAAATTTTGCATGAAAACGGCAAGGTGGGAAGGGTGACGTTTTTTCTTAAAAAACGAGTTTATTGCCTTAGTTTCATACAAAATTTCATAAAAGTATAGTTACACAGCTTCGAAGAGCTGAAAATTCAAAAAGGAAGTTCAACGATACGGCCTGGACTACGGCCCCTGTTTTCGGCAATATCACTAGCATAAGCAAAGCTGCAATCGCTAGTTATGGGGCTAAGGGGCTCCGTCTTCACGAAAGGACGCGAACTTGAAGCTTCAGTAGCAAGAGCATAACCGTCGCGTTGAAGAAAAAACCAACTTAATTGAAAGCTACGCATTGAAAAGTACTGGCAACAGTAAGTCCAGAAATCAGAGAACTTGCAGCCAGGATGGGATTCTTTGTACAAACGCCAAGCTTCGCCACTAACTATCTGGTCCTGTCGATGAATTCGCAAAGGTACGATGTCCTGCACAGGCCCACCTTGCAGGACCTGCACAGGTTAAAATTTACAAGACAAAAGTTTAGAAGGGGTCGCAGCCCACAAATATACAAGTTCGTAGCTTTTAACATCAAAGCAAAAGTTCGGATAAGTTTCGCCTCATCCAACAATGTCAACCTTCGGAGAGCTGGTGCGACGATCAGAGCTTTCTTCTTCTCCGCCATCTTGGTCGCCGCTGCTGCTGCTGCTGCTGTCGCCACTCCCCTCGCTTCCCGAACCTACCTCCCCATCATCAGTATCATCATCCTCCGCAAATTCAGAAGTAGCTTCTTGAATCTCTTCAGCTTTGGCGCGCGTTTCTTTCTGAATCATCTGAAAAAGGAACAAAAGAAGTCGTTAGTATCAAGAAAATAGATGTCTATAAGACGCTAGAAGTTCAACAAAGTCTAGAAAAGTAACCTCCTCAAGCTTTTCACGGGCAATCTTCTTCGCAAATTCTTTCCCGCTTGCGATCCAGAATTCCTTCGCGAATTTAACTTTTAGAGCACGGACATCTTCATTAGCCCGGATGGCTGAAGTACCCGCAGCATTTGGGAATCGCGAGAGTGCCCCACGGAACTTCGGAAGGTCAATACAATCAAAGTCATAGAGAAGTTTGAGTAGGCTTTCCACAGAAAAAAGTGCAGCGAAATCGCTAGCTCCTGAAATAACGCTTGGAAGAACCTGGAACTCTTTCAGCATCCAGTCCATCAAATCAGAAATTTCGTCACTTTCAGGAAGTGGGCTTGGACGGGTGCCAAATTGCTTCAGAGCTTCCTTGTACTCCTCAAACAGAAGTTTCAAGTTTTGCTTGATCTCATCAACATCCTTATTCGAAGTCTCACTCCGCTCAGATAGAGCCTTCTCGAGATCTAGAATCGTCTGTTCTTTCGTGCTCAAAGTCTTCGCGAGCTCAATATTCTTCGTTGAAAGCTCGGCATTAGTGCTGCGAAGCTCGTCAATAGTCTTTGTGCTTTTATCAGCATCTTTGTGAAGATTTTCAATCATCTTAAGGTCATCTTCACGAGTTTTGTTAAGTTTCTTGTGATCCTTCTTTGAGTCACAAAGAGCAGCTTCAGCAAGGTTCTTCTCGTCCTGGCATTTCTTCAAAGAATCCGCCAGTTCGGCAATTCGTTTCTCCAGATCGAGATTTGAAGCTTCAGCCTTGTTCAAGTCATGCTTCAACTTTTGTGACTCATCGTTGAGCTTTCCAACAAGTTTCTCCTTTTCGATGAGCCTTTCAGAAACAACCTTGCCAACAATAGCTGTTTTCAAATCGTAAATATGGCTGAACCTAGAAAGATCCGACGAGGAATGTTTTAGTACATTTTCTTCAAAACCTGTGAAAACCAGAAGGAACCAGCAACAAGATCAGTAAGGAAAGTAAGAAGATTAACAGAAAACAAAGACGAGAGCAACAAATAAATCTTTTTGCATTAAATGTCTTCGAGGGAACTTGGATCGCAGGATCAGAAATCGTCAAAGATTTCTGGAGTGAGGAAGAAGATTGCTTCTCAGCAGTATCAGTTGTTTTAGCAGTCAAGCGGAGTTTTTTCTTCGGAGCATCTCCTCCTGTTTCACCCACAAGTTTAGGGGATGTCCACAACAAAGAAAACTTAGGACTACCACCGTCCGCACCAACCACCTCACCACTAATACTTAACAGTTCACCTCTAAAAGACGTACCAAAGCTCTCGTTGTAAGCTGTGACTGAGGGAGTGGGATCTTGCTCGTCGGGAATTTCTTCGCGAGTTCCAACCAGGGAAGGATCTTCAAGCAAACCATCGCTTTTACTCACTGTACGCTCCAAATCTTTAGCAAACTTTGGAGAAGCCTCATCATTAGTATCAAGAGCCTTAGAAATGCCAGCATCAGCCTCAGCGGGAGCAGGAACAGTAGAACCACTAGGAGAACCCCGAGTTTCGGGGACAATATCTGAAAAAGTTCCAACATCAACAAATTCGTTCTCAGAACCCGGAGTGTAAGTATGACGAACTCCGAATCTTTATTCACAGCACAAGCAAGAAAAAAAACCTATTTGGCGGGGTTCATCAATCATCTCGTCATCAGAAAATGCAGAAGGAACACGCTGAACAACAGTAGCGGAAATTTTCTTCACAGCTTTCTTGGGTTTCTTCTTGCCTAACTTCGCAAGACTAGAAGCCGCTTGTATCTCAGCGTCGGAAACATCTTCGGAAGCTTTTCTCTTCCTTTTGCTGGATTCCAAGGACTTAGTCTTTGCCAGGCAAATGGCAGGAGAAGAGGTGTCGCCAGCGCTACTTTTAGCCTTCTCTTTTTGAAGCCCTCCTCCTTCGAGCCTTAGGAGGAGCAGCCGAACAAATAGCCACGGCAACAGCCGGAATCTTCTTGTCTACACCTGGCGGACGAGATCGGAGGGCAGTTTCAGCACCAAGTTCTGAGAACACGCGATTCACTCTCTTTTATGCTTCACGATGTTCTTAAAGGCTTTATACTCATTTAGAGTAAATTCGCCGACCATTTCAGTAACCCTCTCTTCAACTTCAAGAATGAAATCATCAAGGCCTTGACCATCCTCAAGTCGTAAGTTGAATCGTGGAAATGGCACCTTCTGAGAAGCCCAATCCACTTCAAGAAACACAATATCCGAAGGTTTCCAATTGTGTGATATGGGCCAGACTCGAGCTGCAACAAATTCTTCAATAGCATCACGGCCACCAAGAATCGTGCTGGCAAGAAAGAAAGCATTCTCACAATTCTTGAAGCCAAGAGCCCGACTGTTGAATGTAGCGGTGGTAACAGCGGTCACTGGAGCCATTGGTGAATAGAATGGATAGGCTGGTCCAGTGTAGCCAGAAACTTTAGACATGTCAACTTTCAGGTAAAACCAATAGGCTCGCCAATCTTCGGGCAAATTGGTTTTACTGCAGGGAGCAAGCTGAATACGGGTAAGATGCTGAAATGAATTCTTCCTTCGAGTGTTAAAGGTGCAGCAGCCATAGTGGGCTTCGTAGAAGTTCCCGTCATTAAGCTTGAGAATATCCTTCTTAGAAATAAGCTCGAACAAGCGTGCGAAAACATCAGCACTAGCAGTGCACTTGAAGGTCCTCATAATCCAGAAAAACTTTGAAAGTTCCAGGAAAGAGTTGGGTGTCAACTGATGAATCTTCACGGAGAACTTATCAAGAATAGAGGGAAGAAGAGCATCACAGGGAAATCTGAGTCCACAAACGAAGAAATCCCTGAAAACAACAACCTCATCCGCTTCAGGAGAAGGGGTCTCTTCGTCAGAAGGTGGACGACCATCACCAGAAGGGAAGAAACCAGCCTCTTCGTATCCTTTGATAAGTTCGGTGGCAACCTTGGATTTTCCGAAGACAAAGGCCGGGGGATATGAACCTTTCGAGGAGATCGGCTCATTCAAATTAACTTCGACATTAGAAAGATCTTCATCACCGTCGGATTTGTTTCCGGATCTAATCTCTCCGTCCTCGCGACTGCCAGATTCTCGAACATCTTCGACAGCTTGAGAACTTGTACCTTGAGGAATATTCTCTGATGACGGAGGAACGCCAGCTTCAGCTAACTCTTCGGAAGTCATTGGTCTAGCAGTGCTCTTAGTACGAGCCACCTTTTCGGAAGAAAAGCAAATGCGAAACACATATTAATCTATAGGAAACAAAAAAACCTACGAAACAAGTGGATACTACTCGAAAATATAAGACAGGAGAGGAGAATACCTTTGAAGACCGAAGAAGTCACCGAACTTCGGGCGTCTAAAGACGAAAAGCCTCGCGAAAACTTCAAAAGTGCGGAGAGAGTGGCGAAGCGGTGAAATAAAGTTACCGCGGCAGGCCTTTATTTATAAGGGAAGAGGGGGTAGTTTTAAGAAGGTGTCTCGAGATGACCGTTGCGCATTTTAGGGGGGACACGTGTACACTCCGACGTTCCGAGGGTGACGTTTTTTACCGAAATTCTGAGAATTGTTCGTGGAAACGGATCGTCGGAGTCAACCCGCTTCCCCGAGGGGCTAGTGTTGGGGAATTGAGTAAAAACCTTTCACCCTCGAAACTTCGGAGGTGTCGAGACTCTAAAGAATTCACGTATTCGAGACCCTGGCGAATTCATGGAAGTATGCAGAAACGAGTCAAGGAGAGATTTCGCTTTCATGATTTTTTATGATTCGCTAACCTCCTGATCATGAGCGAAATAATCGCCGAATAAACACGGAATAGCAGATCTATTTCTTGTTTTCAGGGCAGCAAGTGTTTCGGAGAATATCGCAGAATCGGGAAACCATGGCGGCGGACACTTCGGAGATATCCACAGGGTCGCAGGACTTCACTTCGGCTGCAACTTTGGAAGCTCGATTCGGGAATCTTGGTGACTGATAACTTTCGCGAATGAAGAGCCGAAGGTCAAGAGGAGACTCAGTCAAACGCAAGGTATCAAAAGTCCGGGTTCGAAATGTGAACTAGTGGCCGGCTTGTAAATATGTGAAATTAGTTCCGCAAATCACGGGATGTAAAAGACATTCATGTACATGTTCACACTTGGAATATTCCCTAGATTCGAGGGTAATCTCGGAGTGTAAAAGTCCCTTCGTCTCCCTATAAAAGGGGGCTCGAGGGCACGTGTAAAGGGATTCACAACTTTTGAGGCAAGAACAGACTTTCGGAGATTCCTTGTCTCCAAGCTCTTACTTTCGCGCATTCGTTCGGGAATCTTATTTCACTTGTGTTTGGGGACCCCTTCCGATTTTCTGATCCCCCAACAAAATCAAAAGAAATCTGTCTGGATACATTATATTTGAAAAACCATTGTATAAACAAACTAGAGTTTTAGAAGTCAAAGCCATGTACCACAATCTATAAACAAGAAGAGTTTTCAAAACTACAAAAAGACTACACATACTGTACAATACTATCGTTAACTTCTTCTATATTATCTATATATTATACCTTCATAAAAGAGATCATACCTAAAATTATTAGGTGTAATGTCATAAAAACTACACATGACCAAGTCAGCAAATAAACCAAAATTTAAACACCACAATATATAGGTAAACTAAAGGACCATCCATTCAAAGTGAAGAAAGCCATCTCCCTAACGGCATGCATGATCGGGCCTCCTAATCGTTCTCACTTCACTGCCACTTTGGGCCAAAATCTGAGCCATTACGTTCCTTGCATTCCAAATTACCCAACAACACGATGCGACCCCATCAATAATATATCAATTTTCTTTTAAATTTTGATGTATTCAAGATTAACAAAGCCAAAATAACACCTATGAAAAACAATAATTCCATTTGCAATTTACTTAATTTTGTAAGGTCGAAGCATAATAGGTTTCAGCAACATTTAGAAACTGTAGTGTTTGCACGGACTGTAAACTAAGTAGATAGAGAACGTGGCGATGTTTATGTTGAGGATCAACTATATAGATCTTTTTGGCTAGCTAGAGATCTTTTTTTTTCATTTCACCATTTCATCAGGCAAGAAGAGATGGCAACCGGGACGAACCAAGTGACGGGCTCCTTGCTGCTGACATTAATTGCTGCTCTTTTCATCTAATACTCTCATAATTCCTAATGATGGTTTTTTCTTTCTTATTTCTCAAAAACAAAAACAAAAAATCACAGATTGGGAGGGAGAGAGGCTACTGTTCAAGAAGAAGACTGCTGCATCGTGTTTTTTTTTTAATGGCGGGTAGAACGAAAATGTAATGTTTGCTGCTACTGGCTGAAGTAGTAATGTCTTTTTTCTGGGCCGTGATTTCTCGAACGTACGTAGCCCAACAAAAACAGTCAACTATCTGCTGAAGCTAAGATTTATGACTGGGGGGGTCAGGCATCTCTATTAAAAAATGGGGCCTGTCTCTTTAGTTTTCTAATCAACGTGACTGGGCCTTTATTAAAAAAACAACGTGATGGTGACCACGTCGTTTTTTGAGAAAAAACAGTGTACAAGTCGAACTGAACAAATGAAACTGGATTGTCCTAGCTCAGCTCCGATGATACACATCTTGACAAAAATAAAATGACAACAATAAATTAAACAGAATACTATTATCCTGAAAAAATGAAACAAATCTCATCGAAAAAACATGTAGCATCCAAACTCGCAAAACCTAATATCTACCCCCATCATTCTTCATCAACCCGTTGACGATTATGTGCTCGAAATAGGTCGCAGTGCACGGGATCCTCAACACGCCACGCTGGCCATGCCCGAACTGCTCCTCCGCCAGCTCCAGCAGCGCCGCCATGCACGGCTCTCTTAGCATCTTTACAGGCACCAAGATCCTCTGGCCCTCTTCATCGTCTTCCCCGTCGACGAGCATGACAGGAAGTACCCTTTTGGGACCTTGGTCCCAGCAGTGTCGCTGTCACCACCAGCGACACAGGCGGCGTACCATGGAGCGGAGGCGGCGGCGGCCTTGGTGCATTGCTTCCTTGATCCCAGGATGGCCATCTTACTACTATGAAAATATGTTTAATTTGGTGTCGATGACTAGATTTTTGGGTTTTGGATGGCAGCTGATATGACGATACACTTCACTGTTATCCAATGTATATGCTGGAGTTGTGTATAAGCTTGTAATATAGTATTTGTAGAATGAAATGGTGTTGATCGATGTGGTTAGATGCTGTGTGCAGCAATGCCATGGAGGTTATATAGCTTTGCAAGCAGGGTAGATTTGCGAAGAAAGGACTCGTCACGACCTAAGTAAATAAGACGGTACGTGCACCTGGTGAGAAGTTTTGATTAATTACATTTTTAGCAAAAGCTAAGCTAGACGTACTTGCAGGTGTGGTGATGTTGACGTGCATCATAGGTACATGGACAGAAAGGGAAAGGGAAGGCCAAGTCTAATACTGTAATCAATCAGCTTGGTCTTACTGTGTCCGCTGCTCAAGAGGTGCATATAAGTTTTTAATTGGTAAAATTAATTAGATTATCTACCAACAGTAGTTTCTATCAAGAGCAAAGACTCTCAAGCTAAGGTCAAGTCCAAACAAGAAACTAAAAACGGACAAAATCATACTTGCGTACGTAATAATCTTCGTGCAAGTAGGAGGTGCATGTGAACGAGATCAGATTGACAGCTCAAGCAAGTAGCATCACCTCAGTGACTGTTATTGTCAGGTCAAACCAACTAGAGCGATTAAGGTCATATTCATATATATTGGTCAAAATAACGTCACAACTTGACGCACACACCCAACTCAAATTTGATTAATCCTCTTGATATATGCATATTTCCAGAATTATTACACATAGAAAGTGAGGAAGGAATAATACTACAGCCGGTTGACATTGCTCACACAGGGTATTTAGCTGCAGATGGTCAGATACCATGGCACGCATGGCTCACATTGCAAATATGCTTACTCTCAACTTTATCATTTCATTGGAGTTAATTGATCAATAGCTTTTCATCATGGATATAAACGTTAACAGAAAGTTATGGCACTATATAATCTCAAATAATACCTTCATCATTTTCGACGGTTATATAATGGTTGTTAGAGAGATGGCTTTGATTTAATTCTTCACTGCAATTAACTATAAGAAGAGAAGAAAATGTTCTGCTAAGAAAAAAAGTTATATTTGAAGTACAATCTGTGCATCAGTGGCACTGTTGTAAAAGCTAAAAGGACACCTCTGCAGATCGGAGCAACATGGATAATCTTAGCATATATGTTTTGAGAGATTTATGAAGCCGTATTTTTAGGAGGCACTAGTTTCGCCATCAAAGTCAGATCGATCGAGGCCGTCAGGCTACTGGATTTTCTCTAGCCCCTCCACCGCCGAGCTGCCGCCACACGGCATCCATCATATCCCCTGCCTCAGTCGCCGTCAGGTCCGACCGTAGTTCTCCGCCGCCGGCCTCCACGCGCTGCCGCGCCAAGGCCGGTCGGCTGGGCCAATCGCCGCGGTGGCACCTCCCTCTCCGCACGCAGGCCACCCTCCACGTGCGGCCTGCCGTACGTCTCATCCGCTCCTCGATCCTCTCCTCTCCGAGCGACGTCGTACATATAACTATATTTTTAAATTTTTTTCCATATATTATTTTAGTTATGCACTAATTATTAAGTTCTGTAGTATAAAATGCCGCAATATTGTTATCTGATCCATATATTATTTTAGTTATTATGCACCAATTATTAAAATTTTGTAGGATAAAAAGTCAATATTGTTGTCCATATATTATTTTAGTTATGCACTAATTATTAAATTTTGTGTGATAAAAAGCCGATATTGTTGTCCATATATTAGTTAAGTTGTGCACTAATTGATCAATAGCTTTGCATCATGGATATATATGTTAACATAAAGTTATTGCACTATATAATCTCAAATATCTGTTTAGACTAGAATACCATACTGTTAATAAGTGCTAGCAACTTCATCATTTTGTATGGTTGTATAATTGTTGTTAGGGAGATGGCTTTTTCTTTAATTCTCGGGGAAATTATAATGGCATATTTCCAAATGGTTCTATTTTATAAGGTTGTGTATCGTAATATCATCTGCATGTGCGATTTTTTTTGGTAAATTTAGACGACTTTTATGCTGTGGTTTCCACGAGTTTTAATGAAGGTTGTAATTTCCACTAATATGTTACCTTATAACAGTGCCACTGATAAGTAGATTGTACTTCAAGTATAACCCTTTTTAGCAGAGCATTTTCTTCCCTTCTTATAGTTACCTGCAGTGGAGAATAAAGGAAAATCTTGTCCAAACATGACTTTGTTTGTGAGATATAAAAATAACAAAAGATGTCGAGTTGGAACAAGATATTTTACATGGTTGTGTATCATCATATCATCTACACGTGTGATTTTTTTGTTGAATTAGACAACTTTTTTTGCCGTGATTTGCACGGGTTTTGACGAAGGTTGTGGTTTCCATCGGATATGTTTTGGGAGATTTATATGAAGTTGTATTAGGCCCATCAATGGTTGAAACATATTTAGGATACAAGAAGCGGCCTCATAATGAAGTTATATAGCTACATTTGTTTGTGATGTTGACATGTATATGTTAAGTAGCATGGAGCAAAAATGAACGAGATTAAATGGCCCAATAATATAATTAGTTTAGTCTCACTATGTTTGATCGATTAGAATAAATTAGGTGTTAACTTTCATTCAACCAGGTAGCTATTAAGTAAAATTCATATGACATGTATAACAGATAGAACATATGAATGGACCTGTATTATGGGGAAAATAACAATAAAGAAGAACAAGAAGAAAAATAAAGAGATAAGGAAAATGTGATGATCAAGATCGTTAAATTTAGATGTAATGGTTATTAATAATGGAAAAAATGAAATGTCAAACGACATCAGGGAGATAATCACATATAATATAGTTGTATGGGAAAATAACCGTAGATAATTATGTTGTTATGCTGGTTTATTAATTAGTAAAGTTGCTCAGAGCTCATACAGAACACTTGACACTAATAATGTGCGCCTCTTCTTTTTTTCAAAGCTCAAAAGATAAAAAGCACACTAAAAGGGTAAATCAAACAAGAAGCAGCACATCAAAAGGGAGAAGGACAGATGTCATGCGGGCACACCCCCGACAGCTCTTCTTCTATTACATTGGCGGCCAAGCTGCTCGAGAAGATTTCCATTCTCGCCCACCCTTTCCTCGCTCGGCTTGCTGTCGCAACGGTGCCCGCTCTGCCTCCATATGATGGAGCGCCTCTAGTTTTGGCTTTAGCAGCAGGGCCTGGTGGTCGACGATGATGACATGGAGCTGCTTTTGGACGAGGAGGGGCCGCAGGGAATGGTGGGCGAGGGCGGCGATGACATGCCGCTGGAGGTGGTGGGAGGCGGCGGTGGCCTCAATTCCATGCTCGCAGCGTAGCACGGGCCAGGGGTGGGACGACGACGAGGCGCCTTCTCTCTTTGGGGTCGAGTTCAGCTTCGATCTCGCCCGCGACGACGGTGACATCAACGGCGAGGAGCAGGGCTGTGGCTTTGCTTCAGCTTCCTCCCCACCCTCTTCATCATCTGCTTCGTGCTCACCACCTTGGTCGGGGACGGGATGTCGTCCTACAAGAATTACGGCACCCCTAAGCTCCACACCAGTCCTGAGATCGGCATCACTCACACACTACCTCCGCCGCCGCTACGCCCACTCCCCACCATGCCTGAGACCGGCTCTGCCCTCATGCTCCATCCTTCGCCCCCAACTCCACCCATGTGTTACGGTATGCTTGTGCACTCCACTTCCATCTCTCCCTCCTCTTTGATTAATGGGTGTGAATTGGTCGTTGGTCGATGATGCGCACTTGTGTCGTCGTTCGTGCCTCTATGCATGTGCATGTGCATGTTGTGTTTCCGAACAGGGGTATGGTGGCACACTTTTGTGCTTATGGCATGTGCGCTTGCCAATGGCAGAATGCCGAGCTTCATTCATTCACCGTGTTGCGTACTTGTGCTTGATTTGGTGGACTGGTCTGTGTACATGTGTCAACATTCCTGACCTTACTTTTTCTTGGATGAGTTGCACTGCGTGATGATTCATTTGGCAGCAAGACTGCAAGAGTGGATCAGGTTGTTTTACATTATGTGATGATTCATTTGGCATCACGAGTATATGTAGATCTCATGTTTTGTGGTTTTACATTTCCAAGCAAGTTGTGTGATTATTCATTTGGCAGAAAGATTGGATCATGTTGTTTTACATTTGTGTGATGATTCATTTGGCACCTGGAGTAGATCACGCGTGGTTTTACATTTCCAAGCAAGAGTGCCAGTTTGAGAGCTAGCGCTATTGCCTATGTTTTTCGATGTTTGCAAAATATTTCATGCATATGTTTTGTTATCAGTTTCATTTGTGCCACTCACCAAATCAAAGCTACTACATGTTCTTCACATGATACATTACCAACACAGGAGATGCCACAGATGGGTACTGGCTCGGGAGATTGTGATTGGAGTGATGATGACAATGAGGAGAAGGCTTCAATGAAGTGATTTTCTTTTCTCGTCCTTGAGGCTACAAGGAGGTGCTTCAGATCGATGGAGCCCTGACCCTGTTCACCCTGCTCACTATGGTAATACCTGCATTCTATTCAATTGTCAATATACAACCTTACATTGGGATGAATATTGTTGTGCAAGCAGCTTGTAGCATTATTACACCCCCACTTTTAAAGGAGATTAACATCTATGTACTTGTGCCATGTCTGTTGCAGGCGATGACGAGTACTAGACCCCTAATGGTGCCACATCATTGATGTCGGATCTTTATCTTCCTCTATCATCTATATGTCCAATGTCCGATCTCGATCATTTACGCAACTAAGATGACTTTTTGTGTTGGCTATACTAGTGGTTAGCAAACAGTAGTTTGCTCTGCGTTTCCAAATGTTTTTAGACTTCTTTAATCGATATAATCAGACTAGCAGGTGCGGAACTGAGTGTGATGCGTCAAACCTGTAGCTCCTACTTACTGTCTGTGTGGTGGTTTTAATTTTCCTGTCGATTGCAAGCACCATAACTGCATCTTTGTAGCATTTGTCACTTATATTTTGGTTCATTCTGTTGTGTCCATTTGATCATCTCCGTGTGTTTATGCATGGAAGCTGGTCACCGGCAAGCCTTTGGGGCCTCTAAGAACAGCTTTTGTTATATCAGTCAAGAGCAAAGCGCTATACATGATGATGCAAAAGGTAGGCAACTGAGATTGCTCGAGAGGAAACCTGCAGATTATTTAGCATTCGCAGAAATGTAGCTGGGCTGACTTATAGCGGCAGTGGTTTTGCTGCAACAAGCACTACGCCAACTGAGAATGACCCATTTTTTTCTCTGGTGCAAGAAATATTTGTGAAAAAGTAGAAAAATTATTGCTTGTTGAGTTATAATCCGATGGTCCGTGTAGAAAATGGTGTAAGCAACGTTGCCCTCTTAGGGTCGCGCCTTGCGTGTTAATATAGGTTAGAAACAACCTCCGGCGTGGTGTACAAGATTGGTGAACAACCTGGCCGTCATCTCCTATTTACAAGGGATTGATCTAATCTCTACAACTAACAAGCCCAAGGTTGTTCACCATGTTACAGCACACGCTCACATTTGCATATCTAACACTCCCCCTCAATCACACCTTATCTAGGTTGAGATTGCATCTAAATTCTTGAAGCTGCCGAACTGAGATATATTTAGTAAACCCATCAGCAACTTGATCATTCATAGGTATAAACCTGATCTGCAAAGGTCCTTGTGCCACTCTTTCTCTGACAAAATGGAAATCCACTTCTATATGTTTTGTTCTAGCATGAAACACTAGATTGGCAGACAAATATGTTGCCCCAAGATTATCACACCATACCCTTGCAAACTTAGGTCCTTGACCCCTAATTCTTTAAGTAGAGTTTGTACCCACATAACCTCTGCTGTGGCATTTGCTAGCGATTTATATTTAGCTTCAGTACTTGATCTTGACACCATTGCTTGTTTCCTTGCACTCCACGATATAAGATTGGAACCAAGGAAAACTGCAAATCCACCTATGGATCTCCTATCATCTGAGCACCCAGCCCAGTCAACATCAGAGAAGGCACTCACAAGAGTGGATGGTGACTTACATATTCTGAGTCCCATGTCTACTGTAGACTGAAGATATCTCAATATACATTTGACAGCATGCACTCCAATGAACTGTAGTTGGCTTGTGCAAGAACTGAAAAACTTTATTAACAGCAAATGAGATGTCTGGTTGTGTTAAAGTCAGATATTGCAAGGCACCAACAATGCTCCTATATTCGGTTATATCTTTCGGCCCAAGTGGATCAACATCATGGATTGATAGCTTATTAGTGGACAACATTGGAGTATTCATGGGTTTGCAATTTTTCATACCTACTCGATGCAGCAAATCTGATGTGTACTTTTGTTGTGTCAACAATATCCCATCATGTGCCTTCTTGACCTCAGTGCCTAAGAAATAGTGAAGTTCACCAAGGTCCTTGAGATCAAAGTAGGATTGAAGGTCCTTGAGAAGTGCTACAGTAGCTGCAGTAGAGGAGCTTGCCACAATAATATCATCAACATAAACGAGAAGAAATATCACAACTCCCCCTTTGTTGTACACAAACAGAGACACATCAGCTTTAGAAGGCTTAAAACCAAGGCTTTGAAGTTTAGAACTAAGTGGAGAATACCAAGCACGCGGCGCTTGTTTCAATCCATAGAGGGCTTTATCAAGTTTACAAACATAATGTGGATGAGTCTTACTTTCATACCCAGGAGGTTGCCTCATGAATACTTCTTCTTCAAGATTCCCATGAAGAAATGCATCTTGAACATTTAGTTAGCAAAGATTCCATCCAAAAGATACTGCATGAGAAAGAACAAGACGAATGGTGGCTGCCTTCACCACAGGACTAAAAATGTCCTCATAGTCAATGTCGTAGCGTTGCTTATAGCCTTTAGCAACTAGATGTGCTTTGTATTTGTCAAGGGTACCATCAGCTTCTGTTTTTCCTTATAAACCCAACGACAATCAATAATATTTTGACCACGACTTGGAGGAACTAGATGCCAAGTTTTATTTTTCATGAGTGCTCCATACTCGACATCCATTGCTTTTTTCCAATTATCATCGGCCAAAGCATCAGTAACAAAAGTGGGTTCAATAGCAGCGGTCATGCCATACCTGATCGTCCCATCAGTGTGTTGTTTAGGCTTGTGAATCCCCACCTGTGCTCGCGTCCAAGGTCGAAGAGGCTGCTGTTGAACCAACGTGGAGGGAGCCTCAGGTGAGACCTTAGCCGAAGGCAGAGTAGCAGATTTGGTTTCCACACCGGATCCATCAGGCACCGTAGGAGCAAGAGATCCAGGAACACTGGAGCCCGTGGCGTCTGGACGCGTGGTCGTGGTGTCTCCCTCCCGCACATGGGGCACGCGCGGGGGAGGATCTGCTGCTGTTGTTGTGGTGGCTACTGGCTGGCCCTCAGGCGCTAAGGCAGATATGCTCAGAGACGCCGAGGTTGGAGCAGACGCAGATGCAAGTGTATCCGTCTCGAGCAACGTGCATGTCCCCCCCTACGAGACAACATGAAAAACAGGCCCTTTTGCTGCATTTTCTGTCGGGATTTGATTAGGGTTAGCAGTAGGACTAGTAGAATGATTAATCACACCAGAATTAGGCAGTGTAGTACTCCCAAAAAGCATGGATGAATCAAAAAAGTAGGAGAAAGAAGCTCAATTTCAGAGCGTAATCGAGCACCGCACCAGCATTGGCATGAAGATCAACAAAGGGAAAAACTTGCTCGTCAAAGACTACATCTTGGAAGATGTAGACACGGATAGTGGGGTTGTCTAAGCACTTAAAGCCTTTATGCATGTTGCTACACCCAAGGAAGGCACACCGTTTGGAACGAAAGGCAAGTTTTCGTGTATTGTAGGGTTGAAGATTCGGCCAACACACACATCCAAAGACTCGAAGCATAGAATAATTGGGCTTTTCATGAAACAAAACTTCAAGAGGAGTGGAAAATTGGAGAGCTTTGGATGGAGTACGATTAATCAAGTAGCAGCAAGAAAAGCTTCATCCCAATATTTCAAGGGCATGGACGACTGAGCTAGTAGAGATAGGCCAACTTCTACAATGTGACGGTGTTTGTGCTCGGCAACACTGTTCTGTTCTGCCTTGCAAAAAAAGAATTCAGTTTTCCATACTCTCCACCCCAATCAGTTTGGATGGCAACAATTTTCCTATCAAATCTTCTCTCAACGAGCTGCTGAAACTCATGGAATTTCTCAAACACCTCAGATTTATAGCGAAGGAGATAAATCCAAACAAATTTACTATGATCGTCTATGAAGCTCACACAATATTTATTCCTCCCAACAGAATCAGGAGAAGGCCCCCATACATCGGAGAAAATCAAATCTAATGGAAATTGGGGAACACTAGATGACTTGGGATAGAGAAGTTGATGACTCTTGGCTTGCTGGCAAGCATCATAAACCGATTGCTGGTTATCTTCCCTAGCACAAGGCAAATTATTCGAACTAGTAACTCGATGAACAATGGGAAAAGCAGGGTGACCCAATCTACTATGCCATCTAGATGTGGATGGTTTGACAACACTGTGAGCTTCATGTCTTGACTCGGGTAGAGGATAAAGACCACCTCTACACTTGCCTTCCAAAAGAGTTTTCTTCATGGCCTGATCCTTGATCAAAAAGAAATCAGGACGAAATTCAAGAAAGGCACGATTATCAGCAGCAAGACGGTGTACAAAAACAAGATTCTTCTTGGAACTAGGGACATGAAGGACATTATTGAGTTGAAGATTGCAATTGGAAGTACTAACAGTAGCTTTACCAATGCGATTAATGTTCATACCTGCCCCACTTGCAGTGCGAATCTGATCGTTGCCGGTGTACTTGTCGTGGATGAATAGCTTGTGAAGTTCACTGGTGATGTGATCGGTCACCCCGATGTCAGTGTACCAGTTGTTGTCGACCCCGTACGCATGACTGATGGCATTGGCGTTCTCCTCATCAGGGGCATAGTCGGCATCAAAACGGTGCCATAAATTTGCAGCGTTGTGCCCCTCTTTGAGGCACACTTGGCACTGCCCGTTGTACCGAGGCTTCTGTCCTCCGGAGTTGAAGGAGGGTTGGCCGCGTCCGCGACCACCACCAAAGCTGCCACGGTCACGGACTCCTGGCGCGCCACGGCCATGCCCATGAGCGCCAGAGTTCCGACCACTGTCGCCACCACGGGACGCCGAATTGACAGAGGATTGAGATGCACCGCGGCCTTGCATCAGGAGATCGAGCGACTCTCAAAACTCAGCATCTGAGCAAGGAGTTCGCTGTAGGGCACCGGCTCTTTCCTGGCCAACATCAAGGTGACCAAAGGATTATGCTCCATGTCGAGGTCGGCCAAGATGTAGGACATCAATTCTTCAGTGCCAAGAGGTTTCCCGGCGGCCTCCATCTCATCAGACAATGACTTCATCTTGGACATGTACTCGGACGCCATCATGGCGCCCTTCTTCGTGGTGGCAAGGGCGATGCAGGTATTCAGCGCCCTAGCACGGGTCTGCGACAAGAAGATCTCATCTACTGCAGCCCATAACTTGGCTGCCGTCGTCGCAGCGCCAACTTGGAGAAGAGCTTCGCGCGTCATGGTGGTCAGTAGGTAACTGAGGATCTGTTGATCTTGAGCAAGCCACTTGGCGTACTCAGGGTTGGCCTCTTGGGTGATAACCTCACCTGTCTTGATGGCGATTTCCTTCGGTGGTGCAGCAACCGATCCATCAAGGAACCCCTCCAGTTGGGCACCACGGATGGTCGGCAGCACCTGCATCTTCCAGAGTTGAAGATTGTTTTTGGACAGCTTCTCAGAGACAGGAAGGCCAAGAGGAGCAACAAGGCCTAGCGGCGGTGAGGATGGGCCGCCGGCGGAGGAGCTGGAGTTCACCATCGCCACCTGGACGAATCTGTGGATTGGTTTGGAGGCTAGACTCGTGATACCATATAGAAAATGGTGTAAGCAATGTTGCCCTCTTAGGGTCGCGCCTTGCGTGTTAATATAGGCCGGAAACAACCTCCGGTGTGGTGTACAAGATTGGTGAATAACCTGGCCGTCGTCTCCTATTTACAAGGGATTGATCTAATCTCTACAACTAACATGCCCAAGCACAAACCTATCTACCGCCATTCTTCATCAAACGGTTCACGATATTATGTGCTCAAAATAGGTCGCAGTGCACGGCCCGCTGCCCATGCCCGAACTGCTCCTCCGCAGCTCCAGCAGCGCCGACATGCACGACTCTCTTAGCATCTTCACTGGCACCAAGATCCTCCGGCCCTGTTCATCATCTTCCCCGTCGACGAGCATGACAGGGAAGTACCCTTTTGGGACCTTCATCCCAGCAGTGCCGTGGTCACCACCAGCGACACAGGCGGTGTACCATGGGGCAGCAGCGGTGGTGGCCTTGGCGCATTGCTTCCTTGATCCCAGGATGACCATCTTACTACTATATATGAAAGTATGCTTTGGTGTCGAAGACTAGATTTTTGGTTTTGGATGCCAGATATGATGATACACTCTTCACTGCTATCTTGGTATATATTTGTAGAATGAAATAATGGTGTAGATCGATGTGGTTAGATATTGTGCAGCATTGCCATGGAGCTTATATAGCCTTGCAAAGTTGCAATCATGCTAGATTTGTGAAGAAAGGGCTCATGCATATATGACCTAAGTAAATAAGACGGTACGTCCACCAGGTGAGGAGTTGATTAGATTATTAGCAAAAGCTAAGCTAGACGTACTTGCTGGTGTGGTGATGTTGACATGCATTACGTACAGAGATAGTTACGTTGATGGACTGATGGACAGGAGGGGAATTGGAAGACCAAGTCTAATACTGTAATTAATCAGCTTGGTCTTACTGTGTCTGCAGCTCAAGTGGTGCATATAAGCTTGTTAACTGGTAAAAGATTATCTAACCAGCAGTAGTTTCTATCAAGAGCAAAGACTACTCTCAACAAGTCTAAATTAACAAGAAACTCGAAAACGGATAACATCTTACGTACGTAATAATCTTAGTGCAAGTAGGGGGCTTGTGTGAACTGAGTCAGATTGACAGCTCAGGCCAGTAGCATCACGTACCTCAGTGACTGTTATTGTCAGGTCAAACCAACTAGAGTGATTAAGAAGGTCATATTCATATATATTGGTCAAAATAACGCCACAACATGATGCACACCCAACTTAAATTTGATTAATCCTTCTTGTACATATTTCCAGAAATGTTGCACATGGGAAGTGAGGAGGGGATACAAGCTGCAGCTGGTTGACTTTGCTCACACAGGGCATTTAGCTGCAGATACCATGACATGCATGGCTCACTGCTTACTATCAACTTTATCATTTCATTGAAGTTGTTAATTGATCAATATATTTCCATCATTGATATAAACGTTAAAAGAAAGTTACGTGTTGCACTATATAATCTCAAATATCTTCTTAGACTAGAATACCCTACTGCTAATTAAGTGCTAACAACTTCACCATTTTGGACGGTTTGTATAAATCGTTGTTAGCTATGGAGATGGCTTTGCTTTATTATTCCCTGCAGTTAACCATAAGAAGAGAACTTTGGTTCTCCACCAGTAAGAATATAAAATCCTTGTCAAAATGCCGTGCTAAAAAAGATATACTTGAAACAATCTGCTCGTCGATGGAGATCATCATCACCATTAACTGTCTAGTTGCTATTGTGATCACCAGCAATCATGACATTATTGTAAATCTAAAAGGACATATCTGTGGAGGAACATAAATAATCTTAGCTTGTTGTAGGAGATGTATGAAGCTATATTATGACCCATGAATGGTTGCAACATAACTTCTGTAATTAGTTAAGTCAGCTACATTGGTTGTGATGTTGACATGTTTGGTCTCACTACGTTTGGAGCAGAAAGGAACAAGATTAAATAGTCTAATAATATAATTAGTTTGGTTGATCACTATGTTTGATCGATTAGCATAAATAGTTGTCAATCTCATTCAACCAGGTTGCTATTAGTAAGTAAAATATTCAGAGGACCACTTATAACAACAGAAAGAACATATGATTGAATTCATGAATTCTCGAAAGTGATGGATTGACCTATCTTTATGAAAAAATAAATAATAATGTACATGTCAGAATTGACAAATAATATTGAATTGACCTTTCTTCCTACCTAGGATTGTACACACATGTACATCAAAAATGAAAAAAAATCCTAATAGTAATAAGTAAAGTAAAAACCGAAAAAAGAAAAAGAAAACTCCATGAAGAAGCATATATATGGTAAAACAAATCCTGAACCTATGTAGCTACTTCGAATCTCAATCCGTTGATTATATGCTCGAAATGGATCGTAGTGCATGGGATCCTCAACACGCCACGTTGGTCATGCCCAAACTGCTGCTCTGCTAGCTCCAGCAATGCCTCCATGCACGGCTCTCTTAGCATCTTTACTGGCACCAAGATCTTCTGGCCCTGTTCATCGTCTTCCCCATCAACGAGCATCATAGGAATGTAACCTTTTGGGACCTTCCCAGCAGTGTCACCACCAGCGACACAGGCGGCGTACCATGGGGTGGCGATGGCCTTGGCACATTGCTTCCTGCTTGATCCCAAGATGGCCATCTACTACTATGTTTTGGTGTCAAAGACTGTATTAGGGTTGTTGGATGATAGAGGATGATAAACTTAACTGTTGTGTAAGGATATGCGTGGGGCGTATATAAGCTGTAATTTGTAGAATGTTTCAGTTGATTCTGAAAGATGGCTAGATATTGTGCAATCCATGGAGCTTATATAGCCTTGCAATCGAGGGAGAGATTTGTGAAGGAAGAACTCATGATGTGTGATGATAGTCAAGTTCTAAGGTAAGACGGTACGTGCACTTAGTGAGAAGTTGATTATGTTATGTGTTAGCAAGCTAGACTTTCTTGTGTGATGTTGACATGCATATATTACTATACAACAATGATGGACAGAAGGGCTAGACATAGCGTCTTTGATGAGCATATGTAAGTGTTGATGGTCAAAATTGGCGGACACAATAAATTTGTTAATTGGAAAAACATTATTTAACCAACCGTTTCTATCAAGTCCTGTCGATCTAAACAAAAAATCCCAACAACAGACGATAACGCATGTAAGTACGTAATAATAATGCTCATGCATGCGAACTAGCTGAACCGGATAGCTCAAGCAAGTAGCATCCCTTCACTAACTATTAGCCTCTCTTTTGAAGATTATAAATGTTCTGGACTGAACACTATAGGACTAAGCAGAACATATGTATATCAGCATATGGTATGGTCAACATATCGCCGCAACCATACTAGAAAGATATTCATCCATGCTAAATTAAAAATGGCCTGGAAAATACTGAACAACATCAGGGAAATGGTTGTACTGGGAAACCGCCATCAAGCAAATATCAACAGGCATTGTCACCGTTGTTGTTTCAGACAATGTTGCCCTCCCCATCCATGCTCTCGACATTGATGTCCTCACCATCATTGTATATCACCATTTGTGTATCCCTTTTCCAATAAAAAAAGGGATCAATCTATGCACAATATTTCCTGTCAACATTTACTTTACATATTTAAACTTCTCAGAATCTCAGATCAATCGAAATAATTTCAGATGTAAGTTAAACTTGCTTCCCACAATTTCCTAACATTCTTCTAGCATATATATGTTTTTATACTTTTTCTATTGTATATTTAGTTTCCTAACAATAACAACTGATAAGCTCACATCTAAGTTTAAATCATTTGATATGGTACATTGATCCATTCGAAAAGAAGGTTGGGTATATGATGGATTTTGGCCATGATGTGGTAGGCAACTAAATTGGATGGCTGGGGGTTGGGACAAGATTTAGATACAGTTATGTTAGATTTTTAATTAGCTTTTGTGTGTGAAAACATTAACATAACCACTACTCAGTTTTTTCTACAAAATAAAAGCAACAAAATTACATCATGTGCACCAATGGTAAATACACTGCATGAGAAGTTATTTATATAATTAGCAAATTTAGATTTGCAGGTGTGGTGATGCTGACATGGATTTTAGTGATGGTCCAAAGGGGAAGAAGACATAGTCTAACTATCTGGGTCTTACAATAATATCATTATTTGCCGGTTCAGTGTCTCGAACAAGATTTTAATTAATAAATGTCTTATTTATGTGAAGAACAAGGACTCAAGGTCCAGTCGTCTAAAAACAGGGTACGTACTTATGTACGTCATAATTTTTATGTTTGTTAATTATAAGGTGTTCATGTGAGCAAGTAGCACCTCATCTTTGACTGTCAGCTAGTAGCAATGCAAGCTACATGGCTTATGGTCTCTCTTTGAACCTAGGCATGTATGCCAAACTAATAACAAAAGATCAGTAATCACACCGTAGTATCGTATTTACACCTAACCGTTTCTATCATTCGACTGGGTAAAGGTGACGACATTATCATTAATAGCTGTTCAGGTAAGTATCAGGATGACTAATTCTTCACACAAGACTAAAAATTGGTGATAAACCTAGATAAAGAGCTATATTGGTATCAGTTATCAAACATTATTACCCTGAGACAGCTGGACATACGCGTTGGTTTGGCAGCAGGTCATGTTTAGCTTATTAATTCACGGAGCACGGGCTACTTATTCACTAACATGTTAAGCTTGTTTCTAGGATTTTGTAAATACTTTAGTATAGACTGAGCATACTCCTGAAAGGATTTGTCTGAACAACAATATTTTGTGTCTGTCAGCTACAGGCTTTTTTTAACAGAATGGCAAAAGATTTACCGTAATTTTTATTAGAAGGAAAAGATGAAAACAACAACAAAAAACTAGGAAAAAGAAAAAATGAAAGCAACTCGGCTATTACAACTATGCAACTAGCACATTTGGAAAAAAAACTAGGAACCGACTCTAAAAAAAAACTTTACATCCGTAAGTCCCAGCAAACTAAGTTCTTTTTGTTGTAGCATTCTGGTAGAGTTCCATGTCCGTTTTGATCAATGAGGCCACTTCTGCCACTTGCTTCGATTCCTGTTGAAAAATTCTTCTATTTCTTTTCTTCCAAATGTTCCACCAAAAGTAGATGACTAGACCATGAACGAACGGCTTCTGATTTTTGTTGAAGTTCTGACGCAGCCGCTTCCAACATCCGTGTAGGGAGCGTGGTGAGGGGACCTGTAGATCTTGCCTTCCAATGCTAGTGATGACTTGAGATCAAACTTGACGAGTGTACGAGCACTCTAAGCATAAGTGAGTTGGTGTCTCCGAGCAAGCATTGCATAGCTTACATAGGGGATCATGTGGCAGCTACAGGCTTGGACATGCATGTTATTTGCATATGAAACCACTTAATTAGTCTTTAACAGTAATCCATATATAATTGATTTCTTCTGGTGAGGCAAAAAGGTTTTCGACACATCCTTCAACTCAAGGATACATTATATTAATGCTAAAAATTTTTCCCATTCAATATTTTGTTGCTTTGTCTATAAAAACCATTCATATTTTGATGATCCTTATGGGAAAGAATTGCACATTATATATTTATAGTAATTTACATCTTGAGCCATCCATACAGAATTTTCCTAACTACCAGGCTGATGTACACACCGCATCATGAGATAAAGAAAAGCTCCAAGTAAAATAAAATAATTAAGCAAGTGTGTGTAAGAAACAAAAATATCACCCAACAAAATGAATACATTAATACCTCTACTATACCTATATATACACGTTAGCTCCTCACATCGATGGATCTACCTGCTGGAAGCTTTGGATATCATAGCATTGACCATCTGATCAAAACGGGTGACGCTACAAGGGATCCTGAGCACACCACGCTGGCCATGTCCGAATTGCTCCTCAGCCATCTCCAGCAGTGCCGCCATGCATGGTTCCCTTAACATCCTGACATTAACCAAGACCTTCTGCCCCACTTGGTTATCTTCACTGTCATCACCCACTAGCACTATTGGAATGTACCCTTTTGGAACCCTCCCAGCGTCACCACCATCAGAGTGGACATACCATGCCGGTCCAGTGACCTTGGCAGTCTGCTTATTCCTTGATACACACATGGCCATTTGTGATCGATGATGCTGATGAGTAGAACGATGTCGACGATGATAAATATATATTCGTCCGATGATGATAAGTATATATCTGCTAAACCGTTATCCGTAATGTGTGTAAGCTTGCGTGTATGTGTAGCAAGAAATGCTAGAGATTGATGGATCTACTTTGTGAAGAGCAATAGCTTATATAGCCAAGATGGGCAGCATCGGCATGCTAATGCATAGTAGAAAGATTTGCTACGCTAGGACTCATGTACATTTGTAATTTGCATCGTCTAAGACGGTACGTGCTTTGCTTGAGAAGTTAGTTTAGTGTAAAGCTAGACTTAGTCACTTAGGGGCGTGTTGATGTTGACATCCATTACAAAACTAAATATGTCCTGACCGGGAAAGGACGGAGAAGACAAGTTCTAAATGCTAGCAAATCTGGTCCTGTTGTCGGTCAAGCAGCATTAGTAAATTTGTCTAACACTCTGTTACTGTCAAGAAGTAAGAAGTACATACGACAGATTAATATAATCTTGTGTTGGCTGTACACGTATAGGTTCACTAACAGAGTTCTTGACGCAAAGGCTCAAGACCGTCAAGGCAATGCATGATCCTTTCACTAATTAAATACACTGAATTGACAGCTTCCACTGACGAGGAGTACACACAGCCTCTCTTTCAAACTAGAAAAGTATTAGGACTAAAGTGATCATCAGCAATACAATACAATGGTCAAAACTCAAACGTGTTGCCACACCTTAACAGACATTCTAAGTTAGTAAGACTCCATATTCGAACTGCAAAATCTAGTCACACAAATGTCACAAACAGCTTTACTCATGCGAACAAAATCCATCTGTACGCTTTAACGTAATAACTAACCTTGTGAACTGAATCCATCTATACATACATGCTTTACTTTGTGTACCAATAATTGTTCCATATATAATTCTTATTATGGATACCCTTTCACTTTGTTTAATGCGACCTCCCCTCAGTGTTGTAAACTACAACAAGGCCAAGGGGCAACCCAAAAACTGCGTGCACCATGACTTTTTTTTTTGATACTAAGAGAGAGATCCTACTAATCTGTGGATATCACTAACAGTCTGACATTTTTGCTATTAGAGGCAACTTCTATATAATAAGAGAAATCCTACTAACCTCCGCGATCATGGCATTTTCATAGAATCTAGTTTAGCTCTCTTGCAATGATAAATGCTAGTAAGCATGCCAATCAACTGAATATTTGGTGGTACATATGCATGCTGTGTCCCTTTGTGAGCCTTGCAGCTTAAGTTTTAGCTATGTGTAGCTTTTTTGAAAAATAATGTGCTTTGTGCTGAGGTGACTTAACACGAGTCGGAGATATATTACGTCAACGAACTTGAAAATATCAGATATTGACAATTTTCATTACTTCACACTCCATTCATGGGCACCTCATACCACTCAGAGACTATTAGATAAACAGAAAACCAAATATAAGTGACAACATAATCCTGTAAAAAGATCAGTGCCAATGTGCCATGTGCCATGTCCAATCTCAACAGGAAAACAACCAGAAAGACAAAGTAGCAAATCAATAGGAGGTAAAGGGTTTGAAGCATCCAAATTAAAGTAGCAAAAAACCAAAGGAGGTTAAGGGTTTGAAGCACCGATCCTCACTCCTCGGCACATATGCTACTTAATTACTTGCATATATGGATAAAAGCCTGCTGAAGTACTGATTAAGAAACGCAGGATTAGATTACTCTTGCTGACCACTTGACTTAAGCTACGGCATTCTGATCATTTGGATAAAAGGAACATAAAGGTTATTACTGGTAAGGTAATATTCATCTCTGAGTTAAGCAGCTAGAGCAGCAGCAGCACTCTGACCATCAGCTCCATATCAATTATTGCGCCATGTATCCATTAGGATATTTTTCTCAGTTTTCGGGCATGTGCCCGGTGGATCACCATTATTACCTATATACACAAACAAGGCACAAGCAGATATGCATCTCCTTAGAAGTGTATTCATTAATTTTAATTAGGATTGTACTCGAAGAATAAGAATGTAGATTGATATTACCATGGCCAACAACCGGACGAACAACAGTGTTGTCGTCATAGCTCCAACCCAAGCAGGTCTTGACAGCGTTGCGTACTACAGCATAAAAGCACTCCATGGTGGCCTTGTTGTCGTTGTTACTGCTCCAGTCACTGCTTGGTGGAGCCATGGTTCTTCTCTCCCATTCTGGTAATTTATGTGAATAACATGTAGCTTGGTCAGTGCATCTATAATAATTAAACTGATGGATCAAATAACAAAGCAATTGTTTTTAACAAAAACACAAGGTTCACATATGCAAATCAAAAGACGGAGAATGTGTGATCTCACTGACATAATTGTGAAATCGATTAGTAGCTTAGGTTGAGCAGAACACATACAATGAATTGGCAAAAACTGGAAACTAAGAATTGCAAAGCTGTAGGCATAAGGCATAGGATGTACATCCTATCATGCTCTAATTTTGCACCTGCATATATAGAAGCATGCAAAATGAACCACATATATACGACATAAGCTACTTTGTCAATGTGAGGAGCTGAGAATCAATGTCATATCAGGCCATGTCAGATCCATGTTTCCTAAAAAAACATTCTCGTGTATCTGGAAGACTCAAAGATTGACTGGCCGTGTATGGCGAAGAAAACACAAATTGATGGAGCTAGCTAGATATGGAGGGAGAGATGGAGGAGGTCACCCATACCATAGCAAGTCCTGGTGGCATCACGGACAAGACCATAGAAGCACTCCATAGCATCATCATCATCATCATTGTGATCAGTCCAGTTGCTCTCTCCAGAGCCACTGCCCGGTGGTGCCATGGCTGGTCTCTCCCATTCTGGTATTTTGTAAAGAGAACACATGTAGCTCGGTCATTGCGTGGCATGCTTTTATAAACTGACATATACTTGTGCCAAATCGATAATAATTATTGTGCCAACATTAAAAGATGGACAATGTATGCTCCTACTGACATATAATTGCCAAATAAATCGATTGATTATAGGACGAGCAGAACAGCAAATCCGATTGGGGATTAGTGCTCATAACAAAGATGGCAAATCACATAACAAAGATGAATTAATGGAGTCAGGACTCAGGAGGGTGATGGAGAGAGATAAGCATACCGTAGCACATCGGCAGGGCATCGGCAAACGGCAAGCAGGTCGGAAGCAGCATGAGGGCAGTGCCTGTGGTCGTCCTGGCAGCGTCGTCGCGTGCAAGACCGGTAGAGCATTCCATAGAGGCCTTATCATCGTCATCATGGCTCCAGTCGCCATCAGGGCCGCTGCCCGGCGGCGGCGCCATGGCAGGCCTCTCCCATTCTGCCATTTTGTCAAGAACATGTCAAGGCCTTGTTTGAGCTAAATCGATTTGTTGAAGCATCAAGCATGAAGAAAGAGGAGAGAATAGATAGGGTATGGGGATCAAGATCACACTGCATCGGATCAATGTCAAAATCTGAGCTCATGGATGAGATGAGAGATCTAACAGGGAGATCGACGAGACGAGGCATGTAGTAGTATACCGTAGCACATGGGCGGCCCGTGGGCGAGTGGGCGGCAGGTGGGAAGCAGCGCGAGGGCGGTGGCGCGATCGGTGGTGGTGGTGGCGGCGAGGTAGTCGGGCAGGACGCACATGAGGTAGGTGACGATGACGGACAGGACGACGACGACCTCGACCCACACGGGGGGCCCTTCGTCGTCCTCCGGCCGCCGCCCCCGTCCCCACTCCGCCTCCTCGCCGCGGGGAAACCGGCCGAGGAATATGTAGCTCGCCGCATAAGCGGTCACCGAGTCGATCCGCCACTCGGGCTCCTCCGGAACCTGCTCCGGCGGCATCATCCTCACGTCACGGCCGGGGAGGTAGCCGCAGCGGTGGCGGCGGCGGCGGATCGGAGGAGATGGAGGGGAAAGCGAGCGAGCGAGCCCCACGGGTTGGAGAGGCGAGGGCGAGGGGAGAAGAATGGTCTGTCGCGTTGCAGGTACGCGTGAATAGAGAGGTGAGCTGTGTGTGGGTGTGGAACAACGGGGATGGCAGCTTCACTTCCGGAAGGACATAAATGCTCGCCGGCCGGCGGTGGTCCCCACGTCCGGTCCGTTCAACACGTACACGACTTCTCCGCCCGGCAAGCATGGCCCTTGCGGCGAGCGCGCGGGGGGCTGACGGTGCTGCTGCGGCCGGCGGCCATTGCTCGCGGTGGGTGGCACTGGGTGGCGCCTAGACTAGCGTCTCAGGGCTTTCGCGCAGTGGCTGTTGCGGCTCGCGGCGTCTTGGTCTTGGTTAGCTGGCGGTGGTGGTGGCAGGTAGCGGCAACTTCTGTTCTTTTGGCACGTGTTGAGTGTCCCTGAGAGATTTTGAGCATTTGCAGCTTCTAAGCTAATTTCGCACACATATACACCTCACTGATACTGTGTTTAGCACATTTTATTTTTTACAATACAAGCGATGAGCAAGTGTTGAGTGGTCAATTGTGATGGCTTTGGTACGTTCTCCCCGACACAGTGTTTCTTTGCAAAGTGTTCAGTGATCAGCCGACAAATATACGGTTTTTCGTTCATCAAAGGAAGATGTGCACATTATTGGCAATTTGATACCTATACTACTAAACACCTCTTGACTTGACCAATGTTAACATTTGAATAGGAGAGCTGCCTAGTTACGGTGTGGTCATGGTCGGGCAATCGACGGTTTTGTTTGTTGCTCAACGTGGAATCGAGTTGAATCTTGGCATCTCGTCTTCTAGCCACATTCGAAGCTAAGACACCACTAAATGTGACTGAGCATCAATTAAGTGTATATCATGACCTTTTCTTTCAACAGTGTGATGGGCCACACACCTCGCCCCACCCCGCTCCAGTCTACCGGCATGAAGAAGAGACGTGTGGGCCCAGCGGCGGAGCCAGTGAGGGGAGGAGGGCTCGAGCCCCCAACCACCGCTGCTCCCTAAGTCTTCCTCCCTACCTCTCAATCATAACTTTGCCACTGCGTGAGCCGTCTCTGCCGCGGATATCTACGACGCTAACGATGAGGTGGAGGTTATGGGAGGACGGCAGGACGCGATGTCGATCAACTCCAAGCCGCTCAAGTGCAGTGGACGAGTCGGTCATGCATGGTGGAGATGAGGAGGTGAGGGAGGCGAGTTGCGGCGATGTTGTTGGCGTACTTTTTTTTCAACCGGCGCACTAGGTATGCTGCATATTTTATGCTATGCATTTTCAATATGTAGCAGGGGCGAAGCTGCCTTGCATTATTGTGTGATTACACAATACACATGTATGAATAATCAGCTGCATGCGTCTTCAGATCCTGACAACAAACATAAACCACATTCCTAGCAATAGTGTATCAGCGTTCAATGGATCGACGTCCGTCAAACGGATCTAGTGATGGGGCAGGGGGCTCGAGCCCCCTACTGGCCGGCGGTTAGAATCTCATAAAGCCCCTCTAAGCTCTCCCTACAAATTTGAGGAGGAAGAAGAAGGAAAGAAGAGGTTGAAGGAAGAAGGTGAGAAAAATCTTCTTTTAAGGTTCAATCCTAACTCCGATCCATGTGTACCAACTTAGGGTTCGAATTCCCTTTTCTTGCCGATTGCCTACCTTAGGGAGGTGCCACAGAACCCATCCTGAAATCAATGCTCGGGTATAACAACCAATGTCATATCGGTCCAGGGCAGACTAGCTACTCGATGAATTGCATTCCCTGACAAGTAATTGACTTGAGTTACAAAGGACAAGAAGGCATAGATTTGTGATTGATCTTGCGACTAGATGAGACTCCTCCTAGATAGGCGAAAGATCAAACTTAACACCACTAGGTGGATTCCAAAGGGGTTCATCCTGCGACAATGACCGATGCGACGCTATACTAGAAAGACTCTCCGGGTGTTAGAAAGTATAGGATGTATAGTAGAGCAATGCTTGGAAAGGGTTGTGTCTCGGGCAAACCCCTTTATAAAGGTTGCCCCTAACCCCTTCCAAAAGAAATGTATCAATTAGCGGAACTTTAATGATTTTGTTCAGTGGTTTTTTAGGGCAATTATGTTCAGTGATTAGGTTCTTTAAACTATACTGTAACTCATTAGCTGCACCCTGTCCTCAGAGGAAGGTGTTCCCCGGAAACCCCTTCTAATTTTAGATAATAAACTACTTCGCGAAGGGCCGAACTCGGCAAGGGATTGTTAAAGAGTTATACTAGTTTTAGATAATATAAACTATTATAAGATCCTACCAATACCATAAGAACATATAGAATATCATGATCGTAATATACTAAAAAAAATTAAGATATTTAGTGTGGTTGGAAACATTTTAACTTGATAGTTCTCCAAATTAATAATGTGGGCGCAAATGGGCCTACGGACGTACACTGGGACTTTTGTGGCGCAATATTGCTGGAGAAGCCGTACATTTATTTTGGGTGGGTATACGATGCCTGCCTTCTTCGTCCGATATGTTTCAATTTCTCCTACAAAAAGTTCCTCTGATAATTTATACTGAAATTGGGGACATAAACCGATTTCTAAAGACTGATGGCTTGCGCTTGTTGCTTATTATTCAGTAAATTTGCATGGATGTGTTCTCCAGTTACATCTGAATTTTGATGCTTTGATCTGAAATTTGGGCGTTAATTTGACCGCTGATATGAAATTTGTCTGATTTTGAGCCATAATTAAATACTCTGTTCTGAAATTTCAAAGCTCACGCTTACAGTACGTGATGCAACTGTAAGCAGATACTATCTCCGTTCGTTTAAACATGACGCCGGCTAGCTTAAAATTGAGCTAATCGACATCATATATAAATGGACGGAGGGAGTACCCAGGTAGCAGAGTAGTACTGCTTACCCAAACACCGACAACTTCCAAAGGGAAAAAAAATGCCCTGGATTACAGGTGTTTTCTTGTGCACAAGGAAATGCAGCGTAACATTAATACAGGTGCAAAGATCCTACCAATGCCATAGGAATCATTTTAACTTCGTTTTTAATTTGATATCTAGTTCTCCCAATATTAATAATGTGGGCGCATATGGGCCTAAGGACCCTGGGATTTATGTGGCCCAATTTTGTTGGACTGCCCGCCCATACGACATTTGTTACTTACTTCTCGGATGCCTTCCGTCCGCCGCGTGCTTCAGCCCACACACGGTTGGTAAGGAGGAAACAAAACTCACAATAATTCACGGACGATGGTCAAGAAAGCCCTCAAACCTTGTTTGATTTTATTACACGAGTTAAACATTGTGATGATAGCACTTCGTCCTCTATATAGCACTTATTGATAGGGCTGTAAATGAGCAGAGCACACTTTTAATTAGAGCATCAAGCAGAGCTTCAAAACCATCCGAGTTTATTAAAACACTATGTGATACGTTGCGTGTTACTGCAGGAATTTTTAAGTAATATTTTAATGTGAACTTTGAAAGTAGAAAATTAAGATGATTGTAAAGCTACATTCTTTCAAACATATTATACATGAAGACATTTATTTTATTGAGAGAGAATTGCTCTCAAAATAATTAATTATCCATGTATATTCTGCTGAATTTTGTAGAGTGGTAACCGTAAAGTAGTCACAGAAAATCGGTATGAGACATAAATAAATAGTCTTAGTTGATGGTGATGTAGCATTGACGTGGATTACTTGCATGTTGAGAGAAATGAAATTAATGTTGTTTAGTGGGGGGTGCATCTATATAGATTAGAGTATATATGTGTGTATACATCTCACCGAGTCATGGCCAGTCGAAGTACACGAACTTGCTTGAGTTTTCGAACTCGAGCTCGAAAAGATCACGAGCTTAATTTGAGTTAGGAAGCTTTGGCTCATTTAGAAACCGAGACGATCTCAAATCAGGCCCAAAACGGGTCGAACGGGATCGATTCAGGAACCTCGAGCTTTTTTTGACAGCTCTCTAGTTATCGAGCATCAGACGCTAGCTAGCTCGCAAATAACCCTGGATAGGAATTTGATGTCTTCTATTTTGTTGTTTTTGCAAAGGAGCCAAAAAGAATGCAAAATATGCAACAACGCAAACAAAAAAAACATCTCACAGGCACAAAAAAGAATGCAAAATATGCAGACAAATTAAAAGTGCCCCACACATTGCGTGGTGGAGTCCAGTTCGATCCTTTGCCTCCTTGAATCATGCAAGAGGCCGGTGTGTCAACAAGCAGGTTGGTGGTGGCGTGCCCTAAAAGCACCAGACAAGAGAAGGGGAAAAAAATGCCCACTCACAAATACGTACACACTGCCATCCATATACGTGTGTTCCTCAATGGAACTAACCATGATATTGGTGTGTTATATGTGTCTAGTCATCCTCCATATATATGCATGCGGCATATCTTTGCTGATCTAAGTGCCGTACACATGGTGTACCACCACAGCACGGAAAACAAAGTGCAAGTGCAACTGTACCATAAGGTACAACTAGATCTAGCTAGCACACGTACGCCACCATATATATGCAATAATGCACATGCACAATCAAGTGACATGTACAACGCACTGCATGTAATGTTTTGCTGAGGGTGCCACGTCATTGATGTCGGATCTTTACCTTCCTCTATCATCTATATGTCCAATGTCCGATCTCGATCATTTACGCAACTAAGATGACTTTTTGTGTTGGCTATACTAGTGGTTAGCAAACAGTAGTTTGCTCTGCGTTTCCAAATGTTTTTAGACTTCTTTAATCGATATAATCAGACTAGCAGGTGCGGAACTGAGTGTGATGCGTCAAACCTGTAGCTCCTACTTACTGTCTGTGTGGTGGTTTTAATTTTCCTGTCGATTGCAAGCACCGTAACTGCATCTTTGTAGCATTTGTCACTTATATTTTGGTTCATTCTGTTGTGCCCATTTGATCATCTCCGTGTGTTTATGCATGGAAGCTGGTCGCCGGCAAGCCTTTGGGGCCTCCAAGAACAGCTTTTGTTGTATCAGTCAAGAGCAAAGCGCTATACATGATGATGCAAAAGGTAGGCAACTGAGATTGCTCGAGAGGAAACCTGCAGATTATTTAGCATTCGCAGAAATGTAGCTGGGCTGACTTATAGCGGCAGTGGTTTTGCTGCAACAAGCACTACGCCGACTGAGAATGATCCACTTTTTTCTCTGGTGCAAGAAATATTTGTGAAAAAGTAGAATAAATTATTGCTTGTTGAGTTATAATCCGATGGTCCGTGTAGAAAATGGTGTAAGCAACGTTGCCCTCTTAGGGTCGCGCCTTGCGTGTTAATATAGGTTAGAAACAACCTCCGGCGTGGTGTACAAGATTGGTGAACAACCTGGCCGTCATCTCCTATTTACAAGGGATTGATCTAATCTCTACAACTAACAAGCCCAAGGTTGTTCACCATGTTACAGCACACGCTCACATTTGCATATCTAACACTCCCCCTCAATCACACCTTATCTAGGTTGAGATTGCGTCTAAATTCTTGAAGCTGCCGAACTGAGATATATTTAGTAAACCCATCAGCAACTTGATCATTCATAGGTATAAACCTGATCTGCAAAAGTCCTTGTGCCACTCTTTCTCTTACAAAATGGAAATCCACTTCTATATGTTTTGTTCTAGCATGAAACACTAGATTGGCGGACAAATATGTTGCCCCAAGATTATCACACCATACCCTTGCAAACTTAGGTCCCTTGACCCCTAATTCTTTAAGTAGAGTTTGTACCCACATAACCTCTGCTGTGGCATTTGCTAGAGATTTATATTTAGCTTCAGTACTTGATCTTGACACTGTTGCTTGTTTCCTTGCACTCCACGATATAAGATTGGAACCAAGGAAAACTGCAAATCCACCTGTGGATCTCCTATCATCTGAGCACCCAGCCCAGTCAACATCAGAGAAGGCACTCACAAGAGTGGATGGTGACTTACATATTCTGAGTCCCATGTCTACTGTAGACTGAAGATATCTCAATATACATTTGACTGCACTCCAATGAACTGTAGTTGGCTTGTGCAAGAACTGAAAAACTTTATTAACAGCAAATGAGATGTCTGGTTGTGTTAAAGTCAGATATTGCAAGGCACCAACAATGCTCCTATATTCAGTTATATCTTTCGGCCCAAGTGGATCAACATGATGGATTGATAGCTTATTAGTGGACAACATTGGAGTATTCATGGGTTTGCAATTTTTCATACCTACTCGATGCAGCAAATCTGATGTGTACTTTTGTTGAGTCAACAATATCCCATCATGTGCCTTCTTGACCTCAGTGCCTAAGAAATAGTGAAGTTCACCAAGGTCCTTGAGATCAAAGTAGGCTTGAAGGTCCTTGAGAAGTGCTATAGTAGCTGCAGTAGAGGAGCTTGCCACAGTATTATCATCAACATAAACGAGAAGAAATATCACAACTCCCCCTTTGTTGTACACAAACAGAGACACCTCAGCTTTAGAAGGCTTAAAACCAACGCTTCGAAGTTTAGAACTAAGTCAAGAATACCAAGCACGCGGCGCTTGTTTCAATCCATAGAGGGCTTTATCAAGTTTACAAACATATTGTGGATGAGTCTTACTTTCATACCCAGGAGGTTGCCTCATGAATACTTCTTCTTCAAGATTCCCATGAAGAAATGCATCCTGAACATCTAGTTGGCGAAGATTCCATCCAAAAGATACTGCAAGAGAAAGAACAAGACGAATGGTGGCTGCCTTCACCACAGGACTAAAAGTGTCCTCATAGTCAATGTCGTAGTGTTGCTTATAGCCTTTAGCAACTAGATGAGCTTTGTATTTGTCAAGGGTACCATCAGCTTTCTGTTTTTCCTTATAAACCCAACGACAATCAATAATATTTTGACCACGACTTGGAGGAACTAGATGCCAAGTTTTATTTTTCATGAGTGCTCCTTACTCAACATCCATTGCTTTTTTCCAATTATCATCGGCCAAAGCATCAGTAACAGAAGTGGGTTCAATAGCAGCGGTCATGCCATACCTGATCGTCCCATTAGTGTGTTGTTTAGGCTTGTGAATCCCCACCTGTGCTCGCGTCCAAGGTCGAAGAGGTTGCTGTTGAACCAACGTGGAGGGAGCCTCAGGTGAGACCTTAGCCGAAGGCAGAGTAGCAGATCTGGTTTCCACACCGGATCCATTAGGCACCGTAGGAGCAAGAGATCCAGGAACACTGGAGCCCGTGGCGTCTGGACGCGTGGTCGTGGTGTCTCCCTCCCGCACATGGGGCACGCGCGGGGGAGGATCTGCTGCTGTAGTCGTGGTGGCTGCTGGCTGGCCCTCAGGCGCTAAGGCAGATACGCTCAGAGACGCCAGAGGTTGGAGCAGACGCAGATGCAAGTGTATCCGTCTCGAGCAACGTACATGTCTCCCCCTGCGAGACAACATGAAAAACAGGCCCTTTTGCTGCGTTTTCCGTCAGGATTTGATTAGGGTTAGCAGTAGGACTAGTAGAACGATTAATCACACCAGAATTAGGCAGTGTAGTACTCCCAAAAAGCATGGATGAATCAAAAAAAGTAGGAGAAAGAAGCTCAATTTCATAGCGTAATCGAGCACCGTACCAGCATTGGCATGAAGATCAGCAAAGGGAAAAACTTGCTCGTCAAAGACTACATCTTGGAAGATGTAGACACGGATAGTGGGGTTGTCTAAGCACTTAAAGCCTTTATGCATGTTACTACACCCAAGGAAGGCACACCGTTTGGAACGTGTATTGTAGGGCCGAAGATTCGGCCAACACACACATCCAAAGACTCGAAGCATAGAATAATTGGGCTTTTCATGAAACAAAACTTCAAGAGGAGTGGAAAATTGGAGAGCATTGGATGGAGTACGATTAATCAAGTAGCAGCAAGAAAAGCTTCATCCCAATATTTCAAGGGCATGGACGAGTGAGCTAGTAGAGATAGGCCAACTTCTACAATGTGACGGTGTTTGTGCTCGGCAACACTGTTCTATTCATGAGCATGTGGACAAGAAACTAAATGGGATATGCCCACCTTGCAAAAAAAGAATTCAGTTTTCCATACTCTCCACCCCAATCAGTTTGGATGGCAACAATTTTCCTATCAAATCTTCTCTCAACAAGCTGCTGAAACTCATGGAATTTCTCAAACACCTCAGATTTATAGCAAAGAAGATAAATCCAAACAAATTTACTATGATTGTCTATGAAGCTCACACAATATTTATTCCTCCCAACAGAATCAAGAGAAGGCCCCCATACATCGGAGAAAATCAAATCTAATGGAAATTGGGGAACACTAGATGACTTGGGATAGAGAAGTTGATGACTCTTGGCTTGCTGGCAAGCATCATAAACCGATTGCTGGTTATCTTCCCTAGCACAACGCAAATTATTCGAACTAGTAACTCGATGAACAATGGGAAAAGCAGGGTGACCCAATCTACTATGCCATCTAGACGTGGATGGTTTGACAATACTGTGAGCTTCATGTCTTGACTCGGGTAGAGGATAAAGACCACCTCTACACTTGAATTCCAAAAGAGTTTTCTTCATGGCCAGATCCTTGATCAAAAAGAAATCAGGACGAAATTCAAGAAAGGCACGATTATCAGCAGCAAGACGGTGTACAGAAACAAGATTCTTCTTGGAACTAGGGACATGAAGGACATTATTGAGTTGAAGATTGCAATTGGGAGTACTAACAATAGCTTTACCAATGCGATTAATGTTCATACCTGCCCCACTTGCAGTGCGAATCTGATCGTTGCCGGTGTACTTGTCGTGGATGAATAGCTTGTGAAGTTCACTGGTGATGTGATCGGTCACCCCGGTGTCGGTGTACCAGTTGTTGTCGACCCCGTACGCATGACTGATGGCGTTGGCGTTCTTCTCATCAGGGGCATAGTCGGCATCAAAACGGTGCCATCAATTTGCAGCGTTGTGCCCCTCTTTGAGGCACACTTGGCACTGCCCGTTGTACCGAGGCTTCTGTCCTCCGGAGTTGAAGGAGGGTTGGCCGCGTCCGCGACCACCACCAAAGCTGCCATGGTCACGGACTCCTAGCGCGCCACGGCCACGCCCACGAGCGCCAGAGTTCCGACCACTATCGCCACCACGGGACGCCGAATTGACAGAGGATTAAGATGCACCGCGGCCTTGCATCAGGAGATCGAGCGACTCTCAAAACTCAGCATCTGAGCAAGGAGTTCGCTGTAGGGCACCGGCTCTTTCCTGGCCAACATCAAGGTGACCAAAGGATTATGCTCCATGTCGAGGTCGGCCAAGATGTAGGACATCAATTCTTCAGCGCCAAGAGGTTTCCCGGCGGCCTCCATCTCATCAGACAATGACTTCATCTTGGACATGTACTCAGACGCCGTCATGGCGCCCTTCTTCGTGGTGGCAAGGGCGATGCGGGTATTCAGCGCCCTAGCACGGGTTTGCGACGAGAAGATCTCATCTACCGCAGCCCATAACTTGGCTGCCGTCGTCGCAGCGCCAACTTGGAGAAGAGCTTCGCGCGTCATGGTGGTCAGTAGGTAACTGAGGATCTGCTGATCTTGAGCAAGCCAATTGGCGTACTCAGGGTTGGCCTCTTGGGTGATAACCTCACCTGTCTTGACGGCGATTTCCTTCGGTGGTGCAGCAACCGATCCATCAAGGAACCCCTCCAGTTGGGCGCCACGGATGGTCGGCAGCACCTGCATCTTCCAGAGTTGAAGATTGTTTTTGGACAGCTTCTCAGAGACAGGAAGGCCAAGAGGAGCAACAAGGCCTAGCGGCGGTGAGGATGGGCCACCGGCGGAGGAGCTGGAGTTCACCATCGCCACCTGGACGAATCTGTGGATTGGTTTGGAGGCCAGACTCGTGATACCATATAGAAAATGGTGTAAGCAACGTTGCCCTCTTAGGGTCGCGTCTTGCGTGTTAATATAGGCCGGAAACAACCTCCGGCGTGGTGTACAAGATTGGTGAATAACCTGGCTGTCGTCTCCTATTTACAAGGGATTGATCTAATCTCTACAACTAACATGCCCAAGCACAAACCTATCTACCGCCATTCTTCATCAAACGGTTCACGATATTATGTGCTCAAAATAGGTCGCAGTGCACGGCCCGCTGCCCATGCCCGAACTGCTCCTCCGCAGCTCCAGCAGCGCCGACATGCACGACTCTCTTAGCATCTTCACTGGCACCAAGATCCTCCGGCCCTGTTCATCATCTTCCCCGTCGACGAGCATGACAGGGAAGTACCCTTTTGGGACCTTCATCCCAGCAGTGTCGTGGTCACCACCAGCGACACAGGCGGTGTACCATGGGGCAGCAGCGGTGGTGGCCTTGGCGCATTGCTTCCTTGATCCCAGGATGACCATCTTACTACTATATATGAAAGTATGCTTTGGTGTCGAAGACTAGATTTTTGGTTTTGGATGCCAGATATGATGATACACTCTTCACTGCTATCTTGGTATATATTTGTAGAATGAAATAATGGTGTAGATCGATGTGGTTAGATATATATTGTGCAGCATTGCCATGGAGCTTATATAGCCTTGCAAAGTTGCAATCATGCTAGATTTGTGAAGAAAGGGCTCATGCATATATGACCTAAGTAAATAAGACGGTACGTCCACCAGGTGAGGAGTTGATTAGATTATTAGCAAAAGCTAAGCTAGACGTACTTGCAGGTGTGGTGATGTTGACATGCATTACGTACAGAGATAGTTACGTTGATGGACTGATGGACAGGAGGGGAAAGGGAAGACCAAGTCTAATACTGTAATTAATCAGCTTGGTCTTACTGTGTCTGCTGCTCAAGTGGTGCAAATAAGCTTGTTAACTGGTAAAAGATTATCCAACCAGCAGTAGTTTCTATCAAGAGCAAAGACTACTCTCAACAAGTCTAAATTAACAAGAAACTCAAACACGGATAACATCTTACGTACGTAATAATCTTCGTGCAAGTAGGGGGCTTGTGTGAACTGAGTCAGATTGACAGCTCAGGCGAGTAGCATCACCTCAGTGACTGTTATTGTCAGGTCAAACCAACTAGAGTGATTAAGAAGGTCATATTCATGTATATTGGTCAAAATAACGCCACAACATGATGCACACCCAACTTAAATTTGATTAATCCTTCTTGTACATATTTCCAGAAATGTTGCACATGGGAAGTGAGGAGGGGATACTAGCTGCAGCTGGTTGACTTTGCTCACACAGGGCATTTAGCTGCAGATACCATATCATGCATGGCTCACTGCAAATATGCTTACTATCAACTTTATCATTTCATTGAAGTTGTTAATTGATCAATATATTTCCATCATTGATATAACGTTAAAAGAAAGTTACGTATTGCACTATATAATCTCAAATATCTTCTTAGACTAGAATACCCTACTGCTAATTAAGTGCTAACAACTTCACCATTTTGGATGGTTTGTATAAATCGTTGTTAGCTATGGAGATGGCTTTGCTTTGTTATTCCCTGCAGTTAACCATAAGAAGAGAACTTTGGTCGATCGAAGATCAGTTCTCCACCAGTAAGAATATAAAATCCTTGTCAAAATGCCGTGCTAAAAAAGATATACTTGAAACAATCTGCTTGTCGATGGAGATCATCATCACCATTAACTGTCTAGTTGCTATTGTGATCACCAGCAATCATGACATTATTATAAATAAATCTAAAAGGACATATCTGTGGAGGAAAATAAATAATCTTAGCTTGTTGTGGGAGATGTATGAAGCTATATTATGACCCATGAATGGTTGCAACATAACTTCTGTAATTAGTTAAGTTAGCTACATTGGTTGTGATGTTGACATGTATAATTAGTTTGGTCTCACTACGTTTGGAGCAGAAAGGAACAAGATTAAATAACCTAATAATATAATTAGTTTGGTTGGTCACTATGTTTGATCGATTAGCATAAATAGTTGTCAATCTCATTCAACCAGGTTGCTATTAGTAAGTAAAATATTCAGAGGACCACTTATAACAACAGAAAGAACATATGATTGAATTCATGAATTCTCGAAAGTGATGGATTGACCTATCTTTATGAAAAAATAAATAATAATGTACATGTCAGAATTGACAAATAATATTGAATTGACCTTTCTTCCTACCTAGGATTGTACACACATGTACATCAAAAATGAAAAAAAAATCTTAATAGTAATAAGTAAAGTAAAAACCGAAAAAAGAAAAAGAAAACTCCATGAAGAAGCATATATATGGTAAAACAAATCCTGAACCTATGTAGCTGCTTCGAATCTCAATCCGTTGATTATATGCTCGAAATGGATCGTAGTGCATGGGATCCTCAACACGCCACGTTGGTCATGCCTGCTCTGCTAGCTCCAGCAATGCCTCCATGCACGGCTCTCTTAGCATCTTTACTGGCACCAAGATCCTCTGGCCCTGTTCATCATCTTCCCCATCGACGAGCATCATAGGAATGTAACCTTTTGGGACCTTCCCAGCAGTGTCACCACCAGCGACACAGGCGGCGTACCATGGGGTGGCGATGGCCTTGGCACATTGCTTCCTGCTTGATCCCAAGATGGCCATCTACTACTATGTTTTGGTGTCAAAGACTGTATTAGGGTTGTTGGATGATAGAGGATGATAAACTTTACTGGCGTATATAAGCTGTAATTTGTAGAATGATGAAATGATTCTGAAAGATGGCTAGATATTGTGCAATCCATATGGAGCTTATATAGCCTTGCAATCGAGGGAGAGATTTGTGAAGGAAGAACTCATGATGTGTGATGACAGTCAAGATCTAAGGTAAGACGGTACGTGCACTTAGTGAGAAGTTGATTATGTTATGTGTTAGCAAGCTAGACTTTCTTGTGTGATGTTGACATGCATATATTACTATACAACAATGATGGACAGAAGGGCTAGACATAGCGTCTTTGATGAGCATATGTAAGTGTTGATGGTCAAAATTGGCGGACACAATAAATTTGTTAATTGGAAAAACTTTATTTAACTAACTGCTTCTATCAAGTCCTGTCGATCTAAACAAAAAATCCCAACAACAGACGATAACACATGTAAGTACATAATAATAATGTTCATGCACGTGAACTAGCTGAACCGGATAGCTCAAGCAAGTAGCATCCCTTCACTAACTAATAATGTTCTGGACTGAACTATAGGACTAAGCAGAACATATGTATATCAGCATATGGTATGGTCAACATATCGCCGCAACCATACTTAGAAAGATATTCATCCATGCTAATAAATTAAAAATGGCCTGGAAAATACTGAACAACATCAGGGAAATGGTTGTACTGGGAAACCGCCATCAAGCAAATATCGACAGGCATTGTCACCATTGTTGTTTCAGACAATGTTTCCCTCCCCATCCATGCTCTCGACATTGATGTCCTCATCACCATCATTGTATATCACGATTTATGTATCCCTTTTCCAATAAAAAAAGGATGAATCTATGCACAATATTTCCTGTCAACATTTACTTTACATATTTAAACTGCTCAGAATCTCAGATCAATCGAAATAATTTCAGATGTAAGTTAAACTTGCTTCCCACAATTTCCTAACATTCTTCTAGCATATATATGTTTTTATACTTTTTCTATTGTATATTTAGTTTCCTAGCAATAACAACTGATAAGCTCACATCTAAGTTTAACTCATTTGATATGGTACATTGATCCATTCGAAAAGAAGGTTGGGTATATGATGGATTTTGGCCATGATGTGGTAGGCAACTAAATTGAATGTCTAGGGGTTGGGACAAGATTTAGATACAGTTATATTAGATTTTTAATTAGCTTTTGTGTGTGAAAACACTAACTTAACCACTACTCATTTTTTCTATAAAATTAAAGCAACAAAATTACATCATGTGCACCAATGGTAAATACACTGCATGAGAAGTTATTTATATAATTAGCAAATTTAGATTTGCAGGTGCGGTGATGCTGACATGGATTTTAGTGATGGTCCAAAGGGGAAGAAGACATAGTCTAACTATCTGGGTCTTACAATAATATCATTATTTGCCGGTTCAGTGGCTCGAACAAGATTTTAATTAATAAACGTCTTATTTATGTGAAGAACAAGGACTCAAGGTCCAGTCGTCTAAAAACAGGGTACGTACTTATGTACGTCATAATTTTTATGTTTGTTAATTTAGGTGTTCATGTGAGCAAGTAGCACCTCATCTTTGACTGTCAGCTAGTAATGCAAGCTACATGGCTTATGGTCTCTTTTTGAACCTAGGCATGCATGCCAAACTAATAACAAAAGGTCAGTGATCACACCGTACTATCGTATTTACACCTAACCGTTTCTATCATTCGACAGGGTAACGGTGACGACATTATTATTAATAGCTGTTCAGGTATGTATCAGGATGACTAATTCTTCACACAAGACTAAAAATTGGTGATAAACCTAGATAAATAGTTATATTGGTATCAGTTATCAAACATTATCACCCTGAGACAGCTGGACATACACGTTGGTTTGGCAGCAGGTCATGTTTAGCTTATTAATTCACGGCACGGGCTACTTATTCACTAACATGTTAAGCTTGTTTCTAGGATTTTGTAAATACTTTAGTATAGACTGAGCATACTCCTCAAAGGATTTGTCTGAACAATAATATTTTGTGTCTGTCAGCTACAGACTTTTTTTAACAGAATGGCAAAAGATTTGCCATAATTTTTATTAGAAGGAAAAAGATGAAAACAACAACAAAAACAAGGAAAAAGAAAAAAATGAAAGCAACTCGGCTATTACAACTATGCAACTAGCACATTTGGAAAAAACTTAACCAGGAACCGACTCTAAAAAAAACTTTACACCCGTAGGTCCCAGCAAACTAAGTTCTTCTTGTTGTAGTATTCTGGTAGAGTTCCATGTCCGTTTTGATCAATGAGGCCACTTCTGCCACTTGCTTCGATTCCTGTTGAAAAATTCTTCTATTTCTTTTCTTCCAAATGTTCCACCAAAAGTAGATGATTAGACCATGAACGAACGGCTTCTGATTTTTGTTGAAGTTCCGACGCAGTCGCTTCCACCATCCGTGTAGCTTAGGGAGCGTGGTGAGGGGAACTGTAGATCTTGCCTTCCAATGCTACTGATGACTTGAGACCAAACTTGACGAGTGTACGGGCACTCTAAGCATAAGTGAGTGGGTGTCTCTGGGCAAGCATTGCATAGCTTACATAGGGGATCATGTGGCAGCTACAGGCTTGGACATGCATGTTATTTGCATATGAAACCACTTAGTCTTTAACAGTAATCCATATATAGTTGATTTCTTCTGGTGAGGCAAAAAGGTTTTCGACAAATCCGTCAACTCAAGGATACATTATATATATTAGTGCTAAAATTTTTTCCCATTCAATATTTTGTTGCTTTGTCTATAAAAACCATTCATATTTTGATGATCCTTATGGAAAGAATTGCACATTATATATTTATAGTAATTTACATCTTGAGCCATCCATACAGAATTTTCCTAACTACCAGGCTGATGTACACACCGCATCATGAGATAAAGAAAAGCTCCAAGTAAAATAAAATAATTAAGCAAGTGTGTGCAAGAAACAAAAATATCATCCAACAAAATGAATACATTAATACCTCTACTATACCTATATATACACGTTGGCTCCTCACATCGATGGATCTACCTGCTGGAAGCTTTGGATATCATAGCATTAACCATCTGATCAAAACGGGTGACGCTACAAGGGATCCTGAGCACGCCACGCTGACCATGTCCGAATTGTTCCTCAGCCATCCACAGCAGTGCCTCCATGCATGGTTCTCTCAACATCTTGACATTAATCAAGACCTTCTGCCCCCCTTCGTTGTCTTGACTGTCATCACCTACTAGCACTATTGGAATGTACCCTTTTGGAACCCTCCCAGTGTCACCACCATCAGAGTGGACATACCATGCTGGTCCAGTGACCTTGGCAGTCTGCTTCCTTGATACACACATGGCCATTTGTGATCGATGATGTTGATGAGTAGAACGATGTCGACGATGATAAAATATATATGCCTCTGATGATGATAACTATATATCTGCTAAACTATTATCCGTAATGTGTGTGTAAGCTTGTATTTGTAGCAAGAAATGCTAGAGATGGATGGATCTACTTTGTGAAAAGCAATAGCTTATATAGCCAAGATGGGCAGCATCGGCATGCTAATGCATAGTAGAAAGATTTGCTACGCTAGGACTCATGTGCATTTGTAATTTGCATCGTCTAAGATGGTACGTGCTTTGCTTGAGAAGTTAGTTTAGTGTAAAGCTAGACTTAATTAGTCACTTAGGGGTGTGTTGATGTTGACATCCATTATAAAACTAAATATGTCCTGACCGGGAAAGGACGGAAAAGACAAGTTCTAACTGCTAGCAAATCTGGTCCTGTTGTTGGTCAAGCAGCATTAGTAAATTTGTCTAACACTCTGTTACTGTCAAGAAGTAAGAAGTACATACGACATTCTATATCAGATTAATATAATCTTGTGTTGGCTGTACACGTATAGGTTCATTAACTAGAGTTCTTGACGCAAAGGCTCAAGACCGTCAAGGCTAATATAAACAAGAAGTACTAATCTAGCAGAAAGCCGGACAACGTCCGTACGCATGCAATGCATGATCATTTCACTAATTAAATACACTGAATTGACAGCTTCCACTGACCAGGAGTACACACTTTCAAACTAGAAAAGTATTAGGACTAAAGCGATCATCAGCAATACAATACAATGGTCAAAACTCAAATGTGTTGCCACACCTTGACACATATTCTAAGTTAGTAAGACTCCATATTCGGACTGCAAAATCTAGTCACACAAATGTCACAAACAGCTTTACTCATGTGAGCAAAATCCATCTGTACGCTTTAACCAACCTTGTGAACTGAATCCATCTATACATGCTTTACCTGTATATCATGATCAATAATTGGTCCATAATTCTTATTATGGATACCCTTTTACTTTGTTGAATACGAGCTCCTCATCAGTGTTGTAAACTACAACAAGGCCAAGGGAAAACCCAAAAGCTGCGTGCACCATATGACTTTTTTTTTTGTTGCTACTAGTAGAGGCAACTTGTACTAAGAGAGAGATCCTACTAATTAATCTGTGGAGATCACTAACAATCTGACATTTTTTTGCTATTAGAGGCAACTTCTATATAATAAGAGAAATCCTACTAACCTCCACGATCATGACATTTTCATAGAATCTAGTTTAGCTTTCTTGCAATGATAACAAATATGCTAGTAAGCATGCCAATCAACTGAATATTTTGTGGTACAAGCATGCTGTGTCCCTTTGTGATCCTGCAGTTTAAGTTTTACCTATGTAGCTTTTCTGAAATCATGTGCTTGTGCTGAGCTGACATAACACGAGTCGGAGATATAGTTCCGTCAAATAACTTGAAAATATCAGATATTGACAATTCTCACTACTTCACACTCCATTCATGGGAACCTCTCATAACTCAGAGATAAGAAAAATAAATATAAGTGACAACATAATGCTGTAAAAGATCAGTGCCAATGTGCCATGTCCAATCTCAACAGAAAAACAACCAGAAAGACAAAGTAGCAAATCCAACATATAGGAGGTAAAGGGTTTGAAGCATCCAAAGTAGCAAAAAACCAAAGGAGGTAAAGGGTTTGAAGCACCCTTTGTTGGAACTAATCCTAGCTCACTGTAACACCCTAAAATTCCATCACTAAAATAATGTAAGCAACATGGTGTTTTAGTTTTTGTTTTCTAAGGAATAAATAAATTATCAATTAAATTTGGCTCTAAAATATTTAAATATCACTTTTGAATAATTTTAGAAACAATAAGTGTTTGTGCATCATATTTTGAAATGCATGGCTTATGTTTGCTTGTGTAAAGTTTTAAAAGTTTTAAAGTTTGTTTGAAACTTTGAAAAGATTTTGAAAAGTTGAAAAGTGTTTGGAAGTTTTAAAGTGTTGAAAAGGTTTGAAAAGTTTGAAATAAAAGGTTTGAAAAAAAAAGAAAACCTAACCCCAAACCCTCCTCCCCTTTCGGCCTGCGCGGCCCAGTTCTCTGCTTGCGGCCCAGCCTACCCTCCCTTCCGGCCCGTTAACCTCCGCCGGCCCGCTTCGCGCCTCCTCTCTCCCCCTCAGCCCCTGACCAGCCGGGTCCGCGTGTCGGGTCTTCCCCTTCCTCCAGCCGGCCTCCTCTGCTCCGCATCCCGCGCGGCCGCCGACTGTTTCTCACGCCGTGCGCCTTCCTCTCCGCCTTCAAGCCGCCATCAAGGCGCAATTAAGCCCCGGTGTCTTCCCCTCCTTAATCTCCCCCTTCAGTTTCCTTCCGTTCCCCTCCCTAATCAAGCCACCGTGCGCCATGGCCATCAATGGCTTCTCCGCCCCGGCCGCCGCTCCCTTCCCCTCTCCCTGGCCTATATAAGCCGAGGCCGAGCCCCTGCCTCGCCCTTTCCGCACCCGTGCACACCCTGCACCGCTCTCCTCACCTTCGCGCAGCGCCACCGCCCGATCGACCTCCGCCGCCGAGCCTTTGCCGGCCGTGCAAGCTCCTCGCCGTCGGTGGTTTGCCCCTATCCCTCTCTCCCTTCTTCTCCTTCACGTGCATCGCTCACTCGAGCCATCTCTGGTCCCAGGGCGCCTTCTCCCGTCACCGGCCGAGCCGTACCCGGAGTGCCGCCGTCGTCTTCAAGCTCTGGCCGTCGTTCTCGATCTTCCTCACCAACGTCCCCTCGTCGCCGGTGTGCACCTCCTCGGGTTCTCTTCGTCCTCGCTCGACGTCCGCGCCGTTCACACGAAGACTCGGCGCCCCGGAACCCTTCATCCCCGCCAATCGAGCCGCACGGGTACACCGCCGCCGCCGAGGTGAAGCGCTCTGCCACCGCCACCTTTTGCCGCTGTCCGTCCTGCTCTCACCCTCCACTTTCTTCCGTGGCACTCGCGGGACTACCAGGACCTCACCGCGATGCCCAGGAGCACGCAGCCGAGGCCGCAACCCCCTCCCCTGCAAGCGTCCGAGCTGTCGTCCGCCTCCGGCCGCTGCATGTCATCTCCGCTGCTCTACCGCCGTCAACGAGCCCCTGGTGAGCTCCGCGCCATCCTTCTCTTCCTCCTGGTCCAAACCGCGCTCGAAACGGAGCCCTGTAGCTTGAGATCGAGCGAGCTCCGGCGATGCTCCGGCGAAGCACCACCGTCCGCCGCCGCGCGCCTGCTGACCGCCGTCGCGCGCCGCTCATACACCACCTCAGCCGTTGGATCAGGCATCAGTGGCCCGGATCGTGTACCCTTTCGCTCATATGCAACCGGTCCACCGTGGACCAATGGACCTGGTCCACGGCGCGGTCCACAGCCGCGTCAACGCCACGTCACCCTCCCAGCCAATCAGAGCTCGCCACGTGGTGCTCAGTCAGCACATCCGCCCCTGTCAGCCGCAGCTTTGCACAAAACCCCCTGCAGTTTTAAATATAACAACCATGCCCTTCCACCAGTTAAAACCCTTACGTTCAAGTCCTTTTCTTTACGTTTAGACCCCTGAGCTTTTAAGTTTTCCCCCGCCGTCCATGTTTCGATCAACGGCCCAGATCTTTTCGGCCCGGAGTCAACCGGCCAGGTACCGGTCAACAGAGCCCGCCGCCGCTATTTTTGCTAAAGAGCCCCCATAGTTTTTGGTTTTCGCGAAAAGATCCTTCCACCTTATAAAACCTTTACAACCAGGTCCTGTTTTCTTCGTTTAAGCCCCTGAGCTTTCTAGTTTTTCCACCCGAAGTCCATCTTTAATCTTTTACACTATAAACCTTGGGTTTACATGTGTAATCATGTTTTAGTCCCTGGTTTCTTGCAGTTAAGCCCCTGGAAGCCCTGTTTCTTCACAGAAAAGCCCCTGAATCTTGTTTTAGTCATATCTTTTGCATCTTTTATCCGTTTTAAGCGTTCTTGGTGTCCACGCGACCGTCTCTTCAAGCCCGTCAGTTTTAGAACCTTGTTTTGGCTGTATCTTTTGCGTTTTAGCTCCGTTTCCACCGTTTCAAGTTGCGTAGGTTCATATCAACTCAAACTACGTGTTAGGACCAATGTTGAACATGTTCTTTGTTTTATAATTTATTTAAATATTAAATATGATTAAATCCTTATACACATGTTTTTCTAATTAAAATCTAATTAGAGTTCAACACGTGTTTTCATAAGAAAGTTAATATGATTAATACTAGTTAAATATTTCTTATAATTAAAAGTTAATTAGATGTATACCTTGGTTTTCATAATCAAACTTTAATTGATTAATGATTATGCAATTTGTTTCCTAAATAAAAGCAACATAGGTTATATCCCGAGTTTTCTTAATTGAATGTTAATTTGATTAATATGAATATAAATGTGTTTTTAAATTATAATTTGATTAGTTGAACTCGAAATATAAAGATGAACGCCTAGATGCTTTTACATGCTTCTTTTAAATTAAATGTTTAATTTGCATAAATCAAACTTGAATATTTATAGATAAAATTGGACTAGGCTTATACCGTCTTTTAAATATAAAATAACTTGCTTAATTATAAATAGGGTATTTCTCTGAAATAACCTATGCACATCTTTATTCAATTAAAATATACCAAGCACATAGCTAGCTCTTGTTTGTGATCATCCAAAGCTCCCGATAGTTCCGAGTGTTTTTGAGTTCGCGTTCCTAGAGCCAAATCTTGTTCTCTTTTTAAGCTTTTCATGCTTGGTGTATTGTTTTGTTTATTGTATGCTTTCTTGTGTGCTCGTAGACATCGTGCCAGTTTCAAGTGAGCAGTTAGTTGAAGTGGATCAAGAGCAAGTGTTTGAAGAAGAAGAATCCAAGTGTTTAAGCAAGGAAGGCAAGTGGACTTCTCCCTCTGCATATTCTTCTTTGTCCTAAATAATTGCATATTAAATTAATATTTACTTTTATTTGTTGTATTGCATTAAATTGATGGGAATTACCTTTTTAAGGACATGACTAGAATTTTATCCCTATACCTTGAACAACCCTTTTAAATAAATGTTTTGGGTAGAAATGCTTAGTTGCTTTACTTTGGGTTGGTTCAAATGAATCCTTTGCAATATGATGAATGTTGATCATGATAACTTTGGTGATATATTTAATAACAAGATCATATGAATTAATTGGAACATGGAGAACCACCCAGGAAAACAGTGCAACCACAGTCCATATGGCTCTGGCTTAGCCAATTAATTAGGAGTGTGGAATTATCTGACAGCCTTATCCGAAAGGAGCACAGGGGGCCGGAGTTGAAGGGGTATAGCCCGGTCCTCTTGGCCGCAGCCTTTGCTAAGGTGCTGTCCACTAGGGAGGGTTATGGTCCGCTCCGCTGCTGTAACTGTCGCGGGTTGTTGGTCTTCTGCATACCTTTGTAAAGGCTTCGTAGCGTCCCTATGCAATCACACCTCGGAAGTGTGGTATTGTGCCTGATCAGCACATGCGTGGTTGGGTTCAAAGTTCTTCGGAACTTTTACGCGAGCTGTGGTGAAAGTGTACAACCTCTGCAGAGTTAAAACTGATCGATCAGCCGTGCTCACGGTCAAGAGCGGCCTGGACCCTCACATGATAATCAAACATAAAGATGGAATTAAATCGTGGTTCTTGTGGTTTTGAGATGAGATGCTTTCCTAAATACTTAAGTGGGTTGGTATGAACTTACATCTAGTAAATAGGTGCTTGCTAATAAAATTTGACCAACATTAAAAATGCTAACCGCTGCAAAACTTTAGCCTATTCTTGATAGCCTTGCATCTTCCCCCACTTGCTGAGCTCCAACCATAAGTGTGCTCACCCTTGCTTACCCGCTGTTCAGAGGAGAACACTGGAGAAGAGTACTTCAGCGACTTCGACGAGTTCTGAGGCTTTTGTGCCCCCAGTCATGTGCCTGTGGAAGCTGAAGACGGAGATGCTTCGTCTAGTTATCGTTTGTTCGTTTTAAAGACCTTCGAGTCTACCGTCTGAGTGTAATAAAGAGATAATGTAATTGTTTAACTCTTGTACGTTTTTATTGCTGTTTACTGATATTTCACTCATGACGTCTATCATATGTGTGTAAACTTGATCCTGGCGCACATATGAGATGCATTTGGTTTTCTTTGGAAAATCAGGTGTGACACTCACACTCTCACTCACGGAAACAGAAACTCCGACGAGGGAAACACAACACATGGAATTGCCGGCGACGAACGCCGCGGAGCCGATGCTCCTGTATCTTGGCTTTCTATATTGAACTAGATTACACTTGGAGACACACTCCAACACACACCTCGGCAGCCTTGACGGTCCTCCACAGCGACCTGCCGGCCGGCCACTAATCCTACCGGAGACTACATCTTCTCCTGTCTACCACCCAGCTCATACGCGCACCTGAGCTTTATACAGATGGCAACACAGCACCCACAACCCACGTCTGCAGACCTCCCGCACACGCGCGCATGTAGCCACGATCTCCACGGCGTCGGCCTTCGTGAGCCACTCGCTCAAGCACAAGACCCGCTCATGCATGCACACATGATGTAACAACCGTAGACTAACTACACTCACGCGACGCAAGCACACATCATGCAACACATGCAGTAATCTAGTCAAAGATTAGTGCTAACACCCTTTACCTCCCCGGCACACATGGATGCTACTTATTACTTGCATATATGGATAAAAGCCTGCTGAAGTACTAACCACTTGACTTAAGCTACGGCATTCTCATATGGATAAAAGGAACATAAAGGTTATTACTGGTAAGGTAATATTCATCTCTGAGCTAAGCAGCTAGAGTAGCAGAAGCAGCAGCAACACTCTGACCATCGGCTCCATATCAATTATTGTGCCAGGCATCCATTAGGACATTCTCAGTTTTCGGGCACGTTGGAAGTGGATCACCATTACCTATATACCCAAACAAGGCACAAGCAAGTATGTATCTCATTATTACAAGTGTATTCATTAATTTTTAGATTGTACTGGAAGAATGAGAATGTAGATTGATATTACCATGGCCAACCGGACGAACGACAGTGTTGTCGTCATAGCTCCAACCCAAGCAGGTCTTGACAGCGTTGCGTACTACAGCATAAAAGCACTCAATGGTGGCCTTGTTGTCGTTGTTTCTGCTCCAGTCACTGCTTGGTGGAGCCATGGTTCTTCTCTCCCATTCTGGTAATGTATGTGAATAATATGCAGCCTGGTCAGTGCATCTCTAATAAACTGATGGATCAAATACCAAAGCAATTGTTTTTAACAAAAACACAAGGTTCAGTACATATGTAATAATCAAAAGATGGAGAATGTGTGATCTCACTGACATAATTGTGAAATCGATTAGAGATTGAGCAGAACACATCTATGGGATTGGCAGATTGAAACAAAGAACTAAGAATTATAAAGCTGTAGGCATATAAAGGCATGGGATACACATGCTATCATGCTCTAGCTTTGCACCTGCATAGAAGCATGCAAAATGAAGCACATATATACGACACAAGGTAGAGAGACATGTATATTATTGGTGGTGAGGACTGAGGATCTGAGAATCAATGTCAGGCCAGGTCAGATCCAGCCATCTAACTAGATTCGTGTATCTGGAGAAAGACTCAAACTGACTGGATGTATGGTGAAGAAAATACAAATTGATGGAGCAAGATCTAGAGGGGGATATGGAGATGGAGCGTAATGGAGGTCGATCACACGCACACAACATACCATAGCAAGTCCCGGTGGCGTCACGTAAAAGACCATAGAAGCACTCCATGGCATCATCATCATTGTGATCAGTCCAGTCGCTCTCTCCAGAGCCACTGCCCGGTGGTGCCATGGATGCTGGTCTCTCCCATTCTGGTATTTTGTAAAGAGAACACATGTATAGCTCAGTCAGTGCGTGGCATGCTTTTATAAACTGACATACACCCTTTGTCTCAAAATAAGAGTCGTCTGGAAACCGTGGAGAACACGGTTTTCTAGCCACACTTATTTTGGGACAGAGGGAGTATACTTGTGCCAAATCGATAATAATTATTGTGCCAACATTAAAAGATGGACAATGTATGCTCCTACTGACATATAATTGCCAAATAAATCGATTGATTATAGGACGAGCAGAACAGCAAATCCGATTGGGGATTAGTGCTCATAACAAAGATGGCAAATCACATAACAAAGATGAATTAATGGAGTCAGGACTCAGGAGGGTGATGGAGAGAGATAAGCATACCGTAGCACATCGGCAGGGCATCGGCAAACGGCAAGCAGGTCGGAAGCAGCATGAGGGCAGTGCCGATGGTCGTCCTGGCAGCGTCGTCGCGTACAAGACCGGTAGAGCATTCCATAGAGGCCTTTTCATCGTCATCGTGGCTCCAGTCGCCATCAGGGCTGCTGCCCGGCGGCGGCGGCGGCGCCATGGCAGGCCTCTCCCATTCTGCCATTTTGTCAAGAACATGTCAAGGCCTTGTTTGAGCTAAATCGATTTGTTGAAGCACCAAGCATGAGGAAAGAGGAGAGATAGGGTATGGGGATCAAGATCACACTGCATCGGATCAATGTCAAAAATCTGAGCTCATGGACGAGAGAGATCTACAGGGAGATCGACGAGACGAGGCATGTAGTAGTATACCGTAGCACATGGGCGGGCCGTGGGCGAGTGGGCGGCAGGTGGGAAGCAGCGCAAGGGCGGTGGCGCGCTCGGTGGTGGTGGTGGCGGCGAGGTAGTCGGGCAGGACGCACATGAGGTAGGTGACGATGACGGACAGGACGACGACGACCTCGACCCACACGGGGGGCCCTTCGTCGTCCTCCGGCCGCCGCCCCCGTCCCCACTCCGCCTCCTCGCCGCGGGGAAACCGGCCGAGGAATATGTAGCTCGCCGCATAGGCGGTCACCGAGTCGATCCGCCACTCGGGCTCCTCCGGAACCTGCTCCGGCGGCATCATCCTCACGTCACGGCCGGGGAGGTAGCCGCAGCGGTGGCGGCGGCGGCGGATCGGAGGAGATGGAGGGGAAAGCGAGCGAGCGAGCCCCACGGGTTGGAGAGGCGAGGGCGAGGGGAGAAGAATGGTCTGTCGCGTTGCAGGTACGCGTGAATAGAGAGGTGAGCTGTGTGTGGGTGTGGAACAACGGGGATGGCAGCTTCACTTCCGGAAGGACATAAATGCTCGCCGGCCGGCGGTGGTCCCCACGTCCGGTCCGTTCAACACGTACACGACTTCTCCGCCCGGCAAGCATGGCCCTTGCGGCGAGCGCGCGGGGGGCTGACGGTGCTGCTGCGGCCGGCGGCCATTGCTCGCGGTGGGTGGCACTGGGTGGCGCCTAGACTAGCGTCTCAGGGCTTTCGCGCAGTGGCTGTTGCGGCTCGCGGCGTCTTGGTCTTGGTTAGCTGGCGGTGGTGGTGGCAGGTAGCGGCAACTTCTGTTCTTTTGGCACGTGTTGAGTGTCCCTGAGAGATTTTGAGCATTTGCAGCTTCTAAGCTAATTTCGCACACATATACACCTCACTGATACTGTGTTTAGCACATTTTATTTTTTACAATACAAGCGATGAGCAAGTGTTGAGTGGTCAATTGTGATGGCTTTGGTACGTTCTCCCCGACACAGTGTTTCTTTGCAAAGTGTTCAGTGATCAGCCGACAAATATACGGTTTTTCGTTCATCAAAGGAAGATGTGCACATTATTGGCAATTTGATACCTATACTACTAAACACCTCTTGACTTGACCAATGTTAACATTTGAATAGGAGAGCTGCCTAGTTACGGTGTGGTCATGGTCGGGCAATCGACGGTTTTGTTTGTTGCTCAACGTGGAATCGAGTTGAATCTTGGCATCTCGTCTTCTAGCCACATTCGAAGCTAAGACACCACTAAATGTGACTGAGCATCAATTAAGTGTATATCATGACCTTTTCTTTCAACAGTGTGATGGGCCACACACCTCGCCCCACCCCGCTCCAGTCTACCGGCATGAAGAAGAGACGTGTGGGCCCAGCGGCGGAGCCAGTGAGGGGAGGAGGGCTCGAGCCCCCAACCACCGCTGCTCCCTAAGTCTTCCTCCCTACCTCTCAATCATAACTTTGCCACTGCGTGAGCCGTCTCTGCCGCGGATATCTACGACGCTAACGATGAGGTGGAGGTTATGGGAGGACGGCAGGACGCGATGTCGATCAACTCCAAGCCGCTCAAGTGCAGTGGACGAGTCGGTCATGCATGGTGGAGATGAGGAGGTGAGGGAGGCGAGTTGCGGCGATGTTGTTGGCGTACTTTTTTTTCAACCGGCGCACTAGGTATGCTGCATATTTTATGCTATGCATTTTCAATATGTAGCAGGGGCGAAGCTGCCTTGCATTATTGTGTGATTACACAATACACATGTATGAATAATCAGCTGCTTGCGTCTTCAGATCCTGACAACAAACATAAACCACATTCCTAGCAATAGTGTATCAGCGTTCAATGGATCGACGTCCGTCAAACGGATCTAGTGATGGGGCAGGGGGCTCAAGCCCCCTACTGGCCGGCGGTTAGAATCTCATAAAGCCCCTCTAAGCTCTCCCTACAAATTTGAGGAGGAAGAAGAAGGAAAGAAGAGGTTGAAGGAAGAAGGCGAGAAAAATCTTCTTTTAAGGTTCAATCCTAACTCCGATCCATGTGTACCAACTTAGGGTTCGAATTCCCTTTTCTTGCCGATTGCCTACCTTAGGGAGGTGCCACAGAACCCATCCTGAAATCAATGCTCGGGTATAACAACCAATGTCATATCGGTCCAGGGCAGACCAGCTACTCGATGAATTGCATTCCCTGACAAGTAATTGACTTGAGTTACAAAGGACAAGAAGGCATAGATTTGTGATTGATCTTGCGACTAGATGAGACTCCTCCTAGATAGGCGAAAGATCAAACTTAACACCACTAGGTGGATTCCAAAGGGGTTCATCCTGCGACAATGACCGATGCGACGCTATACTAGAAAGACTCTCCGGGTGTTAGAAAGTATAGGATGTATAGTAGAGCAATGCTTGGAAAGGGTTGTGTCTCGGGCAAACCCCTTTATAAAGGTTGCCCCTAACCCCTTCCAAAAGAAATGTATCAATTAGCGGAACTTTAATGATTTTGTTCAGTGGTTTTTTAGGGCAATTATGTTCAGTGATTAGGTTCTTTAAACTATACTGTAACTCATTAGCTGCACCCTGTCCTCAGAGGAAGGTGTTCCCCGGAAACCCCTTCTAATTTTAGATAATAAACTACTTCGCGAAGGGCCGAACTCGGCAAGGGATTGTTAAAGAGTTATACTAGTTTTAGATAATATAAACTATTATAAGATCCTACCAATACCATAAGAACATATAGAATATCATTATCGTAATATACTAAAAAAAATTAAGATATTTAGTGTGGTTGGAAACATTTTAACTTGATAGTTCTCCAAATTAATAATGTGGGCGCAAATGGGCCTACGGACGTACACTGGGACTTTTGTGGCGCAATATTGCTGGAGAAGCCGTACATTTATTTTGGGTGGGTATACGATGCCTGCCTTCTTCGTCCGATATGTTTCAATTTCTCCTACAAAAAGTTCCTCTGATAATTTATACTGAAATTGGGGACATAAACCGATTTCTAAAGACTGATGGCTTGCGCTTGTTGCTTATTATTCAGTAAATTTGCATGGATGTGTTCTCCAGTTACATCTGAATTTTGATGCTTTGATCTGAAATTTGGGCGTTAATTTGACCGCTGATATGAAATTTGTCTGATTTTGAGCCATAATTAAATACTCTGTTCTGAAATTTCAAAGCTCACGCTTACAGTACGTGATGCAACTGTAAGCAGATACTATCTCCGTTCGTTTAAACATGACGCCGGCTAGCTTAAAATTGAGCTAATCGACATCATATATAAATGGACGGAGGGAGTACCCAGGTAGCAGAGTAGTACTGCTTACCCAAACACCGACAACTTCCAAAGGGAAAAAAAATGCCCTGGATTACAGGTGTTTTCTTGTGCACAAGGAAATGCAGCGTAACATTAATACAGGTGCAAAGATCCTACCAATGCCATAGGAATCATTTTAACTTCGTTTTTAATTTGATATCTAGTTCTCCCAATATTAATAATGTGGGCGCATATGGGCCTAAGGACCCTGGGATTCATGTGGCCCAATTTTGTTGGACTGACATTTGTTACTTCTCGGATGCTTCCGTCCGCCGCGTGCTTCAGCCCACACACGATTGGTCAGGAGGAAACAAAACTTCTTCCTATTCACGGACGATGGTCAAGAAAGCCCTCAAACCATGTTTGTTTTTATTACACGAGTTAAACATTGTGATGATAGCACTTCGTCCTCTATATAGCACTTATTGATAGGGCTGTAAATGAGCAGAGCACACTTTTAATTAGAGCATCAAGCCAAGCTTCAAAACCATCCGTGAGTTTATTAAAACACTATGTGATACCCGCGTGTTGTTGTGGAAATTTTTTAAGTAATATTTTAATATGAACTTTGAAAGTATAAAATTAAGGTGATTGTAAAGCTACATTCTTTCAAACATATTATACATGAAGACATTTATTTTATTGAGAGAGAATTGCTCTCAAATTATTAATTATCCATATATATTCTGCTGAATTTTGTAGTGTGGTAACCATAAAATAGTCACAGAAAATCGGTATGAGACATAAATAAATAGTCTTAGTGATGTTGATGTGGCGTTGACGTGGATTACTTGCATGTTGAGAGAAATGAAATTAATGATGTTTTGTAGGGTGCATCTATATAGTTTATATAGATAGATTAGAGTATATATGTGTACACATCTCACCGAGTCATGGCCAATCGAAGTACACGAACTTGCTTGAGTTTTCGAACTCGAGCTTAAAAAGATCACATGCTTAATTTGAGTTAGGAAGCTTTGGCTCATTTAGAAACCGAGACAATCTCAAATTAGGCCCAAAACGAGCCGAACGATTCATGAACCTCGAGCTTTTTTTGACAGCTCTCTAGTTATCGAGCATCAGACGCTAGCTAGCTCGCAAATAACCCTGGATAGGAATTTGATGTCTTCTATTTTGTTGTTTTTGCAGAGGAGCCAAAAAGAATGCAAAAATGCAACAACGCAAAAAAAACAGCTGACAGGCACCAAAAAGAATGCAAAATATGCAGACAAATTAAAAGTGCCCCACACATTGCGTGGTGGAGTCCAGTTCGATCCTTTGCCTCCTTGAATCATGCAAGAGGCCGGTGTGTCAACAAGCAGGTTGGTGGTGGCGTGCCCTAAAGCACCAGACAAGAGAAGGGGAAAAAAAAATGCCCACTCACAAATACGTACACACTGCCATCCATATACGTGTGTTCCTCAATGGAACTAACCATGATATTGGTGTGTTATATGTGTCTAGTCATCCTCCATATATATGCATGCGGCATATCTTTGCTGATCTAAGTGCCGTACACATGGTGTACCACCACAGCACGGAAAACAAAGTGCAAGTGCAACTGTACCATAAGGTACAACTAGATCTAGCTAGCACACGTACGCCACCATATATATGCAATAATGCACATGCACAATCAAGTGACATGTACAACGCACTGCATGTAATGTTTTGCTGAGGCGACCCTGCTGCAATTAATAATACACTTTCTCTGTTCCAAATTGTAAGTTTTTTTTTTGAATTTTTCTCTCAGAATAGATCAACACCAGCCACCAACTAGATAGCAATAATTTTCTCCTAGAACAAATAGCACTAGCAACCAGCTAGCCGAATTGAAGGTGTAGTTGAGATTTGTTTTCTGCCGAAAGGCATCGCCACTGCGAGATTGCAGCAAAGAAGACAAATAGCTAGCAGATACTCCCTCCATCCTAGAAAGAGTGTCGCCCGGGAAGCGTGTTTGTGAGATAAATACGGTTTTCTAGCGACACTCTTTCTGAGACGGAGGGAGTAAGCTGCTGCACGTTAGTAAGATATTGTTGTTGCACATGCATGTTAAGTTGGTTGGTTAGTGGATCTTGCATCAGCGTGCACGTACTATACGTACGGACACAACATATGCGGTTAGTTGCCTTTTCTTTACTTTTCGCGTGTACGGCTAGCTTCTAGTCTAGTCCCTTTTATTTGCCTTTTTTTTCCAACTGTGTAGGCATCCACTACTGCACTACTCCCATCACGTTTCAAATAAATAATAACAATTGCATATATACTTTATTAAAAAATATAATTGCATCATCATTTTTCATATACTTGCTCTTGGATTAATTTTATTATTTATAGGTCTTGACTTCCACGTCAATTAAAAGGTAAACTCTATTTGCTTTCTATAAAAGCAGGGTGAAGCCTTTCTCAAAAAAAAAATTAAAAGGTAAACAAAATTATGCTGGATTATCGAGCGAGAAAGTCCCTTAGAATTATTAACCAATAAGATGATCAAGCTTGAAAATTGAAGAATGCGAGCAACCGAAGGGACAAAAGGCGATCCGAAAATGTCAATACCAAGATCTCATCTAATTCTAGAGAGATCGTAATATAACATAATTTAATTATCACGATTTAGCTACACCCATTTAGCTAGCTAGAGTAGACTACTACATAGCAACCAAACTTGAAAGCAAAAAAGAAAAAAAAAGGTTGTACGGTGTTGGTTGGGTTTTGTCCATGCGTGCATATGCCCACACACACATATTGTCGTTGTCGTTTGTTGCCTAGTCAGCTGGGAAAATGTTTTCATGTCCCCTGCGTGCCGTCCCATCGCTTGATCGATCGAGACCACTCATCGACTAGTACATGCCCTGGATAATCACGGATCATTAACCTACCATGGTAATTATTAATCATGCATGCACGCTATTCAACTGAGTAAGACCGGCCAGCAGCAGCCATCAGGAGACAGGGGTACAGTGTTATTGTTGATGAGCGCTGTCATTTTCAATTAATTAAAAGCCGGGCATCTGCGACTGCGAGCCAAGCAATGCAACTTGGTTGTCACATGCATTTGGCGCAAGCATCATCAAATAAATACTCATTCTAAAGGAAGAATGCAGGATTTGCAAATATTCTCCCACTGTTTCTGTTCACTAGCAGGAAACTGAAAAGGTTTCGTACCTGACACAACGCACTGCAATGTAAATGTTGCTGAGACAACGACCAATATATACACTACACTCTCTCTGTTCTAAATTACTATCTCTAATTCATCTCTAATATCAGATCCTAATCCTTTAGCAGCTAGATCAGCAAGGTCAGAATCGGTAAGAGACAAATTAAAACAACGGTTTTTAACTTCTTTAAAGCGCTTAAGATAATCGGAAACCAATTCCTCTTTACCTTGCCTAACCAATGTTAAATCTGTCAGTTTTAATTGATAGCTCCCACTAAAGAAGTGATCATGGAACTTTTGCTCTAATTGATCCCAAGAATCAATAGAGTTGAGACCTAACGAAGAGGACCAAGCAAAAGCGGTACCAGTCAAAGACAATGAAAATAAGCGAACTTTTAAAGAATTAAAGGTACCAGCTTCACCTAGTTGAGCAGCGTATTGGCTAATATGTTCCCAAGTTGTGCGATTGTCATCACCACTAAACTTAACAAAGTCGAGCATACGCCAACCAGGAGGAAAAGCCACATAATCAAAATCGGTCCTATATGGTTTTTGATACAATCTAGTAGTACCCATATCAACACCAAGCTTGTTTCTCATCCTGTTAGCTAACTCTTCTTTAAATTGAGCAAATTCATTCCTAGCAGCTAACTGAGATTGCATTGCAGCTGATAAATCAACTCTATTCACAGGGGGTTGATTACGATTTTGAATGCGATGCAAGTCGGTAAACACATCATTAGGCACACCATAGGATGAAGCAACATTAGGAATAGGTAGCGATGTGTGAGCTATTGTGCTATACATTATTGGAACAGTACCATAAGCATTATTTTGACTCTGAACCAATGTACTAGGCACAACCGACAAAGGCAACGGCTGGTCCGAAACCATCACCATCTGACCGGACGAGGCGGTTAAACTGGCCTGGGGGTGGTTTAACCGGGGTCGGTTTGGGCAATGGTGATTGTCCCGGATAAAACCCCGTCGGCATACCATACACAGGAACTTCAGGTGAAGCTTCTGGTGCTGCTGACGTGTTTGAATGTAAGATCCCCTGTGAATCTACTTGAGGGATATGATCATCAGGTATATTATTAACTACACGCTTACCCTCTACTTTTTCAAGACGAGTAATAACACTAGCAACCAAACTATTCTGATCATTAAACGCATGTTCAAATTTATCGGAAATAGTAGATATTTGCGTAATTAAATCAGCTGGAGGTGGTTGGCTTACAGTGGGTACTACCTCAACCTTGTCTTTGTTCATCTTGATCGCCGGCAACTCGAACTCTTGAGCAATTGTCACCTTGCCTGAGCGATCCTTCTTGGCACCAGAGAGAAATTGTTGCTTAATATATTCTTGAAGCTCGTTGCACTTCCTCTAGTCTTCCTCACTGAGTTCTTGATGTTCACCATGATCACGTTGTTCTTGTCGAGATCACAACGTGCTCCCATGCAACGATCGAAATATCAGTTGTAAAAACCAGATCTATCCCCAGCGGAGTCACCAAAAGTGTGTCGACGCTTTTTTGGTCGAACACACAAGTGCGCTAGATCGCATGGTCGTAGGAAATCAACTCACCAAAACTCCCAGCACGGGCCGGTTAAACCACCTAGGGGGGCGGTCTAACCGCCTTGGACAGGACCATCACCGAAAACCTAGATTCGCTACTCTGGGAGGGACCCCATCGGGAACAGTGTGCCTAGGGTTGTCCTGAGATCGGCAGACCACTCAGAACTCCCTCAACCGCCGTGGAGATGAAGGAGGAGAGCAATGGGGGTTGGAAAAGTTAGGGTTTGGAGAAAATAAGGTAAAATTGATATGTTCGATTGGATGATAGGTCTCAATCGGCCACGACCAGAGGCGGAGCTGCACCTAGGGCCGCCTAGGCCGCGGCCCTAGTCGTGGCCCAGCAAAGCCCACAGCCTCCGCTAGTTTTTTTGGCCCAAACACCAATCCTTGGAGGCCCAGGTCGACACCAGAATAGAGCAAAGAAGGCTCGTCGTCTGCTTGGCCATTCATTCTTTCCTACATGCGAGAGACCGTGAGCATCCAGACACCTCCACCCGTGACCCCTGCCGCCGGCCACCGCCGCTGCCTAGTGCTGGTGCTCCACCCACCAGCGGCCGCTCGCCAGGGATCCAGCCCGTCGGTCGCCATTGCTCCAAGCCTTCAGTCCACCCACCGCCAGAAGCGTGCCTGGAATTCGGCCGACGGTGGACGAACACATCGGCGCACGGATCTTCGCAATGGTGCTCTTCCAGCGACGAGTTGGCGACCACGAGTGATGGTAGGCATGCGGCTTGGCCTCGCGGAGCTCGTGGCGGTGGCCGCTTGTTCCGGTGGTGCCCTAGGGCGGCGAATCGGTCTGGGAAGCCTGCGACACTTGGCTTCGACGAGCGGACACGGAAGATGGTGGCACGCGTAGACGAGGTGTGGTGGAGGACAAGGGAATTTGGGCCCTAGTCATAAACGAAAGCTGGCTCCGCCATTGGCCACGACCCTTTATATTTATAGGGTGGGAGGTCTTGCCCTGCAAGGAACGCTTTACATCTCGGAATCAAGTCAAACTCCTAATTCTACTAAGACTCAGGGTGACCCGGTCTGACCGCCCCTGGGGCGGTCAGACCGCCTGGCAGGCCTCGTGCCGGACCGGCTACAGGACACCCCAGTCAGACCACCCCTAAGACTCGGTCTGACCAGCCTGTGTTGCATGATCCGGCTCTTGCCAATTTTGAATGTCAACAGTTAGCTAGGTTTTGTCCATGCACGCATAAAAAATGTGGATGGGGATGGGAGAGAGAGGGCTGGGGTCCACCACAATTTTGCTCTAATTTGATACTCTTTAAGGGTAAATGGAATTAGGGGGCAAAACATTTGCCCCACCACATTTGCCCCACATGTTTGGCACCTTAGGGGTAAATTTGCCTCATTTGCCCCATTTACCCCTCCATCCAAACACCCCAAGGTGTCGTACACCCCACTTGTACCCTCCACCCACCCCACCTCTGTCTCTCCCAGACAACCCCACTATGCTATGGGACCAGACACTCCTGGCCCCACACGCCAGCCTCCCAGCACTATGGGAAACATAGGGTTTATCGTTCGTCCCCCACGCACGGCAAAGGCCAGGAAATGCACGACAACACCTTTGCCGTGCGTTTTCCACCACCGCGCACGGCAAAGGCCGCACGACAGCATTTTGCCCGGCAAAGAGCATTTGTTGTGCGCCTTTTTTCGTGACGTACGACAAAAACTTTGTCGTGCACCAAATTCGACGCATGACAAATATTTTTGAAATGCATTAAAAATTCACTGTGCGCCAAAATTGATGCACGTCAAACAATTTAGAAAAAATAAAAAATAGCAAAGGCCATCTGGCCTTCCCCACCGTTGCTGCCGCCACCACATCCCCCACGCCAGGCGCCGCGGGAGGAAGCTCGCCGCCACCCACCACCGCCGCCACCACCTGTACGTCAGAGAGGGAGGGAGATGTCAGAGATAGAGAGAGAGGGAGAGAGAGAGAGGGAGAGCACCTCGCTAGAACGTCATCCGGACCGCCGAAATAGCTCTTCCGCCACCACGTTGACTTCATCACAGGCCGTCGGTCGACTGACCTTGTACAAGGAGGAGAAGGTCGTGAGAGCCTGCAGAGATAGATAGATGCAGAGAGAGAAGGGAGAGTGAAGAGAGAACCTAGGCCGTGAGGAGGAAGGAGAGGACCGCCGGATCTAGTGCCTCCGCACTGTCGATGGCTCGTGGCCACTAGATCTGATCGGCGGTGAGGCCTCTGCAGGCCAGCGTGGGTCGGCGTCGGCGCCCGCCCCTACCCCCGGCGGCAGCGATGGTGAGGCCTCTGCAGGTCGGCGCGGCCAGGCCGGCGCAGGACGGCGATGGCGCCCGCCCCTTCCCCCGGCAGTGGCGGTGAGGCCCCTGCAGCCCGGCGCGGGACGGCGACAGCACTCGGCCCTTCCCCCGGCGGCGGCGGTGAGGCCCCTATAGCCCGGTGCGGTCAGGCCGGCGCGGGCGCCCGTCCAGGCCTCCCGTGGTGGATCTCCATGGCGGTGATGCTCGGGGCCACAGCCAACGGGAGCTCGGGCCACCGCAGCCGAGGTCGAGTCGAGCCGGAGGAGGGAGGGGCGCGGTTGGGGATCTGGCAGAGGATTCGAGAGAGAGCGAGAGAGGAGGGAGGGGCGGGGGCATCTCGTGTGCATGAGGATAAGGCCATGGTGCGGGGGGCGGGGCGGGGCGCGGGGTGGTGCGGATAGGTGAGGTGGAGGGGTGGGAACGGGTGGGGCCCGGTGCCGGGTTGGGAGGACGAAGTGGTATACTTTGGAAGCCTGCGGGGTGGGGCAGGGGGCACGGGGAGGTCGTGGTGCTGGGTGCGGCCGTTTGCCGTGCGTTGGTACGAGGGCGCACGGCGAATGGTATTCTTTGCAGTGCGTAGAAACAAAGACGCACGGCAAAGATCTCTTTGACGTGCGCTTTCGAAGGGGGCGCACGGCAAACTTGTTTTCTACAATTTTTATATAATTCATAAAAATTATCAAATAAATTTGAAAAAAAATCAGAAAATTAACACAAGTTAAGTTATGTTGTCTATTGTTTATAGAAACAAGTTTTGAAGTCAAAACTCAATTTGAATGTTACATCACTTACAAATATAACCATATATTTCGTAACTCTATGAAACTCATCGGAGATGTTTCGATTTCTAAGCATCGTACATGAAAAAATGTTCAAAACTCATTCATATTTTTACTACAACCTTCACATATGATATCATGAGATATTGACAAATCTCATAATTTTTAAACTTTATTTGCATTTTTCAGAATTTTTAAATCATTTGGACACACAATCATGGTCGTGTTTCCTGGTCAAAATGTTCAAAATTTCTTTTGATTTCATGAAAAGTCTTAAATTGGGCTAAATAACTTGAATATCATTTTTCCTCTCATTTTATTCTATTATTTGCACACTTGTAGTTCAAATTTGACTTCATTCAAAAATTACTTTAAATGCAACTAATTAGTTAAATATAACAAATGAGTACAATAATGTGCCAAATTTTAACATGATGTACCACATGTTGCATATATGCATTGAAAAAGATTTCAAGGTGAGGAGAATTTTTTTAGGAGCAATTGGATTTGGGACTCAGGGAAAATACTTAAAGGCACAAAAAAATCTTTGTCGTGCGCATAAAAGAAAGGGCACGGCAAACTCATAGGTTTGTCACACGTCAAAGAAAAGCACATGGCAAACACACGAGTTTGTCGTGCGCTCGAAATAAATCGCACGACAAAGTATTTTAAAAATAATTATATTTGGTTTATTCAGAGTGGGGAAGGGGGAGGAAAATAGTTTACCGTGCGCGGTGGAGAAAATGCACGGCAAACAAGACCTTTGCCGTGCGTTTTTTCTAGCGCACGGCAAACAAGACCTTTGTCGTGTACCCTATGAAAAACGCACGGCAAACAAGACCTTTGCCATGCGCCCAAAATAAAGTGCACCACAAAGATTTTGACGCACGGCAAAGGTGGGTTTTCACGTAGTGCAGGAAGCCACGCGCTCCCACCGGCTATAAAATTGAGCCCTTCGTTCCCACGCAGAAACGCCTCGATCACTCACCGGAGCTTTGCCGGCTATATTGTGTTCACTACCGGAATCACCGCCTTTGCCGAGAGCCATCTAAAAAACTCTCGGCAAAGATTTTTGCCAAGAGCCAAGTAAAAAACTCACGGTAAAAAAAACACTCGGCAAAGAGGCTTCTTTGTCGAGAGCTCCGCAAAAAAACTCTCGGCAAAGAGGAAACACTCTGCAAATTTTTTTTAAAAAAAATCACTTTCTTAAGTCCAAATTTTCTGTATCATCAACATACACATATACAAAACTTATGTTCAAATTTGTCACAATTTTATAAAGCTAAATTTCTGATATTTGGTTCTCTGATCGTGATGAAGATCGTGAGGTAGCAAGGTTTTAAAATTATAGAAAATTCAAATGAAGTTTGAACATTACGAAATTTTTCTAGTGATCATGATATCATATGTGGAGGTTATGGTAAAATATTGAGAATGTTTTTGAACACTTCAACACGTATGTTGTTTAGAAACCAGAACATCTCACGAGAAGTTTCTAAGATTTTGAAGTAATGTCACTAGGTTTGATGTCTTAGAGAAATTCAAATTTGAGTTTGACTACAAAATATTTTCTATAAGTAATATACAACATAACTGGTGTCATGTTAAATTTTCATAACTTTTCGCATTTATTTGCTATTTTTAATAATTATTTTGTTGAAAATTATCTTTGCCGAGAGCCAGGATGGCGGGCTCTCGGCAAAGCTAGCCCACCAGCTCCCCTGCCGGCCCACTCCGGCCTCTGGGAACCCTAGCTACATAACCCCTCCCACCCTGCACCCCTCCCCCCAACCCCGTCGGCACGCCGCCACACCAGCCTCTCCCACTCCCTCCATGCCGCAGTCGCGCACCCTCTCCTCTCTCTCTCTCTCCCTCTGGCATCCGCCGCACACTCTCCTCCTCCCTCTGGCCTCCGCCGCCACACCCTCACCGTCCCCCTCCTCTCCCCTCCGCTCGCCCCTCACCTCGTGACGAGGAGCGGCGGCGTGGTGAGCCGTGGAGGCGGCGAATCCGAGGGCGGCGGAGCTCCTCCCCCGCCGCGGTGGCGGAGAATGAGCTCGAGGCCGGACGGCGCGACCTGGAGCTCTCCTCCCATGGCGCTCGCCTCAGCTCCTCCGTTGTGCCTTCCTCCCCTGCACAACCGGAGCCGCGGAGGAGTACATCGGCGCCACGACGACCTCTGCGGCTCTCCCTCCCCTCTGGCAACTCCACACCGGCGACCGTGCTCATCCACTCCTGATCTACGATGGTGGCGGACGGATCTATGTCGGTGGCGGCCGGATCTACGACAGTGGCGACTGGATCTACGACGGCGGCGACACAACCTCCTCCTCCTGGTGCGGCGGCACGGCCTCCTCCTGATGCAACGGTGCGGCCTCCTCCTCCTCCTGGTGCGACCTCCCCCTTCAGGCGTCGTGGCGGTGTTGGTGCTGCTGTTGCTGGAGGTGCTAGCCGCGGAGGTGCGGCGGTGGAGGTCCGGCGGTGACCGGCCAGTGGATTGGCTTTTTTTTTAATTTTCTTGAAATTCCTTTGCCGAGAGCCAATCTGAGCTAACGGCAGATGTGTGTCGTGGGGCTGGGGTGCGACTCTCGGCAAAGAGCCCTTTGCCGACAGAAATGTGCCAAGTGCGCTTTGCTGAGAGTTTCCTATCGGCAAAGCCTCTGCCGAGGGTATAGAGCCCTTTGCCAAGAGCACCTGGCTCTCAGCAAAGGCGCGGATTCCGGTAGTGGTTAGCTTAGTGGAAACCAAAGGGGACCATGGCCCCCGGATTCACCCTAATTCTCTTCAAAATTATTGCTGCCGGTATGCATAGAGCATTCATATTGCAAATTTTCATCACGTTGTGTGGTTGTGCATTTCATCACATTGTGTGGTTGTGCATAATCAATCAGATGGCGCGAGTTTACAAATCACAGCTGCAACTTGTGAAGGCTGGCTATGAAGTTGCACACATGCTCAGATAGTCTGATGTATCTGGCCCATGCACGTATGCTACCGCTAGGCGGTCACCCTCACGACTCCGGGTCACGATCTTTGCAGATTCGGGCGTCTGGGCGAGTCGGGGGTTGAATTGAAGTTATGGGCGGCAGAGCACATTTTGCACTCCGAGTGCAGGCCGCAGGCGGGTGCAGCTGTGCGATGTGAGGCCGCAGGGAGGGTGTCCTCGTGCAGGGAAAATGAGTAGCAGATGTTACCGTTTCACTGTTATATGGGGACAACATTGTTCCCAGTGCATCAGTTTTGTAGCAAATATATCACGGTGTTTCTTCATTTCTCTACTGGATCAATTGTACTTCTCTTTTGTTGTGTGGTGATTGGTGAACATGTATCTAAACCGAGCATGTATGCATGTGCATAAGCATGAAGTCATGCCCCCCCCCCCTCCCAACACCCACCCGTGTCCACTGAATAAATAGTAAAATAGGTATTGTTTCTCTTTTTTTTTTTTTTTACAAATTGGCATAGCTGGCTCCTCTGATTTGGTGCTTAAGCTCTGCCACTGCTTTTGTCTATTGGACAACTACCAGGAAAGGTTAAGTTGACTCGTTGCTCTTTTTTGCAAAAACAAATAAATAAATAAAGTTGACTTTTTGCTCGACCTTAATTCCCCCCTAAATATGCCCCTATAAGAGCATCTCTAACAGTTTGCCAAATCGGATTGGCATTTTTTTATTTTTGGCAAAAACGCTGAAACATCTCTTGAATAGTTTGGCAAATGACTTGACAATTTTTGGCAACTTGGGAAAAAACAGCCTCCAACGCATAAATATACGCTCGCGGACTTGACTTGCCATCGTTGTTTCTCGGTAGGTGGGAGGGTGAAAAAAGAGATAAAAAAATACATAAGGGTTTCTGATGTAAGTTTTCAAAGGTAGAAGGGCATAAACAATGGCCCTGATGTGTACAGAAGGGTTACTAATGTAAGTTTAGAAAATGGTTCTTGATGTAAGTTTAGTGGAGACCAAAAGGAACAATGGCCCTCTGTTTCATCCTAATAATCTCCATTGAATGAATAGTAAAATAGGTGTGGCTGCCGAGACGTATATGTTTGACTCGTGGTGGTTACCCATGCATGTATTTCACGGCACCGTGGGAAGGTCCGTCAGCTTGCTTTCATTACATACTAATATAACTCATCTTTCGGCGGCTGAAGAATGAAAATATTTGTTTGTTTTCATATGGAAATATTCCGCGATTATGTGATTCGGCTTGGGTTAACAAGTTTGTTTCCTACATTTGCTTCATAGAAAACAATATCACGGTGTTTTTCCTCTGATCAGAACATACGCTTTCTTATTTATTTCCTTGGATTAATTCTGCTAGTGGCGGAGCTAGGATCGACCGACACCGGGGGGGTGTGGCTGGCTCCTCTACTTCCTCCTTCTATGGGGAGATAACGGCGGCAGGGGGGCTCGAGCCCCCCTCCCACCCCACCGCTAGCTCCGCCCCTGGCTGCATTCATAATCCAGGACGTTGTCATTGTTGCCTCGGAACTAGGGCTTTGGTGATCAAGGGACCAGTTGGATGCAGGATGCGACAGACATTCACGCGCCACATAGTGAGCACAGGTTTGTCACTTTTCTTCGTCATGTAGGGATGAAAGCTCCGTTCGACTTCTCTTATTTGTCTTAAAATATTTTTGATGATGAAGCAAGTCACAAACAAAACAAATGATATATGCATAATTTTTAAATAAGACGAATAGTTAAATATTGTGATTAAAAGTCATCAGCATGCAGTGATAAAGTAATTTGAAGCGGAGAAGTACTGTGTACCATACGTATCACAAAACTTAATAAGAGCACCTCACTAGCCAATTCTCTCAACTCTCAGCTGTCCACGTCATCTCCCACCCCACTACTCAGTCCCGCACGTCATCCTCCTCTGCTCTTGCTAAAAAAATCCACCAGTGCACCTTGAAGCCGCCGCCGCCGCCACTCCCTCGCCTCGCCTGCCCGTCGCCCCCTCGCCTTCACGCCACCTCACCTCCGCACCACCACACCGAACCGTCCCGTCCCGTCCCCCTCTCCACTGCCCGCGCGGTGCCGCAGCCACCACCTCACCTTCCAATCGCCGCCCCCTCGCCTCCCCACTGCTGCCTCCTCGCCTCCCCACCATCGCTCCCATCCCCATAAAGTTGGCCCAAGCCCGTCAGGAAGGAGAGGAGGGTGAGCGCGCCCCTCGCCGACAGCCGCCCAGGGGCCATGCACCCTCGCCGGGCTAGCGTCGTGTCGCTGGGGCCGCCGCTTCCCGGACCGGTCGTGCCCGCGGCTGGGGCTGCTCGCCGCGCCGCACGAGGCCACCCACCCTCTCCGGTAGTAGCGCAGGGCTGCACGACCTCGCAGGCAGCCGCGGCTGGGGCGTCGTGGCAAGGGGAGCCACCCGTGCTGGCAGCGCCGCGCGCTCAGCTTCGCGCCCGCAGCCCCGCGCATCGCCAAGCCCAGGTTGCCGCCGGTGTGTAGGGTGTGCTGGGAGCTGCCCGCAACGACCGGCCTGAGGGAGCAGGAGTTGGCTCCGGTATGCCGCCACGTCCAGACCTGAGCTGCAACACCAGCACGCGCACATGCCGATCCAGAACGCCCACAAGGGACGCGACGAGCGCGAGCCCGATGGCCGGCAGGGAGGAGGTGGTCGGGCCGCTGGCCGGTGGGAAGGAGGCCGCTGAGGATTTTGAGGAGTAGCAAGATGGAAAGGATAAGATCGGCAGCTCAGCTCCAGCGGTGGAGATTTTGTTTTTCTTTGTTTTTTTGCCTCCGTTTGTGTGGACAGGATCGATTCCTCATCACTTTGCATTTTTTGTTCACGTTTGTATGGTTGCAGGTAATAGCAGTTCACCTGGTGTAGCAGTGCTATAGCTTCACATGCCATCGAGCCCTCCCTTATTTTGGGATTTTATTTCAACAGCACACGTGCAGTGCTATAGCTGCTGAAGCCATTAAGTCCATTATTTCAGGATTTTATTTGATCCGCACATGTGCTCTTAAACTGGGACGGATGGAGGGATTTTATGGGTGAGTGGCTTTTGCTATTTATAAAGAGGAAGCTTGCTAATCTCAACAGGTCAAAATTAAATCATATTAGAGATTATTTCATTATTTTCTTAATTTTATAATTAAAAAATACTTGAAACTTAAGTTTAAATTATTCTCATTCCCACGTGTAGCATAATTGTTATGAAATCGATCGTACCATCTCGAGCAGCCACCACATTGGTTCATAATAGTTTATAAAAAATCTCTTAAATCCCGCAGCAACGCGCGGGAAATCACCTAGTTCTATGCAAAACAGAGGACAATGTACATGTCCGTATGCAGTTCGTCGCTTGCAGAACAGGCCTGTACCATCGATGATTGCGCGCGCGTGCGGGTCGGATGCGGCGCGCACGTATACGGACGACGCATATCGTCCCGTCCGTACGCCCATTATCAGAGGCCGTGCGTGATCGTACGGCAGGCTGGCAGTGGTATAGTGCGTACGAGGAGGCTAGCTGGAGTGATCGATCGAGCTCCTCTCTGTTTGGTGACATGTCACACCTGGGCAGATTATCTACTAAAGCCTCAGCGAACGAGAATGTAACCTGCTACTATGCTGCCGGTGGGCGCAGCGGCAGCAGCTAGCAGTAGGTCACTAGCCAACAAATTTGAAACCCAGCTTCTCTTAAAAAAAAAATCCCCGTCTGTAATGAGAATTGAGATCGCTACTTTACGTTCCTTGTGGTTGCAGTCAACAAGAGAGTTTGGAACACTTTTTTGACTTTGGACAACCTCATCAATTGTAATCATCTTTACGTGATTGGAGGAGCACTGGTAGTGTTGTCAACATCTACTGTACTTTGGTTATTTTTAGTTTTTTACATGCTATTTTGATTTTTTACACATGCATGCATGCAGTGGCGTAGCCACCGGTGGGGCGGGTGGGGCTAGAGCCCCCCAACCACCGGCGCCGCCATGAAGCCCTCCAGAGCCCCCTAGAGGCTGCAGGTGGAAGATGAAGAAGGAAAAGTGAGCTGGAGGAGGAAGAAGGTAGCAGGAGCCCCCTAAGCGCTGTTGCTGGCTTCGCTACTGCATGCATGCGAAAACAACGGCACGATGCTTCTTCTTACTCATTCACACAGTCACACACAACTCACGCACGATGGTCAAGAAAAACCATGTTTGTCTTTAGTGCACGAATTAGAAATTATGACGAGGTCCTATCATAACGTATGTCTAGTTATCATCCATACATGCATGTTGCTGATCTAAGTGCCGTACACATGTTGTTCCACCACAGCACGGAAAATAAAGTGCAAGTGCAACTGTACCGTAAGGTACAACTAGATCTAGCACTACACGCCACCATATATGCACATCCATAACAAGTATTATGGATGGCGTAGAGCGGGCTGAGAGTCTACATGGACGAAGAGAGAGAATGAGGCGGGCGTCCCGCTCTTCGCCCGCTAGCTGAAGCCGGCGGAGAGGCTGTGCGTCTGCTGCAATTGGCCAAGCTAGCGGGACCCATCATCATCATGGCACTCCTCCCAGCCAGCAGTCGGCATTGTTATTAGTCTTGCTCTAATGCATGCACAAAGTGACACAATCGCAATGCACGTTTCCGAGACGAACGCTGCAATTAATACACTCTCCCTGTTCCAAAATATAAGATTTTTTTTTCTTGAATTTTTCTTCCTTCATAGATTTCGATATGAACCGAGCTTCTAGAAAAGTCAGGGAAGAGAATAAAGGATGCATAACATAGCATGCGTATATTGTATCTAGGGATGGAAACGGATAGTAATTCGGATACCATTTTTTAGCCGTTCTTTTTTGATTTTAGCTAAATTAGGCATAATATTTTGTATTCAAAAATTTATATTCTTGTTCTTGGCATTGTGCTTGTTAAGATTCATACAAAATAAACCCCAAATGTGTGCTATATTTTGATCAAATGATGAAAAGAAATTCGGATTCGGATTCGGATACGGATACGGATGTTTTTTCACCTTTTCCTCTATCAAAAGCAAATAATCCATAAAAAAATTGTAGCTAATTTTTTTATTTTTTCCAGTAATTAGCTGGTTATAATGCATAAAAAATTAGCACCAATTTGTATCATGCATCGATCAAGGCAATATAAAGATGCATGCATGCGTCATGCACGGGCATGGAAGCAAGGTGATGCAGTTGAGATTTGTTTTCTGGCGAAAGGCATCGCCACCGCGAGATACAGGCAGCAAAGCAGGCAAATACTCTGCTGCACGTTAATTAGTAAGATATCGTTGTTAGTTGCACATGCACGTTAATAAGTTGGTTATATTAGTGGAGCTTGCATCAGCGTGCACGTACACGTACGGGCACAACATATGCGGTTAGTTGCCTTATCTTTACTTTCCGCGCGTGTACGGCTAGCTTATAGTCTAGTCCCTTTTTTTATTTGCCTTTTTGTTCCAACTGTGTAGCAGTGTAGGCATCCACTAAGTATACTGTGCACTCCCGTCACGTTTCAAATAAAAATAGGAATAATTGCGTACTTTATAAAAAATAAGAGGAATTTTAGGGTGCTTGTTTTTTCTATGAGCCGTCCATCCGACGAAACCCAACGGTGGAAGTAGCAGAAAGTACCAAATTGGAAGTAGCAGAAAGTACCAAATTGGTGGGACCCACAACAAATTTTAATTAATTTTCATAAACTCGGAAAGGGTGAAGGAGTAATTTCCTCCTAATCAGCGGCTCTTCCTCACTAGCGGCTGTCGGCGCGTGTGGAGGTAGCGGCGTCGCCGGGCGGAGCAGCAAGCGGCGGCGCGGGGAGGGTGGCGGTCCGAGGGTTCATCCGCTGGTCCCCTAAGAAAGGGCGGCACGCCGCTGGCCACGCTCTCCATCACCGACGCCCACGACCCACCGAGCGTGCGTCACGAACGCACCCACCGCGGCGTCCCACAGCACGGCCACCTGCGGGGCCTAGGGGACGACGAGCTCGGAGCCGGAGGTGGAGGCGCGGTCGAGGAACCCCGGCGGGAGGAGCGGCCACGAGTCCTCGCGGAGAGACCACAGGAACAGCACGCCCAAGGACTCCAACCTGGCTGCTAGCTCACAGAGCTCGTCGGCGCGCAGGGACGCCACCGTGCCGAGACCTATACGGTCGGGGATTGAAGAATCCCCTACCACCGCTCGCTGTCGGCCGCCCATCGACATATTGGACCCGTCCTTCGAGTTGGCCAGGTGGGTGTGGAGCCTCTACAGCCAAGGCGGCAGGGCGCCACGCTTGACGCGGCGGACGCGTGGCTGTGGCCATGCGACGACGCCGGCGAGCGGCGGTAGATGGAGCGTGCTCTGCTGGTGGGGCTCTGGTGCGCGCAATTTGACCCGGTGGGTCGTCCCTCCAAAGCGCTGCAGTCGGAGGACGTGACGACCTCGCCTATTGCGTTTCTGCCCCAACTTGGAATGCCAATTGTGATTTTACCCCCATTTTGTTCGTCAGTGCATTTTTACCCCTACTTTTTGAAAACGAAGCTTCAGTTTACCCCTACTCCGTGAACAGCATGTAACGGTATTAAAAATGTTGACAAAAGACAGATTTGCCCTTGTGAATATGCCCCTACTTTTATTAGAACATTGTGATTTTACCCCTATTTTACCACATGTATTTATATACAATTCAACACATATTACCTAAAACTTGCAAATAATATTTGGTGCATTTCCATAATTAAAAACAGCACCTTGCCAACTTGATTTAAAAAAAATGACAGCATAATAGGACAAAAGTAGGTCCAAACCACATGCATATATTACATAGCATCCCATCATACATGTCCAACAAAAGCAATAGCTAGCTTAGTACACAAATTTCACCAGATCACATCCAACAAAAGCAACCACTTGATCCTAGAGATTCTTGGTCTTCCTGGCTTTCCTCTCAATTTGGGTTTCTTGATTTTGTAGCCTAAATCAACACGTGGCCAATTATCCTTTGATGTCATAGGATTGAAAGTACCTGCATATGTTTTCTTGAACATATCCACAGAGAAGTAGTCATGGACAAATTCATCCATTTGCACATGTCTACTCGGCTATGAAATCAACCAATTGCATCAAGCCATAGTTATCGATGTCAACAATTTGAGTTGGCAGAGTTTTCCCCTGTCGTCATGACTTTGGTCCTCCATCAGGCTGAAGAAGGACCGAACTTTAACGACAAGGTTCAAATTCATGTAAATTTGGCCTACAAATCACAGATTGGTCAGGTAGAATCGCCCTCTAATATTGGTCAGGTAAACGGAAGCTTCGTTTCCATAAAGTAAGGGTAAAAATACACTGACGAACAAAATGGGGGTAAAATCACAATTGGCATTCAAAGTAGGGGCAGAAACGCAATAGCACCCCAATTATGGTTGGAGTGCATGTGGTCTCTAAAAATAAGAAGAAAGTAAAATGATTTCTCTGTTTAATATAATCAGTAGCTCAAAGCAAATGGAGAAATATGATAATTTCATGAATTTAATTATATAGGAATTAATCTTACAAACAAGCCCGTGTACATATTCTCTATTTTTATTTGCCACACGCCACACATCATACCGCACTCACACACACACACACACCTAACTTACCGTCGTCGTATTGGATCAAAATACACATCTATGCATATATGCATGGTAAAGATGGCCAATGAGCCGGCCGGTGTACGGAAAGTTTGGTAGCCATGGGCCATGGCTCCCTTTTGGCCAAACCAAACAATTCCTTCCTGCACACCCACAAGATTCGAAAGGCCATCAGCAGACCTGTACGGCACTGCACACTCACGAGATTTGCAAATATTCTCCCACTGTTTCTGTGTCTGTTTCTTTATAAAAAAACAAACATGAGAGAAAAAAAGAATTAATTAAATTAATAAAGAGCACCAGCAGGAAACTGAAAATGTGTCGTACCTGACGCCGTACACACTCCACTTGTACCCTCCTCACCCACCCCACCTCTCTTTCTCCCCGACAACCCCACTGAGCTGTGGGCCCAGTCACTCCCGGCCCTACACATCAGCCTCCCAGAAGCCACGCGCTCCCGCCGCCGGCTATAAAATGGAGCCCTTCCTTCGTTCCCACGCAGAAACGCTTGATCGAGAGAAGCTGAAGAGAAGCTAGCGGCCGGCGGCGATGAGGCAGCTGATCCGGCGGCTCTCCCGCGTGGGCGACTGCGCGTCGACGTCGTCCCCGTCGAGGCGTCGCGGCGACGGCGGGAGGAATAGCAACAAGGCGCGCGCGGCGGGGACTAGGAGGACTACTACGCCGGAGGGGCACGTGCCGGTGTACGTCGTCGGCGGCGGTGCGGAAGGCGGGGAGGCGGAGGCGGAGCGGTTCGTGGTGCGCGCGGAGCTGCTGGGCGCGCCGGCGCTGGCGGAGCTGCTGGGACGCGCGGCGCAGGAGTACGGGTACCACCACCAGGGCCCGATCCGCATCCCGTGCCCCGTCGACGTCTTCCGCCGCGCGCTCGCGTCGGTGGTGGCCGGCGACGACGACGACTACGAGGTGGCGGTGGACGACGGCGAGTAGTAGCTGCTACTAGTAATTGTTGGGCTCGTCGTGGGCCTAGGAGGAGGTGTAACTAAATACTACTAAATAGCCCGATATTTTTATTACTGGGCTAATTCTTAGAAAGATATCTTCTGTTTTTTTTTTGTTGGGACGTACGGGCATGAATATCGAGAATGAACTACTGTTGTGCTTAGATTTCTTTCAACTGCATGCATGGTTTTCTTTGTTTAATGGACTACTAGGAAGGGTTCATTTGACTCTTTCCCTTTTTTTTTTGCAAAAATAATAAGTTGACTCTTTGATGATTCGCCCCCTCTTTTGGCAAAAGGGAGATTCAGATAATGGTTTCGTGAGTGCAGGTAAAATACTCTGCCGTTCCATTAAGAAATTAAAGCTACGAGTTTTTCTTCATTTTTACATGAACGCTAGCTCGCCCTTGTTTGGTCAACATGCATCATCTTCCTTTTGCCGGCCGGATCAGATCAGAATATCAGATATAGACTACTAGCTAGTGCAAACGACGTCATCGGAAAATTCTTCACCAAAAACCTGCATACCAGAGGACAGCAACACCTGAACACACAAGCCGTGCGGTGCTCCATCGTACGGCAGGCTATAGGCATATATCTCGTTCTAGCACTAGATATCATTATCATCGTACCAGGGATTCAGGGTGCCATGTTGGCAGTGGTAGAGAACACGTACGATTGTAGTACGAGCTGACTGATCCATCACTGCTCCCTGTCTCTTTGGTGACATGTCACGCCTGGGGCAGTATCTAAGCCTCAGCGAACGAGATCGAATCAATGTAACCTGCCGGTGGTCGCAGCTAGACAGCGCCAGCAGCAGCAGCTCACTGACCAACAAGTTTGAAACCCAGCTTCCCTTTTAAACAAATTTTCCCCCGTGTGTGAGAACTGAAGATCGCTACTTTACATATGCTCGTTGTCGTTGCAGTCAGCAAGAGTTCCAAACTCTTTTGACTTTAGACAACCTCAAAAGTCACGATATATTCGTGATTGGAGGGACACTGGTACCGATAGTAATCCTTTGCTATCAAGGGCCGGGTCGTTTTCCGTTACGGTGGTTGATAGGGGGCAGTGGGCCCCAACTTGACCCACCATGCATCTCAAGGAATCTAGCAACAGATGCAACGAAAGGGCGAGGCCGTCACTATATTTGTCTGCTCTCCATATATGCTAGTAATTATTCTTCTATTAATCTATTATTATTCTAAATCATTACAACTTTCACATCGATTTTACAATGCACATCAAAGTTACCAAGGCATGGCAGCACAACAAGGCACACCAGCAGCGGCGGCGGCGGCGGTTTCGCCGGCCTCTGCAGCCTCAGTACGCCAGCGAGTCCTCTTCGTTGCACGGGTTTTCGAGGGCGGTGATGTGCTCCTTGAAACAAGTCGCGGCTTCCTCCCTCTCGTCGAGTTTGCCGATATGGTTGTACGCCATCGCCTTCAGGTAGTACGCCTCTGCCGCCATCTCATGGTACTGCATGCATAGACACAGGATTTAGTGTAGCTTGATGCTAGAAGCAAATGATGCCAGTTTTCCATGTAACATCAAGTGTGGTAAAGGGAAGTTATAACACGGGTCGGTCGGAATCAGTCAGCTCACCTCCAAAACTTGCAGATCTTGGGTGGCTTGGTTCAGGGGATCCAGAACAGCTTCAGGGTCTTCAGAAACTGCAATTATAAAGAGGGTAAAGGGAAGTTATAACAAACGAATGAAATGTACGTGTCCATAGTTTTAAGAATCATAGCAGGTCTAGCTTCTAGTACGCATCAAGCAGATCAATGTCGTGAAAGGTTTACGGATCAATATAGTGAAAGGTTTACAGAAAACATGTCCCAGATCAATGTGGTGGCAGCTAAACCACATTATGGATGTGCCAAGAGGCTGTACATGCAATGGAACATGAAGTGCTGCAAAGTACCTGAGAATTTCGGATCAGACAAGCGGCACTTCGCTAAGACGATGTGAGCCCGAGCGCACAGCTCAAGTCCACCGTGGCCAAGAATCATGGGAAGGCTCTGGTGGACAAGACTCAAGGCCCTCTTTGCATGGCTTGATCCAAGTGCCAGCCACAGCTCGGCAAGAGTAAGTGTGGCTGAGGCTTCGAGCAGATCCAAGTTGAATGATTTGCAGAATGATTGGCTGGCTAACGCGTAAGGGAGCCCAAGGACCGCATTGTCAGATTTCTGGCAGAATTATTACAAATAAATAAAAAAGGGAAAATTAGCTTGCTCTGTGCAGGATGCAGCATTTACCAGGCTCTAGTTTAGAAAAAAGGTATTGTCTTACTTTATGTATTTCAGCAAGTAATAAAAGAACACTTGCATTCTCGACTTGCATGTTGTACTTGTAGCACGTAGTGAAAAGGGAATTGGCCACAGATGCAGCCTGCACAAGGAAGTCAAGTGTCATAAATAGATGTTATTCTGTCAGTTCCATGTATTGGCATGATTAAGAGTATGCTCAGGGTACGGAGGACCCCTGACCCTTGTAAAGCCAGGGAAGGACTGAAATAACTTTCATACAATGTGCTTGGCAAGTTAAACGGATAAAATAATATGAAATGCATGCTTCTCGTGTAAACATAACAAGCAAGAGAGTACAGCACCTGGCCAAACTGTTTTGCAGCAAGTAGAGTGCGAGCACGTCGTACACTAGCTTCTGTCTTCAGCTCAATGTCCACTCCACAAACAGAAGATGACAACACCCCAAACTCATCACAGATTTGCTGCGCAACTTTCAGATGCCCTCTAAATGGATCAACTTTACACACATCAGAATATGGAAACCAAATGCAACTATCAAATGAAGTATAGAAACAGCTTTATACCGATGAAGTGCACGCTCATGTAGTATCTGCATTCTAAGAAGCTGGATGTGCAAACTTGTTGAGGATGGGAACTTCTTTTCAGCAAGCTTTAGAGCACAGAATGCAGCTGCAGATCAATCACACAATATAAGGCCGTGAGAAAATGAGGGTACTTACACAGCTCTTAGATGGTGCAGCCTATAGCACATCTAGTTGAATGATAACTAACCAGAATATCCTTTGGACACTGCCAATTGTTGAATTAGCTTGACATAAGCTAGTGACAGCTCTGATGAACTATAGTGAAATATACAATATCATCACAAATCCAGTAAAACTGCATGAGACAGTTACATAATAGTGCCAGTATAATTCATAAAGCAGTAAAGGTATTAAACAATAACTAAAATTCTATCACAATCCTACCTTGAAGCATCAGCAAAGCAGGTTGCATAGACCAGAGCATTCATTCGTACCATCGGAGCACTGTGAAGAAGACCGACAAAATATAAAAATATTAATTTTCTAGAAAGGCTACAGCTAGAATTATAGTCCACTATAGAATATGATTTGATATGACATAAAACAACCATAAAAAGGTAATGAAAAAAACCCTAGCAAATTGGCAACAAACAAGACAAATAAGTGGATCAGTAGGTGCAATAAAGCTACACAGCACCAGGATTGCCCAAAAGGATACAAATAGAAATAGGTGCAAGCCTGATAATTCCTGGTACCAAATAAAATATTAATCGATTGTACCCACAATGAGTCAAGCTCTTTTAAGTTGTTCATCAGCTCTGTGCTCTTTCGTAGTTGCAAGAGACACTTGTTTGTTGCTTATCAAACCCTCCCTTTCCACAATACAATACCATTGTACAAGTTGGAAAAAATGGTACGACAGTGACTACGAAAATTGAAGCCTTGCATTAACAGAAAACAGATAAGCACCTCCCTTTCCACAATACAACACCACTGTACAAGTTGGAAAAAATGGTACGACAATGACTACAAAAATTGAACCCTTGCATTAACAGAAAACAGATAAGTACCTCCCATAGTGCTCCCATGCGGTGGCTCTCAGCAAATACGATGAGCCAGCTAACTGCAATACTGATGCAGGTATTGGACTTGGTTGTGCATGATAATGGAAATTGTCGAAGTCATTATGCAATTTTGTAGATTTCATAGAATTGCTACGCCATGAATCAGAAGCAGTGGACAGATTCCTAAGCCATGACGTGCTAAAACTACCATTTTCATTTGAAGTAGATAAAACATCTGTTCCAAAGTCAGTCAACACACGGGAACTTAATCTCAAATTCTGCACACAAAAAAAAACACAAGAGAAATTATCAATACTTTAATATAGACGCAAAGGTATACAGCTGCTCTTAATCTCAAAGGTTTAGACTTTAGAGTAAGTGCAGCATACCTTACAGACATCTGCAGGACATGTTCTAAGCTTTGTAGATGCATTGGGTCCAAATGAGACTAGTGGCCTTTGGACATGCTGACAAACCAAGGTTTACAGTCAGAAGATAAGAATAGATAAACAAGGATGCTGACTCTGAGTTGAAGCACATTGTGTATATTTTAAGTCGCATCTAATCTTTTCAAGATCGAGGACTAATGCAATAGTAACAGTAACATAAATACAGTGGCAACTATTGAAAGTTTGAAGCTATCTAATGTTCAAATGTTAATATAAGTAGGACAGAGGTATGCATAGGAGGATAAGTAAATGAACTTAAACATGGCGAGGTATTAAAGAGATCTTCCTACAATCAAACAATACCAAATACTAGTAGAGATCATACCATCAGGTCAAATTTTGCCAAGGAAAGGTGATCAAAGGATAGTAAGCTTGGAAGTTTCAGTACATCAGCTCTCTTGAGCGATCGCTTTAAAAGAACAAGTAACTGTTGCTGAATGGATAATGGTGTGCCCAGTCCAATATTGGTCCCGAGTGAATATGGAGAACTGATTACTCCAACTGTGTTTGACATGCCTATCTTTGATAACAGATTCGAAATGGCTCCTAGTACATAGGCAAGGCATGAATCATCATTATTCTGAAAAAAAAAGAAATTTAGGATCTGTTAACACAATTGGCGAGCACCTGTTGGTATGCGTAAATGTTAATATCATTGGGAAACACAGAACACCTCAAATTTTATTAAAAAATATGTACTAGAATTTACACCAAATATCCCTAATTTAGCAATTCAAACATTAGAAAAATTGTACACTGATGAACCAAGGGGCTTGAACATGAGGAGTATAAACTAAAAATTTGGAGAAATCCATCTTTCAGTGATCCTAAGGTCACCTCGGCATTCCAGAAAACACATAGATGATATCTATATTTAAGTTAAGACCCTGATAAGACATACATAACTGAGAACTCTATGAAAAGAACTGTATTTTTCAAGTTATGCTACTATTGAAACATGTTGGGGGACAAGGAGTGTCAAATTTCTGAAAACTAATGAAATTTGAAGATATTTCGTCATGCGGTGAGGTGGCAAGATTTTATTTATGACAGTTATTGTGCAATACAAAATTATTTACAACTAAAAAGACCAGAATATAATTTTGTACGACCAATCTGGCTAAATATAGGAAAATCCAAAGCACTCATCCAGAACTATCTTAGTTCTTAGCAATAGAAAAATTGACTGTAGCCTTCATCTTAAACCTTTAGTAGTTGGATATAAATAAGTTTCATTCAAAATCATTGGATACAATCATATTTCAGATAGATACAAGTTTAGTAACTTACCATTTGTGAAACACGCACTGCTTCTGCAAATGCCTGGAAGAAAGCAAGCCAGGAGAATATAAACAACATGAACAAGTAGGTCCAAATGGTGTCAGGCTGCTAGTACAAAACAAATGAGTTACATACCTCTAGAGCTTTCTTAGGGTGTCCAAAGTAACAATGCAAGTTGCCTAAGCAAAGCAGGGCACTCTCATACTTTCCAACAACAATATCTTGCACTGGAGACACAGAACGACCAAAAAGTCCTTGCATCCCTGCACTACATCAACCAGATAGAATGACCAAATAAGAACATGCTTACAAGAGGTATGTATGTTTCCAGTAAAAGTTCATGCAGAACATGTCATCATTTCATAAGCTTCTTGAAGTGAAAGACTCCAAGATTTAGCTAGGAAGGCAACGATGGTTAATGAAGTATTGAACAAAACTGAATGAGGAAATAAGAGACCGCAATGGCAAATGAATAGTCCTCTGGTGGTTTTGCTTCATATATGTGATTTCATGATCGAGCAAAAGGAAAGACTGGAGTATCAGGACCTTAGATCTTCTATTATAACAATTTCATCTATCTTACTAATGTAGAAAGTAAAATAAATTGAGATAAATAGGAAGACTGCAGCATTCATAAATGTAAACCAAAAGGCCAAGTTAGTACATTAAACACACTGGAGATTAGCATTCCTAGATTCTGTACCTATAACTGGAATACTTGGTTAGTGGGCATTGATTACCTAAAGTGAATATTTTGTGAACAACCATAAGAAACAGAATGGTGGGCCAAAACATCAAAGCACAACCCAGCCATAACTATGTCGCTAAATGCTCAAAACTACTACGTAATTACGGATAAGATGGTTCAAATATGAGGCACAAACCATCATATAATAGAGGCCAACACTCTTGTAATGTAGTGGTAAGCTCCCCAATTGTGGGAGGCACCAACCAGAGTACAAATCCTGGTGGCAGCAAAAAAAACCCCTTGCTGGCAACCCGAAATAATTGTGGCAAGACGTCAGCCTGTGGCACCTATGGCTGGTTTGGGCCCTCCTACTAAGGAGTAGTTGCAGTGGTCGCCAACCCAGTTGGTCGTGGTCGGCCCAGCTTAAGGTGAGGCCCTATAGAGTGAAGACAGGTTCAGGGGTTTTCTCGGCTGGATTGGCTGAGATTTCTTCTTAGTGCAATGCGGTGGGGGCGGTCTTTCCCCTGCCGGTCGAGTTTTTTTTTTATCATATAATAGAGACAATGTGACTGACCTGTAATCAAAGTAGCGGTGGAGATTATCCAGTGAAGCAACATAGTCATCATGGCAAAGGGCATTTAAGTACTGCAAGAATTGGACCTGGCAAGCAGAAAATTGATACGAAACAAATCAACACAGTTAGAAAATGTTCAAAGTTCCAGCCTCCTAGACGACTCAATTCACTGTGGCTTAACTTACACGATGGAGCTCTGGAGCTAATGTCTGGAGCTGTGTCATAGTGGCATTAAATGAATTCAAAGGCACTGAGCTGGGATCCCTGCAACAAAAGAATAGTCACTACAGAATTTTATCTTTCATGTCCTTTTTAAAGAGCAAAAAAGTTTGTGGTGGACTACATGTAACAATGGATACTCACTTCTCGAGAATATCAGCTTGTTGGTTAAGATATGCCTCTAATTGCCACCTTGATCTCAGACAGGTTGGGTTGTCATCTACTTTAAAAGTATTAGCTAGCATAAAAAGGAAAAATATTAATATGAATTTGACAAAAGATCTTCCTTTTGATGCCCAGATAAAACCAAAATAACTCTTGGATAGTTCAAAAATAGCAGCCTAATCTATTTGGTAACATAAACTAATTAATTAGCATCAGTACAGGAAAGAAAGATCACAAATTATACAAAAAAAATAACTTGCAGATCCTCCACTCCTTAGAAATGGTATTTCAGAGAGAAACATGAAGGTAAAGGCTCATAGGCCAGATAAATAAATATACAGTTATTATGATGAAAAAAGGTAAGCTGGAGCAGTAATCCAGCTAGATGCAATTATTTAGATGCCCTAGGAGTCTGGAGGCAATGTGTCAGTGCAAGGCTGCAGCTCTCAAGTATCCAGTGCCAATAGTGTAATATGTTAATCCTGTAATCAAAATAAAATACTTGTGACGGATACTGTTTCTCAGAATCAGTACTAATTCAGGCAGGGAAAGCCCTTTCCAAGATCCCAGATTACAGAGAGAAAAACATGGGATAGATTTTCTTCCAGGTTGTGATCATTTCTTTTATTTTTATTCTGTTGTTTGGACAGGAAAATGTCTATGCGATTTACATTATGCCTTGTTTAGTATATTAAGGTAACTGTATGCTTCCACTAACATCAATGCAGCAATCATGATAAGGTTTAGAGATCAGATATACCTTCATCAAAATCATGGAGCAACCCTGGTGCACGAGTTAGACCTGAAGAGCTCTCCCCCACATGGCTCTCAGAGGCATAACCTTGACGATAATTCTCAAATATACCAGCTTGAGAACCTATGTCTGCATCCATCAAGTTGCTCATTTCACTATCAAAGTCCTCATCTTCTGCCAAGTCATATGAAGCATCATTGGAGTTGCAGTACATCACGAGATCTGCCAAAAGATGGCATACAGCCTACACAAATTTTCAGTGCACACATTAGTGCCTTAAATAACAAAAGGCAAAAGGAGCAAGAAACATGAAGAACAAAATGTTGTGAATGTCTATACTACAAGTAGCACCTCAAAGGTCATTGAATTGAAGGCAAGTATGCAGCAGCGAAGGAAAACTCCGAGTTGACTATTTGGATCAAGAAATACGTCATCCGCACTTGCACCTTCTGGTGCAGTGAGCACACCTGGCAAAAATCATTTCAGATTAAGGTGTCTATTGAAATGTCTCTCTATTAAAGAAACATAAAGGACTCGAGAACATGAACATATCATGGGACCCTCACCTCGTAGCTTATCAAAAAAGTTGAACAGGTCATCAGGTGAGTTCAGCGCAGACAGGGTACTCGTCAGCTGCTCACATAGCCAACCATTAGTTACATCGTCTACCGCCTTCAGCTGCCTCAAAAGTTCTTCCAGCGAAGGCTCCCGAAAATCATCACACGACTGCAAGATTAACAAATTAGGATACCTGCTTCACTTCTGAGAGAAATGGAAGGAAATTGCGGATCAAAGAGACAGCGGCAATGAAAAAGATGTGCTGCTGTCACAAGCCTCCGGCTACAATGAACGGATGAACAGAGCACCACAACTTCGAGTAAACGGTTCATTCACTCACGGAAAGAACTATCTGGGTCTACATTCCATTTTCAGCACAAGTGTAATGTGTCAATGCTACAGGGTTTCGAAACATCAGGGGACTAATTACAAAATCATTGACATCCAAACGTCCCCCACTCAAAAATATATGCAATCCTCGACATCCTAAAGCCCCCAATCCGAACAAAAAAAATAATTAATTTCCTCCACAGCACCAAATGCAGGCAGCGACAGTAACCTGAGCAGCAAGCAGCATTTGGAGTGGGGGAGCAAGCAAGCAAGGAAGCAAGAACGCGTGTGGGCGTACCCGGGTGAGCGTGAAGAGGAAGAGTCCGAGGCGGTTGTGGTGGGAGACGGACTCGAACGGGAAGGGCGGCACGACGTCGCCCCCCGCCTGCGCCGGCGGCGCGAAGACCTGCACGAGGTGGCACACCGCGACCTTGTGCGGCGTCAGCTCCAGAAGCGCCCTCCCGGTGCCGCCCGCGGACGCCGGGTCCCCGCCGCCGCCGACCCCCGCGAACAGGCTCATGAGCGCCGCCGGCCGTCGCCGCCGGGCACGAGGGTTTTGAAATTTTCCTCCTTTTTTTTTTGGCTCGGTGACGAAGCGGGCAAGCGGCGGACCGGAGCGGAGTGAAGGAAGGAGGTTTGGGGCTCTGGTGGGCCTCCCTTTCGCGGGCTTGAAGCTTCTTTTGGCCTGCTGCCTGCCTTCCTTTGCCTTCGTGTTGAATTTTGTGCACAAAAATTGTGGGCTGGGTGTGTGTGGAATTTTTTGTTACATTTTTTCCCTTCAATTTTGCAAAAATAAATGCTTCGCAAAAAATTTTGCAAAACTATACCACCGTCATGTCCCACGGCGGTAGGGGTACAGTCTGTTTTCAAAAAAATTGTAACTTTTTTGTTTAAACTCGGATGGAGGTAAACTTTATATGAAAATTGTAGCTTTCGACGAGATCTACAACTTTGTAGTTCAAAGTTTTTTCATTTGAAACCATCTTCGGACTCAAATAATCGATATACTATCCAGTTTGAGTATGAAAATGACTTCAAATAAAAAAACTTTGAACTACAAAATTGTAGATCTTGTCGAAAGCTACAATTTTCATATAAAGTTTACCTCCATCCGAGTTAATGCAAAAAAGTTACAATTTTTTGAAAATGAACTGGAAACTGAGATCTCGATATGAAAACTGAGATCTTGATAGTATATCGATTATTTGAGTATGAAGATGACTTCAAATAAAAAAACTTTGAACTGTAAAGTTGTAGATCTCATCGAAAACTACAATTTTTATATAAAGTTTACCTCCATCCGAGTTCAAACAAAAAAGTTACAATTTTTTGAAAACAGACAGTACCCCTACCGCCGCGGGACACGACGGGTGCAGGCGCTACAGTACACCCAGCGCGGTACTGTAGCAGCAGCCGTGGGGTATGGCGGTTGGCGGCCCCAACCGCCATACCCCACGGCGGTAGGGATATAGTTTTGCAAAATTTTTTGAGAAGCATTTATTTTTGCAAAATTGAGGAAAAAGAAATGTAAAAAAAAATCGTGTGTGTGCTCGTCTGGGATTGGGCTTTCGCACTGATATGTTTCGTCTTAAAGTGCTGAATTGAGCTAAGAAAAAGAAGAAGTTCTGAATTTGTTAAAAAAAAGAAACGAAAATGGTGTTTTTAGTCTCTCAAACAAAAAGGAACGAAAATAGAGCGACATCTGGGCTGATCAACAAGTTTAACAGTATGTGCTAGCAATGTCTCATATGCCACTTGCAGCGCGTGCACACTCGCTTCCACAGGTAAATCTAACAGATGCAGGGGCAGCAGGGCAGACCACCAGGCACCAGTCATGTGTGGCGCTGCATCCTACAGGCAGCAAGCGGATCCAGCATTCCAGCTACAAGGCGCCAAACGAGACAGCCAGTCATTCTCTTCGCATTTCACCAAGAAATGCAAGATTCAGCCAGTCTGATTTACCCAAGTACACCGTGTTTTCTTTTTTGTTTTTTTTTTTGTAAATGATGTAGTACACCGCGTTGGAAAATGCAAAATTAACACTGCCTAACATTCAAGAATGTAAGATTATGTCAGTCTGATTTTGATCAAAACGTAACAAACAATCAACAGCATCTGAAAGTTCTCTGAGGTTCAGTGTACTGTAGTCACATAGCAACTGACGTTGGAAGCGAGCCTGGATAACAGAAATTATGCAGAAAGAACAGTTGGCCCGCGTTGTAACAAAATAATCTATTTCCCGAAAAAATATGCAGAAAGATCAGTTATCCACAACAAATGCCTCTTGAATTCTAACTTTTTTCCCCCATTCGGTGTCAACAGTAACAAGAGCTAGCTGAGTATTGAAGGGGGTTGAAACGAGTCCCCTGAACTAAAAACTGTGACAGACAGGCTTATGCTATGCAGGCACTGATTATATACAACAGCCAACAAATCTCCCCAAAATGAAAGGAGAGAAAAAAAAGGAAAGAGAAGAAACAAAGAAAGAACATCTGATCTACAGACGGATCATGATGCAACAGCTGCTCTCGCGTACACAACCGGCAGCGACAACAACTTCTTCGCCTTCCCTACGAAGGCGCGCTTGGTGAAGTTGTCGTAGTCGTTCGCCTCGATGGCGTCGAGGATCTGCCTGTACAGCCACAGAGATGCGAGAACCTGCAGCAGGAGAGTTGTGCAAAGGGTGAGTGATTCGATCCAGAGCCTGTCCAAAAACCACCAGTTTTTCTGGAGGTTCAGATTGTCAGCATGGATAAAATGTGGAAATTTGAGGATCGCATACCGGCCATCTGCTAGCAGAGTCTAGATGGGCCACGCCCTTCTCAGCTTCGTCGAAGAACAACCTGGCACGCTGAATCTGACCCTTCATGAACCTCCTCCACTTATCAGTCACTTTCCCTCTGAATATGTCATCTTCTGTCAGACCTGCCTGTGCAAGCTCGTCCAGTGGAAGGTATATTCTCCCCCTCCTTGCACTGAAATTCCATCCACAATAACAAACAAACTTCATTACAATCAAGAGCAGGAGAAAAATAATTCTGAACAGCGACAACTTACCATGTTCCTTGCTGACAACTAGACAGAGTAAAATACAGTACACCTACGTGCATTTTAAATGCTAAATTCTGCCCTAGACGATATCGCACAAGTGTTTGATATAAAAAATTTGGGGTCCATGTCAAACAGATGTAGGCCTGATACTGATCCAAAGTACACTTAGCGGTGGATAAAGTTGGTACTTACTCTTCGCCCACATCTCTGAGAATATTCGTCAGCTGGTTAGCAATGCCAAGAGCTAGTGCAGCATTGTACACGCTCTCAGTTGAGGCCTTTGAGTCCGGGGCAATGCCCATCACAGGAACTGTCATGAGGCCAACTGTGCCGGCGACGTAGTAGCAGTAGAGGTAGAGCTCATCAAAGGTCATGTACCTCGACTTCCACAAGTCAAGCCTCATACCTTCGATCATATCTTTGAATGGCTGGAAATGAAAGAAGATCCAACGTTTGCAAAAACATCAGTAAATTGCTAATTTCACTATTCAATAGAAACTTTTAACAGCTCCCGAGACATGTTGTGGCAAATTCAGTTGGCTGATTTACCTGGATATCTACAGGAAACTTTGACACTGTGTCTGAGAGGGCTGCATCGAACATATCATACGGGCGGCCTTCAAAGAGATCTTCTAACCGCTTCTCCCACCTATCAAGAGCAGTCGGTGTGATGTAAGACGCGTTAGGACCATCCACTAGTTCATCAGTTCTTCTGCACCATACTGCAAAATCAAAAGGGGCAAAATACACGTAAGAAACAGCAACAGCATCACAATCACAAACAAGAACTACAAGGTTAGTTTCTCCAAAGAAAACTGACAGGAATTAGTAAATCAGAAAACTGAAATCGTACCGTAGATCGCCCAGACAGCTTTGCGCCTTTCAGGAGTCATAAGCTGTGTGCCTGAAAGGTAAACCGAGGCAAAACTAACATGAGCCACCAAAGCTAGATAATAATACAAATGATGTCAAATCTGAGTATTAATGATGAGGCCACGGCTACTCATAGGCCCATATGCTCTTGTCAATAGAAAAAACACCCCTTATATAAGGTCAGAGATCCGATATGCTTTAAAAAAACAAGAAAAGTAGACGGATTAAATCAAGCCCATGCGCCCCGAGATCAATCACCCAAACCCCACCAACCAATCCATCCCTGAGCTCCTTCAAAAAAATCCATCAGCTGCCAGTAGTCCACCATAACTCAACTCTCTACGGCGCGGAAATATAAAAGTGCACAACTGTTTGGATTGATGATTCTCTACAGATATTTGGCCAAGACGGCGGCACCCCCACACCCACGTGCACTACCTACTGAGGTCGGCGCCGATTCTGAATATCGTAGAACATGTACAGTTGTCGAGACCATAGGAGTCTCCCTCATGTGAGTTTTGTAGGATTGTCTGCCTAAGGTAGGGACAGTGTGGATGGGCATCTTCCTAATAATTTTTATAGGGAACTGCTAGAATGTTGAGAGCTTTTTGTTCTGAGGTTTTCCGCGCTAACTACTGATCACTCGTATGATGCTATATATATACACATGTATATAAAAAGGTGAGATTATATATAAAAAAAACCCGTTGCATTCTCTGAACCAAAGCTACCGCGGAATCACATAAGCTGGGTAGAAAATAGAAGCGCCAAAATAGAATCTATAATGGCTCGCCGCTTGGCTTTCATCTGGCTGGTGCTAGTTAACAAGTGAAGTAGTAACTGTACTTTTTTTTTGGGAGAAAAAGTAGTAACTGTACTTTGCAGCCGAAAGTTAATTAACAAGTGACAGAGTGCGTGACTGACCGAGGTAGAAAGTCTTGGCGTACTCGGCGCAGACCTCACCGCACCTGTCGTATGCGTCGCCGAGGAGTCCCCACCCGACAATCCCCTCCTCCTCCTTCTCCTCCGCCCACCGCCTCGTCGCCGGCTGCCGCCGCCGCGCCGCCGCCGCCCCCTGCTTCGTCGCGACGCCGCCGCCGCCCTCCCGCACCAGCGCCGCCTGCCGCAGCACCACCTCGTACACGGCCTCCTCCGACGCCGTCCTCACCGCACCCGGCGCCGCGGTTGCCGTAGCGGCGGCCGCGGCGGCGAGGCTCGCGCGCGGCCTCAAGAGGGAGGCGCCGCCCCGCCTCAGGGGAAGGATGCGGGCGCCCCGGCGCGGCGGGCGCGCTTGGGACGACGAGGATGGTTGGTGGTGGAACCTGCAGGAGGCGTGGTGGGCCGCCCAGACAGCGGAGGAGCCCGCCATTCCGGCGAGCGGCGGGGGAGGGAGGGAGGGAGGGATCGGGCGGCGGTGGATTCGGTGGAGGGGGAGGAGAGAGGCGTGGTGTGCGTGAGTGCGCTGCGCTCGTGGTGTTGGGTGGGGGCTCTCGGGTTGGGTTTTAAATGGCTGGCTGGCTGGAGAGGGATGACGGGTAGCCGTTGATTTTTGATGCGGACGTGGACCCATCACGGGCCATTAATGGTGGCGGAACTCAAAAGTGCACGGGTTTTTCTTTTCCACCTCCTTTTGCAGCTTCATTCACTCACTCGCACAAGTGGCCTAGGAGTGTGTGGTTGCACTTGACTAGTAAGATATGGGGAAAAATAGTGGAGAGGTCTTGATTTACATGGCTCCCCGTCACTACTTCTTCGATCTCACGCAAATGCATGTTCTTAAATTTAAGTAACATTTGTCGCGTATTATTGGTGCCAAGTTTCCTTCTCCATCTAGAGATTTTCGGATGTGCTTAGTAGCTCGTAGTTTGAACCGCTCATATCTTTGATGAAATGTGATATATACTCCTTCCGTCATTAAATATATGACGTTTAAGATAAGTAATCTAGTTCATTTTTAAACTAACTAACTTAGTTTAATTGTCATATATTTAAAGAGGGAGGTTGTATTCATACGGAAGCAACATTATACACATGTCTAGAATATCCCTGCTTCTGCACCAGCTTTACTTACATTATTGACATGGTACCATTATATATGATCTACTCCCTCCATCCTCAAATAAATGACATTTAGAACAAAGAATTTAGTTTATTTTGAACTAATTTTTTTCCTAAATGTCATATATTTGAGGTTGGGCGTAGTACATTATAATTAAATGTGATTTTTTTAAAAAAAATGCATGGTCAAACAAAGAACAACATATATATTATATATTTGATGCGATTCTCGCGGCATATATAACACCATCTGAAACAAAGCAATGCAAGTGGCAGGACTTCGTTCTTTCTATGACGACGCTATGGTTAAAGTACACTAAAGCTTAAATTAAAACAAAATAAGGACGGGAATAAGATTCCCTTGTTAGAGAGAATGAATACTGAAGAATGAGCTAAGAAATGGAGCATGACTCCAAAATGTACTCTAAAGATTAATTAATAATAATAATAATAATATCGCACGCGTGCTATATTCATGTCAAGACGCAAAGAATATAAAAAACGTGTTTTTTGTACTAATAATACCTCCCTCCCAGATCAAAACACCAAAACACACACGCTAGTTGCACATGGCGATTGATCTTGGCAACACATGTAACACACATGCATTGCATCTTCATGTAGTACGTCTCACCTCAAATTAATTAATTAAACTACATTGGTACGGTGGTCCAGCCTCTCTTCAGCTCAACAAATTAACTAATTAAAGAGAATAAAAAGTTCATATTTACTGCCCTTGCACAATGCCCACGGCGCACATGCATTTCAAGATTCAAAGTTCCTGATAATTTAGTCAACATTTTTTTATTTTCGTAGTGTATATTATTTTGAAGGAAATGAGTTATTCAGTATAACAGTTAGTAATTACTTACACCGGGAAGAAGAACAGAGCTACTCCTATCTAGATGCACATGCATGTGTGGCGTGTGAAGCAGACAATGCGCCGCTGCATACAGTTAGTATAAAAATTAATTAATAATTTAATATACATATTACTATATATATACATCCTCCAAGTGGCCCTGTTCGCTTGGCTTATCAGCCACTAGCCAGCAGTACTTTTCTCTCAGAACAAATCAGCCACCAGCAACCAGACATCAGTACTTTTCTCTCAGAACAAATCAGCATCAGGTACCAGCCACCAGCCAAACGAACAGGCTGAATACGGTCCAAGACGTGAAACCCTCCTCTCGCATCGATAATTGCGCCCGATCATTGTTAGCCGTGATTAGGCAGTAGCAAAGTACTTAACGTCAGATAAGATAGATGCTGCTGATTAATTGACAAGGATTAGTAGCTAGTAGATGTCATTATATAAAAGAAAATAAAATTAAGGAGATGAGTACAAGTGCTTAGCGCCAGCGCGCCGAATCGCGAGAGCGAGGGCATCCCTACGGCATGTCATTGTTTAATTAATAATGCTGGTGCATCATCTAGTACTACTAGCTAGTACCAAAGTGACGTGGACATGCCATTCTAGAGACAATAATTGTGTTGCGTGGCGCCTGATAACGTCAAAATGCATGCCCCCTTCTAATTAGATGCCCCTTCGAGTTACTGGTTCCTCTGTTTTCTTATCACATATATAACATCTAATTGATCCTATTTCAAATTTATCCAACTTCCACCGAATTTGTAAAAAGCTCATAACACAGTAACTAGAGAACTACCAAATATATGCACCATCAAAATGTAAATCGTATTGTGTATGTTATTATATTTTTTAATAAACTTGGCAAGTTTGACTTAGAGCAAAGAAAATGTGTGACACATAAAAAACAGAGGAAGTACTGCGACGCCATCTAGCCAATTTTCATTCCTATTTTAAATGGAAGAATTTTTTTTATATCAAAGCCAATTTTTATTCCTATTTTACATGGAAGATTTTTTAATCTCAAACAATTACATCAAGCTATAAAGATTTATTATACATTTCAAGCTATAAATGTAGATGAAATCAAAAATTAATTACACAGTTTGGATGTACTTTGCGAGACGAATCTTTTGAACCTAGTTAGGCCGTGGTAGGACAATATTTACCACAAACAAACGAAAAGTGCTACAATACTTTTCAGTTCGGAACAGTGCTTTTCAGCTCAAAATCCATGCAAAATCCAGAATTTTGCATCCCAATTCAAGAAACTAAACACACCCATTATTGATTTACTGTGCTAGCAAAACGCCACAGCTAGCTCATTGCATTGATTTATTACTGTGCTCTCGTCCTCTTACTTTTACCGACCGAGGACGACCGCGGGGAGAGCTACGTCTCGATGCTATCAATCATCGATGGACTTGTACTTTCGTCGAGGGACAGAGCTAGCTAGATTTTGCTGATGTGCTCCGATCCAGCATGCAGTTTAATTTTAATTTACCATGGATCCAGCCGCCAATGCAAGTAAGTTACCTTGTCAGTTCCACTAATGGTTAGTTGCACATTGTAAGTTACGATGGTTGTTTAATTAAGCTTATAGCTAGCTAAGAGTAATCCGACAAAAAATATATATAATATATAACCAGTTCAAAGAAAATACAGTATGCAGTATGCTACCGGGTATGTATATACAGTAACAGACAGTAGTAGCAGTAAATTGATCGTCGATCGAGACATACTAATCTCGAAGCCACGAGCCAGCCGTTAGTGATTTCAGTGGTCCGGCGCTGATCTGCAGATACGGTTTCTCGTGGCCGGTATATGCCATCTAGCTTGCGGACGAAACGTCAATAACGTCTCGATTTTCTTGTGTTTCTTCTCTTTTCTTTTTTGGTCAAATATTATCTGGTGTTTTCAGCGGTTCAGCTTAATTTACTTTGTGTCTAAATAAATGTCTTTTTCTAACAAATCGCAGGAGAGCTACGTGCCGATGCTTTCATCGTCGTACTTTTGTTGATGGACGTTTGCTTTTTCTTTATGGCCGTCAGCTATAGGCTACGCTCTGTTCGTCTGGCTTATCAGCTACCAGCCCGCAGTACTTTTCTCTCAGAACAAATCAGCCACCAGCTACCAGTCAACGGTACTTTTCTCTCAGAACAAATCAGCACCAGTCACCTGCCGTCAGCCAGACGAACAGACCGATAAGCTGGTCCTCGTTCCACAACCTAACAAATTTCTTTGAAAATTCATTGGCCGTCGGTCAATTCTGAATTCATTGCGGATTTCGTTGTGCATTGCAAATGACCCTACTAGTTGTGCATTATTGCAAATGACCCTACTAGTTGTGCATTGCAAAATGACCGTAGTTGTGCATTGCAAATGACTAGATCGATCATAAATGATTTAATTTGACAATCTTCAGCTATAAATAATTAAACGGGATTTCATTTATATGGTGGTGCTGACAAAGCAAATACATATTTTTTGAAACGAACTAAATATGCATGGGTCAATTAATAGATAGAGCACGTCTCAAGTGCTTGGGCCTCTGTCAGATTTTTCGCTGCTGGCCTGGGACACTAGCTAGCTTGCATTGGACGCTGCTGGTGTGGCTCTCTTTAAAAAAAAAACCGAAAACTGCTGTGTCTCAGTTAGTGGGAGCAGTTCATATCCTGCTGATAAACAAAAGATGCAGTTGCATGCAGCCAAGAGCAAGTTAGGCAGACACGCGCATGTCATGTGCAAAGATACATAGATGCCGTGGTCGCGCAAAGGGACAAATTAACCTAGAAACGATCGGTAAAGAAGTCGTCAAGTAGCCGCCAACTGGTGCACTTGCATATGGCTTACACTAGTGACAGTAATCTATATTGATGCACTCCCACTACAAGCCTAAGCTACAACTAACCTGGAAACATTAACGTTAATACAATCACTACTGGTGCTCGTCGTCACTTAGTGCGTCACTCACTTCACTTGCTTATCCACTCATTCAGAGACCCAACCTGATCGATCGATCAATCCTGCCAAAAGAGGAAGCAAAGCCATGGTCGATCGGACAGCGCCTTGGGGGATCGTACGGACGGCGGTCTCCAGGATCTTGGGCGCAACGATCCGCCACCGCCGCTCGCCGGAAACGGCCAACAGCGAGCTTTTATTCCAGATGGTACCCTGGCGACGAAGAAATCTATGTGAACACATGCAGCTAGCATCATGTGGTCATCATCAGTCACCAATTAACAATAATTCTTATTGCAGCATTGTGTGCGCCTAATCATATACATGCATCGATCGATCGCCATCACGGTGGCCACATATATGATGCATATCATCAGAAAGCAGAGATCGAGTCCATTAGATGCCGCTAGTGATTCAGCATGAACTAGGGTCCAAGAAGCACCCATTTTTGTATGGGGCGTCTCCTTGTCACCAAACAGCCCACTGCTTTTGGATCGGACTTCCTCTTCTTCTAAAAATTCTCTCGTCCATTTGCTGCTTAGCATGTATTGTGGGCAACGACAATAATCTCATTTCGGTTGTTCTCGATCAAGCATATTCGTCGATCGGCAGTTTAATCATCTCATCGACACACAATCAACAAATGCACTGTGTGCTATTATATCAAGTTATTACACACTGCAAAAGATATCTATATCTATAACAACTATATAGGTGAGACCCACTACACATCATGGATAGACTTCTCTCAATATGCAAGAGGTCCACGTCATCATCTACTAGATCTTCTTTCAACATGCAAGTTGTCCACATCACCATCCACTAGAATCATGAATTTATGTCTTCTACCGATTTTCTGCGGCTAATAGTAATCATGCATGCATTATGTCAGTCTTTTGTGAGTATTGTGTTACAAATTTCTAAGTAGTTCTCTCTCAATAAAATGAACGTATTTTCATCTACATTGTTGTTTGCAAAAAAATATTGTGATGCAATCATTTTAGTGTTTCTACTTTCAAATTGCATCTTCAAATTTTATAAAAATTCCCGCAGCAACGCGCGGGGTATCACCTAGTAAACTATATAATTGGTACCCACTAACGATTTCTCTTGCCTCTCAACGCGCCACGTCATAACCCACTACATGTCATGTCACTATCCACTATAAGCCATGTCAACATCCACCAAACCATGTCAACATCCACCAAACTATATATTTATGTCTTCGTCGATTTTCTGTGACTAATAGCATGTTGTATTTGCGAGTAGCACACCATAAAATTCTCGCAGTTGAAATACATGTAGGATCAATCATTTAAAAATGGTTCTCTCTCAACAAAATTAACATACTTTCATATATAATATTGTTTACAGATGAATATCGCTATGTAATCGTTTTGGTGTTTCTACTTTCATATTTCACCTTAAAATTTTGTTTAAAAATTAGGTGAGACCCACTACACATCATGGATAGACTTCTCTCAACATGCAAGAGGTCCACGTCATCATCCACTAGATCTTCTTTCAACATGCAAGTTGTCCATATCACCATCCACTAGAATCATGAATTTATGTCTTCTACCGATTTTCTGCGGCTAATAGTAATCATGCATGTATTATGTCAGTCTTTTGCGAGTACCGTGTTACAAATTTCTAAGTAGTTCTCTCTCAATAAAATGAATGTATTTTCATCTACACTGTTGTTTGAAAAAAATATTGTGATGTAATCATTTTAGTGTTTCTACTTTCAAATTGCATCTTCAATTTTTATAAAAAATTCCCGCAGCAACGCGCGGGGTATCACCTAGTAAACTATATAATTGGTACCCACTAACGATTTCTCTTGCCTCTCAACGCGCCACGTCATAACCCACTACATGCCATGTCTAAAGCCATGTCAACACCCACCAAGCCATGTCAACATCCACCAAACTATATATTTATGTCTTCGTTGATTTTCTGTGACTAATAGTATGTTGTATTTGCGAGTAGCACGCCATAAAATTCTCGCAGTTGAAATACATGTAGGATCAATCATTTAAAAATGGTTCTCTCTCAACAAAATTAACATACTTTCATATATAATATTGTTTACAGATGAATATCGTTATGTAATCGTTTTGGTGTTTCTACTTTCATATTTCACCTTAAAATTTTGTTTAAAAATTTCCGCGGCAACGCGCGGGGTATCACCTAGTATTGAAAGGATAGTAATGGCCATTATTATTCCACTGTCTAGTGTCCAACTGAATATTTGTTCAGCTCGTTGCTTATTACTTCCTGCGCCGCCGAGTCGGCACGGTGGTCCACCCATCCACATCAGGGACGGGCTTGGGGGGTCTCGGGTTGTGCCGCCGCTCAATTTCTTCTTCTTCATCATCATCGTCATCTGAACTCTCACTGTACCTTGGCATTATCTGTTTATTAAGAGAAGGAAACCAATTATGTGCGTTGATAGTCAGAATATAATGTGCATGTATGTCAATCATTTCTAAGAGTCAACTTTCGGCAAAATTGACACTAATTCTTATACTTTTTCTCTTTTTTTGACATGGAAAAATATATAAATCTAAGTCCAGCAAGGTGTGAAAGAAATGACATTGTTAGGGCACAAAATGCGAGTGTATTAGTTCATACACTTGAACAGAGCAAGGCAAGCTTTATTTGCAACCATCATACCCCAATCCAATTAAATTAGAAAACCCAATCCAATTAAATTAGAAAGAGTACGAGCTACATCTATATATCTGTAAAAAATTAGACAAATGCTTCAAAACTTCACACCGTACCGTTGGGGGTTATCGGGCTAGAACACACTAATGATTTATTCTTGGTACGGTGAGTGTTCCTATAGCATGCATTTATTCTGTGAATTTGCGGGGTTGGATTTAATAACATGGGCAATAATATATAGATAAAATGGAGTTGCTAGAAGCCTAGAATTACCTTTTTGCTCTGAGTAATAACACTGCCAGCAAGTCGTGTTTTCCTTAGCTTATTGATGTACGAATAATTTTGCCGCATGCATCGTGTGTACATAATCATCAGGTGCTTAGCAACCTGTAGAGGGACAAGAAAACATGCATTAAGTGCCAGGATAGCTATATAACAGGAAGAAATTGTCAGATGCAAATGTCACACAAATAAACAAGTCAACTGAGGAGAAGCATGTACATCACCCTATTGATCCTAAAGTCACACTAGCTACTAATGCATTTTGAAATTTCTGAGTTTTATGGGAAATGTAGCTCCAAACAGAAGATAGTTGTTGTGATTGACGGATAGGCCGTGCCCCACCTCCCACCAAGATCAAATTTTCAGGAAAGTGAAGTTGGGATATATATGAATATGAATTATCTGCCCAATTGTGAAGATATATAATTCCTCATGTTTGTCTAGATGTAGGGAATCAGAATTATAATGTGAATTCAGAAAGGTAACAAAATTGTTTCCCCCCCTTATGATGGACACAAGGCGCCTCGCCTTGGAAGACATACCATACCACTGTAGCGATTCCGACAACAGCAAGTGTCATTTTACAAATAGTGATATGCTAAATGTCTGCGTATAATAGATGCATCATGCTTATGCATAAAGGTTATATACCGAGAACCAATCACCTCCTCGATGCTCCCATCCTCCAAATCCGCATGGAAGTACTCGTCCATGGCGTCGCACAGCAAGTCCTCCAGCTCGTCCTGGTCCAGCGGGCCCGCGCCTTCAATTTCATCCATCGCACAAATTTAGAGAGAAAAAAAAACAATTCCAATGATCGATCTCACATTGTCACTCGATCGGATCAACTATTCCATACATGATGAGCTATAGGGGATAATCAATGGAGATGATGACCTTTGCCGGCGCCGTGGGTGAACCAGGAGAGGACGGAGGCGGCGAGCTGGTCGGCCTTGGCCTGCGAGTTGCCGCCGCCCCACCGGTGCCGCACCGCCATCTGCAGCGCCGCCCACTGCCCGAACAGGAACCCGATGCACTCCGCCATCGCCGTCGCCCCCTCGTCGGACAGAGCCGTCTCGGAGGACGCCATGGGCATTGCCCGGGTTTGGCCTCGCGAGATCGATGCTGCTGATATATCTGGGGTTTTCCTCCCCCGGGAACTCTACTCAGACTCGTCCGTCACCGACTCCAACACATATGAACGCGTAGAGTAAATTAGGAGAAGATCCTGAGAAAATAGGATGAATTGCAAAAGTCAGTACTTTTTTCTTTAGCTTTGGTTTGACCCACAATTCTATTTGTACTCTCGCGCGCATGCACACACATTCTTTTTTTTTTTTAAGAACACCACCACTGAATGCATGCTTCATATAGTATAACGTTCATGCTCATCAAATAGGCATCATATCTTGCGAAAAAAAATCCAAGGCATAGTCCGATGGTGTTTCAAAATAAAAATTCAATGTTAATAAACTTGTATATTGCGGTGTACAAATTCTTAATAAGAGTATAATCGTTTGTCAGCAGAAACACTACATTGTCACGGGCCTCAAAGCTCACCAACACGATGAAGAAGACTGAGAGAGAAATTCCATGAGCCTCAAGGCCCATATCACATTCTACAGCCCAGCGGCCTAACAGTCTCTCAGTCTCCGCACCAGTGCACCACCAGAGCGAACACACGGGGACTAGTACCTCGTCTCGAGTCTAAATTCATCAAAGATTTTTTTTGGAAGGATGGAATATCTATTCTCTACTAGTGATAGAGTGTTGCATGCACGTGTCACTCAATTATTGGTGGATAATGTCCATGTAAGCAGCCGTGTGCTAGATCGAGTTGTACCTTAGTGTACAGTTTTTTTTAGAAACCGGGTTTGTATTTCATACAAAGATTTCGGTGGTTACATCCCAAATCTTACAAGAACACCTTTGAAAGAAAAGAAAATTACAACTCGGTTCTTGTAATCTCCCGGTCTTCTTCGCCACCGGCGGCCGGATGACACTGCATGAAGCCGGCCACCTCTCCGGCGAAGCCATACAATTTTTTGTTGCCGTCTTGTGCAGCAAATCGAACTCGACTTGCTTTTTTGACGCTGAACGACCCGGCTGAACAACATCGTCGGATACTGAGGAGTCTGACGCCACAAGCACCAGCGCCCCCAACACACCAGACGACGAAGAGCCCCGAGGGGGACGAAAACCACCAGAAAAGGTGGTAACCCAAAACCAACCCGACATCTCATCCAGTTGGTAAACATACCTTCCAGATCTTCCGCCGACGGCGACGGAGACGAGGAAGGAGCTGAACCTGATGTTGCTGCTGCTCACGGTGTCGGGGAAACCGTCGAAGATGCTGAAGACGTCATCGTCCTCTCCACACCTCCGCCGTCGCACGCTGGAGCTGCAGCAGCACAGGGAAACGAACCCACGCCGCATCACCGGCACGGACAAACCTAACCCTAACCTACCTAATCCACACCTAGTAGAGTAGGGTATATACAACGGCTGCCTAATCCATCGGTCCCCACCCCCCTCCGACGCCAACGAGGACGCCGGAGACAGAGAGGATCCGGCGGATTCGGCGCCGGATCGAGAATCGCCTGCGAGTCGCCCTTCTATACTGTTGCTCTCGAGAAAGAAGGGGAAGGAACGAGAGGCTGATACCTTAGTGTACAGCTAGTTGCACTTGCACTTCTTTTTTGGTGTTGTGGTGGACTGGTGGTACACCATGTGTATATATGGCACTGTGGGCATGTGGCTTATATATGACGCCCTACTATGTTAATGTTATGCGTGTGTACTTGTGCGAGTGGGCATTCTTTCTTCTTCTTCTTTTCTCTAGTGATTAGGGCACGCCACCATTTTAACTTACAGAGTGTTTGGATTCAAGGATTAAAGTTTAGTCTTTATCATATCAAATCTTCGGATGCTAATTAGAAGCACCAGTAAATATGAGCTAATTATAAAACTAATTACACAATGACGATTAATTCACAAGACAAATAATCTATTAAATTTAATTAATTCATCATTAGCACATGTTTATTGTAGTACTACATTGTCAAATCATGAACTAACTGAATCTGCATTTACGTGGTATATTTATTATTAATAGAAATCAACCCCGTTCCACCAAATATCAAACACACATAAAAAAATAGAACCGAACCAACTCAATTTTATGTATCAAGTAGGTTCGTATCATTTAACCATTTAAATCATCACAAAAACTCATATCATTTTCTTAGCATAATACAAATCTATGTTCATAATTTACATGGTAATTAACACATTTGCATTATATTCTTATGATACAAAATATTGAGTATGTTTAGGTTGAGAGCAAATATAACCTCAAGTATGAAAATAATGCTTGGACTTATATTCGTATCTGCTAATTACAAAACTAATGTGGAACACCTCTCTACCCCAATGTATAATCACCATCTCTCTTCTATGCTCACACGCATACCATCAGCTCTCTTAGATATGAATTCTAACTCTACACTCAGAACCATTGTAGCTTGGGAGGCCCCGCGTGGCAACTACGACCACCACCCATGCACGTAGCTGAGGATGAGTAGGAGGGCGATGCATATGGCAACCATTATTGCACACGCTCTTTTGAACGACAAGTGTGCCGTAGAGCCATGGAGCCGTGACGACAATCGTGTCAACTGCTTCAACCTCGTCGTGCATGAGGCTAAAGCGACATGCTGGGGGTGGGATGATCCAACTGATCCTCCCTACTCTCACCTAAATAGCTAGGTTCCATCGATTACCTCATTCCAAAATACTTTGTTACTTAGGAACTATATAACCGGTATAACCGCTCAGTTTTGCACAATCAGTAGTGTTGTTTTAATTTGTGCCTAGTGTCTCAGACGTATGGCGACCTTTCGAACATATGTTTCTACCGCCTTTCATGTTTGTCTACCGCCACGTTTGATGATTTCGTACATCATTGATAACTATATGTATGTTGAGCAAAGCTGGTGTTTATTAGTGTTTTCTTATCACATGTTTATTTGTCCTCAAACTTATTTTGATGAGAGATTTACTTTGAATCAATATATTTCTAAACATAGATAGTAGCTACCTACCTGATGATCAATGAATTGATCTATTGTTACCTAATTAAGTGAGTCACTTGTACTCAAAGTTTGCATCACCTTCTTCATAGATCGAGGAGCTCCAAAGTTGGCATATATAATATATATGTGTATATAGGTCTTCACCTCTTTATCGACCCCTTGTCCCTTAGCTTGGGCACAAGTTAACAACTTTAGTTGCACATTATGGTATTTGCAAAGCTGCTAAAACATGCCATCAAGTGAAGAATTGCTGCTCTGAGCTTAAGAATGCAAGCATCTATTTGGATATATCAATCAATATGTGTTCATATATCACCGGTGGATATGAGATAACACATGGCTCTCTCTTAGCATTTTGACAAGATATCAAGATCGTCATCGATAGTTCTCATTGTGTACATCTTCCCCATCGATAAAATGGTCTGCTTGACTACTTTTTTTAGAAATACTCCTTCATTCATTAATTAGAATAGGAGATATAAACACTTTCTAGAGGATCAATGAACCACACATGCCTACCTAACAAATTATAAATATAGTTCTTTGCTAGTCTATTTGCATAAACATTTGCCGCTTTGCCTTCATGCACTATCTTAGCTTTCACAAAGATCGTCAATGTATTCTTGATCTCCTTGATAACGTTTCCATACGGGCCAAGGATCCCTCCCTAGATGCTCCTAATTGCATTAACACAATAACACACCAGTCTGAATTTTGCAGTCCCAGATCACAAGCTAATGCTAGCCCATGGTTTCGGGGTCTGATATCCCTTCCACCACATAAGTCGAAGTCCTGAGAAAATTTCTGGGCGTATCGCGGACAACAACAATAGCTGAAGCAACTTTCATATCCTTGGATAGTGATGCACGCATCCACATTAATCTTCTTGATCCATCGGGGCATATGGCTTCCCCTAACCGACGCTTTCCTTCCCATTGGTTGTTGTTGTTGAGGTGGTTCGAGCTCGTCTATGTATCGATCAACAAAATATTTAGTTGATAATGGGCTCTGATATATCTCCTCACGAATAGCCTTTCTCCTCGCGTTCTAGATCGCCCAAAGGATCACCACTACACGAGTACGTTGTGAATGCGACAATGTATTTAGCACTTCCGCCAACCAGTCCTTGGCATCCGGGGTTTGAAATTATGCAATAACTCAATTATCTCCTCCCCTTCTAGTGCCCAGACGCACCTGGCCATATTGCACTCTAGCAAGGAGTGCTTTCGAGTCATCGACCCCACACAAAGCACATGAACTTGCTTCTGCCATATGTATGTGGTGGAGCACATCTGTCGTCGCCAAAGAGTGGCGAGCCTGACTCCACAAGAAATTTCGGACTTTCGATGGAATTTTAACATATGTCCGCTTGATTACTTATGTTGGTCTAGTTATTTCTAACTCAAAAGTGAGACTACATTTAATTCAACTCTCTGCGATTATACGAGGAATTTTTTTACGATTTTGCAAAAATATATAGCCTCTACAAAGTTTTACAAAACTAACCCAATACTGCTAAATTAAATGGTGGTCGGGTACTGTAGCACCTCCAACCGTCATTTCGTATAATTTTTTTTAATGAAGGCTATACATTTTTGTAAAATAAAAAAATAAAAAATTTCTTATATGGGGGAGGAGGAGGAGAAAATTCATGGGCTTAGACCCAGCTTAAACAGCCCAACGGCCCAATGCAGTCTCTCCGGCACCACTAGAGCGAACTCGCAGAATTCCTTCTCGCGAGAGCCGTCTTCTCCAGAAGCCTCTCGGCGACGGGCGACTGCGGAGGCGGAGAGAACAAAAGGTCCTCTCGCCGGCGAGACCGCCGCCCCCCTTTGCCTTCGATGACTTTCTTGGCTTCGGATGTGAGGGGAACAGATGGATCTCTGCCCGGTGATGTAGAGTAGGTTTCCCTAGGGTTAGGGTCCCGTTTCATGGCGGTGGTTGCAAGGTGGAGGCAGCACCACCTGAGTGGAATAAGGTACTCGAGCTCATTTTCTACCTCGCCGTCTTTTGCTCTGTTGATGGCGATGAGCTTGGGGGGTTGATCCTCACCGGATTTGGAGACCGAGTCGGAGCTCGAGATCCGGATGGGGCCTGTACAGTAGTAGGTTTCCCGGTGGATGTATGGCCACCGGTGCTTTTGGTGCTCTGGAGCAGCGTTGGAGGGTGGAGCAACGGCGGATCCGGCGCCATTGTTGGTGAATCTGAAGCTCCCTCCTCCGGTGGTGGTCCATGGAGAATAAAGTTCCTCCTCAATGTCTCTGTTGGCATAGATGTCGTTGGTGATTGGTGTCTGGTGATGGTTGAGGAGAGTGTGGTGCGTGGCCTCGGTGTTTCAGTTATGGGAGGATTCGGCACTGGCGAGGTTTTTATTGAATCTTTCTTATGCGTCGGTGCTTCTATCCTTCATGGTTTTCTTGTTGTCGGGAATGCCCATGTTCTTACCAGCCTCGTCGGGCTTGAAGCCAGCGATGTTGCTACGGGAGTCCAGAGGAGTCTTTTCTTCCTCCAGGGTGATTTTGATGATTACCTTGTGAGGTTAGTCTACCAACTTGAGAGATCGGGTTGGTCTTTGCTTCCCACATGTTCAGGTGGTTCAGCTACCCTCGGCCTCGGGGGTTCATTGTCGTCTGGCGATTTGGAGTTTCCGGTAGTCCATGAGGCGTCAAGCTCCTTGTTGCCTGTCGATGTGATGGTCACTGGCCATCTTTTCATGCCGGTTCTTTCAACGTCAACAAAGCATGTCGTTTTTGATATGCTGCTCAAGACGGCGCTCAAAATCTATGATTCTTCGCCAGGGAGGAAGTCGGCTTCAAGCTCTGGTCTCCGGCTGCCCGCGGCGAGGAACACTGGGAGATGCTTACAAGGAATGGAATGTAATTTTCTTTTCTTTGAGGGATGTCTTTGTAAGTTTGCAGCTGTAATCACCAAATTATGGATGAAATATCAACCCGGTTCTCTCAAAAAACTAGAGCGAACTCGCGGTGACGCGGCGGCGCGGCGCGGCGCGAACCGGGCTCCGGTTCACGCGGTTCCCCCCTCCCCCCGCAGCCGCCTCGACTTCCCGCTGTCCCGGGGGAAGCCGCCGCCGCCACCATCACCGACTCGCCCCCTCCAAACCCCACCACACCCCACGCCGCCGCCTCCGCCGCCGCATTTCACTCCCCGGCACCGCGGACCGGCCGCTAGGGTTCGGCGCCGCTCATCCGCGGCCGGCGAGGGGTACCCTCCGGCGGGCCATCATGGGTGTGGTGCACTACCGGTACCGGAGCGGGGTGCAGACCTTCTCCCTGCCGATCCCCGGCGCCTTCGCCCCCGTCGCCGAGCTCAAGCGGCTGATCGCGGCAACGGGGCGGCACGGGACCGGCCGGACACGGGGCCGCGGCCCGCGGGACGGCATCGCGCTCTGCGACCCCCGCACCGGGGAAGGTGCGTGCGTGCGATCTTGTAGTCCCGATTTCGAGCGGCCAACGCGTACGGGGAGTGATCGTGTCGCGTAGAGTGCAGAGGGGAGGATGGGGTTTTCTTGATCGGGTCGTGCCGCGAATTGGGGGCCGGCCGGGCGTCCATTTCTGTTCGATGCCGAGGTGTTCTCTGCATATGCAAGAGGGGAATTTGCTGCATATGCCTTACAACCACTGTAATCTTGATCTGTTCGCATTAGAGTTTCACACCACACACGATTCAGCTTCTTGGGGTGCTAGGTAGTTTTATAATTCTGTTCGGTGAGTTGCAGTCAGTTCAGTGTGCTCATCTACTACTACCATGGTCTTATGCTTGCTTTCCATGTTTCTTGCTTGTGGATGCAGAGTATGTTGATGAGAATACCTTGATTCCTCAGAATTCTACAGTGGTGGTTCATCGGGTTGCTGGACATCCGACAGACACGATTATCACATCGTACGTACTATCTCCTCTCCTGACTCCATAACCATCTCAATTTGGTTTGTTACTACTCTGTTTGTGTGGTGGGATTCAAGAGGATCAATATTTGAGCCAGGAAACTCTTTGATCAAGGGTGATGCTGGGTGTCCCAGGATCACTGCAAAGAGTTCACCTCTGAAACTTGGTGCCTCCTGTAAATCATTACCTTCATGCGGACAAATTCACATTTAAAGCGTATATGTTTCCGGTTCAGTCAAAGATGATTTTGTAGTGCTCTAGTGATAAATCAGCGTGCATAATAGAAATAATTGCAATGTTTTCTTGTCCTTACAAGGTCTGGTTAAAATGGCAGAGAGTTTTCAAGGCCTTATGGGAGCTCTCTTAATCTTATCCACAGGGCAGATGATAGTGCTGCTGTTCTATAGTCTTTCAGATCTTCTTTATCAAATTAAAAATTTGTATCAAGGGAAACCTTGTGTAGGCGATAACTCACTAAAAGTCATCTGTATTTTTGTGTGACTGAGCTTGTATTTATATTTCAGGCCCATAGTCATAGGGAATGATGGGGTGGCATCCAACGAGCCAGTTTCTGAATTAACGTTGAAATCAAGTGGATTTACAGAAGCTGATGATGAAGAGGCAGTAGCAATGAGAACTGTGATTGATGCAGCTGAGATTAAGTGGTACGATATATATACCGCTGCACCCTTTTGTGGCAGTAGCCTGGAAAACTCAAACAATGTTTCTTTATGTATATACCTGCTGTAATATTGATTGATTTGCCTTCTCATGTAGGGGTGATTCTTCATCTGGAGGTGGAAATGATGGCGGAGGTGGACAGTTGGGCCACCGTTATGGTAATATACTAATGCATATAGTTTTAGCTTCTACTTCGACACTGCCTTGACATTTCATTAAGCGCAGCACTCCTGATCTACTGTTCAGTGTTGATGGTATTCTATACTTAGATAATATTCATGCTAAATTATGACCATTCAACTGATAATTGTAGCTACAAATGCCTTACGAGTTTGTTCCCATTTTTCATTATATTTAAGAAATTTCCGTGCCTTCTCTGATTCTGAATATTTATTTGAAGGTCGTCAATTGGAAGGAGAGGCACCGCCTCCTGGCTATGTCTGCCATGTTTGTCATATTCCTGGACATTTCATTCAGCATTGCCCATCAGAGAGGAAGCCACCTCCACCTGGCTATATCTGCCACAAATGCGGAGTCCCAGGGCACTTTATTCATTCTTGCCCAAATTATGGCAACAGGAAATATGATTCCAGAAGAAGCAATTCACTGATACCCATAATATCTTGCTCTGATAATGGCATCCCAGCAGAACTTGCCCAAGCCATGTCTAGCAGTGTCAGTGATAGTTTGCCAGCAGAACTCCACTGCCCACTATGCAAGAAGGTTATGACAGATGCAATGTTGACAAGCAAGTGCTGTTATGATAGTTTCTGTGATAAATGTAAGTGGTGCAAATTTTGTAAAATGGATTGCATGTGTATCCTCGAAATCTTTATTTTTAGTCATTGCAATATGTCTGTGTTCAGAATTTAGTGGTGTTAGTAGCTCAAATATGGGTACATCGAAGGTACTTTAGTTTCATACTGCATGAAAAATAACCCCAACCGGCCTATTTGTTTTTCTGTCGTCAGGCATCCGGGACTACATTACTGCACAATCAAAGTGCATTTGTGGTGTCGAAATACTTGCAGATGACCTAATTCCCAATCATACTCTTAGAAGTACAATCTCAAGCATGTTGTCATCAAGGGGTGGTGGCATTTCAAGTGGTACAGGGAATCTTGCAAGCTCCAATAGCAGCAATTTAGATGGCAAATCTATCAGCTTCACCGCTTCTGCTGTGTTAAAAGGGAACAATAAGCAACATATGGACAGTGCGCCATCAATTGCTGCTGAAGGCAGTCTCCTGATAACTGTGTGCAAGAATCCAGTAGGTCATCATGAGAAATTGAAACATTCTGATCTCCAGAGTAAAACCGAAGAGACCGAAAAAGCATCAGTGAAGAAGACCATAGCAGCAGCGGGTGCCATGGAAACTGCTTTAGAACCAAGATGTCAGAAACGATTGCCACCTGATGGAGTAGTAATAGTTTCAGGGAACCTTCAGCGACAAATGGTTAAGAGTAAGTCATTAAGGAAGCAAAAGAAGGCTGGCACAACTGGAAAGGGTGACATTATTAACTGTGATGAATATGATTGCAACATTCCGTTTGACCCATCATGTTACAACTCTTCATTTGGACTTGGAGGAATGCCTTGGGGAGCTGATCCTTACAGCATGTACTTTATGCCTAATATGGCTTCCAGCAGCTACCCTATGGGCCTGTATAATGCCAATGGTATCAGTAACTTACCACTGCATGCTCCTGGAATGCAAGGGTACCCAGCAAACTATTACAGGTATGCAGAGTTGCAGGTTTATATCGAGTCAAAATGATAGATTCATACCGAACAGATAACCACCTGATATTTTTGTATCACACATGCCGGCACTAGCAAACTAGAATATGCTGGTCTAGTGAGGATTGTTTTGCCCCTGGAGACATTATATATTTAGTAGATTCTCAGCTCCTCACCTTTCAATCCATTGTCCGTACCTTATCTCAACACAGTTGCTACCATTTCTAACTATTGATTTCTGCAGTAGTGGATTCCAGCCCACAGTTTTGCAAGATCATGGAGCTTCTGCACACACAATGCTGTCCAACAGCGGCAAAGGCGCAGGAGGTCCACAATCTCGCAAACCAGAGGGTTATCGTTCCCGCGCCTCAACTCGGAAAGGAGGATCCATGAGGGGGGCAAATCGGTTCCAGAGACGCGGGACAGCAGCACCGAGTCCCGTGACTACTACGAGGAGTATCACAGTCGGAAAAAGGTCGGAACTCATCCTGCTAGCAGTCCAAGGGACTGCGGTCAGCGTAGACGTGCTGTGGACAGTAGTACTAGCTTGGATTCCCATGACTACTGTAAGGGGTCTCATAGGAGGAAAAAGGTTGGAACTCGTCCTGCTAGGAGTCCAAGTGACAGCGGTCATCAGCACAGACGTGCCCTGGACGACAATGGTAGCGTTGAGTCTGATGAGTCTCATGGTAGGAGGAAGGAACGAGCGCGATCCAGGAGTCGGAAATCCAGCTCCTCCAGGCACTCGTACAGGAAGCACGCGTACGAGGGCTCCACATCGAGCGACGGCGAGGAGAGCAACTTCAAGCGAAGATGGTAGGGCGGGTCAGGTGTTCTGTCATTTTGTATACTTCGTGACGCCCTATGATTGAATCTCCGATTTGAAATGGGTATGTGTGATGTTGTTGGTGTAATGTCAGAGGAGGGGGGGGGGGGTTGATGATTTACAGTTAATTTATTTTGCCTGTCGAGGATGAAACAAAGTGGCGGCTTAATGAACTGTAATTGCCACAGGCCTGGGATTTGAAATCCAACTGGAGATCGCTGAGCTGGGTGGATGGCTTGCGTCATTGTTAATGAGAGATAAGCCAACGTAATTGGGATTTTGTCTAGGTTTGTTTGACTTGCCTTGTCTGTAATGTGGAACGTGATGCATTGCATTCGCAGTGACCACTGAGCAAGGATGCAATTAACATGGTGCTAGCATTAGTTTTATCCTGGATGATTGCAGGTGCTTAATTTCTTCCTGTTTCATTTCAACTTTGAACAAGGATGTAATGTGATCAACACGTAAAAAAATTAAATTAAAAAAGGGGGCTAGGCGTATGTGTTTGGAGATCGTGGCGGCCTGGGGTTGAATCGTTACTTTTCAATTCAGGAAGATCGCTGTGTGCGCATGCAGCGCACGAGGCCACCAGCACACGAGTTTCCTCGTGGTCTGGGTGTGCTGACATGTTTGTGTCATGCGGCACGCCGTCCCTGCGATGTGGCACACATTTGAGTGCCGCCGTGCCAGATCGGCTCCCCGGTACGGAACTAATAAGTAAACGAAAAAAGAATTCATGGATGCGGTGTACCGTGTACGCCGTGCCAGATTGGCTCCCCGGTACGGAACTAATACTCCCTCTGTCTCGTTTTTACTGTCGTTTGAAATTTATGCTCTCCTCACAATCCTGATTCCCGAGCGACTAATATACGGGAACGGAGGGAGTAGACCAAAAATCATGAGATTATTCCTTATTTGACTCTAGAAAAAGTACTCATTCCTTTCTTGATCTTGTAATTTTTTTCGTTCCCTATTTGACACCCGATACAACTTTCGTTCCTTATTCGGCCTTAAGGTTTTTCATCCAAGCAACGTTAAATGGTCTGTGAAATAACTTTTTTACCCCTTGGAAGATGTGGGCTCCACCGCAACCTCTCTCCTATCTTTTCTTTTTCTCACGGCCTTTTAAGACCTTCTTCTCCTGAGGGCAATGCGGAGGAGCGGGAGGCACGGCCGGACCTGGGCGGCGGCGGCGGACATCTGGGCAAAGGCTGAGCTCGTGGCGGTTGCAAGCCTCCTTGCCTCTGTCTTCCCCCCTTCTCACGTCTGAAGGATCCAGAGCCAGCGGTGCTGGTTGAACTGCTCGATCTGTGCCTTGTGGTGGTTTCTGCAGGTAGCGATTCAGCAGCTTGCTGCAAGGCCAAGGCCACAGCCACATCCATCCGTGATCCGTCCGTGATCCGTCCATCCATGATCCACGACGAGTGCTAGTGGTGCTCCGACGGCCGCAATAAATTATTAAAGTAAGCGAATGGAGTAGCTGCTCTTTGGGCAGGTGCGGCTGCAGCTCCTCGGCCTTGGGCGGCGGCGCCGCGACCATCATGTCCCTTGTGCTGCTGCTGCGGCGGCGGCCCCGGCTGTTGAGAAACAGAGATTCCTCCTCACTCCGCTGGCATCGTCGTCAGTGGCACAAAGCAAGCAAGCTCGATCCGATGGAAACTGCGGGAGCGAATCTTGTTGCCGAGCGGACTCCAGACAGACGGGCGTCTCGGACCCGTCGGGCCGCCTGGCGACGTGGACCGAGGACGACGACCGCCACTGCTCCTGGCCGGGCGTCGGCTGCGACGCGCGCACGGGCCGCGTCACCTCGCTCTCGCTCCCGGCGGCGTCGCTCTCCGGCCGCCTCCCGCGCGCGCTGCTCTGCCTCGACGCGCTCCTCTCCCTCGCCCTCCCGCGCAACAACCTTCCTCTCTCTCTAACATCTCCCTCCCTCTCTCACAGGTGGTGGCGCCGGGCGAGGTGGCTGCGGCGGATCCCGGCGAGGAGCTGTAAACGGCGGCAGTGACGGCCGTAGGGGCGCCGGAGCAGCAGCTGGTGGTTGCGGCGATGGTGGCCGGAGCAGCTGGTGGCCGGGGCTGCTGGTGGCCGGCGCTGGTGGCCTTTGTTTTTTTTTATTTTTTCTGTAATTTCTTTGCCGTGCGTCAATTTCGGCGTACAGCAAATTTGTAAAGGATTTGGAAATTCTTTGCCGTGAACTGATTCGGACGCACACCTAAGTATTTGCCGTGGGTGTCGATAAAAAACGCACAGCAAAATGCTTTTACCGTGCAGCCTTTACCGTGCGTTCTCGAGAAAAAACGCACGACAAAAGCTTTGCCGTGTGCTTTTTGAAACGCACGGCAAAAGCTCTGTTTCCGTTGTGAGGCAACCATGCAAGCCCTCTTTATGAGCAAGCCCAATGGGCATTTCACAGTAAGCATTGGTCTGGTAAACTTTGTCGAGTAGAGAGGATAAAGCTGTCTGAAATAGTCTATCAAAAATCGTTCCCTGAGTCATGCTATTCACATTATGATGTGAAGAGCAGTACAAATTCTTCACATTTTTTGAATGGATATATTGTTGTCTTTGTTGCGATGCTGCGAGAGATTTAAGTATAGAAACAGAGAAATCTTTATCGATATCGTAGTTCAGTCCTTACCCTGTTCGGCTAATCCGTACTAGGTCATGCGTGCCACCGGAGGACGACCAAAAAGGCGCGTCCTGACGGTGGGAGGACGGAAGCGCCGGCTCGCCGCCGTCGCTGCTCCCGGATGCCTTGAATCTCACGTGCGTCAGTGCGTGCCCTCCGCTCAACGGTTGTGCTGCGGATTAGCCAGTCAGTTCGAAAGGCGGGGAGGACACCGGAGTCAGCGGGAGTGGTGGAGCAGTGGCAATGAACTGACCACCCATAAGAAAGGGACGTATGTGTAAATTAGTAGGGGTCTTGATGCAAAATAACGGATCACAACTTCTGATCACGATACAAATTAGGGGGTTTCATGCATAATATTAGGGGTATTTTGTAAAATATCAGATAGCGATTAAGTGCCCCTTTGTGTAACAACCCGCTTTTTTAGACCATCTAAATTACGTACTTCCTTCGTATTGCAATTAGATGATGTTTAGGACAGCGACACGGTCTCCAAAGTACAATTTTGACATCTATTTTCTATTAAAATATTTATTTGAAAATTATATATGTATATTATTATGAAAATAATTTTCATGACAAATCTATTGATATGATTTTTATATCTTCAAACTCAACGACTTAAAAGTTATTCATGATTTATATTCCTAATATTTGACCCAATCTTTGTCCAAAACATCATCTAATTCCAATACGGAGGGAGTACTTATTAAAAAATTTCCCTAATTATAGTACACTTTTCTTTTCCTTAAACCTGCTGCATATAACATGACCATTTGTGCTGCATTTGATTGCTGTGTGAACCCCTAGGGATTTTGGTTTGAATTCGAATTTGAAATCATATTTCAAATTCACCTTTCAAACTCTAGGTCAACCCCGTAATGATACTCTAGGTATAAACTCCTTTAAACCCTAAGGCTGCACTCAAATTTGAATCCTAAAACCCCATAGGAAAATAGAAAGGGGATTAAACCCTTAGTAGGCTACTACTCTCGTTTTCTCCCCGCCTGGCCCAACCCGTCACCTCCTCCCGACCTGGACAGCCCCGCACACGTGCACCAGCCGCACCGCGCCGCCGCAGCCTCGCCAAGCCAGAGCCGCGCAAAGCCGCCGCACGCTACCGCAATGGCATGCCCGTCCTGATCTCCTCCCGCACGGCTCGGTGCAGTCCCCTAGCATTGGAGGGAACCCAAACACTCAATAGTGTTTGCCTTGATTAACATTGTTCATTCTCAACAACTCGGCGAGGCATATGACTACATTGTCTCATCCTTTGTCATCGGCCAACAAGTCATGCGCAACAATTGTCGGCTTCGTTGGTGTTTCATGGTCAGTACTCAAGGGCAAGATCACCGCATGGTTTTGTCGTCATCCACGACATCAACCAGGAGGGCGTTCTGGTTAGGGGCGGGCTGAATTCAACCCAAAACATGAGTCGTGGCATGCTATTGGTCGGTCCTTTGCATCTTAAGAGAAATGCCCAATTTTCTTTCTAAAATCAAGAATTGAGTGGCAGCTCATGCTGCTACTAGGACTTATGTTGTGTCCACCCCTGGACCGAGTGACGATCTGTTGGCGACTCCACATCTCGCACCTAAAATTGGTTGGTCAAATGTCTATACCGGTTTTTTTTTAGAATAAATGTCTATACCGGAGTGGCTACGAAGTACGAACTCAAATGTCTATACCGGTTGAGTTCGTACTTCGTAGCCACTGATAGAACCAACTAGTCAACGGCGACAAATCTTCTGTTCCAGGACAGCAAAAACCAAATCATGTATATTACCTAAACTTGGTATTAAAGGGACTAAAATTTTATAATTTAACAAAAAAATTATTGAAGACTAATTGGATTGTAAAAGAGCATTTGAGCCACGATCCGTTGGATGTATGAGCACTAATGACTTGTACCATCGGGTGTATCGTGAAAATAAAGACCTCATGACGGATGATAACACATTTCTTTAGAGGTCACACGACATTGGCACCTGCAAATAAATAACTGATGCATCGTGAAAAGATATCATGATGGATGAATGATATATGTGTACTTGATTGATATGACTTGGAACCATCGGATGCATACTTAGAAAAATTATGCTTCCATGCCTCTGGGTGCCCAGGAATAGAGTAGCATGTGCTTCTCTTTCAGATATATACATGTAGGGCAGGAAACTTCGAGGTATGGAAACCAAACTACCCAGTTGACCTTTGGTACTCTATATCGAATTATCAATCAGCATCCAATTACAGGAACAACTTGGATTTCACTGCCAACATGCCAAAGGTGTATACGGGCCATGAGACTCTGAACCATTGGAGGGAACCAAAACACTCTGTTGTGTTTGATTTGTGTAGCTGAGTTCACTCTCGGTAACTCGGTGAGGCATATGATTACATTTTCTCATGCCTTATCGTCGACCAACGGGACGTGCGTAGCAATCACAGAGACTTCAATGGCATCGTTGTCGATACTCGAGGGTAAGAGTGGCATGGTTCCATCGTCGACCATGATGCCCAACTGCCGGACTTCCATGCGCAACCTGTTGGCTGCTCTACATCACAGATGAGGAGAGCTGTGCTGGCGAAGCTTTTACACGTCGCGGTGGGCACGATGATATTGAGTGTTTCAAGCGGAGCGGTAGAGCTCTGCTCTGAAATGAGTGTCACACTTGTAATAATGACAAGCAGTGAACTAATTGTGTTTTGTGGTCGCCTAAGACAAACTAGAGAGTGGCTTGAGAGCAGGCTTATAACATCTTCTTACCTTCTCGCTGTCGATATACTTGATTTCTCAGAATTCACTCGTACAGTTCACTTCACTCGATGTTTGTCAGCGACCCTGAACAAAAATGGTACGCACTATTTTGCATTTTGATGTCGTCAATTCTTGGCTGCCCAAATGTCTGAGACCCTAGACCAGTTCAGCCAGTACTTGATAGCCACTGCTACACTTCGACGATGATATTTTTTCTTAATTCCACGACGGAAAAAACTGAATATATATAGAGCATAGGCCTGGTAATAAAGGGACTAAAAATTTAGCTTGCAAATTTAATGATGAGGCTAAAAAAGAACCAGGCTGAATTTTTATATGTTTGTGATGAGAAAAAATAATTAAGAGTCGAGCTGGATCATAAAAGAGTATCAGAGCACGATCTATTGCATTGGATGTATGAACACTTGTTGGATGACTTGCACCGTGAAAATAAAGACTTCATGATGGATGTAACATTTCTATAGAGCTCACAGGACGACATTGGCACAGCCAAATAAAAAACTGATGCATTGTGAAAAGAACTCACGATGGATGAATGATGTATAAACACCTGATGGATGACTTGCAACCAACGGCTGCATGATTAGAAAAATGTTGTATATAAATGCTGATATGCTTCCATGCCTTTGGATTGCCAAGGAATAGAGTAACATGTGCTTCTCTTTCAGATATATACATATGTAGGGCTGGAAATTTTTAAGTATGGGAGGAAACCAAATTACCCTGTTTACCATCTTTGCTTCAGATTTTCATTCACCGTTTTCTACTCCACCTCATCAGTTGCTGATCACAGGCTACACGTTTCCTGTTTAATCCCTCGCTCCTGTCCTCCTCACCTGTTTGTTCATCCCTGCTTCAAATTAAAACAATTTGGATTTGGCTTCCAACTTGCCAAAGGACAGTCTTGTACACGGGCCATGGAACTCTGAAGCATTGGAGGGAACCAAAATCACTCTTGTTTGACTTGTGTAGCTGAGTTCACTGTCAATAACTCGGTCAGGCATATGACTTGATTACCTCGCGCTCCATCATCGGCTAACGGGACTGAAAAAAATGTATAATTCAGAATTCATTTGATGGTTTTCAGTGAGGCTGAAAAAATGGTAGTCCCTCCGTCCCAAACCATCGCTCTGAATATATAATAACTATTTGACTTCAGAATTCAATTGTACAATTCAGTCACTTGATGGTTTTCAGCGAGGCTGAAAAAATGGTAGTCCCTCCATCCGAATTTACTAGTTGTTTTAGTTTTTTTAGATACATTTTTTTTGTTATGTATCTAGACATAAGTACACAACAAAAAAAATATATTTAGAAAATCAAAACGACTAATAACTCTGAAGCATTGGAGGTAACCAAAACCACTCTGCTTGTTTGACTTGCGCAGCTCAGTTCACTCTCAGTAACTCGGTGAGGCATATATATGACTACATTAATTGTCTCACGCTCCATCGTCGTCTAACAGGACGTGGGCAGCAATCCTGGAGACAGGAGATGTATCGTTGTCAATGCTCAAGGGTAAGAGTGGCGTGGTTCCGTCGTCAGCCATGACGTCCAACCGGCGGGCTTTTATTTCAGGTGCAACCTGTTGGCGACTATACATTGAAGACGCAGAGAACTGCAGTGCAACGCTTTTACACGGCACGGTGGGCACGCTGATATTGAGTGCCGCAAGCGTAAACTAATTGGATCGAGTCTAGGACAAAGAAGCCAGCAGTGGCTCGAGAGCAGGCTATACCTCTAGCTTAGCTTCTTGCGATGTCAATATGTAGTTATTTTGTTTCAGAATTCAATGTTCACTTGATGATTTTCTGCTACCCTAAAAAAATAGTACTCCCCCCGTTCTTAAATATATGATGTTTAGGACAAGAAAATTAGTTCATTTTGAACTAAAACATCATATATTTATGGACGGAGGTAGTACGTACTATTTTGCATTTTTGATGTTGCCTATTCTTTCTTGCACAAATATCTAGAATCTAGACAAGTTCTATTCGAGTTTCGTAGCCACTACTACATACACGGCGAGCTAGTTGGCGACGATAAATCTTTTCGTTCCAAAACTGAAGCATATGTATAATACGACCTGGTAATAAATGGACTAAAAATTTTACATGCAAAATTTAATTTTAAGGATGTGATTAAAAGCAAACTATGCTAAATTGTATAATTTTTTGAGAAACAAATAATTAAGAGTTGAGTTGGATTGCAATTTGTAAAAGAGTATCAGAGCCACCAGAATTGGATGTACAAACACTTGTTGGATGAGTTGCACCAACTGATGCATCGTGACAAGACCTCGGGTGTGTTTGGATCGTTGGGTAAATATTTGCTCCAAAGCAAATGTTTTGCCTCTCTCATTTGCCCTTAATAAATTTTGTTTATGAGGGTGTTTGGATTGAGGGGTAAATTGAAGGGCAAATGTTAATGAGATAAGCATTTAATAATTATTTCAAATTAGCACATCCTTTGATTTAAAACAATAGCACATGTTGGCGCCAAGCTGCTCACTGCTGATGCGCACTGCTTGCTGCTCACTGCTGCTTGGAGCCATAGCCTGCAAAATTGTAATGCAAAAGATTTTTAATCGAGCCTTTGTTTTGTTCATATTCCAATTGCAATCTCCAACAGCAAACATAAGTCTGCAACTCTGAAGCATGAACATTTGTAGAGGCAAACAGAAGAACTTGAAGAATGAAGAGCGTCCTCGCGCAGCTGGCGCGTGGCGATGTCCGTGATGTTCATCCCGGCGCCGTCGGTCTGGTCGATGCAGGCGTACTCGCCGATGAGCAGCGACGCCATGAACGAGCTGACGAACGAAACCCTCTCGGTGACGTTGTACACCTGCGGCCTGGTCTAGTGCATCTTGCGTATCTGCGGCCCCGTGAAGCGCTGGTGCGCGCGGCACACGTGACTCCGTGAGCGCGGCGAGCCGCAGGGCGCCGCCCATCGCCGCCTCCATCTCCCGGCACTGCGCCGCCGTGCTGCTGTCCATCCACACGGGCGACTCCTGCGCCGTGAGCGCGGCCGCGAGCTGCGGGCGAGGCTCCGGGCCGGGTCGATCGCAGCGGCGGCGCCCCTGGCCCAGTACACGCTACCATGCTGCTGCGCGGAGCCGAAGACGGTGGCGACGCGGCGGAGGTCCTGCGCGCGGGCGCATCCTGGCGAGGAGCAGGTCCAGGGCCTCGGCCCACATCAGCGGCGGCGACACGATAGGTTGCAACCCGTCGTCGTCGGTGCCCTCACCCTCCATGTCAGGATCCGGTGGATCAAAGCAAGGAAAACACAACAGAAAGGAAGAATATGCAGGCGCGAAACGGGAAATGGTCGGGATTAAGCTCGATTACAGCAGGACAGGTCACAGCTGAAGGTTCGGGTCGCCGGCGGCCAGCACGACGGCAGCGACGATGAACACTACCACTACTCTACTTAGGGTTCATACCCGATACAATCACACCACAATCCATTACACGGCAACTCTGCCTCTTAAAACAAAACGAAAGAACGAAGTACTGATTAGCGTCTGAAAATGATCGCCAGATGGACGGATGAGATGCACGCCCCACCGTCACTTGCTTTACTTGTTCTGTTACGCTTGAGTTCCTTGCCTTAGCCGCCTGACACTCCATCTTGGGAGACGGCGACAGATCTGGAAGACAGCAGCGCGGAGGGGGCCTGGAGGTCAATCTAGATCTTCAGCAGCGCTGTGAGACGCCGACGCGGATGGGAGAGGGAGGCGGCCCGGGTAGGCGGCGGTGGCGACGCGGGTTGGAGCCGGCGGTGAGGATGAGAGATGTCACAGGACGCAGGGGAGCACGGGGAGTCCGGGAGGGGGATGCAGATGGGAGTGGGGAGAGAAATTGGTAGGGGCCACCACAAATTTGCTCCAATTTGCTACTTTTTAGGGGTAAATAGAATTAGGGAGGCAAAATATTACCTCACCACATTTGCTCTACATATTTGGCACCTTAGGGGTAAATTTGCCCACTTACCCTATTTACTCCTCCATTCAAACACCCCCTCATGTTGGATAATAATATTTCCTTGGAGGTCGGTCACACGAATTGGCACCTGGCAAATTAAAAACGGATGTAGTGTGTGAAGGAGCTCATGATGGATGGATGATTTACAAACCGTTGATGGATGACTTGCACCAATGGATGCATTACTTAGAAGAATGTGTTATATATATATATATATATATATATATATATATATATATATATATATATATATATATATATATATATATATATATATATATATATATATATATATATATATATATATATATATATATATATATATATATATATATATATATATATATAGCTCCCATGCTTTTGGATGGCATTGAATGGTACGTGCATAGAGTAACCTATGCTTCTATTTCAAATAGATATGCATATCCACTTTCAAAAAAGAAAAGAAAAGATATGCATGCATGCTAGGAACTTTGAAGTATCGGAGAAAACCAAACTACCTTGCTTTCTACCCGTTCAAAAAATCTTTTCTTCACATATCCGCATTGCGTCCCACGCTGCGCCACCACAAAAATGCTTGTTCTAACGGTACAGTTTTATTTGTAATCTCTCGTTCCAGTACTGTTTCGTGCTATAATGCTTTTGTATTGTATTGGCACAATGCACCCACCATTTACAGCTTGTAGGCATCACAATGACAGCAATAAATTTTATATACAAATATGATAGTATACCAGCTACTCTGAAGCGTTGGAGGGAACAAGTGTTTGACTTCTGTAGCTTTATTTCATTGTCAGTAGCTCGGTGAGGCGCATGGCGATGTCCTCTGGGCGCCGTTATATATCGCTGACGTGATGGGTTCCACCCCATCGCGCCAGCGCGGGGCTTAGCGCGGGCACGACGGAGGGAGGGACACGTGCCCAGAAACTAATCTATTTCAAAACTAAAAAAAGTTATAAATTTTAAACTGTGTGTCTAAATTAAATTTTGATTTCAAAAATGAATTTCTTGTGCTAAGATCTTCATAATAAGATCACACTTCACAAAATTAATTATTGTTATAGCGAACAAATGTTTTACTAGCTAGACAAATAGATTTGTTCGGCCTTATATATTTTGTTCGTCCTATTAGATATTTGTTCGGTTTTAGTCAATATTATTTTTTATTTCTCTTTCTATTATTATAATTTTCAGGGCCGAACAAAATTTACTAGGCCGAACAAAAATTTACTTCGACCCAACAAACACATATTCACTCGGGTCGAACAAAAATTCACATGGACCGAAAAAATTCATTAGGACCGAACAAAAGTTCACTTGGGCCAAACAAAAAAAGTTCACTAGAGCCGAACAAAAATTCGCTGGAACCGAACAAAAATTCACTGGGGCCGAACAAAAATTCACTGGGGCCAAACAATCATATTCACTAGGGCCGAACAAAAATTCACTTAGGCCGAAAAAATTCACTGGTGCCGAACAATCATATTCACCGGGGCCGAACAAAAATTCAATTGGGCTAAACAAAAATGCATTAGGGCCGAACGAAAATGCACTTGGGCAGAACAAAAATTCAGTGGGGCCCAATAAAAATTCACTTGGGCCGAACAAAAAATTAGTGGGGCCGAACAAATATATTCACTGTGGTCGAACAAAAATTCACTTGGACCGAACAAAAATGCACTAGGACCGAACAAAAATTCACTTGAGACGAACAAAAATTCAGTGGGGCCGGACAAAAATTCACTTGGGCCGAACAAAAAATCAGTGGGGCCGAACAAAGATAGTCACTAAGGCCGAAGAAAAATTCACTTGGACCGAACAAAAATTCAATGTGGCAGAACAAAAATTCACTAGGGCCGAACAAAAATTAACTGAGGCCGAACAAATATACCCACTGGCCTGAATAAAAATTCACTTGAGGCGAACAAAAATTCACCGAGACCAAACAAACATATTCACTTGGACCGAACAAACATTCGCTCGAGCCGAAGAAATATGTAGGAATAAATATTCACTAAGACCAAACAAGCATATTCACCGAGACCAAACAAATATACTTACATCGAACAAATATATAAAAAGAAGAACAAATACAACTAAATTAAATAATAAATAGAAACATAAGAAATAAAGAATATATAGAAAACAGAAATAAAATAAATAAATAAGAAATAAATAAATAAATATCAAAAGAAAGGAAAGATGAAATAAAAAAAGATGAAAAAAGAAAAATAGAAACAGAAAATAAAAAAACAATAAATAAGAAAAGAAGAAATAAAAAGAAAATATAAAAGAATAAAAAGAAAGAAATAGAAAATAAACAAATAGAAAATAAAACTGGAAAAGAAAGAAAAAACAAAACCACTAGTGGCGCGACATATAGTTGCCAGCATGTCCTCTCATACTGCTTCGTTGTCGGCCAGCGTCTTACTGTTCTGTTCAGCAGCCAGCATTGCCACGCTAGCGGTCGGGATGATCCATGATCAACTCTCAACATTATAGGAGCGGGGAGCGGCATGATAGCAAGGATTATATATATATATATATATATAGGGTATATATATATAGGGTACATATATTATATACCATAGGTATGGAATAATATTCTGTACCCAAGTCATCTTCGCGAGCCGATCCCGAGCTCCCGCACCGGTTCTGTCCGCTTTTTCTTTTTTCTTTTTTTATTGGCATGCACGGATCGTGGGCGAGCCTGCACACCCAGACGGTTCCCATCATTCCTCGTCCCTCTTGCCATCTCTCCTGCTCTGCTCTCCACCGTCGTCGCCGCCATTAACCACAGGTCCCCAGCCAATCCCTCTCCAGCGGTACCACCGCCCAGCCCAGCTAGACCCCAACCATCCAGCCACTGTCACCCTTGGGCAACCAGAAGAAGCCGCAACGGAGGCGTCCAGATCGACCCGGGGATGGCAATATCCTCGTCGTGGGCGCGATGGTGAACCGAATTTGCTGACCTGACAATCAAATCGAGCCCGAGGATCTTTCCAGGCGAGCGGCGGAGCGGCGGCGGCGGTGCGCTCCCCTTCTAGATCTGTTTTTTTATTTTTTGCATAGTAAATCTCATATGTGCTATCTCGCTATCCCCTTGATGTGTGGTCGATGCTCCAAGATTCTCTCCCAGTGGGCCGCGGCGGCTATTGCTCAGTGGCTCCGGAGATCCCTCCATCACGAAGGCAGCTCCAAGTTAGTGCAATCAGGGTGCCCTCATCTAAAATCTGGATCAAAGATTCAAAACTTTTGGTATTTGTGGTTTTGTGCATGCTGATGTTTTTGGATTTCTTTCCAATGGGATTCAGGCATAGGTGCTACTGCTAGATGCCTTCTCTCCATTGGGATTCATGCCATTAACAGCACGCTAACTTACTTGTTCTTGCACTCATGGTCATCAACTTCTGCGTGTGTCCAGGTTCTTGTGCCTTCTCCGTGTAGACGCAAGCACATGCGGCAACATCCACACTCTCAGCAATCAGGTGAGTAGCTATTTTTTGATGTTGGTGAAATTTATTTGGGTGCATCAAATTGTTTCTGACCATCAAATTTGGAATTTTGGATTTATGTCACACGTATGTTGTTTGAGCATGTGTGTGGTTGTATCTAGTCAATTATGCTGGAGGGCCTCCATGATGGCATGCTGCTGAGACTGCATGGGCTCAGGAATTATTGTGATGAAATTGATGTTGCCTGTAATTTTTGTTCAGTCAATCCTATTTCCAATTTTAATTTAGGCTCCTTTGTGTAGATCTACACCACTAGAGAGTCCTCCGATAATCCTTCTGCATGGTAATTGCAGTTTTGTAACCATATTGCCTCTGTTGAGATTCTTGTATGCATGTTAATCCCCTTTTCCTTGTGATGTAGTCATGCTGACATGTTCATGTTTGCACTACAAATTTTATCCCAGATATAACATTGAAAAAACAGGGCAAAAGGGGATATAACCCAGCAGGACATCTACAATAGGGGGGGGGGGGTTATAGCTTACCATTTCATATGTGTGATTGTGTGCAATAGCCAATACGTATAGCTGCTGGTGCTAATTAGTAAAGCAACTTACAATAGTGACTATATGTTTTGCATCATCTCATATTAATCCAATCAATTCTTTGAGCCCCTAGACCATATGCTAATTATTTCAGATGAAGAACTGAGTGATATCTATCTTTAATTTGAAACGATATTGTTTCTTTCAATAGTAATAGGAGTGTGATGTTTCCAGCAAATAGAAGATGGGATTGTTTTCTGTGTTATCTGTCATGAAGAATTTAGTTTTTGTTTTTTTCTTTGGCAAAGTCCACTCATTTAGTGATGTTTATTATTTTTTAAAGGTCATATGGTTTTGTAGTTGGTGATGTGTCACTTAAATCCACAATTTTGTTCTTGCAACTATCTGTTGTTTTTTTTCATTTCCAGTTCCAATAGTACATGCACTTCATAAGTATATCTAATGAATCCAACCTTACATTTTGTGCTGATCTCTGGGATGCTCATTATGGATGGCATAGGCCATCACCCCTCTCCCTTGATCCTGCTCAAATAGTTTGTACTGAATATTAAAAAATTCAGTAACTTATATTGCCATGTACGTGCGGAATGCAATTACCTAAGTAATATTCAGATGCAAGCCCTTTTAATGAAATAATTGTATGTATGGAGTTCAATTTATCTTTCGTATACTAGGGATTAATAACCTTTTTTTCCTTATGTATGTTCAGGTCATACTATTGATTGTTGAAGATGACTTTGCACCATGTTTTTGGCCACTGTGTTAGCTTGCTAGCTCTGCTCTTTGACTTGAGTCTTCAAGTCCAGTAATTATGGAAGTGCTAATAGTTGAACTTGGCTTATATGCATCCTGTAGATTTTGAAGTACATTAAAACTGATATCAATTCCTATTGTAGATGCAAGACAGTTCATGTACAATTTGTTATGCATTTTACTGTGCAAATTTGTTTCTTGAGCTATCAACTACACGCTATCCTGACCATACTTGCAATGAACAAAACAGTTTTACGAGGAGATATCAACTATGCTATCATGATAATTTTTGCAATGGACAAATTTGATTCCTACATTTGCACCTAAGATCTATATTATTTGTTGAGTACAAATCTAACTGTATCCAATTATTCCTCTTGCAATTCTATGGTTAATTTGTTTTATAGAACTATGATGATGAATATAGGTTGAATTGTTAAATCAATAAGTTATCTGGATTAGCAATCCCTGGTTTAGTGATCGCTGAATGCCGAACAACCAATTCAGCATTGTTCTTAGGACTGGTACTAGTTCAACATCTAGTTCGTATTGGTAGGTAAATTGCTGATTCACTCTCTTCAATTTGATTGTATCCATGTTTTTGCACCTATATGTCATTATTTACAATTACACAATATAAAGTTTCTCAATATAGGAAATAATATGGTTCAACACATTTTTAATTCAGAACCTAATGCTGGAGTCGACATTCTCAAGAGCATTTTTCTTTTGACTTTTTGTATATACTGCAACTGATTCATACAAGATTACAGATCCAAGTTTAGTGGAAGTTCTCACCATTCCCCTGTATTTATGGTTTTGCAGCTTAGCTGCAGCCTTCCCCTACGAAGTGCTGTCTATGGCAATGGTTTTCATGAACAAAGCATTTCTTATGCAGTTTGCATTTCAAGGCCCGTCTCATCGTACGTTATGGCTGATGTTCATGGCTGAGAATGTCACACAAAAAGACATCAGCATACTGAAGCTTCTCATGGTGCCATTACTCACACGGGTAAGAGTGCATTAGTGGAGACTTCTTTGTGCTTCCTATCTGATGAGTTAAATTTGTACTCTTAATATTTCGTAGGTACTCTGAATTTCTGAGTGGATATATATGTGTAGTGATTGTAGTCTTTTCTTTGTTGTTGGATTACATCGAATTGAAGGTTTGGTGTCCAGCCATGGTTAGAAATAACTTTGTGATTTATTTTTGCCATGGAGTTTGAGATTTCATTTATGTTCCTACTTGCCATGTTGTCTTCATTTAATATAATATTTGGGGCTACTTGATTTCTCTGTTCTCAGTTTATCTCTCTTGTGAAGTGTGAGGAACTGAGGACACAAGGAGCTGATGGGCGAGCTGGTTGCGTCAGCTTGCAGCCTGAGCTTCCTTGGTGTTGCCGTGAAGATCATGGAGCTCATTGCCAGAGCCTGCCCATCTCTCCATCAGCTGGGGTTAGGGGAAGTTCCTGCGAGAAAAGTGTGTTATATCATACAACCACAGCCAACTTTACTGTCTTTCATTGTAGTCTTGATTCTACAAGAAAATAAGATTTTGTGACAACTGGGATGAGCTGCCTGCTTGTCGCAAAATCTACATATTCAGTTTGACGAGCTGCTAATTTCTATGTACATGTGTTACATTAATCTGTTAACACTATTTCATTTTCTCCAAATTGTAAAGTTCCTTTTTTATGGCCGTTGTGTCTGAGGATGTGTGGATCAGAATGTATACTTCCCACATGGATTGCAGGAGCTCGTGCTGGAAGAGTTGCTTGAGTGATAGAAATCGCCCACACAGAGACCGCCGGGTTGCTAGAGACCATCCGCGCTGGAGGATCTGCTCGCTGCTGATCATGGCGGGTGGAGACCTGACGGCTTATCAAATTTCAATTTGATTCTGTGTGAGCGTGCGTCGGGTGGAACATGCTGGCCTGTACAACTGGATGATTCAATTAGAGGGGGTAGAAATGACCCTTTTTTGTTCTGTCAATCTATGCTACAGTGGGTAGAACGAGCAGTGGGACAGAGTACTAATATATGATCTAGTTTGCTAGTAAGCTAGTATGTCGTATACTTAGCTTTTGTATGCTCACAATTTAAGATCACGAATTCTATAACTCACTTTCCTTTTTTGAGAACACGGTTTCATAAGCTGAATATATAGTGGCCGCTCGAACACACCTATTTTTAACATAAAGTAATCAGCCTTGAGAGGTGGCAAATGAACATGCAGTACTAAGGAAAGTAGTTGGTTTTTTATCATATAAATAGTCATATTTTTACAAAGTCAACGAGTGCAATAAGGATTTTGGTATTCTTGGTCATAACTCACATTTTTATCTTAGTTAAATGTTAAATGTGTGATGAGGGCGTGAATGAATTGAGCATGTGCTTGCAATATTTGTGTTTTTATTACTGACTTTTTTTAAGAAATGAAGAACTTCGGTAGCTTCCTGGTGATATATTGATGGCCAGGGGTGACGAACCACCACAAGGTATATGGGCTTGTAATTTTTCCCAGGAGAGGCAAGCTCCATCACGTCGAGTAAATAGAAAAAAAGATCTCCGTCACGTCTTCTCCGGTCAAAAAGTGTCCGCAACGACCAGGCTAACCACACTAACAGGGGCAACGTTTGGTAGGGGGTGAAATTTTTTTCACCCCCTATTAAATGTTACTTTGACCACTTATTAAAAGTATTAAATAAAGTTAGTTTCAAAACTACCTTCACAACCCCGAGCAAAATCACGAGACGAACCTAATGAGGTCTTTGACCGCATGATTAGAGCCTGGTTACTGTAGCATTAATGTAGCAAATCACTAATTAATTATGCTCATTAGATTCGTCGCGCAAAGTTACACTCATCTGTGAAAAGGTTTTGCAAATAAACTTCATTTGGTACTCCATGCGTACAAGATTCCCTTTGGGTGGAAAAAATTTTCTTCCTTCCAAACACGGTCAGGGGGGAAAAACCTGCACAACGTGCGCTAGGTGAAACCGGACCGACAACTGGGAGGAAAAAACCGGAACTGCCACGGGGGTGAGTGTACAAGCGTCGGGGGGCGGGGGTGCTGAGGTTGGCGGTATGGAATAATATTTCATACCCTGGGTATGGAATAGTGTTGCCCTGAGTGCACCAGCCTTCTTTTTTTCATCTCGTGACCATCTCACCAATAATCTAACGCACCACGAGATCCACGCGAAGCGGCGGCGCGCGGGTCGGGGCGAGCTCGAGAGCGGGTAGTAGCGTAGTGCGGGACCCAGCGCGAACTCCCCTGCGGGGAGCAGCGGTGCCAGGCCGGAGTGAAAGCCCTCGCTGAGACTCCTGGGAGCCACGGCGCTCAGGGGCTTCCAGGCCATGTCCGTGCGCGGCCGCGCCGGTAGACGGTAGTGGCGGCGATTGGCCACAGCACGCCGACTCCTGAGGGTTACCTCGACTACGGGAAATGCCCGTGTGTGGACCCTGAGGTTACCTTCCCAGCGTCCAGCGTAGAGCCGCGGCGCCAGACCACCCTCGGAGCAGCAGCGTGGGGGCGCATGGTGATACACTGGTTGGTCTAAAATGCAACAAGATGGACACCAGACCACCTGGGTGCATTTTAATACTGCCGTGTGTATATATATATATATATATATATATATATATATATATATATATATATATATATATATATATATATATATATATATATATTATGTATATTCTATACCCTGGGTATGAAATACTATTCAATACCCGAGTAAGCCAACCGACCAACGGATCCAACCCCGGCACCATCCTCCGGTTGTGCCCCGAGCACCCCAGCCACAATCAAATCTGATTTTTTTTAATTTAATTTTTTCTCACCTCCGGTTTTCTATGCAGCAGCCGCATGTTCACCGAAATTTCCGCCACTACCACATGGGCACGGCCGCCAGTTTTCTCCCTCCCTCCCCACTCGGCTGTTGTGCGGTGGGGCCTTGTTTGCGACGGCTTCCGTCGTTGTTGCCGACGGTGGAGGGCGGCGCCACGGCGGGGTTGCGGCGGATTGGCAAAGCCAGCTAGGGCGCGCGCCGACCAGCCAAACGTCGTGCCGACTGCTGCTGCCGAATCCGAAAAAAATTGATCCGGACCACGGCCTCCACGGTCGCATCGGAGTCGTCGTCGGGTATCTCATCGACCGCGGCCGCAACGAGGACGGATGCGCCGGAGTCGTTGCCGGACGGGTTGGCAGGTCCGTCATTTAGATCTCAGATGGCTTAGCTAGGTGCTGGTGTCCGTGCGGTCCACCGGCCCTCCCCCTCGACTCGCTCGCTGAGTTGAAGCGTAGCATTGGTAGGTTCATACCCCTTGCTTGCGGCGCCCACAAATGTAGGATCCAATATACAATGGAATTGCATTTGCAGCGTAGATTGCTGCAATCTTATAGTTGCATGATCCTTTACTTTTTACCGCTTCATTCCTTGATGTCTTTTTGTCATTCAATTTCAGTCTCCAGTGGTTCAAATTAGACGGCACGGCCAACTTGACGAGTTGCCCCAATTGGGGCTTGCTGCTGCTATTCTGTGAACAAGGAGTGTGATGTCACCCTACCAAATAATTTCCTACAAAGTATGCTTTGTCCTGCAGCTCCAAGTTTGCAAAATTGCAAACATGTTAGAGCAAACAAGCTTGACCTTAGTATGCTTTTTGCATTCACATATGTCATTATCTGTGACAACTGACAAGTGATGCCACATTACAACATAAGTTGAAACATCTTGTGTTCATGCATAGTGTATCAAACTACTTTGGATGTCATGACAGAATATGTGGTCCTGTGTGATTCCGAATCGCTGAGGTTAATGGTTCTAGTGTGATTGCAATTGAAGACTACATGATAGTTAATTGTTTGTTTCATTCAGAATACTAGTTAAACACGAGACATTCTAACTCTTAGAAGCATGGAAGGATGCCCAACTTAGCGGATCAGATTTTGTGACCTTTTCAGAAGTAGCAGAGCTAGTCCATTAGACTGTTTTTTGGATTGGATTGCTCAATTTTTAATGTATTTCTATGCTCATGCTTGCAAATGTGTGATACGAGCTTTTTTTTTGTTTCTAGCTATTTTGAAGACCAAATAGTTCTTTCATGCAGTTAAGTGTTCATTATGTTCCTCACAGTTTCTTCTAATGTCATGGACTTCAATTTCAGATGGCTTGATGTCATGTTTTGGTATGCTGGGCAAGTCCTGCTCCTAATTCCCCCTGTACATGCTATTTGAAGCACATTATCGCCATAACCCGTAGGATGTGCTTTAGCTTATTTTTTCAGCATTAGTTAGCCAGTATGTACAAACAACATATGCAAATTGCAGACTGGAGAGGAGATTCATTTCTCTGAATGAATTTTTGGGAAATTACCATCTGATCTTCTGAATGTCAGGACCATGAGGTTCAGTTCTATACAAGAGCATGTATTTCTGTCATTTGTACATACTCCTCACTATGCTGGCTGATGGTGCCTGTTTGGTGCTCAGCCTGAAAGGTAGAAACACAATCTTAAGCTGATGCGTTTGTAATCGGCATGTCAAAGAGTAGCATTGTGAATCTAGCTTCTAGATTTTTTTAATTCTCATTTGTTGAGCTGCGAGCCTGCGACCAGGTCTTCCGACTTTACAGTTCCAAGCCAGCTGTTTGTGATCAATTGTTATAACTAGTTAATTTAAAGCTTTGAGCTTAATTAGTAAAAGGATTGTGAGGATGCATTTCTAGATTGTCCGTGAATCTGATAGTGGTAGTATGAGCAGTTAATTATTGAAGTTAAAAATCTTAATCGTATAATTGATGTTAGTTGACTTGAGCTAAGTTTTCGTTTCATATTCTCACGTATATTCAGGTTATATCTTATAAATTTTATTCAGAATTAATAATGCATTGTAACTTTTACACATATTGATTTAAAAATACAATAATATAGTTGAAATTTGTAAACCAAATTATGTGAAAACTTTGTATTATCTAAAGAACTTATTTGCTCTTGTGGTAAACTTTGTAGGTACTGATTCCGATGGTGTGTCCAGGCTCTACTTTATGCTGCTGCTGCTGAAGTGAAGAGTTTGTAGGTACTGATTATCCATATTGGTTTTTTCATCTAAAGGATTTATCCTGCTCACCTGCTGTAGTATGCTCATATTGGGTGCGTGACCATCCTGCTGAATGGTTAGCGTTTTTCTGAATTATTTCCATACTCCTGCAGGGTGCAGCTCCAAAATCACATTAGAGCAGATTGGTTAGAACAAACAAGCTCGAGTGTTGTTTGCATTGTGGAAGATACAAACAAGCTATCAGTTTGGGCATGCCTATTTGAGACATCCATTTGTATGCCTGTCAGATTGGTTAGAACTTAGAACAATTCTGTTTGCATTGTGAAGGCTGAAATAGCTCGATGGAGTGTAGAAAATTCTTGTTAGCATGATGGTTCTTCACTATCTGAGATATCCATTTGTATGCCTGTAATGTGACGACTGACGACCCTGCTTCCTAACCCTTCATATGGTTCAGATGGATTCAAATGAAACAATATGCTTATGTGTGATGTACGTGAATGCTAGTGTACGCACATAGCTTCTTTGATTCACTTGTTAATTCAAGATCTCTAAATTCTTTTATCTATACGTAGTTCTAATTTTCTACGCATAAATCACTGAAAAGTACTTGCAGTTCGTAAGTTGTCATGCTCCCTGCATTAAAAAAACAACAAACCTGGAGTGTATATGTATATGATAATAGCATTAGTAGTTCATAGCACATCCAACAAGCATAAAACTGGCCACCGCTCAAATTTGTAAGAACTAAGAATTATGAGAAGAAAAGACTCCGCCCCTGGCCACAACTCATTTCAATTCATTTGAATGATTATCTAGTCCAAAGAAAACAGAGGGGTGCCTACAGAAAACTACCATTCACTCCATTCTTGCAAGTTCATGCTGCCACTTTCAATTGTAACGTATCTTTTTGTTTTCTTAATCCAAATCAACAAGCTAAGGCAAATCATAAACCGATTGACTTACAATATATAGGCAGCAAAGCATTCGAGAAGTAAAATAAGATCCAAGACGATGCGTACCTGCATGTTGTTATATCGGTTGAAGGTCATGTTCCAGACATGGCAGATGAACTGCACGGGCCCGATGAGGATCTGAGCCGGCGTCGGGATCCAATGATCTGCAATAAAAACCTGACGCTCCACGGGATGCATGGCGTATCCGTCCTCATTGCCGGAACCGTACGATTCCCATGGCGGGCAGCGCATGATTCCCCTGCTGATTTGCCCTAAAACCCCAACCTCTCGCTGAAATCTTCCAGATGCATGGCGTGTGTATCTTCCATGTTGCCGGGCGGACGTGATGTACGCACGGTTCCCAGCGCGTACCCGCAGGTGGAGGGACGACGTGGCCAGGTGGGAAAAAACCGAACATCGAGCCGCGGGCGGGCCGTCGGTCGCTTGCGCGTCGTGGGCAGCGGGGAGGGGGTCGGGTATGGAATAGTATTCCATCGGCAGCGCTATTCTACACCCTGACCAACCCAACACACCACCCTACTCAGCACTCCCAACCAACCATATCGGATCCCACCTCCCGACCCGGCTTCCTTCTTCCCACGCGACTGGCGAGCGCGAGTCGGCGCGGCGCGGACCCTGGACGCAGCGAGCGGGCCCGTGCGGACTAGGGATGGCGCACCAGTGGGCTCTGGCGGCGCGCAACGCGAGGTGGTTGGGATCCGGCAGCAGGCGTCCTCGTTGATTCCGAGAGCGCAGGTGCGATGATCGAGGGATGCGCAGGCGCGGTCACGCGAGGGCGGTGAGCGGCGAGCGCAGGAGCTCCATGCGCCTACCATGCCCTGAAAATCGATCTGCAGGCGGGGGCGGGCGCGCAACCAGGGAGCACATCAGGCGTGGGTCAGGCATGGAGCAGAGCTTGCGAATGCGAGCAAAATTGATGAATCCTGTGACTCCGCATTCAATCTGATCATTTCCTACTCATTTGTTGTTGTCAAATCAGCATATCGGTGTGTGAAGCTTCCGATTTTCTTGGAGCTTGATGTGATTGAACCGGCGCAAATCACACGGCAGCTGCGAGCCACCGGCGGCGGGTGTGCGCAGTCATGCTGCCTCAATTCAACATCCCCATTACCGTCAAAAGAAAATAGAGGAAAAGGCAAAGAAGGCTGCATGCTGCCGACAATGATTCATTTTTTGTTAGGAATAAACCTTGCACACAAGTTAGTTAGGTAGTTAGATCATGTTCATTTGCATGCGCGCATGAGCCCCGGTCTTGTGGTGAGCCGTGCGCGCGCTGGTAGGGATCGAGGCCGAGAATAGCTCGCCACGATCCGGAGTCCACGGCTGGAACGCGTCGCAGGCGTGGGGATGGACGCGCCATCTGCGCGACGTGCAGCTGAGTCCTGTGGACCTCCTTGCACTTTGTATTCTATAAAGAGATTGAATGAAAAACAGAAAAGGCTGCTAGTTGTTCGCAGCGCAAAAACACCAGTGTTCCTATGTGTGCGTCGCGTTCTAGAGCTCCGACGAGCTCCAGACCTCACCGCCGGCATATACTGCCCGGTAGAGGTCTAATAATTGGCATCAGAGCCACGTCTAGGTCCGAGGTGCGGCGGAAGCCATGTCTTCGTCGCCCAAGAAGCCTAGCGGCGCCACGCCGCCGCGCAAGCCTTCTGGCTCCTCGCCGCCGCTGAAGGAGAAGGGTGGCACATCCGGCGACAGCAAGAAGAAGATCGGGCGCAGGTCGTCCAGTCGCATGCCGTCGCCAAGCCGCTCCCCTCCTCGCGGTCGAGGTTCGCGCCACCACGACTCGGGAAAACCCAGGGAACGTGTCGTGGAACGCGTGATCCGCGACTCCGGGAGCTCTGGGACATGGCCGCAGCTGACGAAGGTGAACTACACCGAGTGGTCACTGCGGATGAAGCTGAAGCTCCAGGCGCGCGATCTCTGGGACGTCATCGAGTACGGCGACGGCGACTACCGCGACGACCGGAACGCCCTCGACGCGATCTGCAGCGGCGTTCCCTCGGAGATGGTGCCGGTACTCATCACGAAGGAGACCGCGGCCGACGCTTGGGACGCCATCAAGACCCTGCGCATCGGGGACGAACGACGCCGCGCTGTGGCGGCGCAGACACTCCGGACGGAGTATGAGAACATCCGGCTCCGGGACGGCGAGGCGATTGAAGACTTCGCACTGCGGCTCGTCGGTGTTCTTCAGCGCCTTGGCGATCTCGGTGATCCAGAGCTGGAGGAGAAGGCCGTGAAGAAGTACCTGTGTGTCGTTCGTCCAAGGTACAAGAACCACGTCGTCTCCATGGAGGCGTTCGTGGATCTCTCGAAGATGACGATCGAGGAGATCACTGGGACGTTGAAGTCCTCTGACGACGCCGACGAGGAGCCGCAGCAGCCGTCAAAGCAAGCCGGCGAGAAGACCGAGAAGCTGCTCCTCACCCACGAGGAGTGGATGGAGCGGTACAAGCCACACAAGCAGGACGGCGGGCGCGGCAGATCTGGCTCCGGCGGCCGCGGCAAGGCGCGCGGGCGCGGCGGCCACTTCTCTGATGCAGGGTCGAGCTCTGGGCGTGCTGGGCCAGACGACACCTGCAAGCGATGTGGCAAAAAGGGCCATTGGGCCCATGAATGCCGTGGCAAGCTCAAGACCGAGGAACAGGCCCATGTGGCCCAAGAGGAGGAGGAGCAGGCCCTTCTTCTCGCAGCGTGCGTTGACCAGGAGGAGGGGGCTCGTCCCCAAATCGAGCCACCACTGGAGTTCACTCCGGCGGCATCTCCGGTGATCTCCTCCGACGGCTCACTCCACTTCTTCGAGAACAAGGTGCTCACTGCCTTCAGCGACGACGGCGACCGGGATCCGAAGCGATGGGTCCTGGACTCCGGCGCCTCCAACCACATGACGGGATCCAGGAGCGCCTTCTCCAACCTCGACGGCGTGATCACCGGCTCCGTGCGGTTCGGGGACGGCTCGGTCTCCCAGATCGAGTGGGCCGGCACCGTCCTGCTCGCCTGCAAGAACGGGGAGCACCGCGCGCTCCACCACGTCTACTTCCTGCCACGACTGACGGCGAACATCATCTCCGTCGGTCAACTGGACGAGCAGGGGTACCAGGTGCTGGTGGAGGACGGCGAGATGCGGGTGCGTGATGAGGAACGCCGCCTGCTCGCCAAGATTCCTCGCGGGGCAGGCCGGCTCTATGTGCTCGACGTCAACATTGCACAGCCGGTGTGTCTGTCGGCGCGAGGGGAGGAGGAGGCCTGGATCTGGCACGCCAGATTCGGGCACCTGCACTTCGGCGCTCTGCGGAAGATGGGACGCGACGGAATCGTCAGAGGAATGCCTCTGCTGACCCAGGTGGAGCAAGTGTGCGACGCCTGCCTCGCCGGGAAGCATCGCCGTGCGCCATTCCCACGACAAGCTCAAGGGCGCGCGACGGAGGTGCTGCAGCTCCTGCACGGGGACATCTGCGGCCCCATCTCCCCTCCGACACCGAGCGGGAACCGGTATTTCCTCCTCCTCGTCGATGATTATTCACGGTACATGTGGATCTCCCTACTAGCCACCAAGGACGCCGCAGCCGCCGCCATCAAGCGTGTTCAAGCTGCAGCTGAAAGGAAGACCGGGAAGAAGCTGGTGACACTGCGCACGGATCGCGGTGGTGAGTTTGCAGCGGCGGACTTCATCCAGTACTACACCGAGCTCGGGGTGCAGCGCCAGCTCACGGCGCCGTACTCGCCGCAGCAAAACGGCGTTGTGGAGAGGCGGAATCAGACCGTCGTGGGAACGGCAAGAAGCATGCTCAAGGCGAAGGAGCTCCCTGGCATGTTCTGGGGAGAGGCAGTCTCGACGGCGGTGTATCTCCTGAACCGCTCGTCCTCCAAGAGCGTCGGCGGCAAGACCCCCTACGAGCTCTGGACCGGGAGCGCGCCGGGCGTCCAGCACCTCAGGACGTTCGGGTGCGTCGCTCATGTCAGGACAATGACACCGCATCTCAAGAAGCTGGATGACCGCAGCCGGCGCATGATCTTCGTTGGCTACGAGCCAGGATCGATGGCGTATCGGGTGTATGATCCCGCGGCAAAGCGCGTCACCATCAGTTGCGACGTCGTGTTCGAGGAAGCAGCTCAATGGAACTGGGGCGATGAAGCAGAAGAACATGGAGCTCCAGACTTTGTCATCGAGGAACATGCTTCGTCGACGACGGAGGTCATCACCACCAGTACGACGACGACTGATCCAGCGCGCTCATCGTCACCAGGCTCGCCATCAACTCCAACCTCACCAGGACAAGCTCCTGGGAGCGCGACGCCGGGGCACAACATTGAGCCGGCCACGCCGCACGACACGGGGGCCCAGAGCGCACCAGCGCCTGTCTTCTCTTCTCCGCCAAGCACCAGTGTCTCGGAGATGCTGGACGCCGACCATGATGAAGAAGCCCCTCTCCGGTTCCGCACCGTGGACAACGTGTTGGGGCCTGCCACCCCACCTGGGTACGTTGCACGGGAGCTGGAGGAGCAACTACTTCTTGCAAGTGAAACAGAGCCGGCCAATTTTGAAGAGGCGGTGAAGAGTGAAGATTGGCGGCTGGCAATGCTGGACGAAATCACCTCCATCGAGTCCAACGGCACCTGGGAGCTGGTGGATCGACTAGCTGGTGTTCGACCAATAGGCCTCAAGTGGGTCTACAAGATCAAAAGAGATGAAGCAGGCCTCATCACCAAGTACAAAGGGCGTCTAGTTGCAAAAGGGTATGTTCAGCGTCCCGGCATCGATTTTGATGAAGTATTTGCACCAGTAGCTCGTCTAGAATCAGTGAGGCTTCTGTTAGCTCTAGCAGCAACTGAAGGTTGGGTAGTTCACCATATGGATGTGAAATCCGCTTTTCTGAATGGTGAACTGCTGGAGGATGTGTATGTGGAACAGCCATCAGGTTTTGTGGTGAAAGGACAGGAGAACAAGGTACTTCACCTGATCAAGGCCCTGTATGGACTTCGTCAAGCGCCAAGAGCGTGGTATTCCAAGCTGGATGATTCACTGATCAGACTTGGTTTTCAGAGGAGCACCTCAGAGCATGCAGTTTATCTTCGAGGAACAGGTTCCCACAGACTGATTGTGGGAGTGTATGTGGATGACCTGGTGATCACAGGAGGGAATTCACAAGACATAGAGCTGTTCAAGGAAGAGATGAAGGCAACATTCAAGATGAGTGATCTGGGCCTGCTGCATTACTATCTGGGGCTGGAGGTGACTCAGAGAGAAGATGGCATTACAATCTGTCAGAGTGCTTATGCTGCAAAGATCCTAGAGAGTGCTGGGCTCAGTGGCTGCAATCCAAGTGATACTCCAATGGAGTCAAGACTGAAGCTCAGCAAGCAGAGTACTGCACCTGGAGTTGATGCCACAAAGTACAGAAGCATTGTGGGCTCACTGAGATATCTGGTGAATTCAAGACCAGATCTAGCCTATGCAGTAGGCTATGTGAGTAGGTTCATGGAGAGTCCCACAACTGAACATTTGGTGGCAGTTAAGAGAGTGCTTAGATATATTGCTGGTACTTTGCACTTTGGCTGCTACTATCAGAGGAAGAAGGGAGCACTGCTTGAAGGGTTTAGTGACAGTGACTTGGCTGGTGATGTTGATACAAGAAAAAGCACATCAGGGATCCTCTTCTTCCTCGGGTCCAGCATTATCACCTGGCAATCTCAGAAACAAAAGGTAGTGGCACTTTCCTCCTGTGAAGCTGAATATATTGCTGCCACTACTGCTGCTTGTCAAGGTGTGTGGTTGGCTCGACTTCTTGCTGAACTCAAGGGTGAGAAGATCAGAGCCTACACTCTGAAGATGGATAGCCAGTCTGCCATTCAGCTAAGCAAAAATCCTGTATTCCATGACCGCAGTAAGCATATAGATGTTCGCTATCATTTCATTCGGGAGTGTGTGGAACACAACAGGGTCAAGCTGGAGTTCATCAGAACGGCTGAGGAATTGGCAGACATTTCGACTAAGGCTTTGGGGCGTGATCGGTTCTGCGAGCTGCGCTCCAAGATTGGAGTCGTTGATGTACAGACTGTGCGCAAGGCTTAGGAGGAGATTGTTAGGAATAAACCTTGCACACAAGTTAGTTAGGTAGTTAGATCATGTTCATTTGCATGCGCGCATGAGCCCCGGTCTTGTGGTGAGCCGTGCGCGCGCTGGTAGGGATCGAGGCCGAGAATAGCTCGCCACGATCCGGAGTCCACGGCTGGAACGCGTCGCAGGCGTGGGGATGGACGCGCCATCTGCGCGACGTGCAGCTGAGTCCTGTGGACCTCCTTGCACTTTGTATTCTATAAAGAGATTGAATGAAAAACAGAAAAGGCTGCTAGTTGTTCGCAGCGCAAAAGTTCCCTTCGCGTTCTAGAGCTCGGGCGCGTTCCAAGTGTTCGTGTGTGTTCTTCGTGTTCGCGTGAGTGTGTGCTGCGTGCAAGAGCTCAGGCGAGCTCCAGACCTCACCGCCGGCATATACTGCCCGGTAGAGGTCTATCATTTTTCTCACAGCATGGCACTTTGGGAACAGAGATTAGGTAGGCTAAAGCTCAATTGGACCATTGAATCAATTACTATGGATGCCTTTTGGGAAAATTATGTTGGTATTACTACGCCTTGTGTGCAAATTTAGATATACTACTGTCATTAATCAACGCAGTGTATCACTTGCAGTGTCAGATCATTTTTCAGAAGGAAAATGATGAGTAAAAATTACTGAGCAAATGATCACTGAACAGAATGATTTTTGGAAAAGATTACTGAACACTTTTTTTTTGAAAACTTATATTACTGAACAGATGATTACTGAACAAAAAGATTACTGAACAAATTATTACTGAACATAGAGGAATCGTGAACAATGTGTCAGATTACTGAAGGATAGATGATTCGTGAAATTATCGAACCATCAAAACTGATGACGAGAAAAATTACTGAAGAGAAGAATAAGGATTACTGAACCCATAAGATCGACTACTGAACAATGTGTCAGTAGATCAGTACATTGAACCATAATGTTCATAATGTTCAGTAACTTGAGGTAATCATATACGAATTAAGGTTGATAGACATTGCATTTATATCAGTAGTGAAAATTACTGAAGGTGGGTCCAGTACATTGGATATATCGTTACATGATTACTGAATACCACAAATATTGAATTACTGATGGTGTTATATGATTACTGAATTACCGAATATCTCAAGCTGTCAAAGTAACAATGGCATATTATTGCATTACTGAACATGGGAGTCAAGCATTACTGACCCTGCTCTGATCTCCAAGTCAAGAAAAAATGCTAACAAGATAACAAGATGCATTACTGAGTCTAAATTGTCAATAGATCTGTAGCTGGTACTGGATGGATTACATGCAAAGGGGTATACAAGTAGTGCTTGAAGAGGGATAGGCTAGGTCTTTAACAATCACACAGCAGCCGCTAACATCCTATGGGCAAAAAGGCAACATGATTTGTGTGTCTATATGTCTTGTTCTCTCTTTTGGGATCCAGGAATTATAGAAGGGAGCCATTTCCACATGTTGAAGCCGACCAATCACTTCCAAGAGCTGGGGTGGCCCAGAGCACCCTCCATTACAGGCTAAAATATGAAAACAAAGAAAAAGAAACAATTAGCTGGAGCATCAGCTAAAAATATAAGGCAAAAAGAATTACTGAAACAACATGAATTACTGAAGGAAAAATATGCTGGAATAAAAATGATTTGCAGAAATTAACGAAAACAGGATTATTGGCATTACTGAAAATTACTGATGGACATGAATTACTGAAAAAGTTACCGAAAGCTAAAATGGTTATCCTTTTGCTGCAGTAAATCAGTTTACTGAAACTAAAATGGTTTACTAAAACTAAAATGATATACTGAACCTAAATCATTTTACTGAAGCAAATATTGAATCAGTTTACAGAAGCAATAATAGATACGGTACTTCATCAGTTTACTGAAGCTAAATTAGTTATTATTCATCAGCATTTCATCAGTTTACTGAAACAAATTACGGGGGTGTAATTTATTGAACTACTGAACTGCTATCACTACTACTGAAGAAAAATAAAGGAATTACTGAAGGAATAAGGTGATTGAATTTTTCTACTTGACTAAAATAAACAGCTACAATGGAGAAATTGTGAAGCTAAAATCAGTTACTGAAGCTAGGCTGTCCAATTACTGAAGCTAGGCTGTCCAATTACTGAGCCTATTTGTGAAGCTAAAATAGGTTACTGAAGCTAAATTAATTACTGGCGTCATACATCTTGTACTGAGCTAAAAACAGAAACACAATCCATGAATTTTGTGTCGCAACAAACAATCGTAGATTCACAGAGATAGCAAAATTGGAAGAACAAGGAGGGATGGGAGGTGTGAGGAGGGTACGCGGGGCTCACCTTGATTTACACATCACTGCTCACCAGGCACACGGAGCTTCACAATGAAAGAAAAAATCAACAAAAAAATTGAAATACTAGGCCCTGCACAACCATGGATGGCGCAAAACAGGAACAAAAACAGTGTGGTGGGTGGGGGATGCTCACCAGGCACGCGGAGCACTAGCGGCACCGTTCCCTCCTCGGCTGACCGTTCCTGGCAAAGCATCACTGCAGCCTCTCCCCGGCGCCGCCTCACCCCGATCTGCTCCCCAACGAAGGGTGTGGGAGCTTGTAGGATCAGGCAACCCACTCTCCCCTTGTGATGATTCAACCATGGGGACTCGAGGAGCAGCACTTCCCAATGTTACAGCTTGCAAAAAAAACAGATTAGATTATTGAGGAACCACACTGAGAAGCAAAAATACTAAACTACTGAACTCCATGCCACTACTGGCACAGCTACTAATCTAACAAACATACATATTGTGCTGCTGAACTAACAAAATAAAAATGCATGGGCGCTAATCCATTATTGAAGCCAAAAATTCCTAGAATATCTGCTAGTGCTAAACCTCTTAATAAAAAATGTGTAGTTCAGTAATCGCACTCCCGCTATAGATACATGAATTACACCCAGGGACTATATGCCACAAGCGACACACTGGAGAGAGAACAAACAATTGGGGCACACAAGGAGGGCACAGCAGGGTGTGCATGCGGGAGCTCACCTTGATTCCATGTTGATGCTCTTGTTGATGACAAAAGTGATCAGCGTGCTACCATTAGCGGATCATCCTGAAATCAAAGAGAAAACCAATGAAAAAATTGAAACCCTGTGCCCATGGAAGCCTTCGGAACAAATCAGAGCTGGTGTGGGGGAGATTCTCACCTGTGTGCAAGGCGGAGCACCTAGGGAGACCCTTCCTCGTCCTCACCTGACCCCTCCCGGCCGAGCACCACCGCACCTTCCTCTCGATCTGCTCCCACAGATGAAAAGGAGCAGGGGCCTACAGGGGCTCACGAGAGAGGAAGGGGATGGGGAGCACAAGTGCCGCCTGAGAGCCCTCAGCTGCCGCCGTCGGAGACCCTCGCCGCCGTCACAACTCGCGAATCGCCGCCGCCGCACTGAAAAGCTCGGGGGGGTGGGTGGGTGCAAATGAATCGACAATTTGGGGATGGGTGGGCGGAGGAACGGGTAGCGGGTCGGGCACGCAGAAGGGTTAACGGGTGGGCGTATGGGTGGGTGGGTTCACGGCTGCTAGGTTGTTTTTACCCTTTGAACCTGCTAGCAAATCCAAGGTGTTATCAATGGATTTTGGTCATTAACCTGCTAGCAAATCCAAGGTGTTATCAATGGATTTTGGTCATTAACACTGAAGTATGACCAAAATCCATTGATAACACCTTGGATTTGCTAGCAGGTTCAAAGGGTAAAAACAAGTAGCACAGAATGAGTTCACCTCGGGGGCGATGGCCTCCACCAGGATGCATCCCTGCACTGTGTGGTTGCATCCAGCTGCAAATTGGGGTCGTTGGGGAGAGCAGCCAGCGGCCAATGCAGTCAAACCCCAGAGCTGCAAACGAAGACATGGAGAAAATTAGATCGAGAGGACCACAACACTTGACCCACACTAAAGGGCGGATCAGATCAAGAGGACCACAACACTTAACCCTGACGAGCAGATCACAGCTTCAAGGATACGATTCCATCTTCGATTGGCAGGGAGCAGGCCAGGGGAACGAGCGACGACGGCGGGGGAGAGGGAAGCCGGCGGTGGCCACGCCCTTCGCCTACCTGCCGCCTCCACCATTTGCTGCCTCCTGTGGAACTCCCTTGCCGGCGGATCTGGGTTCGCGGCGGCCGAATCCGTCGCCGGCCACTCAGACGGGGCTCCGTGCCGCTGTAGTGCCTCCTGGGCGGGGAAGGAGAGGATGAGGACGGGGTGGCAAGGAGCGGTGCAAAAGGTAGAGAGGGGATGGCAACCATTGCGAATGAAAGGAGGCTAAGGGATGGGGAACGAAAGCAGAGAGGGAGGGATGGCAGCAGCCGTACCTAGCGGCGTGTTGACGGAGGAGGCCAGCACCAGTTGCGGCCGGGGAACGAGGTGCGGGCGCGGGCAGAGAAGGCGAGGCGAGCGGCGGGGCAGTTGCGAGGAAGACGGCGTGTTGACGGAGGAAAGGCTTGCGGCCGCCGCAGCTGCGAGGAAGAGGAGGAGGGATATGTCGCTAGGGTTTCACAGGGTGGCAGCAGCGACTATTTATATGAAGTGGGCGCAACGTCGACCATCCGATTGCGAAACGACGGTCAGTGATGATTGGGCCGGTTGGGCCGTGCTAGAGGTAGGGTTTTCGGCCTGGTTAGTGTTCTTTTTGTATTTTCATCTAATTAATATATGATTTGTGAAACAACTTAAACAAACATTGAAAAACCATTATCTTACATACCCTCAAAACATTTTTCACATGTAAAATACAGCATATAAGTTTTCACCTAGGATTTTCAAGAATTTTCAAGTAGATTTGCTATTTTCTATCATATAAATGAATTTCTGCGTATTTACCGAAAGTAATTCCAAATTGACCTATATGTACCTCTAATAAGATTCAAAAAAATTCCAAAAACTATATTTAGATGCATATGGTCCATTCTAGACCACATCTAGGAGATTGAAGAAAAATTCAATGGACTTGTAGGGAAACCTCGAACTTCTACTAGTCACCTTGTTATAAAATAATGATAATAATACCTAAAACTTATCAAAAAATTATGTAACTTGGCATTGAATCATTTTATGGATGTACAAGCTTGACAAAAAAGTTTCATAAGATTTTGTGAAAATTAGAGTATACATTGTTCATAAACTAGATAGTTCATCACATAGTTTCATATAACTCAACTTAAACTTTAAAGTTTATACACACTCAAGTACTTTCTTACCCCATGAACACCTCAAATTTGGATGCAACCTTACTCTTACTATCCTACTAGTATTTAGAGATTTAGATTTCCAATTGTCATGCGAAAAAATTATTTTTCTATTTTTAAAATACCTAATTAAGACACCCTTGTGAAGTAACTTGAAAAAACCATTATCTTACATACCCTCAAAACATTTTTCACATGTAAAATACAGCATATAAGTTGTCACCTAGGATTTTCAAGAATTTTCAAGTAGATTTGCTATTTTCTATCATATAAATGAACTTATGCGTATTTACCAAAAGTAATTCCAAATTGACCTATATGTACCTCTAATAAGATTCAAAAAAATTCCAAAAAACTATATTTAGATGCATATGGTCCATTCTAGGCCACATCTAGGAGATTGAAGAAAAATTTAATGGACTTGTAGGGAAACCTCGAACTTCTACTAGTCACCTTGTTATAAAATAATGATAATAATACCTAAAACTTATCCAAAAATTATGTAACTTGGCATTGAATCATTTTATGGATGTACAAGCTTTACAAAAAAGTTTCATAAAATTTTATGAAAATTGGAGTATACATTCTTTATAAACTAGATAGTTCATCACATAGTTTCATATAACTCAACTTAAACTTTAAAGTTTGTACACACTCAAGTACTTTCTTACCCCATGAACACCTCAAATTTGGATGCAACCTTACCCTTACTATCCTACTAGTATTTGGAGATTTAGATTTCCAATTGTCATGCGAAAAAGTTATTTTCTATTTTTAAAATACCTAATTAAGACACCCTTGTGAAGTAACTTGAAAAAATCATTATCTTACATACCCTCAAAATATTTTTCACATGTAAAATACAGCATATAAGTTGTCACCTAGGATTTTCAAGAATTTTCAAGTAGATTTGCTATTTTCTATCATATAAATGAATTTCTGCGTATTTACCGAAAGTAATTCCAAATTGACCTATATGTACCTCTAATAAGATTCAAAAAAATTCCAAAAAAACTATATTTAGACGCATATGGTCCATTCTAGGCCACATCTAGGAGATTGAAGAAAAATTCAATGGATTTGTAGGGAAACCTCGAACTTCTACTAGTCACGTTGTTATAAAATAATGATAATAATACCTAAAATTAGTCCAAAAAATATGAAAATCGCTATACAATCATTTTATTAATGTAGAAGGTTGGCATAAAAGTTTCGTAAGATTTTACGCAAATCAGACCATACAATGTTCGCAAAAGGATACGTCCCTCTTATACTTTTCTAAAACTCAAAGTCAAACTTTGAGATTTGAATACCTCATAACAATTTTGGACTCGTATGCATCTATATTTTGGACACAACCTTATGTTGACCATAACATTTGAAATTATAAAGTTAAATTAGCAATTTTTATGCAAAAGCATGTATTTAAATATTCTACATAAATGGATGTAAACAAGCCATGTGAATAAGATTAACGAAACAATAACCGACTTACGAAAAAACACAAGAAAATAAAAGAACGTGTTTTTTTAAAAAAATTAGGAAAAAGAAACACCAAATTTGGAGTTCATATGAAAGAGAAAAACCAAATACAACTTTTAATTCAGGATTAAAAAGAGAAAGACGAACCCTATAGGTGTTCTTCATCTCTGTACACTTCAGATATAAAATGCAACACTAACCAACAAGTTTTTAAAGTATATACATAAACTTCTGCAGATAAACACAACTTGACTTGTAACTTAGTGGTAACTCATCTTCCTCCTTACCCCGAGGTCGTGGGTTCGAGTCCCCCATCCGACGCTTTTTTTGTGTGCGGGATATATTCCGGAGGCTGTTGGGCCAATCTGGCGCTAGCGGCCCGTGCGGCAGCTGGGCCAGTGTGGCGCTGGCGGCCCATGCGGCGCTAGCGGCCCATGTTGCGTTGGGCCAGCGTGGAGGTGGCATCCTAGGGTGAGGTGGTGTGGGCCTAGGGGCTGCCACCTAGTCACCAGTGCCCCAAAACTGTATAAAAAATAAAATACTTAGACCACAGGCAAGGAAGAGAGCTAGCTTGGTGGTAAAGTTCCATCCTTCCCTTACATGAGGTCTAAAGTTCAATTCTTGGTTGTCCTCCTTTTTCTAGTTTTTTTGAGGTTTTTATCAATTTGTGGACTATTTTTTATTTGTTTATCGATTTTTTAATTTTCGGATTATCTTTTATTTATTGATTGCGACGAATCTGCTAAAATGTCGCAGCGTTGTGGGCTGGATTGCGACGAATTTAACAAATCGTCGCAGTGTTCTGGGCTTGAATATCCATCAGTGCACATCCGTGACAAAAAATAGGAATACGTCGCAGTGTTCTGGGCTTGAATATCCATCAGTGCACATCCGTGACGAAAAACAGGAATAAGTCATAGACGCAGTGCTCTTCGTGATGTTTTCTGAAAACGTCGCGGAGAATGCGTCACGGATTAAATAGTTTCTTGTAGTGAAAAGGATAACCATTTTAGCTTTCGGTAACTTTTTCAGTAATTCATGTCCATCAGTAATTTTCAGTAATGCCAATAATCCTGTTTTCGTTAATTTCTGCAAATCATTTTTATTCCAGCATATTTTTCCTTCAGTAATTCATGTTGTTTCAGTAATTCTTTTTGCCTTATATTTTTAGCTGATGCTCCAGCTAATTGTTTCTTTTTCTTTGTTTTCATATTTTAGCCTGTAATGGAGGGTGCTCTGGGCCACAGCAGCTCTTGGAAGTGATTGGTCAGCTTCAACATGTGGAAATGGCTCCCTTCTATAATTCCTGGCTCCCAAAAGAGAGAACAAGACATATGGACACACAAATCATGTTGCGTTTTTGCCCATAGGATGTTAGCGGCTGCTGTGTGATTGTTAAAGACCTAGCCTATCCCTCTTCAAGCACTACTTGTATACCCCTTTGCATGTAATCCGTCCAGTACCAGCTACAGATCTATTGCAATTTAGACTCAGTAATGCATCTTGTTGTCTTGTTAGCTTTTTTTCTTGACTTGGAGATCAGAGAAGGGTCAGTAATGCTTGACTCCCACGTTCAGTAATGCAATAATATGCCATTGTTACTTTGACAGCTTGAGATATTCGGTAATTCAGTAATCATATAACACCATCAGTAATTCAATATTTGTGGTGATTCAGTAATCATGTAACGATATATCCAATGTACTGGGCCCACCTTCAGTAATTTTTCACTACTGATATAAATGCAATGTCTATCAACCTTAATCCGTATATGATTACCTCAAGTTACTGAACATTATGAACATTATGGTTCAATGTACTGATCTAGTAGTCGATCTTATGGGTTCAGTAATCCTTATTCTTCTCTTCAGTAATTTTTCTCGTCATCAGTTTTGATGGTTCGATAATTTCACGAATCATCTATCCTTCAGTAATCTGACACATTGTTCATGATTCCTGTATGTTCAGTAATCTTTTTGTTCAGTAATCATCTTTTCAGTAATATAAGTTTTCAAAAAAAATGTGTTCAGTAATCTTTTCCAAAAATCATTCTGTTCAGTGATCATTTGCTCAGTAATTTTTACTCATCATTTTCCTTCTGAAAAATGATCTAACACTGCAAGCGATACACTGCGTTGATTAATGACAGTAGTATATCTAAATTTGCACACAAGGCAACAATGGGATGTGCATGTGCAACCATCACTTCCGGAGTTCTCATCAACATGGTGCAACGTCGTTGGAGTAATTTCACAGTTCATCTCATTCAGTAATTGACATCCTTGCAGTAATTTCACAGTTCACCTCCTTCAGTAATTGACATCCTTGCAGTAATTTCATAGTTCACCTGCCTCAATAATAGTTCATTAACTCAGTAATTACACATGTTTATTACTCCTCAATTACCCGGTAATTACACCCTAGCAACTGAGTTAGCTGGTAATTACATCCCAATAATCCAGTAATTACATATGAACATAGTAAATTGCACCCCATTAATCTAGTAATTTCACAAAATATGATATAATCCAGTAACACATTAATTATTATGGAACTAAGAAATATTACAACAAAATCATCAGTAACCTTCAGTAACTCTCTAATGCACAAGATTCAAGAGCTTGTTAAGCTATTTCCACGCACACTCATACTATCTCAGTAATCCTTTTGTTCAGTAATCTTTTGCCTAGTCATCTTTTGTTCAATAATCCTTGTTCAGTAATCCTTAGCAATCCTTTGATCAGTAATCCTTTTCTCAGTCCTTTGTTCAGTAATCCTTTTGTTCGGTAATCCTTTATTTCAGTAATTTCAGTCCTTTGTTTAGTTTTCGAGCACCACTATAATCACACACAATAGCTAGTAGTAGAGAAATTACTGAGAGAGAGAAAGAGAGAGTAATTGGTACAGGGTCCAACCAACAAATACGCTCAATTCCAGGCAAATGACAGTGAAGGCATGTCGATTTTTGGTGCGGTAGCAGCATGTGCAAACTCCCCGAAGGCCTCCCTGTAGATTTATTTTGTGGGGATTGAGCTCCAGCTCGCCGCTCGTTACCCTCCAGCAAGCCACCAGCCTCTGTATCTTGCCGCACCCTACATCGCGGAGCTCCGCCTCGAATCTCTACGTATCTTCTGACCAGCACATTCATGAGGTACTTCAGTAACTAGCGAGATTGCAATCACAAAGAGATGAATGAGGAGGGCAATTACCCAGCGGTGTGAAATTCCAGTCAATTTCCTTACTCTTCTACTCGATTTGCTCTGTTTCTTATGGTGCTTCGTTGATTCCTCCTAAGCGCCCGTGCTCCTGCCCCTCGCCATGGGAATTTTGAATACAACCTGCAGTAATTGGAAGCTCCACATGCCACAAAGATTTAGTAATCATTTTCTTTTGTATTTATCTCCTTCAGTATTTTATTTCCTTTCAGCAATCGTCAATCCATGGTGCATGAGCTATTTTTAGACAATTATATGCACACTAACAGTAAGTCAGTAACAAAGCAATTGCTCCAGCAACAATAGTATCAGAAGGCAAAATAGACTTTGCACCAATTGCTAACGACAATCCAGTAATTCAGTAAACTTTCACTAGTTCTAGTTACTGCAGTAATTCGTGATACTCGGTAATCGACAGTTTTATGAGCTCATTAAGACATCCAAGCAAACCAATAGTATCTCAGTAATACAGTATCCGAAGCACTAAGCACATTTCCTAGCATTTCATATCCACACTATAAAAAATAGTACACTGGCTGCAGCTACTTAAAGTCTTAAACAATACTACCACAAGGCGTTTTTTACTATGCACCAATTCCTACAAACATTTACAGAAAACTCATTGGTATACATTCAGTAGTTTGCCAAAAGCATTGTTTTAAGGGGTTGACTCACTCCTGATCTGGTTGTGTTACAGAGATTCATTGGGGGAATTCATCGACATGCAGTAATTTAGTATTTTTGAGTGACAAATCAAAAAAAAATTATATGGAGGGACGCAGATGGAGGGGCCTTCCGTCGCCTGTATCTGCTCGCTGCTCACGGGCTTCCTACGCGATGCACACTCGACGCCCTACGCTCGCCCATGGATCTATCAGCCAAAGAGGAAGCCAATCGATCCCAAAGCTAGCTCCTGGATCCGTCGAAATTACTGTGTGTGAGAGAGAGCACGCGCGGGAGAGAGAGGAATTTTTGCAGATCTCACCGAAATTACTGAAGAGTTCAACCCGGACTGCGCCCGGACAGCTCGCTGCCGGAATCTCGCGACTGCTGCGTGCTCCCCGCTGGCCAACAAGCTCGCCGGCGCGCCGTACTCCAGCCAATGGATCCCCGAGCGTGCCTAGCCTGCACGCGCCGGTGGAACTCACGACCGCGCGATGCTCTCGACGATCCGCGCGCGTCGCTGCGCCCCAGCTCGCCACGGACTCCCGAAGACCTCGCTCGGTGCGGGCTCGCGCTCACGGGGGAAAGAAGGCCGGGGTGGGTGCGGGTCCGGAGGACGGTGTTAAACGGGTCGGGAGAGGGGGAGGTGGGATCCGGTAGGTTGGGTTAGATAGTAGGTTAGATTGGTTTGGGTGTAGAATCCTATTCTACACCTAGGGTGTAGAATAGCGCTACCGGGTATTCGAAAAATTCGAAATATTCAAATTTCAAGTTACTATTCATAGTACTATTCAAATTCAGCACTCACTATTCAAATTTGAGGTACTATTTAAAATAAATGTTAGTATTCAAATTAGAAATATGAACAGTGCAAGAGCACTCACCGAGAGTGACTCGGGCACCCACAAAATTTCAGCACTATGCAAACACTATGCAAGCACTACTTTTATGGGTGGATGCGGATGCAGGGTGTGTGAGTTGAGTGATTAATTAATTTGCATGCAAATATTTACGTTGCCGGAGTGTCGCTTTCGCGGACACTATTTGCAACAGTAATTATGCTTATTTAGTGAATATGTGCGTGAGTATGCGGGTTATGCGTGCGTATATTTCTCAGGATCTTTTGCAGGCCGGCGAGACCAACAAATCCGCCGGTCGTGCGACTATGCTTGTGACAGTCCTACTCTGTACTCACCGCGCGCATCACAGGCTCGCTACTCAGGAACTGGCCGACCCGATCGTCTCCCTCGCTACGCTTAACTACGAACACACAGGACTCAGACTCTATCGTCTCCCCAGGCAGTTCCACCCGAAGGGAACACTTCTCTGCGGACACAGGGTTCTCTACACACACTGCTACCAGGGCTAACACGAGAACATCACACGCAGAGGTTTCTCCTCTAGGGTCCCTAGCATAGAGACGTCGTCCCATACGAACAAGCTAAACACAGCAGGGAAACTCACGAGAGGAAGCTAAATCCATTACAACAAGGCAAGTTTACACACGGCTTTCCCTTTCGGGAAACCCCAAGCACTTAGCACAAACCTTGATTACCTTACAAGCACCGGAGGGACACTGCGTCCTCCTTTATTCTATGATTACACAGGGTGGTGGAGTAGTACAACGGTAGTGGGTGGTAGTACTAATTCTAACTTATTGATTCCTCAGAGGGGCTCTGAGGTAGTGGAGCTCTTCATGGGATATTGGATGGTGGAAGGTGGAGTGGTCTTGTGGTGTCGAATGCCGGTGGGTGTTTTGGCTCTTCTTTCTTTGATGCCTTCGTTTTTCGATGATCTCTGCAATGCGCCTAGCCTCCCCTTTTATAGAGCTAGAGGAGCCTTCTAGGTGACCTCCACACCTGGCACTCAGGGTCTTCAATTATTCTACTTCACTGTTGCCTTGACAGCTGGACGGTGCAACAAGCTTCAATAATTGTCCTGGCTACAGTTGAAGTACTATTTATTCCTTTTGCTCTGTCCTTTGTCTCGTACTTGTCTGCCTGTGACTTTTGAAATTTATTTAGTAGGGTCTTCCCCGCCCCAATAATTGATGTTGCAAAACATCAATTCAAATAAAATATTTTGTCATATTATATATCCCACGGCCGAATTGTTGATAATACCTTATCAACACATAGGAGAATTTATTTATGGTCTCTTATATTATAATTATATATTATTTCTTTCATGATGTACTTATGCTAATATTCTGGCTTTTGCCCATGACCACCAATATCCAACATATCCTCATCAGATATTGGTATGTTCATTTTTAATTCATAATCCTTCTTGATATTTTCTTCATAATCTCTTTTTATAGATTCAATATTTCCTTCTATTTCCTGCTTTACTTCTCTCATGACTTTTTCTTGTATATCTTTCTTTAGTTGTGGAATTATTGAGTCCATCTTTTCTTTTATGATTTTGTCAATATATTCATCTTTTGATAGTTGTGCATCATTCTTCAAAACATCTTTGTATGTGGGTATATTTGAAGGTCCATCTTCCTGGATATTTACTCCTGGTGAATTTATCTTCTTTTCACTTACTTTTTTATATTTTTGAATATACTCCTTTGCAGCAGGTTCTATGAAATAATTTATTCCTAAAATATTTCTTGCATATGAGAGAGCTTGATCAATGTCTAAATATTTTTTCCATGATATTCCCCCATCTTTCTCTTTTTCTATCTGTTGGGCTATAACAGATTCAAATGTCACATAAATTCCTGGTATTTTACCTCTATATATAACATATATAGGTCTTTTTTAAATATTGGTAAATAGTTCTTTAGGTTGTATTTTTCCATTGATCAAATGAAAATATTCTGCTAGACTATTTAGTATTGCCAGCATATAACATTTATCTTCTCTCTTATTATTATATTGAAACCAAAAATTGTCCAATATGCATTCTTGTACTTCATCTAGGACAATATGGTCTCTAGGCTTGAATTTATATGTATTTGGAGGAAAAATTCTCAACTTATTGTCAGCTCCAAAGCTGAATGATTCAAACCCATTAGGACTCAATCCTCTCTTCAATCCTGCAAAATAGTAGATCGCGAAAATATATCAGGCAAAGTATTATCTTTTCCTTTAATATGCTCAAATATTACTTTATAACCATTTCCTGTAATAATATCTTCAAATAAAACCCATCTCCTAGTAGAACTTTTCTTACTATTAACTTTATTATAATATTTACATATAGCTTCACAGTCTGTCCTTACTGTAAATTCCTTAAATCCTAAATATAATCTAGAAGCATTTATTGCATTTATTACAGCTAAAACTTCTCTATCAGTATTATTTATCGCTTTTAACTTATATTTTCCTGAAGCATACCTACATATTTTTTCATCTGTCTTTGGTGAATACTTATTTGGCTTTTGTTTTAATATAGCCCCCCATCCTATTTTGGAAGTATCTGTTTCTATTATAAAATAATAATCATCTAAAGGTAATTCTAAAGGTTTTAACTTTTTCGTTTATAACTCTTACTAATTTTATATCTTCTGAATTACAATGTTTTTACCCATTTTTTCTTAACTTTGCATATAAAGGGTCTGCTAATTTTGCTAAATTTTTAATATAATTTCTACCATAATTAACTATTCCTAAAAACTGTTGCAAAGTTTTCTTATCATTCATAATATCCGGAAATTGCAATATTTTCTTTGCAATATGTTCTTGCAGATAAATTTTTCCTTCTCCTATCTCATGACCTAAAAAATTTATTTTTCCTTTACATATTTCCATTTTCTTTTTAGAAAGTATTAACCCATGCTGTTCTACTTTCCTAAAGAATGTTTCTAGATGAGCAATATGTTCTTTATAAGTTTTTAAAAATATTAATAGATCATCAATATAGACTAATATGAATTCTTGGTTTTCATTAAAAATATTTTGCATTTTTCTTTGGAATAACGCAGGAGCATTCTTTAACCCAAAAGGCATTACTAGCCATTCAAAATGTCCTTGAGGACATGTGAAAGCAGTCCATTCTATAGATTCTTCTGCCATCTTTACTTGCCAAAACCCAGCTTTTAAATCAAACTTGAGAAATATTTACTTCCTTGTATCCTATTTATCCATTCTTGCTTGTTTGGAATATTATACCCATCATCTACGGTGTTATCATTTTGTCTTTTATAATTTATAACCATTCTTGACTTTTCTCTAGCTATTTCGGCATGATTTCTTACTATAAATGCAGCTGATCTATGAGGACTCCTACTTTCTCTTATGGCACCTAGCTTTAATAGTTCTTCTATACGCATTTTAAATTTCTCTATATCCTTTGGTGTTACTTCTATAGGACTTGTTTTAATTATATATTCAGGATTTATTATGTTTAATTTACATACTATTCCATTCTTCTCCAAATGCTTTATTGGTATTTCTCCAATTATTTGGATATCTTCTAATCTTTGTATAATTTTATCTATGTCTGTTTTAGATTTTATGTCTCTATACCAATTTGGTGATAATGATTGTAAACTAATACACTCTATGCATGAGTGTTCTACATGATATTCTTCTATATTTTCACCTAACTCTTCATCTATATAATTATCAATGATACATTCCTCAAAATTTTGGAGTTCTTCATTATTATTAACTGAATTAGAATTTATAGTTTTTCTTACTTCTGTTATGTATGGAATATTATCTTGATGAGGAATAAATGTAATTCCTTGCTCATGTATTATTGTAGTTTGTAGGGAGAATTGCAAAAATCTTAAACCTAATATCATATCATCATGTATCATAGATAGGTCTCTTATTGTAATTTCATCCAAAATGTATTTTGTATTATTTATTTGTATCTCAATGTTGTAAGCTAATTGATTATGAAGCTTTTTTATTCCTGACATATCAGTTGATATATCTGCTTTATCTTGGTCTATTGTATGAACTATCTCTGGACATCTTACAAAATATTTGTCATGAATAATATTCTTTGTGCCACCAGTATCTACTAATGCTAATATTTTATAAGTGATAGTAGGTGTCAATTTTATTTTGACTGGAATTCTTATTCCTACAATTTCTTTAAATGGTAGCCTAACTATATATTTGCTTCCAAAATTTACTATAGCATCTTTTAATTGTATAGCCTTATCCTCTTTTTTATTGATAGTCATTTGATCTTTTAATTCAATACTACCACTAGCATCTTCTTTGTTCTTATTTATTTCTTTAAGTTCTATCATGCTTCTTAATTCTTCTAATTCTGCTTCTAAATTATTTATTCTATTTTCTAAATTTCTAACTCTGCTTACTAAAATTTTATCTTGTGCTTCTAATTCTATTTCTTGTCTCCATTTTTGATTAGATATTTTTAAACATGCTGCACATGCTTGTTTTAAACATATACTACATGTAAATCTATTATCTTGACTAGGATAATATATGCAAAAAGCGCATCTTATATTATAATCACCTCTTCCTTTTATCCAATTATGTTCACAATCTCCTTGATCCATTACTTCAGTTTTAACTTCTTCATTTGTAGTTTTTATTTCTAAAGCTTCCATGACATTTTCTAAGTTATGCCATTCTACATCATCTAGAGATTCTATATATTATTTGTATTGTTGAGAATTATTTTTTTCTTCTTCACAAATTTCTGATAAGTTCATATCATTCATTTCACCTTGTTCTTCTTCAAATTTATGCTTATTATTATGTGATTGTATAATTTCATCAGCTCTAATTTCTTTCTTATCTAATTGCTTTATTTCATCTTCTTGTTTCTTTTTTATAATTGGATTTTTGAACTTATTATCATTTAGTTCTTCCCTGAGCCTAGCTAGCTTTCTTATAAAATATACTTCTTTTTCTCGAATAGCAGCCCATTCACATAGCATGGAAGTGTTATATTCATTTGGTATTTTCTTTAACTTCTGTTCATAAAATTGTATCTGACTAACTAAACTTTGCATATTAACCAAAATATAGCAAAACTAGAAAAATTCAAATTTAAAACAACCTGGCTCTGATACCACACAGGCAACAAAAATTCGGTAAATTGAAATTATTCAAAATTCGAGTGACTATTCACAGCACTATTGAAATTCAGCACTCACTATTCAAATTCAGGGAACTATTCAAAATAAGCGCTACTATTTAAATTAGGAATATGAACAGTGCAAGAGCACTCACCGAGAGTGACTCAGGCACCCACAAAATTTCAGCACTATACAAACACTATGCGAGCACTATCTTCACTTTTATGGGTGGATGCAGACGCAGGGTGTGTGAGTGGAGTGATTAATTAATTTGCATGCAAATGTTTACGTTGCCGGAGCGTCGCTTTGCAGACACTATTTGCAACAGTAATTATGTTTATTTAGTGAATATGTGCGTGAGTATGCAGGTTATGCGTGCGTATATTTCTCAGGATCTTTATATATATATATATATATATATATATGTATGTATGTATATATATATATGTATATGTATGTATATATATATGTATATGTATGTATGTATATATATATATAGTACCACTAATGGGAGCCCAGAGCTTCCCATAGCTATCGGAAGCCCCGGCCAACCCAACCAACCAGACGTGACTCAACTCCCACCTCCATCTCCCTCCCACGTGACACATGCATGCAAACTCACCTCTTCTTTTTAGTTTTTTCGCGATAATTCTTCGCACGAGGATCCGATTCACAAACGTTTTTCACCATAATATTCGTGACATTTTTATGCACATTTTGAGATCCATTGTGAATATATTTTTTTGAATTTTTTGATGACAGATTTGTATGACCCGGACAGCAGATTTGTATGACTACATGTTTATATGACCCAAACTGCAAGCTTGTATGATCCGGATTGCAGGTTTGTATGACCCGGACTGAAGGTTTGTATGACCCATGACGAGCATATAAATAATGAGCTGCTTGTTTTTTTTCTAGATTTCAAATTTGAATACAAGTGGACAGAACTGACACATGCTGGCTGATGCATCTGACACATGCCAGCTGATGCCTCTGACACATGCGGTCATATAAACCTGACACATGGAGCCATATAATTTGAAATTTGAATACAAGTGCACCAGGAACTCATCATTTTCGTTTAGTTTTTTCTTGATAAATCTTCACAAGAGGATTCAATTCACAAATGATTTTCAAAATAAGATTCGTGATATTTTTATGCACAATTTGAGATCCATTGTGAATATTTTTTTTGAATTCATAAATTTACATGAGCATAGATACCCATACGACAGGTTTGTATGATGCGGACGACATGTTTGTATTACCCAAACAACAGGTTCGTATGACCTGAGCTACATATTTCTATGACCTAGATGACATGTTTCTATGATTCGAACGATATGTTTCTATGACCGGCACGACATAGAAAACATGTCGTCCGGATCAAAGAAATTTGTCATCCGGATCATATAAAACCTATCTCCGGGTCATAGAAACCTACGTTTAGGTCATAGAAATGTATGTATTCGTGCATACAAACATACATAAACAAGCAGAAATCTATGAGCACGAGCAAATAAATGTTGAGCCGCTCATTTTTTCTAGATTTGAAATTTGAATACAAGTGGTCAGAAATGACACATGCCACCTGACACATGCAGTCATATAATACATCTGACGCATGCAGTCACAGAATTTGAAATTTGAAAACATGTGTTGGCAATCATATAAACAAGTGAGAACCATCATATAAACATGAAATTTGCATTCATACACAAAAGCAACATTTGAAATTTGAAATTAATCAAAGCTCATCACGTAATGTCTAACGTACCACACGACAAAATTCGGTGGTTGCATGCGTCAGGGTTATAAACATACATAAACGAGCATATAAACCTATGAGCACGAGAATATAAATATTGAGCTACTTGTTTTTTTAAATTGAAATGTGAATACAAGTGGACAGAAAATGACACATGCAGTCATATAAACCTGACGAATGCAACCACAAAGTTTGAATTTTGAATACAAGTGTTGGCGGTCATAGAAACAGGTTAGAACCATCATACAAACATACTGAAGACCATCATATAAACATAAAATTTACTTCCATGCACAAAATGTTTTAGATCTATGCAATTTCTATGCCCAAGGACCATAGAAAGCAGTGTTGCTAGTCATACAAATTAGTGACGACCATCGTATAAACATGTAATTTTAATGCACAAGAGTTTCGATGCTCAAACACAACCGCATATATGATCTCACAAATACAAACTCAGTCATTCAAATTAGTGAGGCCACGGCCACTCAAACTGCAACGAACACACACGGACACACCAAGGCCACGGGTGATGCTGATCTGGTGCCGAATCGAGTGCATGACTGCACGGAGATCCATCGACATTCAATCTGCATGCAGCAATAAAATTAAGGATTTGTCAATTTTGGAGAAAGAAATAGAGGAATCAACGCAAAACTAATAAGGTATTTTCCTATTCCTACGCAGCACCACGCGGAATGTTTTCGTCCACCCCGCAGCTCGCCGGGGAGACTGCAGTGTGGATCAGAGCAGCGTCGTGGACCTTCAGGTTCTATCGCTGAGGGACGAGGAGTTACCTGCACGCAACCACGCCAAGATCCAGCAGCCGTTGGCGACCTGCTCGACCGGGACGTTGTTAGAAATAAACCACGTCATGTTCGCGCATGGCGTGTGTCCGGTCGAGTCGTCGATGACGCGTGTGTTCGAGCTCGCGTTTGTGGCCATCGTCTAGGTCGAGTCCGTCGTGTGTGCGACGAGTACGCAGAGTCCAGGGAGTACGTGCTACTTGATCTCGTGCGTTTTCAGGTTGAGTCTGTTAGCTTGTTAGTTGCATCGTGTGTGCGTGCATAGGTTCAGGCTAGTTAGTTAGCATGTGTTGGTCGATCTGTTGAGTAGCAGGTCCATGCACGAGTTCGTGCTTGTGTGTGTCGTGCGTGTGCTATTAGTTGCAGAGGTGGGCGAGTCGGAGGCCGGTGGCGGTAGAAGCGGAGGAGCGCATGCAAGGCTTGATCAACTGGAGACCGATTCTCTCGGGAGTATGTTGCTCAACGTGGAGACGGCCGGGTCACAGGAGAACGCGTACGTGTGCGTGATCAGCGGAGTGCATGGCGTGGGCGCTGCGCCGTGGAGAGGCTACAAAAGGCTATGTAACCCTGCGTGTAAATTTGTTCGAGTCCCTTTCAAGTTGAATACAAAGCCAACATACTGGCCGTCCGGCGGCCGGGGCGTTCGTCGCCAAGTTTCTATGTCTTCTGTGTCCTATCTTCTTCTTGCGTGCGTGCGTGAGAGTGAGTGATTAGGGGCTAGTTCCAACAGACGTGACCTCCGCCGCGGGCTCCCGCGCGGCCGCGTGGTGATCCACTACCACTCAGATTCGCCGCCTTGTGCTCGCGCTTTGCGCATGCCCCCGAGCAGATCAGGCGAGGCCTGCTTGCGGACCCTTGCAGCCTACCCCTGCCGTAGCGTACTAGGCCCCACCAGCCGCCGTCACCTGCTCCCCAGGGTCGCACGAGGTGTGGAGGTGGCCAGCGGCTGCTGCGTTGGTGCCGAATCGCGGTAGGGGAGGAGCCGGCGCCGCGTCGTCGGCAGCTTCGGCGGCCGGCCGGGGGCACCATGTCGCCGTTGGTGGCTCCGATTTGAACGAGGAGAGAGAAAATGGGAGCTTGAATGAGTATGAGAGAGAGGGTAAGGGAGGACCGGTTGCTTTTATCTTGTGATCTGTGTCACCGGTCAGGAAAAATGGGGGCCACATGCTGTGGTGTGTGAACACATGGAGCCATGGCGGGATGTAGGAGCGAGAGATGCTAGTTCGGTTGAACCAGACGTGGTTGGGTTGAGTGGGGCTTTCAATAGGAATTAGAAGCCCTAGGCTCCTTTTATATACATATACATATACATATATATATATATACATATATATATACATATATATATACATATATATATACATATATATATACATATATATATACATATATATATACATATATATATACATATATGGCGAGGCTAAAATGCAACAAGGTGCAACTGCTACCTGCAATGCACAGATCCTATTTTGCTTCCGGCCATCCGGCCCAAAAGCCCACCGCGCATCTCCCACCCGCGCCATCATTAATCCCGGTCAAATCTGTTGTTCGTCCCCATCCTCCCATTCTTCTCTCTTTCTCCCCCGGATGGCGAGGCCGGCATTTCAAAAAAAAAAAAGACGGAGAGGCCGGAGCCGAGCTTCCCCGCGGGAGCAGTCGGAGGCAAACTCCCTCCAGCAGGGTGCGGCGGCGCGCGGGCCAGGGGCTCTGCTGGGAGCGCGCGGCGCGGGGCCGGGGTCGCGGCCGGCCGTGCGGTGCTTCTACGTCGGGTAGCGCCGGCGCTGGTGGCGCTCCGCTATGGGCGGCGGCGCGGGGCCGTGCTGGGTCCAGCCGCACGGAGCTTCCCACTTCCCAGCACCGCCCATCGCCGTCGGGGGCAAGCTCCATGGCTGCTTCTCTAACCAGCTCCTACTTAGCAGGAGGTGCATCTCGGCTGCGACTCGTGCAGCTGCGGTGACCTCTCGCGGGCGAAGGCACCGACAGCCCCACGCTGGCTCCGACGAGCTTGCTTGTGCGGTGGTGTACGGGGAAGCAGAGCGTCTCAGCTGTAGCCTGCAGGTGCGGGTTCCTCCGAGCTCACATGAGCGGTGGCGTGCCGGGCGGAGCATAGCAATGCAGCTCGGCTTGGGGAGTGCTTTGTGCGCAACGCGCGGCCACATGAGGAGTGGTTCCGGTGGTCGGTGGAGCCTCACCGGCATACTGACGCGAGACGAGGTGGGGCTTGGCTGGTGCCGCGCCAGCATGCAGGTAGCACCTAGCAGCGCAAGGTGGAGCTCGTCAGTCGCCATCCACAGGAAGCAGTCAAGCGTGCGTGATGTCTCTTTTCTTGCTCTCCCTTCTCTTAAATTGCTCGCATGCTCTTTGTGTTCGATGAAATGCTTCAATGAATTCGTTGCGCACATCATAATTGCAACAACTCGCATCGTGCAGTTGCAACTAAAATAATAACCTAATTACAATCAAAGCAGAGTGCAATCGGTAATGCAAGTACTCGCATCCTCCGGTTGCAATTAGAATTATCAACTAGAATAATAACCTAATTACCTAATTACTTCCCTGATCCAAGCGACTGAGTAATGCCGTCACACCAAAGTTACTATATAATTACTTGGCTTTAGTCTTCTTGTTTTTTTTTCACGAGCAGCACTGATCTATTCATATACAAAGTTTGCAAAAAGTTTGCCTTCATGCTGGTTGCAGCATCGGGGGAAAGCATAGGGTGGATGATGGTTGCAACTTGCAACTACGATTACATCCCAGTTACAACTCTAAAGATACACTGGTTACAACTTGAATGATACATAGGTTGGAACTCGTCAAAAAAAAGCACTTTAGTTACAACCACGAAAAAGGATTCAGTTGCAACTCGTCAAGAAAGCCAAATGATTGCAATATTTGAAAGCCAAGTGATTGCAACTACATTAGTAAAATCATGTACACAGTCACTTGGGACGCTACCCCAGTTACAACTAGAGTAATTGCAACTAGTCAAGTCCTCCAAATTACAAGTAGGATAATAATCCATTTACAGCTACATTAGTAAAGCATGTACACACTGTCACCTGGGATGCTAATCTAGTTACAACTAAAGTAATTGCAACTAGTCAAGTTCTCCAATTACAACTAGAGCAATAGCTAGTTACAATTAAGTTAGGAAGCAATAGTCTTCGATCTGCTATTTGAAGCATGCCAGTCGCCTCCTGATTGCATATAAATTGCAGACAAATTTTTGGCCAATACAAACTCCACAAATAATCAGTCACATTTGTAGATGCTTAAAAAAATCAGTCACATTTGTATGGTTTCCATTCATTAGTTCCAATTGTACTCATTTGGGGAGTTTTCTAGTTGTGAGACTATGACAGACTCCCCAAATGATCCGTCATCCAGCATCCTCTGAAGTCTGAACTTTGAAGCCGTGTTGCTGTTATTCTATCAATAACACATGATGCTGATCGAAGCCTAGAACACATGATGCTCTCATGATCCAATTCAGAGCTGAGCCCTGGCCTGGCTTGTTGAAGCACTCTGCAAATGAAAATCATTACCAAAACAACAAATATTGTCAGAAAGCATGTGTGAAATCTCCGTGGCAAAGCTGAAGTGGGGTTTCTGAAGAACGGGAGTGCACTATCCCAGACACATTGTTCTCACCAGAGGGGCGACACCTCCTGCTCCTCTCTCGGACAGGTAGGAGCACGGCCTGAAGAACTGGCCGTACTTCCTCTCCCACTCCAACAGCTTGGCATGGATGCACTCTGCGCCGATGGAGTCTGCCCAGTACATGATGCCACCCCTAGTTACGCCATCAGCCCGAGTGAGATTGAGGCATGACAAGTTTTTTTTGCATATTGTTGGAGCCAGAGCCCGGTGATAAGAAACAGACCGGTATGATGAGAACCCTATGCCGAAGATCGAGGCGATGTCAAGGTCGGAGGCCTTGTCAGCGATGCCCTCCTCGAGGACATGGCAGGTCTCATTGATGACCGGGAAGAGCACCATCTCCACTATGTCCTTGTCCTCGAGCTTCAATAGCTGACATCCGTTGCAGAAAGCTTAGCTGTTAGAAGTAGTGGTTATTGATGCATTATTTAGGGAGAGATAAAAGCCTACATTTTTGCAAACAAAGCATGTTTCTGAAGCTAGGCGCAAACCTCAGGATCTGTCGAGGCTCCATCTGTACTGTTCAGTTTCTCGACATTCTTCATGGTATCTGGATCAGGGATTACCTTCCTCCTGCCGAACCTGGATCAAGGAGAAAAGTAAATTAGTTGAGATTTTGATACAATTTAAACTTTTCAACAATCATTGTCTAAACGTGTATGCCCAACCTGAATGGACCCACCGACATCCCAAATTCGGTACAGGCACGATCGATCTTGCAAAGTTCCAAGCCATGATCAAACAGAAAGAGTGCTTGCTGATTGTAGGGAAAGAGCATCCGGTTGACCGCAAAGCCAGCACAGTTCCTGACCACGATCGGTGTTTTCTTGATCTTCTTCCTCACATCGAGCAAGTCGATAACAGCTTGTTGCTCCACAAAATTTGTCTGCAATTAGCAAGGAATTTGTCTGCTATGTTATAGCTGCCGTATCAATTGCAAACAGTTGTCAAGCCAGTTGCATAAATGAAAAACTGATTATTAGCAGCTTATCTTGAGGTTGCCATATTCGATAACACCTTTTGGGGGCATCTCCCCTACATTCCAACATTAATATCCTATCGATAGTCTTTGTGTCCAAGATAGAACACCGGGGCAAAGTGAATGAGTTTAAATCTAACCCATGCTGAAGGTTGCAACATATAAAACCGCATGTAAAAATAAATTAATTAAACCGGACCAGATTGCAACTGTGTTGGTGAGCCAGTTGCAACAAAAACAAATGTGAGGTCAAGAGAAAGACAATTGAATTTGAACTGAGCTAAGGGCCGAATTACTACTGGAGTCATAAGCCAATTGCAACAAAAAAGCTGAAACAAAATCGCTAGTTTGTTTTGCTGCATTATTTCCAATAATAAAGTTACTGAACATGAATTGCTTGGTTGCTGAGTTAATTGCTCAAATTACTGAACAATTAAATTTACAGAAAAACAAAGTATAAAAAGGTGACGTTTTGTAACTAAAGCAATGTGAAGGACAACACAATAATGTTTAGATAAAAAATCAGTATGAAACTATTTGCCACAAGAAGTGAAGACCAATTACTACTATCAATATGGCACAGTTGCAGAAACAAAATATATTTAAAAAAAGAATTGCATGGACACAAAATACCATCGTGAAAAAAAACAGACAAAACATATCAGAAAGATCCTGCAGCCTGTGAGAGGTGCATTGACGCCCTTAAGCATGAAATTCTTTCTATACAAAGGTGCAGCTTTGCTAAGATTCTCCACTATTGGTTTTGTGAGAGTCTAACATGAATAAATTTTAGCACCGATAATGTGGGGAAGAGACTAATCATTAGGAATATGGATGGGAATGGACAGACATGGACCTGGCCTTGGACGTGTCCACCATGGCCTTAAGGCCAAGTTGTAAGGCCATGGGCCGACCCAAAATCAGAGTTTTTGAAGATGGAGCCATGGATATGGATTTGGTGCTCACCAGTGTGCAGCGTGTAGGCCTGGGGAGACGCCTCCTCGTGTTCCCTCCCTTCGAGATCCGATGTAGTGCTTTCCGACATCATGGAGTATTTCCTAAGAATATATTGTGCATGAATTAATCAGAATTAAAAGAAATGAACCATCATGACGCTAACAAGAATCAGTTACAATAGCTGACGCTAAAACATGTCAAAGAAATGCAAGGTGCATGAAAATCAACATCTAGTTGCAGTTTATAACGTTCTAGAACTGCATTAAAGTATAGAACAGGTGCATGCATGAACCAGCATCTAGTAGCATTTCATGATGTCAACAAAGCCACCTTAAAATATATAATGTGCATGCATCAATTAGTAAAAAGGAAAAATTTGCAGAGGAATGGTGAAATGGGCATCTCCGTCAACACTTCAAGAGTCTGACATCACGACCTTCAGCTGAACAATACAGCTCATAAGTGAGCTGCAGCGATGAGGCATGAAACGATAGTACCGTAAGCAAACTATGAATGCACTGCTAAAATCAAAAGCTCCAAGGCCCCAAGGACTCCCGCACGTGGGCCGTGCGTCTCCAGCCCGCAGGACTCCCGCACGTGGGCTGTGCGTCTCCACCTGAGCCCCCCGCGGCGTGCCTCTATCTGGTCATCATCGTCAGGCTCTAATTGCAACATGGGTGCTGATCGGTTGCAGTATGATATATCTACTCATTGCAACTTTTATTCTGAAAATCCCAGGTGCACTCAGTACGCATGACGACATGCATGCATGCAGAGAATCTTGATTCAAATCGAAAAATGCAAAAATCTTACAAACCGTAGTTCCAAATTCAAATCAGTTTGCATCAGATTGTTTGAAAAAATGTGCTTAACAAAACAAGATATGTGAAGATTATATTTGGTGAACTTTTTTTTTACTATCTAATTGCAACTTGGTTGCAGTATGAGTTACCATCACACGTACAACACAATTGCAACTTGTCTGTAGCCTAGTTAGCACTTATTGAGACCAGTTACTACTAGTTGCAATCCATCTACTGGGTGGAGGACAAGCCACACGATCAGCACCATGAGGAGGGATCAGCACCATGAGGGCTGAAGGTGACAAAAAAAAAGGAAAGCCAAACTAAAGGGGCCCACCAGATGCATGCACTCTTGTACTCCACCAGAAAAAGCAGGGATATTTTTTTGGTATGATATCTCATGGAATCGTATACTAAAAATAGTAGAAATGCTTAGGATGCAACTGGTTGGAACCCCAAATTACATTGATCTTGTTACAATTGGAGAAATTGCAACTGGTTGGGAGCTCCAATTGCAAATTATGACAACAGTCCAGTTATAACAAAAGTAATAAGCTAGTTACTATGTGTTGAAAAACCCACTTACAACTAGATAATAATCCAATTACAACTACGATTACTTCCCAATTACGACTCTAAAGATACAGTGGTTGCAACTCGTAAAAACTTATAACCTGGTATGCTTGGGTCTTAGTTCTTAGAACAATCACAACCGGTCGCACCGTCAATTACACCCGGTCGCACCGTCAATTACAACTAGGAAATCACTCAATTGAATCTAGGACAACTAAAATAGAAATCTATGCGCACCATAGTTGCTACTGGGGCAATAATCTAGTTATAACCACACCAAATTGCAACTGGGACGGGCCTCCAATTACAACTAGAACAATAATCTAATTAAAAAATAAATTGCAGAATTATGTCACGCACCAATTACAACACGTGATAAAGTATGGTTGCAACTAAGATCCTGTTCCATTTTCAAACTCTTGGGGGCACTAGTTGCAACATCCCGGTTCAACACTGTCATAGTAACAGCACAACTAGTTCTTCCATGTTATAATTAAGAGTAATCACGTTATAACCTACCATTTCCTAACTATATATGCTTTTCAAATAGTTATAACCAGATTTACTTGGAACGAGTTCTCACTCACCTCGTGTCGAGCCATACCTTCAGGCTTCAGCACTGTAGGAGTCGACATTACGACCTCCAGCTACACAATACAACACTCAATGATGTGATGAAAAATGACAATAACGTAACTAGGTAAGCAAACCATGAATGCACAAGAACTAAAAAGCCCCAAGGATTGCAGCAGTAACAGAAAGCTGAGCAAGAAAGAAACATCGGTGGCGCGAACATACAGTGAGAGCACCGGCCGTGGGCCAGTTGCGACAAAGAAAACTAAACCAATTACGACTGGTGCCATGAGCCAGTTACAACAAAGAAACTAAACCAATTTCTACTAGCTACATAATCCGACTAGAGCACCATAGTACATAAAGGTTCATAATCAAGCATGAAGGACCAGCCAAGACATAACATGAAATTAGCATAAACAAAAATATGTGAAAGCAAATGACTCATCAACATGTGAAGGTTCATAGTTAGGTAGGGATGCACAATACAGATCATTTGTATAGAATCAACATGCAATATTATTTTCTACCTACAATACTCTTCCAAGAGCCTGTGAAAGGTCTCGTATCATCAGAAGTGGCGGGTATCATACACCTCATTCACAAAAAGAGCTATGAAAAAAGAATAATAGGAAAACTAACCCCTGCTGCATGTGAATTGTCCGCGCCCTGAGAACTTGAGCCACCCCCCATTTGACAAACACTGCCATTTGCATTAAAAAAGAGAGAGATTAAAACCCACACACTAACAACAAAAATGAGGAAAAAAGCTGCATATAAATAACATGTGGGTCCACACAACATGAAAAAATAAACATGCAGCTGAAACCAATTGCAACAATGCCTGCACTGCAATTGCTAGTCTAGTGGTGAGCCAATTTGTAACATCAAATTGCTAGTACTGAAATTAAAATAAACATAAGGCCAATTGCAAACCATGTGATCACCGAACTGCAAACATGAAGGCAGTGCAATTGCCAGGCATACAGAAAATACTGAAATGGCAAGTCGTCGTCGTAGATCCACACGCCGGGAGCCTTGAGCACGGTCACCGCCACCGGATCTGAGCTAGAAGTGGCCACCGCCCTGCTTCTCCCGCCGTGAAGGTCCCGTGCGCCGCCGCAGAGCCACCCGCCCGCCGCGGCTCGCTTGCGGAGGGAGCAGGGGCCTCGCCGCCGTGGGAGCTTGAGAGGAGACGAAGGGGAGGGTGCGGAGCCCGGGGAGAGGAGGCCTGCCACCGGGAAGAAGGCCCCGTCTCCCGCGTCGCCGTGCTGGCCCCCTCCTTCCTCGTCGACCGCGCCGGACTCCTTGGGACCATGCTTCTCCACCTTGGCCGCCGGAGACGGCTCGAGGGGCCGTGGAGGCACCGGCGTTGCGCGTCGAGGAGGATGGCATCCTGCAGCGGCTCCCCACGAGGAGCGTCGCCCTGGTGGCTCGAGCGTCGCCGCTCCCTGCGGATCGAGCTCGTCGCGACCTGGTACTGGCGTCCGCGTCGCCCCGCAAGCGGCGCTGCTCCCCATCACGCCGCAGGGAAAACGAGAGAGAAGGGGAAAAAGGGCGGGGTGCGAATGGAAATTGGGAAGCAACAGAGTGGAAGGGATAAGGTGGAGGTGAGGTAGTGGGAGGGGTGCGGGTGCGCGCCAGGTTAGTTGGCTGGTTGGGTCGGGTCACCGAATTAGGCGTGCCAGTAGGCCTGGGTGTATTTCTTATAGAAAATGCACCCAGGTGTATAATATACATACATACATACATACATACATACATACATACATACATACATACATACATAAATACATACATACATACATAAATACATACATACATACATACATACATACATACATACATACATACATACATACATACATACATACATACATACATACATACATACATACATACATACATACACACATATATATATGTATATATATACATATATATATCTATATATATATATATACATATATATATATATATATATATATATATATATATATATATATATATATATATATATATATATATATATATATATATATATATATATATATATGACGAGTTTTTTCTACTCCCAGGAGTAACTACTCCCATATTTGTATCTCACAAAACTATAGGGTATTTTTGCATACTTGAGGTTTCTAAAATAAGTATGTACACATACTTAATTTTCAAAAGTGGTATGTGGACATACCCATTTTTTATATATGAGAAAACACATAGTTTGTGAACATACTCCTTTTTCTATAAAGGAAATAACATATATCACAATGTGCAAAAAACTACGAGTTCCACTGAGATTTTTTTATGGTTATCACTTTGATAAATCTTATTTTAGGTATGTTTACATACTCCAATTGATAAATGGGTATGTACACATATGCAAAGTGGTATTTTGAACGTGGGAGTAACTACACCTGGGAGTAGATTGGATTTATCTTTTATATATATATATATATATATATATATATATATATGGAAAAATCTATTTTACACGCGCGTGTAGTTATTTTTACTATGGAAATCGAAGACTCCTTGCGCTAACGGTTATCATTAGCTCAGATCCAACCCGTTAACCTAATTGCCAGTTGTCCGCTACTTTTTCGGATCCAGATCCACTGACCATCCACACATGAGACTATTTAATGGGCTCCAAATATCATTCGCGCCGGGATTTCATCGGGACAGCCGCCGCCAGCCTGCCACACGTCTGTTGTCGATATTCCAGCGAACATGCCCAAGCTCCACTGGCGCGCATGACCGTCGGGACATTCCTCGGTGGTCGATCCCTCTAATCTCAGCGGGCGGTATGGTGGAGTCCATGCGCTGGTATGTATCTCGTCGCCTTTTCTTCCACTAGTTACTTTTTTTTATAGTTCCAATCTGCATTCAATTTATTGTGTTGCCATCGGTAAATTCTAGATGCATGGAATGAATGAAGAGATCTCATATTTGGCTTAGACGAAGAGATGATATGCATTTTCGTTCTTTGAATCAATCTCACATGCATGGTTTTTCATTGCCGCAGTAGTTATGGTGACGATTGACGACGGCCGGATTGACAAGTTGCGGTCCATGCGTATGAGCGTATCCACGTATCCATCAACTCCATAGAAGGCGGCCATGCATTAGCTAGGAAGGATCGATCTCGTGATCTCGTCCAGCCACCATGCAAGACGCGGCGGTCTCCTCTGGCAACCATCCAAGACGCGGCGGGCAAATCATCAGACGTTCTGAATGAATAGAGATTATAGTTAGCATAGTAGCAGATGTATGCATTCATTCTTATTTTTCTGGAGTATGTAGTCATACGTGCTAAATTAGATCTCATCGATGTATGTCCTCATACGTGTATATAACTCAGAAACTCACACACTACTGTTATCTTACTGATACTCAATTGGTAAGATAAGTATGCACTCATACTTTTTAAAATGAAGGTATGTACTCATACTTGCTCCCAAAAAAAGTATGTACTCATACACCACTCGAACATGTAACTTTTTTAGTCGAGTATACTGTATACAAACATACACCCAGTAAACAAGAATATCTTCAGTATTTATAACTATGTATGATATTAGAAAAAATAACAAATAGCTCCAAATATACTCTACTATACTCCTAACATGCATGTATGTAGTGATACATCCGATCTCATCCATGCATGGCTGCATGCATGGATCGTGCCAAGAATATAGCATGCGGCCCGAGAATGTATCTAGTGCTCCCACCCTCTCATGTACTCCCATGCTCCTCTAATTAATAACTCATAACAAATATCATGAAAAATACAATGAAAAATATGAATGGATGAAGAACACAATGATTCATGTTCGTACAAAGTTTCAAGTTGAACAAAAATTTGTGCAAAGAGAAATAAAAAATACAAATTCAGCATGCTAACGGGTCGGATGCATTATTCATCTGGACCCGCAAACCCTCATGTATTCATATGTAGATTTGTCTTTTTTGTTTTTCCATGCACAAATTCTTGTTGAATCTGAAACTTTTCATGAACATACTTCATTATATTATGTACCCATTTATATTTTTAGTTGATTTTTTCATGCATTTTTAGTGAACTATTAATCACGGGAGCATGGGAGTATACGAGAGTGTGGGAGCACATGATACGTTCTCCATGCGGCCCAACTAACACCGGATTATTCCAATATTATTTAATTAATTTTCTTTTACTCCTACGGCTGTAAAAACTAATGAACCCACTAACCCCCGTTTAGCACATAGGAGTAGTTACACATAGGTGTAGAAAAAACTCGTCATATATATATATACGGGAGTAGTTACACACACGGGAGGAATTGAATTATATATGAACTCGGTTCCTGGCAATTGGTGCAGTTATTGTTTATGATCTCGTACGTGCCTTGCTGGGTGATGCATGTCATTGAGTATAGTTTGCCTTTGATTTATTAGACAGCTCCCAGCTCCCAACTCGAATTAGCGTTGACGGCATTCCATTGTCGTTTCGAAGAAACCTATTGAAAGAGGTCAAAGAGTCCGCCTCCTCCAAGATGGACACCAGGAGCTGAGCTGGTCGAAGGAATGCAATTTATAATTATGTTTGAACGAAGGTCTTTTACGGTACACAATACGACTAAATGGTAGTACGGTAGTATTATCGATTTTTCGGTTTCTTTCTATGGGTAAAATAGTAATTTGCTTGATGTATATTATTTAGAAAAAAATTCTCTGCTCCTCATCCGTGCCACCGCCGCCTGGGAGATCATATATTACATTGAGTAAAATACATCGGAGGTCCATCAACTTGTAAGGAGGTGTCACTTAGGTCCATCAACTCTCAAAATGCATTTCTGGGTTCATGAACTTGTTGAGTCATTCACCGCAGGTCCATAACTGACCACATATGCTTGTATTGGTGACATGACATGTTGACTTGCCTCAAGAAGCATCTTCTAGCTGAGGCATTTCAACGAGTAGGTTACAAATGGGCGACACATATACTTAGACATTCCTTGGGTTGAATAACGGTAGCCTCCTCACGTGTATAATAGGAGAGTAGGCTGCTGCCATTTAGCTCCGAAAATATCAAGCATGTGTCACTCATAAGTTGCTCGATAAAATGCCTCAATTAGGATATGCTTCTTCTAGCCAAATCATCATGTCATGTCACCAGTAGAAGGATATGTGGACAGTTATGGACCTACGGTGAATGACTCAACAAGTTTATGGACCTAAAAATGCATTTTCAAAGTTGATGGACCTAAGTGACATCTTCTTACAAGTTGATGGACCTCCGGTGCATTTTACTCTATTACATTTCATATACTGTATTACAATAATGTTATTTTTAAATTTTCCAATAATACTTCTATACTACCTATACGACCTGTGAATATTACTGTACTACAGCTAAAAAATTGGTAGTACAGAATTAATCTCAACCGTCCGATCCTTACATATAGGTCCTTTTCTGTTACCTATGAGTCCTTTTCAATCTGTAGTACAGGGTCGTATTGTGTACCGTAAAAGACCTCACGAACGAATCAAAATATTATTGTGTTGGCACACTAGTACAGAATGATTTCACAGATAGATGCCACATTTCAACTCAGTCAAATCGTCTCAACTCTGAAGTTGCCAGCTGATCCATTCAGATGTGTTCACCAGTCTCACTCAAATAAAAAGAAATTACAGTCCAATTGCCCAAAACGTCACGCAGGATCATAAACAATAACGGCAGTAACCAATTTCACACTTACAATCCGTCCATATATAGAGCAGCCCTTGCAGCTCAATCTCACAACAAACAGCAAAAACAATCACCACTACAGGTGCTCCACAAATGGCAACCAGATCATCGCTGGTGCCACTGCTGCTCATTGCAGTAGCGCTTGCGCAGATTGTTGGGTCACAAGCTGGCAGTATTTCCATATACTGGGGTCAGAATGGTAACGAGGGCACACTGGCCGACACCTGTGCAAGCGGCAACTACAAGTTTGTCAACTTGGCATTCCTCGTAACCTTTGGCAATGGCCAGACACCAGAGCTCAACCTGGCAGGCCACTGTGACCCCACAAGTGGTGGCTGCACAAGCCTAAGCGACGACATCAAGTCATGCCAGAGCAATGGTGTCAAGGTCATGCTCTCCATCGGCGGAGCTTCTGGTAGCTACTACCTTTCCTCAGCCGCGGATGCCAAGGATGTTGCCACATACTTGTGGAACAATTTCTTAGGGGGTCAGTCATCTTCTCGCCCCTTGGGTGATGCGGTCCTTGATGGCATAGACTTTGACATTGAGGGCGGCACCACCCAGCACTGGGATGATCTTGCTAGATACTTGAAAGGGTACAGCAACTCTGGCAGGAGGGTGTACCTGACTGCTGCACCTCAATGCCCGTTTCCGGACGCCTATGTCGGTGGTGCACTCAACACCGGTCTGTTTGACTACGTCTGGGTGCAGTTCTACAACAACTATTGCGAGTACAGCTCAGGCAGCACCACTGATCTCACTGCTGCATGGAAGCAGTGGCTGTCGATTCCGGCGAAGCAGATCTTTCTTGGCCTCCCGGCTTCGCCTGAGGCAGCTGGGAGTGGGTTTATACCAGCTGATGACCTCAAGTCTCAGGTACTTCCGTTGATCAAGAGCTCAGGCAAATATGGAGGGATCATGCTTTGGTCCAAGTACTACGATGACCAGGATAACTACAGTTCTTCAGTGAAGAGTGATGTTTAGAAAATGTATGCGTGTGCTATATTATGTTTTCGATTGTGATGTGTGACTGTTTGAGTGTGATGGCGTGACTTTTCATTCTCTTGCTCTATGCAATAAGTGTCTTGTTTTAAAGAGATTTGTGCAGTTGTAGATATTTGTGAATTCCAGATGGTTTGGACGGAGCCACAGATTATTGTATTTTGTTTCATATTAAGTGAAACATGAGATATTCTCAGTACTAGCAGGCCACCTTGATTATTAAAAAATCTCAAAAATCATCCTGTGTGATTAAGATTGCCGAGAAAGCAAGGTTGTGCTTAAAACACACATGGAGAGCAAAATATTTAATCTATTTGAACTATTTAAAAAGACTGACTGCTACTAATTGGTATCCATTTAGCTAAATGTATCTTAGTGTGTAAGGTTAATGTGAAAGATCGGCAAAATATACGAGAGTTTGCAAGGAATAGGTTAACATAAAATATATTAGAGTTGTTTACTTAGTCAAGATGGCACATGGACACCGTTTGCTCATGCGTATCCTCTTCTTCATCTTCCTCTTCCCATCTGCTCTTGGCCAGTGGCTCGCCGGTGCCATGGACCACGCGCCGCTCTTCTCGGGCCGCATCAAGGCCGTTGCTGCCGTTCTGCTTCCATCACACGCCTTCTTCCCTGCGCGCCCGACACCCAGCAGAGCAGGCTTGCTCCGGCTGCTTGGTGCTCTACCTTGGCTCCCCAGGCCGTCAGAGGAACATGAGGCAAAAATCACAACAACTTTGGGTGTGTTTGATTGAGTTGTGGTTTTTTAAAAAGTAGCAGCGAGCTGTGGAAAAGAAATAGTGCATAAGCAACAATGGTAAAAGTAGAAGACCGTTCGGTAAAACAGTTGTGACTCTTGAAAACACTTACAAGCAGACCCTATTTAGTCAGTCGAGGTGGCACATGGACACCGTTTGCTCAATCTTATCCTCTTCTTCATCTTCCTTTGCCCGTCAGCTCTTGGCCGGTGGCTCGCCGGTGCCATGGACCACGCGCCACTCTCCTCGGGCCACATCAAGGTTGTTGCCGCCGTTCTGCTTCCATCAGTCGCCTTCTTCCCTGGGCGCCCGACGCCTCGCAGAGCAGGCTCGCTCCGGCCCTGGCAGTTGCTTGGTGCTCTACCTCGGCTCCCCGGACCGTCCGAGGAACATGAGGCAAAAATCACAGTAGTAAGAGTGTGTTATTGAGTTGTGATTTTTGAAAAAGTAGCTGTGAGATGTGGAAAAGCAACAGTGCATAAGCAACAATGATAAAAGTAGAAGACTATTTGGTGAAACAGTTGTGACTTTTGAAAACATAGCATAGATGCACGTGCGACACACACGTATTTTGAATATCACATATTAAAAGAATTGTTTACATTATAATTTTATTTCATGACAACGATGTAGATGTATACTTCTGATAAATATATTATTTATTCAATCATGCACATTGAAATTATTCAGTAATAAAAACCTAACTTATTCCATAATGATCTTTCTCTGCTTGGATCATTGGTAAACTTTTCATACTATCGTACTTTAATATTTTTATTATTTTATAATATTTTCTTGCTAAGAATATATTTATTCTCTTGCGTCTCACACTGTACATGACTATCTTTTTTTCACGTCACATGTTTGTCTTCATAGATGTCTTTATTAGAGAGATTTTTTTTGATAGGGACCAAGGGAATGAGATGGATGATGATTTCACCATTAACAACAGTAAATGGATCCCACGTGTCATTAAAAACAAGACCCCACATGTCATCCTCTGTCCAATAGTTTTCTTTGGAGAAATGTATATGTACACTTTGGATCTTTATGAATCATGAGTAAACTTGAGAATCTATAGATCCTTCTTGGCATGTTCTTGGGTAGATACAAATATGATTACAAATTTTGAATGAACTTTAAAGATAGTATATTATGCTGTTTTGAACTGCTGGCAACTGCAAATTTTTCCAAGTCTGGAAATTGAGCCATTTATGATTTAACAGTTCTTAAAATACAATTTTGGAGAGATACTCAACAAACTCATGATCAAAAAGTGACCCGACTGAATCTATATCCTTTGGACCACATTTCACATTAGAAGATGAACCTAGGGGAAGAGATTTGCGTATTACAAACTTCAAGCAAAGTTTGATCACAGAGCTGTTTACTCTGAACATACAACTGAAATTGGTTAAGTCTGAGATTCTGAATCAGATACACTTAGCAAAGTTTGAAACTCGATTTCGAAAAAATTTCTTATTGGACAGGGATATTATATGTGTAAAATGGAACCTTTAGACTATGGGTGACATAGTACAGCAGCTTGTGGACTTGTAAGAACGAAATTAACAATTTAGCCTTAAGCTCCAAGATGGTAAGTAATGCAGTCATTGACAGACCCTGAATTTTTCTTAGTCTGGTATGTTTGAAACTGTGATAATTCTCCACATTTGAGGCTGTTCAGAGAAGGATTTCATGTACAAATATTGATGGACTATAGGTTACTAATGATCTCTGATATTTGGAGAATATAGTAGTGGCCCCCTTAGTGGGTTTTTGGATTAATGACACACATTTAAGTAACTAATGATTTATCTAGTGTATGAGCAGGAATTGAAATTACATGGTGGCGTCATAATGTATTCGTTGATTATCCAAAAAGGAAGTGATGCTTATAGACGGATTCCATGAAGGCTTAATTAATTTTATATTTTGAGTTTGAGTTATAGGAATGCCGTACTATAAAGAGGGACATGAAATGTATCTTCTAAGAGTAGAAGAGGTGCTCTAGATGACTAACAAAACCCTATGAGAGACACCTTTGCACCAGCACATTCACGGTTTAACTTTTTGAGTGCTAACTCTGGAAGGTCGGAGACTCTGGGTTTTTTCTCGGATAATCCGGACATCCCGGATTCTCCGGACTAAGTCCGGATACTCCAGGTCTTAGAGCTCCTCCAATGGCTCTTTTTCTGGTGAAGGGGTATTTATACCCCTCCACCCCCTTCCTCTCTCTCTCTCTCTCTCTCCCGCCCAGTTCGACTGCAAACACTCAGACTTCACTCACTCCTCTCCTTTACTCCCCTTGGCCTTTGGTTCGTGAGATTTGTTGGGGATTCGAGGAGGGTTTGAGAGCAAGAGCTTGGAGAGTGCTAGTGAGCTGATTTCCCATCTCTTGAGCACCTCGTTGTTCGCTTGGTTGGTAACTTTTGTGTTTGTTACTCTTGGAGCTTTGAGCTCCTAGCCGGCTTGGCATTGCATTGGAGCATCCTACAGTTTGTGGCTGCCCAAGGAAGTTTGTATTACCCCGTGATTGAGTAAGTAACTCTAGCTTGATCTTTGTGGTCGCTAGAGGGAGGAAAGTGACCTAGGTGTAAAGGTCCACCCTTCGTGGGTTCCTCAACGGAGACGTAGACCTCAAGGTGTGAGCTTGAACTCCGGTAACAAATCCTTGTGTCCCCTGTGATTGTTGCTTGATATTCTCTTGAGCATATATTTTAGTGTTTGTTGTCGATCTACTTTGTGACGAGGTTTCCTTGGTGTGCTGAGTGGTGGAACAGGCTTAGAACTTCTTAGAGAGTAACCTATTTTCGCAGATCTACATTTGAGCAAGTTTTAATTATGTTTCACCCTCGAAAGACCAAAGACTCTAGACATTTTCTCAGATACTCTAGACAGCTCGGAGTAAATATCCGGAGAGTCTGGATTTTGGACTGACAGCTGTTTAAAGTTTGTAATTTGTAGTTTCAACTATTCAACTCCCTCTAGTCAACATAATTGAGAGGATGCTATTTTTGCCAATGGCTCAAATGTTGCTCAAAAGAAATTGAACCCCAGACTTACTTAACTGACGAAACTGAATGACATAGACCATTCAATTCGTGCATTCAGAATAGCCGACGCAAGGAAGCCGCAGCCACTGCCGGCTTGGGCCGTAGCGACGCTCGCCGTGGGGGTGGAGCCCCTCCTCCTCCGCGCCTCACCTCGCCTCGCCACCGTCGCTCCTTGCCCGGTGGACGGTGTTGATGCAAAAAACGGAATAAAGTTCTTCAACGACAACACGTAACGGATCCCTGAGATGTAACAAGGCGTGCCAGCTGACCTGACCTATTGATCGGCACGGAAAGATAGGAAATGTTAGATTAATGGGTTAATCGGCTAGAGAGCCGATATGCCTTGCGATAGAACGTAATGGCCGGGAGTGGCCGATACGGGAACAGATCGGCTACATCGGTCGATATAAGCTATCAGCCATAAAACCGATTGGAAACATAGCATCATTGGGCTCTTGCTCCACCATGACTAGATCCATAAATCGACGAGTATTATCCTGACGTCTGCACTAGTGTATCTAGGTGTAACCACAGCGATGCGCCCGGTAGTCATAGCCTAGTAGAGCTGGTGGCAGGGTATCAGTTTAAGCCTCACAGACCGACGGATCTACTCACAGTGCTGCTCGAAACCAACAACACTCGAGGGATAGCGAAATTAAGATGCAGCATGCTATTAAATAATCTATCATCTATTATATGAGATTTAAATTAAACAGAGCACGCTAAACAGCAAGACGATAGATTAACTAAATATCAGCCGATGCAATCTTAACCAAGGCGGGATAACTGTGATTCTATCACATCTAGCAAGAGATCCTTACGAGATATGATAGAACCGATAACTGGTGAGTACCGTAGATCGAGGCGGAGGCGATGCGCCGTAAGTCGAAGATCCGCAGTACTTGGTTCCAAAAATTCCTCTGGACTTACCCCTTCGCCGGAGATCAAGATGATGCAGCCCCACATCAGGTGCCGAGGTTCCGTTAATGATTCAAAGTAAATACATTGCGAAAAGGTAAAAGGGTGGCGATGCGCCGAGTTGTATTGATTGAGATTGTTCTATTACAATGGCCGGGGGTATGTATTTATATCCCGGGCTCAAAGACTCCTATCCAGCTAGGACTATGACTCGTACAAGACTTGCCGAGTACACAATATCTAAACTAAAGGAAATATTAAGATACATGAACTCTAACTCCCTTTCTTTATAGAGTTCTTGCTAATTAGACCTCCTCCGATCCATCTGTAGCCGCATGTGTAATTAACTTGGACAGGACAATGAAAATCAACACACGTATCCTTGTCTTCTTCTCGCGTCATGCTTGGCCCCTTTCTTTATTGTAAATAGCTTTGTATGCATCCACGTACTTATTTTCCAATTAGATGAAGTCTTCTTTGTATTACAACTTTCAACTCGGTCCACTTGCCATATTTTATTCTTTCTTTATTCTACTCAACATTGCCTTCACGTACGTGATGCCTTGGCCAATGCCACAAGTGCTTGCCGATTGGTGTTGCCAATTTGCTCCTTTAGACACGCATGCTTCTTAATTAAATCAGCCACTTGCTTTGTCAATTCTTCCTAGTGAAGTTACGTCCTGTACTTGATAGCTCACAAGCAGCTCCTGCCGATTATGGCGGCCGATTCTCTTGTTGAATGATCTATTGGTCGATCTTGCCGATCACTACCAATCTCTCTCCTTCTGACGCCGGTCTCCATACGCGTCAAAAACGGTGTCAACACAAGCCCTCATTTTCGGAGTATGAAGGATTCATGCTTCGAAATTATAAATTCAAAGCCTCCATCTTTTGACCAATGCAAAACTGCTCCATGAACTTAATACCTCAATCCTTCCGGCGGTGCCCTTTCACAGCCGATATTTATCACAATATCTTGGCCAATATGAATAATTAAGATAACTCTACTTTTCCTGGCCAATCTCAATATTTTGTATTTGCAAAACTGGCTGATGCCAAACCTAGGACTCTTCAATTCTCCCTTTCAAACCCCCTAGATATTGACTGGTCTTGTAAGCGCAAACGCTGAAATCTTCCCCTGGATCAGATAAGCTTGGTGTTATTCCCTCGTTCCAGTAGGCTCATAGTGGCGTCGGTGATGGCGGCAACAAATCAGTTGCTCTGCATATGTCTCTGTATTTTCTCAACCGATGCATCCTCCTTTGTTTCCGTAGTTACTGCACTTTGAATCCTGGAGGTATGTTGGGGTTGCTAATGTTCTGAAACATAATCTCGTTGAGCTGGCCACGCAACCCCATACTTGAACAGCCTATGTACTGGCCGACATGTACTCGTCGAGAGATAATCCTTTTGATATGCTGCAATCGAGTAACTTCGTCGGCAACCTTTCAGACCGAAATCTCTAACCATTTAGCTATTCTGAACAAGTAAATGACATGCTGCAGGATGAGTTCTCTTGTATTGCAAATTATCATGGTGTTGACGGCTGTTAAGTGCTACTTTTACACCGTCAATACCTGCATAATATAATGGTAAAAGGATCATCAACACTAGAATAGGGCTTGATACTGATGATTTCCACAAGTGTTGGTGTTTCTAGCTTTTGTTGTAGAATGCACCGAAATACGTGCCAAATGGTACAGTTGAGAGCAAGAAGTCCAATGGATATTAAAGGACGTCATCATAAACAACCTCAAATGCCAATTTGGACTGCACCATTGCGACGGTCTCGTCGAGACAATCTAAATGGATATATCATTTGTCTACTTCGGAGTTCGGATGGGAAAGATATGCACAAGACAAGATCATACTCCCGATATCTTGTGAGCCGGTGGGACCCACACCAGACCACGTGGCGACGTGTGCCACATTGGATGCCATGTGTCCATGACACCTCATCAATCCATGTGAATCAACTCCCGACGAATCAGACATCACCACGTGTGCAGCACAAGGATCCAAGGGCCCACCAGGGACCCAAACCACCTCCAAACTCGGCATGCACCTAGAACCGTCATAAGGGCCCACATATCAGTCACCCAGAGAAAGAACAAGCCAGAAGGAGGTGGGCTAGGGTCGGCCGAACCAAGGTTCGGCCGAACCCTTTTTGCCACCGTTCGCCATCTGCTTCCATGTGATGCTTCCTGGTTGATCCCTTGCAACGTCCCGGGGTGGATTGGTGACATGGCGCCCGTTTATTGGCCGGTAGAAGGTCGGTTTGGTTCCTTTCCCTGGAAGCTAGAGAAGAGTGCATTGCAAGATTCCTCACCACGTGTCGCTCTCCTATTGGTGGCGCCCAAGGATGGCTGCACATCTTGGAGAGCATTTGGCCTCTTGGCAAGCCACCCCCTCCTCTATAAATAGGAGGGGAGGGGCTCCCATTTGAGACACACACTTCTCCTCCTCCTCTTCATTTTGGCCTTAGAGCCTCTCTCTTTAGGAGAGGAGAGCTCTTTGTATAGGATTAGTGCTAGGAAGTGAGGTGGGAGGCTTGGGGACATGTCATGTTCATGACATCTTCCTCAAGAACGATCCTCAGCGGTGCCTTTGTTCTTCATCTAGACTAAAGTGAGTATTTCGACATTTTCTATTTAGATTAAAGGAGTATGCATGCCTAGTTGCTTTGTTCTCGTGTTCTTTGTTTGTTCTTGATTTAGAGGCTTGTGTTCTTCGAACACAACCCTTTCGATCTAGTAGATTTAGATCATAAGTTTGCATCTAGTTTGCCAGCTTGTCTATTAGAGTAAAGTTGATGCTCCTGCATTTCTCTAGTTAGATCAAAGTGTCGTGATCTTGCATGAGTGATAGAGCATACCTTGAGCTAGTGCTAGTATCTCCCTCACAGATTCGTAGTAGTAGTCAGTGGTGTAGACGTGGTGTCTGGACCATAGGTTACCCTTCGAAGACCATGTACGTTCATAGCGTAGAGGTAGGCCGCAGTGGTGACAGCCTGTTGGACCCTTTGCAACCCTCTGCGTCGCGTACCGAGTTGGGCTCGTTGCCAGCACATTGGCCTCTCCCTAAAAAGTTAGGATGTGCCTAAGTTTAAGTTGTAGGGATAGCGTGGTCATTTGCCACCTCCGGTGAACTTCATATATATAGCAGAGAAGTAGATGGCATCTCTCTCTGGCTCTGGACTCGCTCTGGACTGCTTTTTTTCCCAGTATTTTCTTAGGCTAGACTCTTATACAGACTCTGACCTCTGGATGTATGGAAGCATTCGGCGTTGTGATTCGATCCCTCTCTTAGCTCTTTGTGATTTTCGTATCTTTTTCGGAGCTATTTTTCGTTGCCTTTGTTCTTCGCTTGATTCGTCGATTTGAGGGTGTTTCTTCTCAGATTTCCCCTTCTGCTTCCTTGTGTTTTCCACCACCGTCGTCTCTTGCCTTTGTCTTCGCACTCACCGCACACACCGCAGAGCTCGCCCCGCCTTCTCTCGCAAGCCAGGAGCGCCCACCGCCGCCACCACGGACGACGCGATGTCGAACTGGTCGTCCTCGACAGTGACCTGGTCCAAGCTCGACCGCCTCGCCTCCGACGGCTTGCTGCCACCGCTGACCACGACGGAAGAGTGGAAGGTGCCTGGGCTAGAGGGCAGCCCTCGGCCCCCGGCGGGGTACGTGGTCTCGTTCGTGCTGTTCCACGAGTGAGGCTTCTCCGTCCCGGCGGGACGGTTCATCCGCGCCGTGCTCGAGGAGTACGGCTTAGAGCTCCAAAATCTCAACCCAAACGGCATCCAGCAGATGGCGGCATTCAAGGCCTTGTGCGAAGGATACCTGGAGTAGGGAGCCCATTGGGACTTGTTCTGGTACTTCTACAAGTTCGTCGTCGTGAAGGACCACAACTCTGCGGCGGCCATCAGGTGTGCCGGTCTCCGCGGAAAGCAGGGGAGGATGGACGAGTACATCCCCACCTACTTGACCACCTCCAACAGCGGGTGGCATCGAGGGTGGTTCTACCTCAAGAATGACCTCCAGAATCCGCTGCCGGAGTACACCAACCGCTGGTACGATCGGGCACCGGCGAGGTGGAGCTACGGGCCGGAGAAGAAAGATCACCCCCGGTTCCTCGACAACACCCTCGCCGCCCTCTCAAGACTCCGCGACAACGGGGTGAACTTCATCACCCTGATCGGTGGCTACCACACCCGGGGGGTTGTGCCGCTCCGTCGCCGTGCGCTGCGCCTCTGGGAGATGACGGACGACCGGGCTCCCTTTGAGGGGACCGTGACCGCTCGTTTGTTGCCTTCGCTGGATGAGGTCCAGCGCCGAGTGACTCAGGCCACTGGAGTCACCTAGCTGTTCTGGCCGCCGCCGGGCGTGCTGCATATGCTCCCCTCTCCGGCCATTGTGGAGCTGGTACGTCTTCCCTCGACTTCCTTTTGATTTGTCTTTCGCGGTTGCGGGTGGTAATCGTCCTCGTGCTTGCGCAGATGAAGGATGTGCGCGTCCTCACCTCTTGTCCTCCGCTGGAGGAGGACCGGGCGATCACCTGGGAGACTGCCGCGCGGCAGCAGCAGCGAGGGGAACCCAGGAGGACCCACCAACAGTAGGAGATCGCGAAGCGGGAGAGGAACGAGAAACGCGCCTCGCGCTGGCGCAACGAGGAGAAGGATGTCTTTGATAACGAGGATCCCTCGTCAGCGCCGGCGGACACGGACGAGGATGAATCCCCGTTCAAGTGGACCGATGAGGAGACGGCGCCGTCCTCACGGCCGCGCGGCGGATCGATGCCCGCCCCGGTCGCAGCTGGCGCCAGTTCAAGCCGGCAGGCGCCCCCCTCCTCTTCCCGGGCTGACCAGCCCGGAACGAGCAGCCGTGTTCTTCGGCGGGATCGCTGCGAAAGCGGCAGGAGCTCTCCGCGGCACGGTGACTCCAGCCGCCATGAGCCGAGGCGCGACGGCCCGCGCTGCCATTCCTCGCACCGGAGGTCTCACTTGCCCTCCGCGCGCCCGTCTCGGGAGCCGCAGAGTGTGCCGACGGCTTCCCCGCCACCTGCAGCCCAGAGCGGGGAGGCGGCCCCGACCCAACGGCGGCTCGCGTCAGTCGTCGTTGCCAGAGGCGGGTCGACGCCACTCCCGACATCTGCTCCGTTGTCGGGGAGTAAGAGGGCGGCGTCCCCGCGCAAGCCCACGATCGGCTCCAAGCGGCCCCGTCGCGACGCAGAGGGGTGAGTTCCGAGTAGCGATTTTGCTTTGTGTTTCTAGTAGGTGCATTTTTGCTCGTCATCGTGACATTCTTCAAGATTCAGGGTGCCCGACCGCCGCACCATGAGGCCGGCGCCGATCAAGCGTCCCGCCGTCCTCCCTTCAGTCGGGGGCGGCAGCAGAAGAAGCAGTTGGGTCAAGGACCCAGGTGGCGGCCGTCCCCCCTCAGAGAACTGCGAGCCCGGCTTGCAGCGACCTGTCGATGGGGGCGATGGGTTTGGGGGGCGAGGCCCCTACTGAAGAAGCACTCTCGGCCCACACGGCTGAGTTGGCAAGGTGCCTGTCCGGGCCCAGGAGCAGGACCAGGAGAACCCTGCTCCCGAGGCGCGGGCGGGCGACGATTAACAGCCAGCCCCCGAGTCGTCGACGGGGGTGGGTAGTGATGCGCGGCCAACACCCGAGCCGTCAGCGGGGGCGGGCAATGATGCTGACGCCGAGCGGCCAGCCCCCGAGTCGCTGGAGGGGGCGACCGCGGCCGCTGCGGACCTCGAGACCCCAGCCCCCGAGTCGGCGGGGGGAACGGGGAGCACTATTGAGGTGGTGGTGATGGTCGACCGCGCCTCCGAGGATGCTTCTGCCGCGGCGGCGATCGTGGTGACCGAGGGGATAGTTCCTATCTCGTCGGTCACCGCATCGGATGCCACTCCAGCTGAGGTGATCGTCATCCCGGTGTCGCCTTCTCCGATCGCCTCTCCCGTCGGAACGATGGACGAGCAGATGCCTCCTCCGACCGTGGAGGTCGGGGAGAGCTCGGGGGTGCCGAGGTCGACTACCTCGACGGCGGAAGAGGAGGAGATGGGAGTCCTGCCGCTCTGGCTGGTGCCCGTGTCGCTGGTCCTGGCCTCAGGGGGCCCGGACCTCGACAACGACGCGGAGCTGGAGGCCCGCCGCCGTCTAGAGCGTGGCCCGCGTCTGAGTGAGATGGCGCTGCGCCAGTCAGAGCGGGCGATCAGGGACCTGATCCCCGCCTCGAGGGTGAGACGTTTTCTTCCTCTTCCTTTCTCATGCTTGTTTTTCCTTTTCTTCTTAGTCGTGTGATCCATGCGTGGTTTAGGAGCTTGTCGGGCGCTCCGAGGACAAGGTGCGGGCCTTTGAGGCACTCCGCGCGGAGAAGGTCCAGCTGGAGGCGCAGCTGGCTGCGGCTCGCCTTGCAGCGGCAGACAGCGAGGCCGGTCGATCAACGGAGTGCGCGTCCTTTGAGGTGAGGGCGAAGGCCGCTGAAGACCGTGTGGCTGCGGCGCAGGCGGAGAAAACCGCCTTGGAGGAGAGGCTGATCGCGGCGGAGCAAATGGCGGCGGAGATGCGTTCCAACGCTGAGGCTGCAGCTCGCACCGCTCATCAAGAGAAGGCGGACCTCGAGACCAGGGCGAGCTGGGCCGAGTCCGATCTCCAGGCGGCTCGTGAGATGGTGACGACGCTCGAGACCCAAGTCGGGAGCGTCACCGCCGAGAGGGGCCACCTTGAGAAAATTGCGCAAAAGCGCGAGAATGAGATCATCGGTGAGTACCTTACGATCTGTCCTCTCTAGTTTCTGCTTCCATGTGGTTTCTTGACTCGAGGCATCATCTTTCTTCTGGGGTGTACAGCTCTCCGCGTGGCCTGCACCGACTTGCAGAAGCAGGTTGTGGATCATGAGAGCGCCGCGACCACCCGCCTCGTCGAGAACCAGAAACTGGTGGAGCTGGTCAAGGAGGCCAATGAGAGGCTCAACAGTAAGAGCCGTGTCCTCGTCATCTTTTGCCTTTCTTGAATTGGCTCGTCATTTGCTGATATTGGTCTTCTCACTTTTCTCCAGAGGTCGTGACCGAGCTCGAGCAGGAGTGAAAATCACTCGCGGAGGCCCAGACCGAGACCAAGCAGCTGGAGACGATCCGCAATAGGATGGGAGCGGCCATCATCAAGATGTGCGACGAACTCAGTGTTCCTTCTGGCCACTTGAAGGACCGCTTGGAGATGGCTGCTGCGACAGCTCGTCAACAGTCGATGGATATGGCTAGTGACGCCATCCGCAAGGAGGTAGCCATCTTCTTGTCGCACTACCCCGACCTGGACAGGGCGCTACTTGGCCAGGGATGGTGCCCGGGCTACACCAACGAGCAGTATGACAGCATCGAAGAAGGCGCAGTCGACTTTGCCAAAGCTATGCTGGGTCATGCCCCTCATGACCTGGGCCTGCAAAGAAAAACCAAGTTGCCTCGCAGAGACTTTTAATCATGCCTGTAAAAACTTGTGGGCCAGATGTTTGTGGCAAACTCGTGGGTTGAGAACCCGCTTTTATTTCAGTTTTAGGCATTTTGATTGTTTGTTGCCCTTTTCTCGAGTAGTTGGAGTACCTGTGCGCCGAGTAGTGTGACTTAAAACTTTGCTGACGGTGTCTCGCTCCGTAGCCGCGGAGGCGTAGGAACTAGGCGACTCGACCGAGCTTAGTTTAGAAGCGTTACTACTCGAGCGGGCAGCCCCCGAGTACTTTGGAGAAAAAACAGGCATGCGTGTACATGTTTTTGCAAACAAGAAAACTCTTGAGAGTTTAAGACGGTTACTCGGAATCCCTTCGAAGGGGCGAGTGATCGATAACTTGAGGTCAGAAACTTTGCTTGTGGGTCTTTGTGCCGTAGCTGCAGGGGCGTAAGTACTCGGGGCCCAGATGAGCGCAGGTTCATGACCGCTAGAGTCGTCGTTCATCTCCCTTTAAGGAATGTGAGCGTACCGCAACGATCATACGAGAAACCATGGACGGTTTTTGATCGAAAAAGATTTCGCAACGCTTAGGGGAGGGGGGTCGTGGCCCCCCGGGTAGCCCCCGAGCCCATGGACAAGTCGGAGACTTGCCCATGGGATAAGACAAGCATAGAAGACATTTTACTCGAGTAAAGATGTAAGCTTGAGAAAGATATCGTTTCATGAAAAAAGAAAGTAGCTCAGAGCTCTTGCATTATCATAAAATGAGAATGAAATAAATACTTAAGGGTAAAAACGGCGTAGCTGCTCTATGTTCCAGGCATTGGAGATGACCCAGCCATCCTCGTACTTGAGCTTGAAGGTTCCCGGATGGAGTACTTGGTCGACGATGAACGGCCCCTCCCACGGAGGTGAGAGGTTGTGTCTCCCCTCATTACTCTGAACTCGTCGGAGGACGAGGTCGCCGACTTGGAACTCGGAGCTCGGCGTATGGCGTTTGTGGTAGCGGCGTAGAGCTTGCTGGTACTGTGCTGAGTGGAGGAGGGCGACGCTGCGCGCCTCATCCAGTTGGTCGATGGCGTCCTCGAGGGCGACCTGGTTGGCCTCTTCAGTGTAGGCTTGAACTCGTAGGCTGCCATAGTCGATGTCCGTTGGGAGGATCGCTTCCGACCCGTGGACGAGGTAGAAAGGCGTACATCTGGTAGCCCGACTTGGAGTGGTGCGCAGGCTCCACAGGACTGACGGGAGCTCCGCGGCCCACGTCGCATGAAACTTCTCGAGACGCTTGAATATGCGCGGCTTCAGACCTTGCAAGATCATGCCGTTGGCCCTCTCCACCTGCCCATTGGTTCTCGGATGGCTGACGGCGGCCCAGTCCACACGGATGTGGTTGTCGTCATAGAACTTGAGGAACTTCTTGCCGGTGAACTGCGTGCCGTTGTTAGTGATGATGGAGTTTGGGATCCCGAACCGGTAGATGATGTCGGTGAAGAACGCGACGACTTCCTCAGAACGGACATTCGTTATGGGCTTGGCCTCGATCCACTTTGAGAACTTGTCGATGGCAACGAGCACGTGGGTGTAGCCCCCGGGTGCTTTCCTCAGTGGCTCAACCATATCCAGTCCCCAGACCGCGAATGGCCAGGTGATGGGGATGGTCTGCAAAGCCTGCGCCGGGAGATGGGTCTGTCGCGCGTAGAACTGACAGCCTTCGCAGCTGCGTACGATCCGAGTTGCGTCGGCGACTGCGGTGGGCCAGTAGAAACCTTGTCAAAAAGCCTTTCCGACAATGGTTTTTGGACCGGCGTGATGTCCGCAGGTGCCTGCATGAATTTCCCGCAACAGCTCCTTGCCTTGGTCGGCCAGAATGCACCGCATGAATAAGCCTTTGGCGCCCTTTCGACGGAGCTCACTGTCGACCAGTTTATACTACTTGGCTATGCGAGCAATGCGTCGAGCCGTCTCTTTGTCGGGTGGCAATTTTCCTTCCACCATCCATTCGAGGATCGGAATCCTCCAGTCGGGGTCTTCGAGGTTGGGCTCTTGCGCCCTGTCGATCTCCATGACCTCTTGTGTTGACGGCTCTAGCATCTTGTCTTCCTCGGAACGAACAGACGGCTCGTACTGGTCGCTGGCGAAGACCCCGTGTGGGACAGGTTTTCGATTCGACGCCGCTTTCGCAAGGGTGTCAACTGCCTTGTTGTACTCGCGTAGCACATGATTGAGCTCGAGCCCGTGAAACTAACCCTCGAGTTCGCGCACCACCCGACAGTAAGCGGCCATCTTCGGACATATGCAATTCTTCTCCTTCATAACCTGTCCCACGACCAGGTCAGAGTCCCCCCTGACATCAAGGCATCGAATTCCCAGCTCAAGGGCGATCCGGAGACCGTTGATGAGCGCCTCGTACTCAGTGACGTTGTTGGAGGCCGCGAAATGTAGTCGGACCATGTATTCCATTCGCATGCCCAGAGGCGAGATGAACACAAGTCCGACCCCGGCTCCTTCCTTCATGAGGGATCCGTCGAAGTACATGAGCCACGTCTTGTGCTCGATGGGAGCAGGAGGTGTTTGGATCTCTGTCCATTCAGTGACGAAGTCAACCAATGCTTGCGACTTGATGGCGGTGCGAGGTGCATACTCGATATTTTGCCCCATCAACTCGAGGGCCCACTTAGCGATTCTGTCTTCTGCCTCCGGGCTCTGTATGACTTCGCCAAGCGGGTACTTGGACACCACCGTGATGCGGTGCGAGTCGAAATAATGCCGAAGCTTCCGCTTAGTGATGAGGACATCATAGATCAGCTTTTGTATCTACGGGTATCGTGTCTTCGAATCGAAAAGGACTTCGTTCATGATGTAGATGGGGCGCTGTACTTTCTGCGTTTTGCCAGGCTCGTCTCGCTCAACCACCAGCGCCGCGCTCACGACCTGGGTCTTTGCAGCGATGTACAGGAGCATCGGCTCTTCCTCGGCTGGAGCGGTGAGCACCGGTGGACTCTCGAGTAGTTTCTTGAGCGAGTCGAGGGCTTCCTGTGCTTCAGGCGTCCACTAAAAGTGTTCTGACTTCTCATGAGCTTGTACAGTGGCAGGCTGCGCTCGCCTAGTCGAGCGATGAACCTGCTGAGAGCAGCAAGACATCCGGTGACGCGCTGCACTCCCTTTAGATTCTTGATGGGTCCCATGCCCGTGATCGCGGAGATCTTCTCGGGGTTGGCCTCGATGCTGTGCTCTGACACAACAAAGCCGAGTAGCATGCCTCTGGGGACCCCAAAGAGACACTTTTCGGGATTCAACTTCACGCCGTGCTCCCTCAGCTTTTCGAAGACCGCGGTTAGGTCGGGAATCAGGTCGCCCACCTTCTTTGACTTGACCATGATATCATCGACATAGGCCTCGATTAGCCGTCCGATGAGATCTCCAAAGACGCGACGCATGCATCTTTGAAAAGTGGCTCCTGCATTCTTCAACCCGAAAGGCATGGAAACGTAACAGTACGCGCCAAACGAGGTGATGAATGGGGTAGTGAGCTGGTCGATCAGATCCATTGCGATCTGATGATACCCTGAATAAGCGTCAAGAAAACAGAGGGTTTCGCACCCAGCCGTTGAGTCGACTACTTGATCTATACGCGGTAAAGGAAATGGATCTTTTGGACACGCCTTGTTCAGGCTTGTGTAATCAACGCACATCCTCCATTTGCCATTCTTCTTCTTAATGAGTACAGGGTTTGCTAACCACTCGGGGTGGTAGACTTCACGAATGAACCCTGCACTAATGAGCTTCTTGATCTCTTCTCCGATAGCCTTGCACTTGTCGGAGTTGAAGCGGCTCAGACGCTGCTTGATCGGCTTCGAGCCGGGCTTAATGTTAAGCTTATGCTCAGCGACCTCCCCTGGAATCCCCGGCATGTCGGAGGGTTTCCATGCGAATACATTGAGATTCACGCGGAGGAAGTCGACGAGCGCGCTTTCCTAGTCGGAACCGAGCGCCGTCCCGATACGGAGTGTGCGGCCGTCGTCGGAGATGGGCACTTCCTTGGCGTCCTTGGCGGGCTCGAAAGAGCCGGCCGCACGCTTGGACGACTCGGGGATTTCTTGGTCCTCGGAGGGGCGCTCAGCGGCTAGCTTCTCAGACCGGATCAGTGCTTCAGCGAACTGGAAGCACTCAGCATCGCATTCGTATGCGTACTGGAAAGTTGTACCAGCTGTGATGATGCCTTTCGGGCCGGGCATCTTTAGCTTGAGGTACGTGTAGTTGGGGACGGCCATGAACTTAGCGTAAGCTGGCCTTCCGAGTATCGCGTGATACGTCCCCGGGAAACCCACCACCTCGAAGGTGAGGGTTTCCGTCCGGAAATTTCTCGGAGTCCCGAACGTGACGGGCAGATCGATCTGCCCGAGTGGGACCGCCTCCATCCCGGGTACGACCTCGTGGAAAGGCGTCGTTGACGGCCGCAGTCGGGACCGCGGAATCTCCATGTCGTCCAGGGTCGACATGTAGATGACGTTGAGGCTGCTGCCTCCGTCCATCAGCACCTTGTGCACACGCTTGGTGCTGAACAAAGGTGACACGACTAGTGGGTAGCTACCCGGTCGTGGTATGTGGTCGGGATGATCGTGCCAGTCAAATGTAACCGGCATCTCCGACCACTTCAGGTAAGTCGGAGTTGCATGCTCGAGCTGGTAGACTTCTCGGCAGACCACCTTCTCCTGACGCTTGGGCAGCCGCGCCTCCGAGCCTCCGAAGATCATCATCACGGCTCCGTCTTCGCGAGGGTAAGCGACGTCGTCATTACCCTTGTCCTTCCCTCCGTCGCCGGTCGGAGCATCGCTCCGCTTCTTCAGCGTGCCGGCGAGGTAGGCCTTCATCAGGTTGCAATCCTTGAAGGCATGTTTGACCGGGCCCTCGTGGTTGGGGCACGGGGCATCCAACAGCTTCTCGAAGTGACCCGACGGAGGTTTGCCTCTAGGTTTCGCTGTCTTACGGTCGACAGCGGCCACCAAGGTATCCTCACGGTACCTCTTATCTTTGTTTTTCTTCTTCTTGATTGATGCGGACGGACCATCACCAGCTTTGACTTGCTGCTTCCCTTTGCTTGCGACAGTGCTGAGCGTCGCGGCTACGGCTTCCTCCCCATTGGCATGGTCGGTCGCGATGTCGAGCAGCTCCCGAGTAGACCGCGGCTTCCGTCGCCCGATCCGATGGATCAGCATGGCACACGTGGTGCCGTTCTGGAAAGCTGAGATGACATCCGTGTCGGTGGTGCTGGGCAACTTGGTGCACCGCTTGGAGAAGCGTCGGATGTAGTCGCGCAAGCTTTCGCCCTTCATCTACTTGCAGTTGCGCAGGTCCCAGGGGTTCCCTGGTCGGGCGTACGTACCCTGGAAGTTGCTGATGAAGGCGTCGCGTAGTTGCGACCAGCTGTCAATCTTGCCCCGCAGCAAGTGCTCGAGCCACGTGCGGGTCGAGTCCGCGAGATGTACCGGCAGGTTCTTGATGATGAACAGGTTCTGCCGGCGTTGCATGCCAGTCGGTAGTCCTCCAACCAGACGCTAGGGTTGGTCTCGCCGTCGTACTTGGGCACGGAGGTCAGAGCCCTGAAGCGTGAAGGGAAGCGGGCGCTACGCACATTCTTCCCGAAGGCACGAGGCCCTTGGGCATCAGGCGAGCCGCTCCTGCTCCGGTCCTCGTCGCTGTCGTACCGGCCTCCGCGTCGCCGGTTGTACTCCTTACGAGGCTGCTCCTCGTAGTCATCATGCTGACCCGCGTCAGCCCTCCGCCGTGACTTGATGGTGTCGCGTGCATCGCGGTGGGGACCCAGTCGGCTCTTGACTGGCACGTTGACTTCCTCGGACCGTCGCGGTTGTTGCGACGGTGCCGCGGGTTGTCGCGGCTCGGAGTGCCCGCGACCTTGCGAGCTCCGCTGTCGAGAAGCGGAGCTCTCCGCCTGCTGCACGGTGGCAGTCTCGAGGAGTGTCTTGATTTGCTTATGCATCTCTTTCTCTTGAGGCGTGGGGGGCTCTGGTACCTTCCGGAGAAGGATCGCAGCCGCCGCCAGGTTCTGCGACGCCCTTTTGAAGATGCGCATGCCGTCAACGACATCTCGGTCGTCGTTGATGATGCGCTACTGAACGTCCCTTGCCCGTGCGTGAGCGGGAGTCGGGTTCGGGTCCTGCCCGAGTTGTTGGTGAAGCTGGGCCCGCTCATTGTCGAGCTGGCGCTGGGCGTCCTCCAACTCGTCCAGTCGGGCGTGCTGTGCGGCGGCGTTGGGAGGGACCTGGGCCTCAGCCGCACTGTCTGCCGTCGAGCTGTGGGCAGAGTGAAGTGCTCCATCCGGAGTGTGGGCCGGTGCTGGCGCCACCGGGGCGTTGCCAATGACGAAGCACTCGCGTGAGGGGTCGTAACCCCTGTCATCGGAGTCGTCGGAGAAGCCGAAACAGTAGTCCGCCGCTGACTGGAAATGACGGAGGGCTCCAGCATCCCGAAGTCCCACGTATTCCCATTCTGAGTCAAGGACGTCGTTGGTGCTGTCGGTCTCGAGGTACTGCTCGTCAGGCGAGGTCGCCGGGAGCCCCCTGTTGCCCCACAAGTGATGGCTCGGGTAGTTGTCGTTCGCCACCCGATCTGTGCTTGATGAAGAGGAGTACGCCACCGCATAGCACATCCCTTGAGGGGGACGTGGCTTTGGCGCGCTTTCCCTGTCAATGCGCTCTGTCGAGTACGATGGTTGGGAGTCCTCCACTGCGTCGGTGGCCGGTGGTGCGCCAGCCTCGACCCGTGAAGCGCAGCTGGCACGCCTCGCCCGGCGTCGGTCTGCCTTGGCCTGCTTGGAGCGCTTGCCTGAGCGCTTCTTGCGTCGAGGTGGGCGTGTCGTGGTAGTCGGAGCAGGTGCTGACGAGGATGCGTCAGTGGCCTCGTTGACGAGGCGCTTGTGGTAGCCATCTCCGGTTGCCTGGAAGTTCAGGCTTCCGAAGTGGAGCTCAAACCCAGCCTGGAGCGAGCCCGGTGATCCCACGGGGGAGTCCATCAACGTCGGCTTGGTGAAGGCTTTCGTCGAAGCGGATGATGAGAGGGCCGTGCGGACCCTAAAAAGAACGTCGAAAACACGCGAAGGCCCCTACCTGGCGCGCCAACTATCGGGGTTCGTTACCGTCGGCAAGTAAATTTATATAGGAGCGCGTGTTCTGGTCCGCACAGTAGCACAGGAGACACTCGGGGTTATACTGGTTCGGGCCTCCGGAGAGTAATACCCTACGTCCAGTCAGAGAGGAAGTGTTCCTTATGCTCGGGAGTTTGTAGTAGGGGGTACAAACAGGTCGGGAGAGGGTGTAGAGCCCAAGTCCCTGGTGTGCGAGTGGTTCAAGTAGCAGAAGTCTGCGTACGTGAGTGTGTGTGAATGCTTGCGTTGTATGAGATGGGATATTGATGCTAAGTGTGTGTGGGGGTGAAAACGAACGTGTTTCGTATGTGCCACTGCCCTTCCCTTTTATAGTCGCAAGGGGGAGGCTCAAGGCGGTTTACATCGAGTGTGTTGAGCTAATCTACAGTGTGAGGCGTCCTTATCTGCATCGGGCTGTCAGATGGTGGCAGCGGTGAAGCACTGTTGCGGGTCCTTGGGTGATGGTGCAGATCCCGTGCGTTCCAAGTAGCCGTTCCGGGGCCCCCTGCGCCCTCCTCCGGGTAGTTAGTCGGGTACAGGAGGCAGGGTACGTGCCCTGATCTCATCAGTGGATCAGGGGCTTGTCTTTTCTTGATGGAGTAGTCTGCACTGTGGAGATCAAGAGATAGGTGACAGCTTACACTGTGCCATTGGTGTCACAGCGCCCCCCGTGCCCTCCGTGGTACGATGCGCACCGCCCCTGCAGAGGAGCGGCAGGAGGATCCGTCCTCTGACACAAGATCGACCTGGCCAGGGCGGACTCGTGCAGGGAGGCGGATACATGGCGAGCCGTGTACCAGGATATCACGGGACACCAACGGGGCTTGCGTACCTGCGGCCTTGACGGCCAAGTCTTGAACTAGTCGGAGTCGGAGAACTACTCGTGCGAGTAGGTGATCTATGCCGCGTCTTCCGATGCTTAGGGTGTAGTGTGTACTGTACCGTACGCCGTCCAGCGCCCATTACGCCGTCCGCGGTACGACGGTCACTGTGCCGTTCGTGGCAGGGTTTGATGAATCCGTCCCCTGACACCGAATCGGCTGGGCCCGGGAGGACCGCCGCGGCGGGGCGGACACGTGGTGGTGCGCGGAGGAGCGTGCGCGGAGATCCTGGGATCCCGATCGGGTGGGTCCAGGCGCCCCGTGCCTTCCCCGCGAACCCCGTGTGGATCGGTGACGGAAACTACTCGTGCGAATGAGTAGTTGTAGCCGCGAGACGGAAACTACTCGTGCGAGCGAGTAACCGCGACCATGAGGCGGAAACTACTCGTGCGAGCGAGTAGTCGGGAGTGCAGGCGGGAACTTGTCGTATGGGCCACCATGTACTTGGGGAAGAGGGTACGGATGGCCGCGGGCCGCCTGTCTTCTGGCCCATGGCGGAAACTGGTCGTACGGGCCTTCATGTGCTCGGGTCGCGTAACACTCGTTGTGTTAGCTGCCGGAGCATGCCGTACGTGGGTCCGTACTGCGTTTTTTAGGGGTCTTGGTGGGCCTTGGTCCATGGCCTCGTCAAGTACAAACTCGGGAAATTATAATGTAAGTTAATTAAATAAACCTATTAATAATACATCATTTCCTAACCGCTTATATATTTAATTGTTAGGTTTAATATATTAGCATATTTGTACGTTTCAGATGGATATGGTTAAGGACGCACACATTGAGAAGGATCGTCTTTTGGAGATTCAAGAAGGTCTCATGGGATTCCTCTTGGACGTGGTGGTTAATCCAGCAGGACAACATTATTATGATAGATTAAAAAATTGTTATGATGCACCTCCACTAGGAGTAGAAACTAGAAATTTGAAGTGAACGATATTTTGATGTATATATACTATTTATTTTGATGTATAAAATTGTGTTATATATATATTTATAAGTGTATATACGTAGATATATAAGTCTAATATAGTAGGCAGGTATACATATATACGTACATTATATGTGATACAACAATTAGAATACACACGTATAACAATAATTAGAATAACTCAAATTAAAAAAAGAGAGACGGGACCCTTTAGTCCCGGTTGGTATTACCAACCGAGACTAAAGAGGTGGGCGCAGGTGCTGTCGTGCCCCCTAGTCCCGGTTGGTACTACCAACCGGGACTAAAGGCTCCCTTTAGTCTAAGTTCGTTCACCGGGGACTAGGGGGGCTTTTGTCTTTCATCATTAGTCCTGGTTGGACTGGAGAGACCTAAGGGCTCTACCAACCGGGACTAGAGTCCCTCTCCCTTCTTCACAAATCTTGTATGCTCCATTATGCATATTGATTAATATAATTGTTCAGTCCGGCTTCTTGCCTGCCGTAGTTGTCTTAGATAAAAGAATGTGATGATGTACCTGATTTCCTATTTATTAACAATAGCAGTTGTAACCTTCAATTCAATCAACTACCGAACATATTGTTTAACGCATTGGAGTATTGGACTATGTGCAGGAAGGCTTTGCTCCTTCGTATAATTGGAGCAAGAACCTTGGAAATCAAGAAGCCAGTGCCCGTGATGGGTGATGCTGCTGCGTCCTGCGGGTGCAGGCAAGGTAATCAGCTGGCCGATGCTGACGCCGTCGACGGCAGCTTCAATTCAGCAGCAATGGTGGTTGGTGGCGCCTAGCATGATTGTAAATTTGTAGTGCATGTTGAGATGGTAATCCATCGATGTTGTCTGAGAGAAAAGTGTGGGATGCCTACGCACCTCCTAATCGCACTAGTATATGCATGAATATTGCGTGTTGGATTTGTTTGTTTGTTTCCTTTGGTAGACCGCCAGCTCAATCCTTTTGCTTTTGCCCCACCTAATAATTCATATCGCTACTGGAGATACAACTTCATTAAAAATCTTTTTTCGGCCCCACCTAATAATTCATGTTCCTTCTGGAGATCCAAATTAACTCAACAACTTTTTTCGATAGAGGTTTCCAAACGGCAATGGGGAAGGGAGCAGCAATGCCCATGTAGGATCAATTAATCTTTCCGGGATTAATTATCCTGAGCTTAGCAGACTCTGCTATAAAATGGATGGAAAACAGCATATCACCGACAAAAGAAATGCCAATCAGGTTTTCCATTATTGCAAAGAACCGGACCACGTACGCACATACGCTTCGGCCAACAAAAATGATATTGTCGTTCCCAACTTTTATCCCGTTAAGCCTAGAAGAAAATAACAATAAATTAAGTCTCCCGTTAAAAGGGCCGGGAGACAGAAAAATCTTATAACCATTTGGACTTACGTTATCCTTGTCGCTAGAAGTACGCAAAAACTGAAATGATCAAATTTCTGAAATTTTACAGCTGTAGGTCACAGTGTCAAATCAACATTTCAACATCATGTGTATATCTGAGCTGAACGTAACAGTCCCAATCCAAGCTACCGGTGAGATAGAAGATGTCACTATCCATATGCCATACCTCATGGAAAACGTGCATTTGTCCCATCTCCTTCGCTAGGGACTAGTGAACTACCAACTCAATAATTGCAGCCACTGCACGTTCAAATCAACTATATATATTCTCCACCAGGCAGAGTACCTCAATCCGCGCATTGAAGCATCACCCACACAAAAAAAAGGCCAAAATAAAACAGCCATGGCTCATCCGAACGAGGGAAGCTCGGCAGAGAGCTCATCCGAAAGCCACATCGACGATCTTGTGTCCAAACTTCCTCAAAAAGAAGACCTGGTGCTCTACAAGAACTATTGGATATGGACACAGGCTGCCAAAAGAATCATGCTCCTCCAAGGCATCTTCAAGCCTCGTCACGACGATATCATCCTCGCCACAAACCCCAAGTGTGGCACCACATGGTTGAAGGCACTTTCCTTCACTATCACCACCCGCCACCGTTACAACTTCCATGACCACCCGCTCCTCACCCATCATCCACAGGACATAGTGTCTTCCTTGGAATTTCCTACAAATGATGAGGACCTAAGCTATGTTGAGACACTTCCCTCTCCAAGGCTTCTGGCCACCCACATGCCCATGTCGCTTCTTCCTGGATCTGTAGCTAGCCATGATTGTCGTATTGTTTATATTTGTCGAGAGCCCAAGGATGCCTTTGTGTCATTGTGGCATTTCTTGAAAAGGATAGGACGTGGTGCTGACTTGGAGTCCATGTTCGATAGGTTTTGCATGGGGATTTCGCCTGCTGGGCCCTTTTGGAACCATTGTCTCGAGTACTAGAAAGAAAGCATCTCAAGGCCTGATAGGGTTCTATTCCTGAAATATGAAGACATGATATCAGATCCCGCAAGGTATGTCAAGAAACTTGCTTTGTTCCTCGGTGTTCCATTCACCTGCAAGGAAGAAGAGGATGGCGTTCACGAGCAGGTGGTAAGGTTGTGCAGCTTTGAGATGCTTAGTGGCTTGGAGGGAAACAAGATAGGAACTGTAAAGATTAGTCCAAGGCCCAATGCGCTCTACGAGAAATCAAACTTCTTTAGGAGAGGCAAGGTGGGTGATTGGGTAAATTACATGAGTGAAGAGATGGGGAGAAAGTTGGATTACATCATGGACGACAAGCTCAAGGGATCTGGCCTTGTATTATAAAATATACACGCGCGTGTGTGAGACTATGTGAATCCTATGTTTCTTTGTTGTGTTTTAAGTTTCAACATATTTCTACCGTTGGCATCTTACTCCACCCGTTATGAAAATATAGCTATGCTTATCGTTCAAAATATATCATAAATATAACTACATTTCAAGTCATGTGCATTATCAGTGCGGTGGTCAGGTCGGTTTTACAGGGCAACACAGTTGTAAAATATGTGCATCTTATTTGTCGTCATTTTGGCGGTGACATAGGTTTCTGAAAGGATCGATGGCCCGTAGAGGGGGGGGGGGTTGAATATGGACCTTCTTTAAGTTTGTAGAACAAGTAAACAAACCTTACCTTAGATTCTAGTATTTACCATCTAGGGCAACTCCAACCGAGCTCTTAAATTTGAGCCTTTATCTACCCATATGAGGATCTCTCATCTAGTTTGAGGCTCTTATTTCTCTTCCAACTTCAACCCAACTCAAATATACCTCCTTACTTATAACCAACTTCTTTTTTTATTCCCCTACTTACACATGAGGCCCACCTGTCAGTGAGCCTTTTGACCCCACCATCCCTCCTCCTTCCTCTGTTTCTCCTCTGTTTCTTTCCTCTGTCCTCTCTTCTTTCCTCTTCCAAGGGCGTAGGGGCAGGGTGCCGCCAGGCCCCCATGGCCTCCGCGGGTGCGGCCTCCAGAGCGGGGTGCCGCCGCCCCCACGAGCGCGGCAACGGCGGGCGGTCACAGCGGGCGGTCGCGGCGGGCCACCGCCGGCCGCCATGCGCACGGACGAGGCGGTTCACCACCGACCCCCATCCATGCCGATCTACAAGGTACGCCCCCTTCTCTAGTTTTTCTCTACAAACTAAGCACACTAGGGAGGAAGTTCCTTAACAAGAATCACACCAACAAGTATGAGGCACCCTAATCAAGATATGGAGGAAGCAATGCACACAAGAAAAACTAGAGGAAGGAGACTTAATTGCAGAATGTAAATGCTGAAAATAAGTGCAAGAAAGTAAAGAGAAGGGACACGAGACAACTGATTTTTTCCCGTCGTATCGAGGAGTTGACGCTCCCTCATATTCCGCGTTGGAGCACTCACTAAGGGTATTGTTCCCCCTCAAGCCACGAAGACTCAAGTGCTCACTAAGAGTACCCGTTCTCCATCTCCGGAATGGTGGGTCTCAAGCCGCGTACAAGAAATCCTCCTTGGGGCTCCCACAATCACCAAGAGCTCACCAAGTGCACAACAATCACTAAGACCGTCTGGGAGCCATCTATCTCCAAGAGTAACAAGCTCACACACCACCACTTGACCAAGCACTCTGCTATGACATGGCTATGCACACTTGTCACATTTGATCACTATGAAAGAATCCCAATCTTGAAGAAGATGAACCCCAAATAGAGCACAAACACACTATCCTTCTCTCAATGGCTACTTGAAGTATTCAGAGTGTCAGGAGAAGATCAAGGAGCCCAGGGGGATCATATATATATGCTAGGCAAGGGTGACTAGCTGTTGGAAAAGTGCTGCAGAAAATAGCACCATTCGATGAACCGACGGTACCCTTCACCATTTCAACTATCTCAGAGATCATCCGGAACTAAAAATAGGACCATCGGTTTATCCGATAGTACCTTTTGTTGTGTAACTCGTCCAATTCAATCTTCTTTGAGTTTTTCTTCAATTCTTTTGCTTCCATGATATTTCCATCAGTACTTTGAATTGTAGGTCATCCAGTGGAGCTTCAGTGTGCATATTTTGCATAGCATTCATGCATGGTCAAGCTACTAGTGTCAAAGCCCCAATTAATAGTACGCTACAAACTAGAAAACCGTAGCTACTCCAAGTGTCCTTCATATCCATGTGACACTCGGAACTAGAAGAGTCCTTAGTGATCAGGACATCGTCATGCTAGATACGCGCACGCCATGTCCTTCCCCATGCTACAAGTCGTCTCCAACTCAGCTGCCACGTTCGGTTCGGATTCAGCCGACATCCCTACAAGATTTCAATGATATCTCCCTCGTCCGGCATCGAATGAGGCGTATAAAGATGTGTTGGAAAGGGGACAACGATGTCGTCATTTCGGTTCCGGTCCCAGCTCCAATAGGTTCGTGGATCATGTTGTGTGACCACGACAAGTTGCTGCGTCACCTTTTTGGCCCAATTTGGCCATGTATCATGTCGGGCCTTAAGCCTAAGTTGAGGATGCCCCCCTGGTTGCCCTCAACCCTAGGTCACCCCTTCAGGGTTTAAAGTCAGTAGCCGCCATTGTTTAGACTCGAGTTTTGTTTAGTTGAAGTTTTCAAAGTCAAAACTTTGTTGATTCATTGTAACTGTGACGCCAAGTCCTTTTACTGTGATCCAGGGCCCCAGTTCTTGTATCTTCTCGACTGTGTCGACTAGTCCTTTCGAATTGAGTGTTTGAACACCATTGATATTTGCTTCATTTACATCTGCAATTTTTGATTGCGTGTTTACCGTTCTCTTGCTTGTGTTCTCGATTCGCTTGCAGAGAAAAGCCTTCGTGGCGAGGTCAATCAAGTTGTGCTTGGTTGATAACCAATGGAGCAGCGGTGTAATGGTTGCGGGGTTCGAATTGTGTTTATTCGAAGCCAAGATCGTCAACGTCGAGTCTCCACCAATTGACTTATCATCTACCTCTCGGAAGATCGGGCCATCGCCTATCAGAGATGTAGAGCTTCATTAGTATCAGTTTCCACTCCCTAGGGCAGTGCTTTCTTCAATTGGGACACATGCACAACTAGATGTATCTTTGCTGATGCAGGTAGCTGTAGCTTGTAAGCTACTGGGCCCACCTTTTGTGTAATGAGGTAGGGTCCATAGTATTTGTAAGAGAGCTTGTAATTAGATCTTTTCATCACAAATTGCTGAACATAAGGTTGTAGTATGAGGTATACCAAATTCCCCACACCGAACTCTCTTTCACTTATGTGCTTATCTGCCTGAAGCTTCATCCGTTGTTGAGCTCGAAGCAAATTGTGTTTGATGACCTGGAGAATATGTGCTCTTTCCTGCAGCCAGGTGCCCAGATAGCTAGATGTGCAGGTGTCATTAGCAGATATACCGAAGTGGTATGGAGCATGGCCATATAATATCTCAAATGGTGTTTTTCCTAGAGCTGAGTGATTGGTGGTATTGTACCAGTACTCTGCCAAGGGCATCCACTGTGACCACTTAGTGGGGCAGGCATTTATCATACAGCGTAGATAAGTTTCAAGGCATTGGTTAAGACGTTCCGTTTGGCCATCAGTTTATGGGTGGTAGGAGGAGCTCATGTTTAAGGTTGTATGGGTTAGGCAAAACATTTCTTGCCACACTGCACTTGTGAACACCCTATCTCTATCAGAGATTATGAATTGAGGTAGACCATGGAGTTTGTATATATGATCTAAGAATGATTGAGCCACAGACATGGTTGTGTATGGGTGTGACAATGGTATGAAGTGAGCATATTTGGTGAGCTTATCAATGACTACTAGGATGGTATTAAAAGCTTTAGATTTGGGAAGGCCCTCTATGAAGTCCATGCTAATAGTGTGCCATGCTTGCTCTGGGATAGGTAAGGGCTGCAGGAGACCAGGTAATCTAAAGTGTTCTGATTTAGCTTGAGCACATACCTGGCAGGCTGCCACATATTTCTTGATATCTTCCTTCATGCCAGGCCAAGCAAACAGGGCTTTGATCTTGTTGTATGTGGCTGTGATGCCACTATGCCACCCAATCCACTACTATGTAGAGCCAACATGATGGCCTGATGAGCTTCAATATGATTGCCCAACCAAACTCTCCCCTTAAACTTGATGATGCCATCCACTAGACTGTAACCTTTGTCATTGGATCCTATTACAGCTAGCTTTGTGAGTAGGGCTTTTGTGTCTTCATCTTGTTGGTAACCTTCTATAACAATTTCCATCCACTTTGGAATCCCCATAGATATGGCTTGGATCTGGTGTGGGGGTTCTTGTCTAGACAGGGCATCAGCAGCTTTATTTTCCATGCCCTTCTTGTACATAATCTTGTGTTGCAGCCCCATTAGCATGAGAAAGGATTTCTGTTGCATGCCTTCTCGCAATTTCTGTTCTCCCAGGTGCACTAGGCTTCTGTAATTAGTTAATATGGTGAATTCTTTATGCTGCGGGTAAGACTTCCATTTGGCCACTGCCATAATCAGAGCAAGACACTCCTCATAGGTGGAAAGTGCATGTGCTTTGGCCCCCAAAGCTTTGCTTAAGTAAGCAATGGGGTGCCCTTTCTGCATCAGTACAGCCCCAATTCCAGTACCTGAGGCATCTGTCTCAATGGTGAAGGGCTGGGAAAAATCTGGCAAGGCTAGGACAGGTGCTGACACCAGGGCCTGCTTGAGGCTTTCAAAGCATTGCTGCAGGAGAGGAGTCCAGGTGTATTGTGTATTCTTTTTTAGCAAATCATTGAGTGGTCGGCTCATTAAGCCATAGTTTTTGATGAACCTTCTGTAATAGCCAGTCAATCCCAAGAAACCCCTCAACTACTTGACATCTATTGGTGTTGGCCAATTTTGTACAGCTTGGATCTTGGAAGGGTCAGTTGCTACACCTTCTCCACTGATAACATGCCCCAAATATTCCAAGGATCTCTGAGCAAAGCTGCACTTTGATTGCTTTAGCACCAATTGCTCCTTGTTGAGGATTCTGAAGACATCCTCTAAATGCTGCTTGTGCTCTTCTAATGTCTTGCTATAGATCAAAATGTCATCCACAAATACCAAGATACACTTTCTCAATAGGTACTGAAACACTATGTTCATGACTGACTGGAAGGTTGCTGGAGCATTTGTTAAGCCAAAGGGCATCACTCTGAACTCCCAATGACCATGGTGGGTCCTAAAGGCTGTCTTGTGCTCATCTTGTGGTAGAAGTCGAATTTGATGATAACTGTTGGGTATTTTAGCGCCACATGAAATAAATCCGCAAGTGCACGGATACCGTTGTAGCTTTCACCTCAGAGTATTCCAAGGGTATCGAATCCAAGGGAACAGTGTGCACTAACTTCGTACTAGCCAGTCCAAGGACACACCCAGATAAAAGGCAAGGAATGAGAGGATTCCTAAAGATAGCACTATAGATGAGATTAAAGGTCGATCTCTAGATAGAACTTGGCTTAGGGTACCGATAGCCCTGACTTAATAGGCGACTCCGGTACGCGGATCTAAGTGGAACGGAGCTCTGACTATATCCAGCTGCGGAGGATCAACGAGAGCCAGACGGGCTGTCACCACCACCTAGACTGCCTCTACCTAACATTGGGATAAGCTGAACGAATGATAACCGGTAGTGTGACACCACGTTTACGCTGTGGTTACTGCCGTAGCCAACGGACTACGGCACTCTGTACTTATAGAACTACGACCACGGAAGAGAACTGATCTCACTCACTATAGGTACTACTAGCTTATATTAGAGGCATGCAAGAGAGCACTTGACCCCATACTGTGCTTCCAATGTATACGAACGCATAAACCCAGGATCTACGCACTAGCAGAGGAAAAAGTCTACTCATGCAACCTAGCATGAACTATTAGGAAGGAATCACGAACACACTTTATTCTAATCAGAGCATGCAAGCATATCCACTTTATTCTAAAAGACTAATCATACTAACAAGATACAAACTTGTGCACCTAATCAACTAGATCGAGGGGGCGTGTTCATGAAGAACATGTGCCTCTAAATGATGAACAGGTGAAGAACACAAGAACATATCACTTGCACTTTGGTCTAAATAGAAAATGCAGAAATACTCACTTTACTCTAATTGAAGAATGAGCATCCATAGAGGTACATCCCTTTCACTCTCTCCCTTGCTTTGATCTAATCAACTACTCCACACTTACACTCTAGAAGGAGGAGAGGAGAGCCTCTCCTCTCAAGAGAGAAAATGAGAGAGGAGGAGAGGAGTTGTGTCTCTATTCTAGCCCCCTCCCCTTCTATTTATAGGCCAAGGAGAGTAGGAGGAGCCCCCTTGGCTGCCATGGGCGCCACCAATAGGGTGGTGACACGTGGCGAAGAGGAGTGGGGGCCAAGTTGGTGTATCTTCCATGAGAAGGAGCTGCAGGATCCCAAAGGAATATTTGGGCAAGCACCTGGCACCGCCTTTGGTTCGTCACGACAAGCCGACACGTGGAAGGGCGACACGAGGGGCGACAAAGTGGGGTCGACCGACCTGTGGGGTCGGCCGATCCCCGGGTAGCTCCTCTGGTGCCATTTTTCGTCTAGGTGACTACCAGGTGGGTCCCAAGGTGGGTATGGTGGTGCATGCGGTATTTTTAGCCATTTATCTCGTGGTTGTGGGCCCTTGAATCCGTGTACTGGCTCTTGATTGGTCGAAGGTGTGTTTCCTTGGATTGGTGATGTGTCATGGACACATGGCTTCCAACGTGGCAACACGTCGCCACGTGGTCTGGTGTGGGTCCCACCGGGCCCACATATCAAGATGGTGATCTTGTCTTGTGCATATCTCTTTCATCCGGACTCAGAAGTAGACATATGATATATCCATTTCGATCGTCTTGACGAGCCCATCGCAATGGTGTAGTACAAATTGGCATTTGAAGTTGTTATAGATGATGTCCTATATAAGCCATTGGATCACATGCTCTCAATTGTATCATTTATCACGTATTCCGGTGCATCCTGCAACAAAAGCTAGAAACACCAACACTTGTGGAACTTGTCAGTATAAAGCCCTATTCTAGTGCTAATGATCACTTTTTATTTATTTAATGCAGGAGTTGACGGCATAAAAGTGGTACTTAACAGCCGTCAACAACACCCCCACACTTGACCTTTGCTCGTCCTCGAGTGAAGGAGAAGGGATCAAGGTGAGACATGATATCCAAAGGTATGAAGGAAGCATAAGAGATATTACAAACCATACCTTGTACTTGTGAACTCTGTGGAGTGTCTGTCATGCTGTCTTGGGTAGTTGAGGAACGGAACGGTCATGAATCAAATCACTCCTACTCTTTATGTTAAGCAACTTGGGGTTTTGTAATAAATTTTCAAAAACAAACCTTGCTTAGCTCCTCGTTTGATTCTCAGATCACTCAATGTGTACATGTCCTCACCAAGGCATTAGGATTGCCTTTCTTTCATCCTACTTCTAATGATGGCTATATGTGGAGCTCGGGGTAGGATAAAAGATAAAGCATACTTGCATCACATATATTGCAAAGTCAAAAACCGGATCCAAGGAGAAAAGCAATTCATACAATCAGATCAAGATGTGCACATGTATGGATGTGTTGGATATGGTAAGGTGGATACTAAACCCGGAATGGGTGCTAGATATTACCATATATATGATGAATGTTGTGGCGATGGTAAGGTGGACACTAGGCCCGGAGTGGGTGCTAGTTATTACCATCTGATTTATTGGAACTCCTTTTTGCATGATTCCACCTCTCTCCTTTTTCGTCTTTCCTTTGGACATGGGCTATCTCTTTTTTTCTTTTCTTTTTTTCTCATCCTTTGAGCATGATTTTGTTTCTTTCTTTTTTTCTTCTTCTTTTTTTTTGCATAGCCCATGTCTCCTTTTTTTCAAGAATACTTTTGGAGAGAGAGCTCACACATGGAGCTTTATTTTTATGAAATGGATGAATGATACAATGCTAACTTCCAGTGTAGAAGCATAGCAAGGGGATATGGAGTGCACATGGATCTTGATCATGAAAGCATGAAAAGAATTCTCACAAGGGTCACAATAATTTGACAAAGCTCAATGCAATAACAAGCAGCATATGAGTAGAAGGTTTTCAAGATAACTCATCATATGGCTTTGGTAGGACTTTGGCATATCAAAGAGGAGCTTTGCAAAGGGTTTTCATGTTTTCAAATAAAATTCCCAAGCACTCAAACATTCAGAGAGAAGATCATATCATCAAACCATATCGCAAACGCCAACTACCAAGATGAGCATGAGTTCCCTAATGATATTTGTTCACAAGCACCAAGATAATAAGTATGGAATAAAACATATGCAAGCCAACCACAGGAAACATGTAGAGCAAGTCGAGCATGATTCTATGAGTTGATTTATCAGATAAGAATTGAACTCATTCAAACTCATAAATCAGGAAGAGTGAGATAAAGGGTGCACATACCATCGCTCCTGAAGAATATAAGAAACAAGCAAGACCAGTGGTGGTTCAGCTGACCCATGGAGCAGCCGGATCACTCTAGTTTACCTTGTCCCTTGTCATGAAAGCGTGGTCGATGCTGTGCAACGCCTGTGTGGGAGATCTCAAGTGTGTATGTCGATGATAAGCTTGGGAGATCTCCCCCACACTTGTTCATGTACCTGGTGCTGTCTTCAAACCAAAAGAGGAAAAACAAAAGAGGGGTTCCACCGGTTTGAAAACCAGGGAGTCTTTATTCGAAAGCAAACATATTTTTTTGTTTTTGTTTTTTTTTCTTCACCATGAGACATAGCTTAGACAATGCAAAGATACCTTAGCTTACCTTCCCATTTGAATCAAACTCGATGACTTACCCATTTGGATTCGAAAATTCTTGCAAGGGTTAGTCCGCACATACAACCAATATCCATGAAAGCATTAACTATAAGGTTCATCAATCAAACTCGACACCATGTCTTGTTTGATTGAAGGAGACCGTTTCAACCTAAGCACCATGCTTAATTTAAAACAACCTATGAATACACGTAGCTAAACATGCACTCAAACCATAGCATTACAAACATGGATAAAGGAAACATAAAAGCATGATCAAGATATTTTCAAAGGGATATAAACATGAGCATAAGATGGTGAACGTCGGGCAACCTCCCGGAAGGGCTTTGTTTAAAGTCAAAGCAGGATGTACCTAGCTAGTTGAGCAAGATGCAAGAGCTAACATCATCTCCAAACTGGGATAAGATTTGGATGAGAGGAACTTTACTCGGGATGCTCACATACCTCCCCCACACTTGAAGTTTGCATTGCTAGGCAACAAAACTCAAGTGTGTGGAGATCAAGCTTCCTTTTGTAATGTTCCCTCACCAAAAACTTACCAAAGTTTTGAGGTGATGCAGCTCACATGTTCTTAGGTGCTACCTGTCTGTCGTTCTTTATAATCTACACATGAAAGGTTAGTGACCAAAAATACCCGAGGGACAATCTTATCCTAAAAACATGCTCTTGCTTTTTATTTGAAAAGGGAAATAAAACAAACCTATGATAATCCAGGCCATCTCCTGGTAGTGCTTTGTTTACGGTCATAAGCTCGACCCGGGGAACTTCTTCTTGCAGCTATCATTGGTGATGTCATTCCCGTCTCACCACCAATCATTAATGTGACATGGAAGCTTCAGCTGCAAGGTTAGTGCCACGGAACATACACGAAATCTACAATGCTTATGGTAAACATATGCATCTACAACCATCCTTCTAAACATCAAGCAAAAGAGGACCATAAGGTGGTTGTAGTCCTCATGCATTCTCTGTGCACTAAGCATGGCTGACTCTGGAGAGGCATGATGCAAGCATGGTTCCTGAAATATATCAATAGTGAAGCTACCATGCTTGTCAATGGAATCCCTTCCTTCGGACTCCAGAGTCGGCGCCTCATAGATTTCCATGGCCCATGAATTCTCCATCTCAAGAGATGCATCATGGAAGCTTGATGTTGATTCTTGATCAAGGTCTAGAACAACATAATGCGGGCCAGTGGGAAGAGGCTCAAACTCGGTCGAGGGTGATGATGATCGTTCGTCTTCACAAAGGTGAAGAGGGTCTTCCGAGTTGTACTCCTGAGAAGTAGAGAATTCTACACCCTCAACGAGAACGGCCTCGGACGATGCGAACGGAGATACATGCATCGTCACCTCGAGCGAGTCTTGCTTGGGAAGAGGCTTTGCCATAGAACTTTCTGAAAATAAGGGAGTGGTGGCAGAAGCGGCTTCCCTAAGCTTTTCATCTAGGCTCCCTCGAGATGCATCGAGAAGTTTTTCTACAGGGAAGCCTAGGAGGAGATCAAGATCGAGGATATCAAAGATATGGAAGTCTAGAGTGACCTCAATCTTGTCTATGGTGATCGGCACGGCACATGCAACCCCTCGACACTCAAGAATGTGTCCCGAGGGACAACTCTTGAGGAGCTTGTTGGATGGTCATAGCGTAATGTTGCCCAACAAAGTGTACGCTAGGTGCCATGGCATAATATTAACCTCCATAGTGGGGTTAAGATGGGCTTCTACGATAATCCCTTTTATGGAACAAGAAACGATCGTAGAGGGTGAACTAATCCAAAGTGCTTCGGAAAAGTGTCCCACTCCATTCAACCACTTCTTCTCCATGGCCTCCATGATAGATGTTTCATTTGGGGGATCGGGAGGCAAAGGAGGTACCGTAGGCCTAGGCGAAGGTTCTGTCAAAATATTTCCAGCTGGCTGGATTTGGACAGAAGAGGGCTCCTTCCCTATTGGGTCATCTAATAAATTCGAGGTGTTCTTGATATTTTCAGAAGGGTCATCCTCAAATTGATGAAGGAACTTTGGAGGTTGAATTTCTTCTTCCTCCATTGTTCCTGGTTCAGGTGAGGGTTCTATGGCTGAATAAGAGGATATGGAAGGTGATGGATCAGATTCAGCCACTAGAAGATCCTCATGGCTCGAGTCAGATTGGCAGGGTTCGCTATGATTGGTGGGGAAGAAAGAGCTCACCATGAGGGAATCAAGGATCTCTCTTACTTCTCCTGGAGTTTTGCGAACAAACGAATCACCGATGGTGTCGTCGAGATCTAAGGCAGCATCCGTGTCTAGACCCATGCAAAAAATGTATAATGATACATCATCGGGAATGGACCATATGTCTAGGTCAGAAGCCAAAAGCCATAAGAACCTAGCCCATGCTGCACCTGTAGACTCCTTCTCTAATTGCTCGAACTCGAGAATGTCCATTGGGAGAGAAGCTATGCGATTGTACCATTGCTCCGTCCTCTTCATGAGAGAGAATGAGTAACAAAAGTCATCGCGAAGTTCTTCCCAATTACCGTGCGCACTCCCTACAGTTTGAATGTACCATTGTTCCGCTCTCCCCATGAGAGAGAAAGGAAATAACTTCCACCTCACGGTTTTCTGTGTCACGCCTGGGATAACCAAGCATGAACACAGATCCTCGAATTCTTTCAAATGAATGTAGGGATCTTCATTGATCGCTCCAAAGAAGGGTCTATCCTGAACCATATCTATAAGGCCAGGGTTGAGTTCATGGTTGGATGAAGACATTGATGGATCATTGAACTCGTAAGTTGAGGTGGAGAGGTCGTGAAAGGATGACCTCTCCATGGGTAACGGGGGTAAAGGTAGAATAAAGAAAAATGAAAAGATACGAGGACCACTGGGTACGAAGATAGATACAACAACCGTTCCCCGGCAACGGCACCAGAAAACTTGTTGGGTATTTTAGCGTCACACGAAATAAATCCGCAAGCACACGGATACCGTTGTAGCTTTCACCTCAGACTATTCCAAGGGTATCGAATCCAAGGGAATAATGTGCACTAACTTCGTACTAGTCAGTCCAAGGACACACCCAGATAAAAGGCAAGGAATGAGAGGATTCCTAAAGATAGCACTATAGATGAGATTAAAGGTCGATCTCTAGATAGAACTTGGCTTAGAGTACCGATAGCCCTGACTTAACAGGCGACTCCGCTACGCGGATCTATGTGGAACGGAGCTCTGACTATATCTAGCTGCGGAGGATCAACGAGAGCCAGACGGGCTGTCACCACCACCTGGACTGCCTCTACCTAACCTTGACATAAGCCGAACGAATGATAACCGGTAGTGTGACACCACGTCTACACTGTGGTTACTGCCATAGCCAACGGACTACGGCACTCTGTACTTAGAGAACTATGACCACGAAAAAGAACTGATCTCACTCACTATAGGTTCTACTAGCTTATACTAGAGGCATGTAAGAGAGCACTTGACCCCATACTGTGCTTCCAACGTATACGAACGCATAAACCCAGGATCTACGCACTAGCAGAGGAAAAAGTCTACTCATGCAACCTAGCATGAACTATTAGGAAGGAATCACGAACACACTTTATTCTAATCAGAGCATGCAAGCATATCCACTTTATTCTAAAAGACTAATCATACAAACAAGATACAAACTTGTGCACCTAATCAACTAGATCGAGGGGGCGTGTTCGTGAAGAACATGTGCCTCTAAATGATGAACAGGTGAAGAACACAAGAACATATCACTTGCACTTTGGTCTAAATAGAAAATGCAGAAATACTCACTTTACTCGAATTGAAGAACGAGCATCCATAGGGGTACATCCCTTTCACTCTCTCCCTTGCTTTGATCTAATCAACTACTCCACACTTACACTCTAGAAGGAGGAGAGGAGAGCCTCTCCTCTCAAGAGAGAAAATGAGAGAGGAGGAGAGGAGTTGTGTCTCTATTCTAGCCCCCTCCCCTTCTATTTATAGGCCAAGGAGAGTAGGAGGAGCCCCCTTGGCTGCCATGGGCACCACCAATAGGGTGGTGACACGTGGCGAAGAGGAGTGGGGGCCAAGTTGGTGTATCTTCCATGAGAAGGAGCTGCAGGATCCCGAAGGAATATTCGGGCAAGCACCTGGCACCGCCTTTGGTTCGTCACGACAAGCCGACACGTGGAAGGGCAACATGAGCGGCGACAAAGTGGGGTCGGCCGACCTGTGGGGTCGGCCGATCCCCAGGTAGCTCCTCTGGCACCATTTTTCGTCTAGGTGACTGCCAGGTGGGTCCCAAGGTGGGTATGGGGGTGCATGCGGTATTTTTAGCCATTTATCTCGTGGTTGTGGGCCCTTGAATCCGTGTACTGGCTCTTGATTGGTCGAAGGTGTGTTTCCTTGGATTGGTGATGTGTCATGGACACATGGCATCCAACGTGGCAACACGTCGCCACGTGGTCTGGTGTGGGTCCCACCGGGCCCACATATCAAGATGGTGATCTTGTCTTGTGCATATCTCTTTTATTCGGACTCAGAAGTAGACATATGATATATCCATTTCGATCGTCTCAACGAGCCCGTCACAATGGTGCAGTCCAAATTGGCATTTGAATTTGTTATGGATGATGTCCTATATAAGCCATTGGATCACATGCTCTCAATTGTATCATTTATCACGTATTCCGGTGCATCCTGCAACAAAAGCAAGAAACACTAACACTTATGGAACTTGTCAGTATAAAACCCTGTTCTAGTGCTGATGATCACTTTTCATTTATTTAATGCAGGAGTTGACGGTATAAAAGTGGTACTTAACAACCGTCAACAATAACATGACTTCATATCCAGTTTGGTGAACCAACAAGCACCCTGGAGCTCATCAGTCAACTCTTCTACTATGGGTAAAGGGTATTTATTCTTCACTGTGATTGCATTTAACTATCTGTAGTCAATGCAGAATCTCTAGGTCCCGTCTTTCTTTTTGACCAACAGCACAGGTGAAACAAAAGGAATGCAGCTTGGTTTGATAATGCCATTGGCTAACATTTCTTTGACCTGCCTCTCTATCTCATCCTTTTGTGTTGGAGAGTATCTGTAACGCTTCACATTTACTGGCTTGACTCCTGGGAGGAGTGGAATGTTATGGTCATATGGTTTATGAGGAGGCAAAGGTTGTGGGTGTTTGAAAGAGATGCTCATTGTTGTTAATGACTTGCTGGATTTCAAGAGGTATGGTTGCATCAATGGGTTGCTCAGTAATGGGTGATAGCTGCACCAGTTGTGCAATAGCTCCTTTCTTGAGTAAACCCTTCAATTGCTTGGGTTTCAGTTTGCTACATGTGTTGGTGTAATCATTGACCCATGGAGATGTATTCTTTTGCCATTGTGGTTGAACCTCATTAATTTGCGCCTCCAGTGAATCCACATAGGACTGTGCTGTTCCAGCTAGTCCATTCCTAGTATCATGTCATAGTGGGGTAATTCTAGCACTCTTGCTGTTGAGGTGAATGTTTGCCCTTGAGTCCACCCTGCACTTGCGAGTTGCTAGTTAATTTGCCCCCACTAGCCACTGTAACTTGAGTTGGAGATACTGAAGTCACAGAAAGCCCCAACAGTTGGACTGTTGCAGCACTGATGAATGTGGATGAACTTCCTGAGTCCACCAACAGTAACACCTCTTGCTTGTTGATTAGCCTTTAAACTTCATTGTTTTTCTTCCACTAACCCCTGCTGCAGCACATTGTGACAGGACCGGCACCTCCTCGTCTTCACTGTCTGTTGGCGGTTGATTTCCATCAACCTAGAGCACTTGTTACACTATGGTTTGAGTTTTGTTATGGAACTAACCCGCCACTAGGCACACTAATGATATAACAAGTTCATCTTTGCATGTGCATTTTGAAGTGGAATGTGTTTACTGGAAAACATGTACTAAAGGGACAGAGACATATCATGTTCAAATGGACAAACAAGGAGTTCCGTTCGTGTTCAAGTGCAAGGCAAATTCACTCCCAAGTCCCAAAGGTGGCAAGGACCTAGGTGCTACGACAAAACATTCCCGAGGACCAAGACGAAAAGATCGCACTCATAAGGGAATGAGCGGCGGGCGAGTGGACGGTGTGCGAGCTGCGACGCGGAGTCTGCGGAGAGCGCATCTTGTGGGCGTTCTTGTGCGCGGAGTACACGCGGGGACGCCTGTTGTGGGGAGCGCTCTAGCGTGCAGAGCACGCCCGCGGAATACGCGGAGCACGGCTGATGCGCCAGGCAGTTGGCCAAGGAAGCCAGTCGTCCAACAATATCACCTCAGCTTCTGATACTCTGGTCACTTGTAAAAAAAACTTATGCCTGAAGAAACACTAATTGTGACTCTCCCCTCTTCGATCCGGTCTTCCCTCAATTTTAGTCGGCATAAGCAATCGAAGGTTATCAATTTATTGAAAAAGAAAACAAAGATCTATAAACCACATAGATAGAACAGTAACGTCGTGCTTCGCAGTTTTACCATTTCTAACGTCTTATTCGTAAAAATGGACCTCGAAACGTTAGGCTCTTGTAAACCATGCCCTTAAACGTATTTCACCTCTTTTCTAATCAAAATACATGTATTTTGTAATTGAAAGAACACTTTTGCCCTTAGACTCAACTGTTCGCATCGGTTGTATTTGAAACAATCGACGAGCTGTTCGCATTCGACCACCGCGCCGAAACGACGAACCCTACACGCGAGACCGATGAACGCCGACGCGCCGCCCGTCGCCAGCCCGCTCAATCACGGTGCTGCGCCGCTCGATCCCAGTGCCACGCCGCCCCGGCCATGCCGCGCGCCCCCGGTGCCACTACGATCGTGTCGCCCACCGCCCAGGGTCTGGCCGCTCAGGCGGCGCAAGTGCTGGCCGCCCAGGGACTGGAATCGATCTGGACAGCAATTAGCAAATCCGATCTGCATCAGCTGCATCTCGAACAATAGCTGAATTTTGAAGAGGAAATTAAACAACCTGAAACCGTACTTGAATTTTGCTCTAATCTAATGTCCTCCCGTATGTGATCCCGTGCGCCTCCACTATCTTCAGGAAGCAGCGCCATCTCGCACCGTCACCGATAATGGCAGCAAGAATCCTCCTTGCGGCGACGCTGGCGGTGCCGGCGGGGCTGTGCCAGGCTCCCAGCCCGGCAGCGGCGCCCAAGGGCCCGCCGAACGTGACGATGATCCTGGAGAAGGCCGGGCAGTACGTGACCTTCATCCGGCTGATGGGATCGACGCAGCAGAACACGCAACTAGTGCCGGCGACCTGCAGGCTTGCCTGCAAGCCAGGGCCGGCGGCCTGGAGGCCGGCCAGCTAGGGGCAGCGGCCTGGAGTCTGTGCGAGGGACATAGCTTGCGTAAAAAGAGTAGAGGGGCAGAAGTGTCTTTTCAAGTTGGAAATACACCTATTTTGATTAGAAAAGAGGGAAAATACCTCTAAGGGCATGGTTTACAAGAGCCTAATGTTCCGAAACCCATTTTTACGAAGACGACGTTAGAAATGGCAAAACTGCGAAACGTGACATTTGGAGACCCAAAATTGCAATTTTGTCATTTCATTTACCGTCCGAGCTTGGGGCCTCTGCTTTTTTTTTTGAGATTACACAGTACAACGCAGACGCTCACAACACGCACGCACACTCACCCCTATGAATACACGTACGCAAATCCTACCCCTATGAGCACCTCCGAAGGACTGAGCACCGACAGATCTGGAGATTCTCGAAGTCACCACTGGCACCTCGTCGTCTACGGGAACGTCGCTTACCACTTAATGCATAATGCCGGAAAATCCCGGAATAAATCCAAGAAAAGGTGCGAGCACTAGAATTTGAACCCTGGTGAGTAGTGTCCCACTGGACCGTCCTACCATTGGACTACAAGCCGATTCGCACTTGGGGCCTCTGCATGCAGCTGTTGGATGGAAAGATTGCGGCCTTGATACGGCACGACGACCTGGTGACTAGCCTTTCTGGGCCAAGGGAAGGCCTGTGTACGTGAGCTAGCTAATGATCTGGGCTGTTTTGCAGGCCCGCCGAACAGATTTGACCCTTCAGCGAGTCAGCAAGTCTAAGCGCCACCGGCCATCTTGGGGATCCAGTCCCCGACCCTGCCGTCGGCGAGCTTGAACAGCGAGTGGTGGCCGCGGTGGCTGAAACTTGGGATGGTTCTTTTTTTTTGACAAAAGGTAGCTATTCATTCATTCAACCGATCATTACAGAGAGAGGGCCACAGAAATTCTGGTGCTACATCAAACCAGACCGATTCAGAGAGCTGATCGGCTGACCTCGCAAGAACATGAGCTACCTCATTACATTGTCTATTTACATGAATAAAAGAGAAAACAACCGTAGAATCATGCGTCGCTTTCCGGATATCTTGGGTGATGATTCCAGTATGGGAGCGGTCCTTGCCATCCAACTGGAGTTTGTGAACTAAAGAAAGACAATCAGTTGCAATTATGGCCTGATTATATGGGAGCCTGGAAACAAAGAGAATTGCCTTTCTGAAAGCAATAGCCTCTGCAAGCTCAGGATTTGTGACTTTGTCAATGCTCTGCTTGCATGCAGCCAGGAACTCCCCTCTATGATCTCTTATCACAACTCCCAAACCCATTCGATTAGCTTTTTGAAAGACTGCAGCATCGACATTCACCATGACCCATCCCTCCGGCGGTGGATCCCAATGTTGAGGTCTAAAGGAGTCACACCTGTTGGGAATAATTGGATCATACAGATGCAGCAACACCATATCCACATAAGCAATCAATTTTTCAACTATATGGTGGGGATGCACTTCCTTCTCTCCATTCCGAACTGCATTCCTAGCTTCCCAGATATGCCAAAGAGATATCACTAGGATGATGGCCTCTCTCTCTGAACATCCCGCCAATATTTCAAAAATCCATTGCCGAGGCGACATGAAGGGAGTGGACATTTTCTGGAAGCCACACCTTTTCTTCAGTTCTCTCCAAATTTCTGCAACATATTGACAAGTGAGGAAGGCATGTTCTATGGATTCATTTCTTCCACAATGACAGCAAAGATCATAAGCTGGGATATTTCTAAACCTGAGTTGCTGTCCAGTTGGGAGGCAATCATGTGCAATACGCCATAGAACAATTTTCATCTTGGGTGGAGCTCTTATTTTCCAAAGACGCTTCCACTCATTTGCAATACATATCTGATCTGAAGATTCCCCCTTGCCCTTAGCACTAGCTTTAAGATGTATTGCCTCACATTTAGCCATAATGTATGCTGATTTGACAGTGTATGTGCCCGTCTTTGTGAATGGCCAGGAAACACAATCACAGACCTGATTATGACTGAGAACGATATTTAGGATGCACTCCGCTTCAGCTGGCCTGAAACATATGCGTACCAGTTCCTCGTTCCACTGTCTAGAAGACTCATCAATGAGACATCTCACTCTCAGGTCATCAGGTATTTGAACAGTAGGATGAATTGGATGGCATGGTGCATCAGGGATCCATTTGTCATTTATAATTCTGATTTGTTTCCCGTTACCAACTCGCCAAAGAATGCCACGATCAAGGAGGGCTTTTCCGAACATCAAGCTTCGCCATGTAAAAGAACTCGATCTTGTGGGACCAGAATCCATGAAGGAGCAGTTCGGGTAGTACCTCCCATTAAGAACTTTTGCACACAGGGAATCGGGTTCAGTGATTAGCCGCCAACATTGACGCCCTAACATTGCTTGGTTGAACAGCTTCATATCTCTAAATCCCATTCCTCCCATGAATTTTGGTGTTGTCAAGCAATCCCAAGATCGCCAGTGCATCTTCTTTTTGCCTCCTTCAAAACCCCACCAGTGGTTTGAAATTGTTGTCCTCATCCTTTCACAAATGCCGTCAGGGAGCTGAAAGCAACTCATGACATAAGTTGGGATGGCTTGTGCTACAGATTTGAGCATGACTTCCTTGCCTGCTCTAGACATTGGCCTGTCTGTCCACCCGTGGATACATTTCCACATACGTTCTGAAATAAAATTGAAAGCATTCATTCTCGATTGACCCACATATGTTGGCATACCAAGATAAGTGGACTGGACAGCTTCATTATGCACATTCAAATAATCCATTACCCTTTTTTTAATATGAGCAGGACAATGGTCGCCAAAGTACAGGAAGGACTTCTGTAGATTAATTCTTTGGCCCGACCCTCGACTGTATGTCTGCAAAGCATATTTCAAAGAATTAATACATCTTTCATTTGCTCGTGTAAAGAAAATACTATCATCAGCAAATAAAAGGTGCGATATAGCCGGTCCTGAGACACCATTTCTCACCCCCTTTAGATGACCTGCTTGTTCCTCCTTCTTCAATAAACATGAAAGGCCTTCAGCACAGAGCAAAAACAGATAAGGGCTGATAGGATCCCCCTGCCTCAATCCCCGTGTCGGTATAAAAGACTCTGAAAGTTCTCCATTCACTCTCACCGAGTAGCGAACTGAGGAGACACAGCGCATAACGCTATTAATCCAACTCTGTGCAAAGCCAAGCTTCTGAAGAACACCCTGCAAATAGATCCACTCAACTCGATCATATGCTTTCATCATGTCAATCTTGAGGGCAAAAAAGGGGGTTTTGGCATGCTGTCATCTAATTGAATGCATACATTCATAGGCTATCAACACATTATCGGTAACCAGCCTTCCTGGTACAAAGGCACTTTGCTCTTCTGCAATTATATTCGGCAGCAGCCGTTTCAGCCAATTGGCTAATACTTTGGATGCAATTTTGTACAGCACATTACATAGGCTGATTGGTCTTGTTAGATGCTCGGGCTTCGACACCTTAGGAATGAGTATAATTGTTGTGTCACACAAACCCACTAGTATCTCGTCTCCTTCTAGGAAGTTTCTCACTGCTTGACAAATATCATCTTCCAGCATGGCCCAGTGCTTCTGATAGAATAAGGCTGGAAAGCCATCTAGGCCAGGGGCTTTTGTTGGTCCCATTTGAAAGAGCGCTTTTTTAATCTCTTCATTAGAATAAGGTTTGCATAATGTTTCATTAGTAGCTTCATCAACACAGGAAGGGATAGCATCCAGAACTTGGTTCACATCAGCCTGTGGCTCAGTTGTAAACAAATTTATATAAAATGAGCGTGCCATCTCTTTCATTTCTGATTGGTCCTCACATTTGCTCCCATCTTGCCGCAAAATATATTTAATTTTATTTGTCCTACGCCTAGCTGTGGCCCTTGCATGGAAAAAAGAAGTGTTGCGATCCCCCGCTTGAAGCCAATCCACCCTTGACCATTGGCGTGCCATTATTTCCTCCCTTTCGAACAGCTCGCAGAGCTTCCGTTCGATTTCTATTTCCTCCTGAGAATAAGTCCTTATGGTACTGTCAGCTTTTAGCCTCGCCAACCGTTTTTTGAGTTTTTTGATCTCCTTGCGAGGAGACCCAAATGAGTCTCTGCTCCATTCAGATAAGGATTTGGCCATCTTGGTCAGGTTGGCCCATGTTGTTGGTAAACATTTTGGCCCTACTAAATTATCTGTCCAGCATTTCTCCACTGTTTCCATGTAATCTGGTGCCCTACACCATGCGGCTTCATATTTAAAAAAGTGGCTTCTTGGTACCCTTTGCCTACTATCAGCATGCTTTGAGATAGACAAATGCACAGCATAATGGTCACAGGAGTTTGTGATAATATTTTCAACATGTGTATCATCAAAAAGGTGTGTAAAGTGGCCATTAGCGACAGCTCTGTCCAATCGAACACGAATATTATAATCTCTATGTTGTCTATTGTTCCAGGTATATTTTGGTCCACTAAAACCCAGGTCCACAAGTTGGCATTCCTCCAAGCATTCACGAAACTGCCGCATTTGAGTCTCACCTCTCCTAGTCGGTCCCAGATGCTCTTCATTACTTAAAGCTTCATTGAAATCCCCAATACACACCCACGGCCCCTCCCATTGGGCTTTGAGAAAACGCAACCGGTCCCAAAAAAACCCGACGCAGCTCAGTTCTTGGTTCCCCATATACAAAAGTAGCTCGCCAAATTACACCAGATGCCTCTTCAATATGCACATCAATAAAGTTTGTACAAAGGGATTGCAGATTAATATTGTAATAATCAGAGGACCAGAAAAGAGCAAGACCCCCACTCCTCCCTTCACAATTAACAGCTAGGCAGGCATTAAATCCCAACGACCACATAAATCGTTTGACCCTTTCTTCCCTCATTTTTGTTTCCGATAAGAACAAGAGGGAGGGACGGTATTGCTTCACTAACCAGCGAAGCTCGCCAACTGCCGAGTCCCGTCCCAATCCTCGGCAGTTCCAACTTAAGATATTCATGGCCCCCGGCGGGGCTGCCAAGTAGCCTCCGCCGATCTATCTGCATATGGTTCATTAACCTTCCGCATTTTCTTGTTAATCTCATCAGCTTCTTCTAGTTCGAACTCTGTGTCCCGTCGGTCCCTTGCTAGAGTGGGTTGTACAGATGGATCAGCAATGATGAGCGCCATGGCATCCTGGCTGGAGTCCATCATCACACCTTGATCACCATTAACAGGGTGTGCACGAGAGGTTCTGATTTGTTTGCGTTTAGTGCCCTGACCTCTTGTGTTACTCGGGAACAATTCCTTCCCCACTTCCTTTGACTCATTCTCCATCATATTCTTTTTATTCTTCCGAGTTTGCTGTTTTACCGGTGAGAGAGCTTCATTCTCATGACCGCTCTTATCTTGATCTCCCCTTGTAGTCGAGCCTCCTGTGTTTCCCCGGCTGTCAGTACCATGCTGCCCTTGACGGCCCTCACTAGAGTCACGTTGTCCCCCAAAATTGAAGGTCTGGCCTGCAGAGTTGGACTGCCTATCATCTGTCCCCTTCTTCTGTTTATTATCATCTGATGCACGCAGGTCTTTCCCATAGGGCAGGAAACCGTTTTCATCACGCTCAGCAGGCGTCGGGCATTCAACAGATGAATGCCCAATAATCCCACAAGAGTAGCAATAATTTGGGAGCTTCTCATACTTCACATCATACAATTCCCTTGTTTGCCTTTTTTCAGAGAAAATAGTGATGCAGCGGAGCAGAGGCTTTGAGATGTCAACCTGCACTTTGGCTCTTAAGTAAGGACCTCATGCTCCTCCTTGTGCGTCAACCTCCACCTTCATGACAGAACCCACTTTCTTAGCTAACTCCCAGCCCCATTTGCTATTCATGAGACCAAAGCGGAGATCGCAGATCCTAATCCATATTGCCATTTTGTCGAATACCACCTCCGACGGCCTTAAGTTCGGATCAAATTGCTGAATTAATACTGATTTCTTACCAACGTTCCATGGAGAACCATCCAAAGCTCGATCCAAATCCTGCTTGGAGCCGAACTCTGCGATAAAGATGTTGTCCCCCGCGGATTTGGCTTCCAATCCCCTTGGATTACCCCACGCCGGCCGGAGTGCCGACATGATAGTTTGGATGTGGAGGACACTGGATGAAATGACCTTACCGACGATGGCCAGGTCCAAGGTCACCAATCCATCCAGGGCTGTATCATCCACAGCAACAGCGTCATTCTCCTCTGCTGTGAGCTTGAGCCGCCCCATCAACTCCGCTACATTGGAGCTAGAATCAGCCGCTCCTTCCTTTTCCATTGTCGCAGGTATCCGACGAACTGCTCCCTCCCACGTCCAGGAAGGAAGAAAGCCCCTTCCCCTCACCAGATCCGGTGCTCCTCCCTCCCTTCTCGCTCCCCGCTGCAGTCGCCAGCCAAGGACGGGCAGCGAAGCAAAAGTTCGCTCCTTAGTCGTCCCGAGCGCCGAGCCGCGATGAGGGGGAGGAAAAGGCTAGGGGCTCTCGATAGAATCTGGAGGGGGATCGAATCAATAAGGACGAATGCAACCCGTATACTCGATGGATGCACAAGGGATCCCAGATCCTAGGTCCGCCGGCCACCGCCGTAGCGTCGGGAGCTAGAGAACGGGAAGAGTTTTCCCAGAACGGGAAGTCAACTAAGAGGAACCTCTTGGTTAACTTGGGATGGTTCTGAGGCTGAGCATCAAGCGTGACCTGATCGATCTTCAGAAATTCAGTCATCCACTTCACTTCACTTATGCTCGTCAGAAACCCGCCTGAACAAGGAAAGCTACCATTTCTCTCTCTCTCTCTTTTTTTTCGGTGCCGTCGAACTGCTGGTCGGATGCGCTAGCTATTCCTGTTCATACGATGATAAATCTTTCGTTACAAGAAATGTGGCAAAATAACTGAATAGGCTCAGGATCACTATATTACATATGGTGCCATCAGTTCACCAGGCGAACAGAAGACTCATGCATCGTTAGACAAACTCATCATGGTACATGAATGATCCATGGATCAGACAACAATTGTTGATGACTTCGCATCAACATATGCGCTTACAAGCTTGAACAATACCCAAGACTGCCATTCTATCATATATACTCCCCTTCCTAACTAGGATGCCATTCAAAATGTTGAAAGCCCAAACTTTTGTATTGGGCTATTGGAGGCAACCAAAATACTTTATGAGTTGTGACTTGTGTAGCCTAGAACATTATAATTATCTTCTCGAGTCATATGGCCATATGAGCTATAGTTTCTCATGTTTCAACCCACTCAAATCATTCACACGGTTTGCAATGAATTTTCTTCCTAGGATTTTGCTGGAGCAGAGCTAATTAAGATGACTGACACAATGGATTGGCATGAACGAACCAGCAGTGAAAGGAGAAAATTTCACCGTTGACCATTTACTATTTTGATGAGATGTAAAGTTGTTTTTGTTATTTGAACACATCAGTGAATAGGTTTATGGGTTGGGTGATGCTGTTAAAGATCAAGGTTCAGCACACTTTGAAGAGTGGCAGTGGCACATGCTTGGGAGGGACTTTGTGGCCGTGATCTGATTTTCAGAGTTCAGTCAAACACTTCAGTATACTTATATTAATGGTTGTCAGCAACTAATGTGTCCAAAAAAGAAAAGCCACTATATTTTGAAATGGGCAAAACACCTGCCAAATCATCATGTGTAAAACGATGATAAATCTTAATTTCAGGCAGCAAAAACTGAAAGGCTCACTATATATATATCATGTATAGTGCTGTCCGTTCAGCACTTTCTTCATTTCCTCCGGATCACATGAGTACATGACATTAGCACCAGGCAAACAAAACACACATGCGTTGTCAAATTGAACTCATTATAGATGAATGATGCATGAGCAATTATCGTTAGCTGACTTAATTTTATCATGGGATATGCATGCTTACAAGCCATAACAATACCAAACACTATCATATATATACGCTCATATGTGTTGGATGGCATTCAAACCGTTGCAAGAGGTGTAAAGGAAATGAATTATACATTGGGAGCAAACTAAGTATTGATCAAGCCTGTGGAGGTAAACAAAATACCGTAGTGAGATTGGGCTATTGGAGATAACCAAAATACCATGGTGAGCTTCAAGCCGTGTAGCTTAGTTCATCCCAAGTGTCTGTGAGCCGAATGGGCATACGGTCATGGTTTCTTATATTCATGCTTCCTGAAATCTTTGAATAAGTCCATGCGGTAAGATTTGGTCTAGTACCCTTTGTTCAGCAGAGATGATACAAGATTTGTGACATAGTCGATCAGAAATCGTAGTCTTTAGTCTGCTGTTCACATTAATATCAAACCGGGTGTAAAGGGAGACAAAATTTATGATGTGAAGAGCAGTACAAATTCTTTATATTTTTCTGAATTGACATATTGCTGTTTTTGTTGCGAATTGTGATGCTGTAAGAGATCTAGACACAGAAATCTCTATTGTAGTTCAGTCCTTGAACCCACTGTTCAGGACAAGCGGCCGATCGAGATCATGTACGTCTTGGCAATGGTGGACAAGCACGACTGTTTCGACTCATCCGCACTGAGGCCGTGCGTGAGGACGATAAAAAAGGTGCGTCCTGACGACGGGAGGAGGCGCTGGCTCGCCGCCATCGCTGCTCCTCGATGCTGTGAATTACGCATGTGCCCTCCGCTCAACGGTTGCGCTGCGGATTAACCAGTCAGTTCCAAAGGCGGGGAGGACGCCGGAGTCAGCGGCGATGAACTGACCATCCATAAGAAAGAGGCATATTTGTAAATTAGTAGGAGTCTTGATGCAAAATATCAGATCGCAACTTTTGATCACGATACAAATTAGGCTTCGTTTGGCAATTCATGAGTTTATTACACGGGACAACCAATCCACGGAGGGCAATTCATATCTGTCGCGACAGATTCGCGAAGCGTCACGCCGCGGTTCCCAAGGCGCAGGCGGAGGGCCGGGTGTTTTTTTATTTTTTTTCTTTCTTTTTTATATTTCTTTCTTTTTATTATTCTTTTTCTATTTCTTTTTCCTTTTTTTATTTTTTGTTTCTTTTTTATTTCTTGTTTCTTTTTTATTCTTGTTTCTTTATTTATTTTTATTTTATTTACTTTCTATTTTTATCTTTTTTTATTTCTTGTTTTTTATATTTTTCTCTTGATGAATATTTGTTTCCTTTCAATAAATTTGTCCACCTGAGTGAATATTTGTTTGTTTCTTTCTTTATTTTTATTTTCTTTTCATTATTTTTCCTCTTTCATAATTTAGTTGGTTTTATTTTTTTCCATGTGTTTTCTTTTTCCCTATTCTTTATGATTTTTCGTTTTTCGTGTTGTTTTCTTTCATGTTATTTCATATATTCTTTTTTCTCTCCTTCATTTTTTGTGGTTTTTTTTCCATTTCCATTTCTATTTTTATTTCTATTTCCTTCTTTTTATTTTCGTTTTCTTCTTCTTGTTTCGGAGTATTTCTTATTTCTTTTTTATTTATTTATTTCTATCTTCTATTTTCCATTTTATTTTTTATTTCTATTTCCATTTTTTATATCTTCTTTCTTTTTTATATTTTTCTCATAGTGTATTGCTTTCTTCAATGAATTTTTTATTTCTTTCTTTGATTCTTCTTTAGTTTTATTTTTATTTCTTTTATTTTTTTCTTGTTTCTCTTTTATTTCTTCTTTTCCTTTTATTTATTTATTTTCCTTTTTATTTTTTATTTTTTTCTATTTCTGTTTTCATTATATATATATATTCTTTCCTTTTTAATTTTTTTTCTTCGTTAATATTTGTTTGTTCAAGATGAGATATAAATTTTTTCTATTACTTTGTTTTTATTTTTAATTATGCTATACTGTTTCTCTGAGGTTTTCATTTTTATTTTTTCTTATTTCTTTATTTTTTCTCTATTCTTTGTCCTACCATTTTTTCTACTGTCTTTTTTCTTTTACTCATTCTTATGGTTCTTTTTCTTTCTCTATTCTTTATTTTTAATACATCTTTTATTCTCTTTTATTTATTTATTTTCATCTCTTCTATTTTCTCATGTTTTTATTTTTTTTTATATATTTTATCCCTTTTTTTTACAATTTTTGTGTTACATCTTTTGTTTCTCCATGTATATTTTTTGATGTTTATATTTTAATATTTGTTCCATCCAGCGAATATTTGTTCATTTAAGTGAATATTAGTTTCTCCTTAGTGAATATTTGTCTCTCCTCAGTTAATATTTGTTCCACATTAGGAAATATTTATTCTGATACTTTATTTGTTTATTCAAGATGGCATATAAATTTGTTGTGTTAGTTCATATAATTTGTTAGGTACGTACAAATTTTTTGTTTCCAGAGTTCATATAATTTGTTCGGTACCTACAAATATTTTATTATGATAGTTTGTATAATTTGTTCAACAAGTATACATATTTGTTCCGGCAGTTCATATAATTTGTTGGGTACCTACAAATGTTTTGTTCTGGCTATAATAATAATATGTTATGTCTGTAATAATAATAACTTATTCCGACCTTTGTTCTGATTTGTTCTGGCACTACATTTGTTTTGTTCGAGATGACACACGAACTTGTTCCGGCTATAATAGAATCTTGTTTCTACTCTTGTTCTGACACTACATTTGTTTTGTTCAGGACGACATACAAATTTGTTCTGGCTATAATAGGATCTTGTTCTGACAGTTGTTCTCGTTTGTTCTGACACTTCATTTGTTTTGTTCTGGACATAATAGAATATATAACCTTAATTTAAAAAATACGAATAAAAAAAGTTTGTCAAAATATAGTGAAGTGGGATCTTGTTTTGAAGATCTCAGTATAAGAAATCCGTTTTTGAAATCGAAATTTAATTTAGACGCAAGATTTATGATTTATAACTTTTTTAGTTTTGAGATTAGTTTGTAGAATTTATTTGACGACTATACATATTTTGTTCCGTCACTTTATATAGTTTGTTCGGTGAGTATAATTTTTTGTTCCAGTAGTTTGTAGAATTTGTTCTGTGGTAATATATTGTCCAGAATATACAATTTTAATTAAAAAATATAAATAAAAAAAGTTCATCAAAATATAGTCAAGTGGGATCTTATTTTGAAGTTTTTTATTGTCAGAAATTCAATGGTGAAATCAGAATTTAATTTTGATACTCGGTATAACATTTATAGCTTTTTAAGTTTCAAACAACTCTTTAGACGAGGATGACATCAGCAACTTTGACTATACACTATTCGCATGCGGAGACTGTATGTACGCGCACAAACAGTCTAAGGAATCTCATTAGCCCCAGGACTCCGATTTCTTCTATCTTTTCCAGCGACGCGCGCCCACGTGGCCCAAATGCGGCGCGACGGTTGGTTTTTTTGTCGCTACAGTGACGACTAGATGCATCCTCCACGGAGGGGATCCGGTGTATCCCGCCCACCCACCCAATACACACCCAGCAGGGATCTGTATGAATACTGTACACCCGTGTATTTAACATAAATCTCCTCATCCCATCTGATCGCAAGTACATAATTAAAGTAACAGTCCACCGATCAATATATAACCCTTGTTTACCATACGTGCACACTAGAGCCAATACATATCTTCAAAAATATGGGCCAAACGTAAATAAATTAAATATGGGAGCAAGTCTGAAACATTACTTTATGCCTCTCAATGAACATCATTTAATCACAATTTCTCAGATCATTTCTATATTAATAAATACTATGATTAGTGCTAAATTTTCTAACTTCTCCAGCTAGCTAAGATCACATCATCACCATGAGCAACCGACAGGTGTGCAATTGCACTGAGAACTGCAACAATTGTTTGACTTGATTGATATTACTCTGCAAAGTCCAAAACCACAACAGATTAAAGGAAATGCAATGCAATGGTAATTAGTGCATGAACAATTATGAAACAACCCAATTATGACCATCAATTAATCAAATTATTTTTCTCGAATACAAATTAATCAAAACATAAGTTCATAACATAACAGGGTAATATAATGCAAGTTTTCCAGAGGGCAAAAAAGATCATTAGCTGATGATATAAAGCGAATAGAAAAATGCAACCTGCAGGTGTGTTTCCTACAGTATGCAGAACAGATACTATTGCAACAATTTAACAAACAATTCAAAATATATAAAAGAAGATGACTTCACTAAGCACATCTGCACATGTTGAGATGTGTTCTGCCACATAATAAATTCTTAACCTCTTTGGCAGTCTTGCTGTAATCTCACAATAAAGAAGACAAGTTTTTTTTTGAGCAATAAAGAAGACAAGTTGGAAACAACAGAGTAAACATATTGCAGATTAACTAGGCAGGAGAACATCAAGGTATATCCCAAAATTGTCATTCTTCTGATGATAGGCATATTCACGGCCACTTAACTTTTCTGATTACGGCTTGTTCAATAAAATGCCTGCTCAATTGTATCAATGACTAACTGTTTATCATCTGTGTTATCTCACCTTTTAACCTGCCTGTGTGCAATTTATTACTATCAACCTCAAATCAAAGACCACATTCTGCTACAATCATAAGTTCTTACTGTTTGATCAACATTATTGCACAACCCTTTCTCAGTAGAGTGAACCATGTATTTTCTAATCTGTAGATGTAGAGTCTACCATGTATGTTATAATCTGTTGATGTACCCCTATGTAACTAGAGTTGTGCATGCATAAGTTAATTGTCCTGAATTGTTCCATTTAAAAAATGGAATATTGTCAATTTGTTGCTTCCTCCACTGCTTACTCAACGTTCCAAAATAGTAGATCGTTTTGGCTTTCTACGTTCATATATATATATAACTATTTTGGTTATCCTGCTCTAATTTCTGACCATTCCTGTAAGGATCTAATTTACAACTTCTCCATGTACCAGCACGCTGTATATGCAAATAAGAAAAACAAATAGCAGCTAATTAGGGAAGCAACAATGATCCATGGGCTGGTTAGCTCAGACTAGAGCGCGGCAAAGCCGCGTTTCTAGTACTACATGAGAACATTGATAATAACAGAAGTGACAGGATAGCAGTTAGTACAAAGCTACCCACCAAAAGACTGCTAGAGCCATTGATCCTGCAGTTTCCATTGACGTAAAACATCGAGTATCACAAAAAGAAATCACTCCGTAATTTGTAACAATAATAACTTCCCACGATATGAGAACAAACCGACATAGCAATCTTGTTAATCTCATCCATGTGCCCATTGGCCATAATTTTAATCACAAGAACCATCCAAGAGAGGCATGAAGAGATTACTCACCAACAAATCTGGATGGATCCTCCTCCGCGCGGCTAGAACGAAAGAGCAATAGCAGATGGAATCCTCAAGTAGAAAAACAAAGGCAAGGGATTAGAAATTAGCAAAGAAGCCTCCTCTCGCAGATCCAGGACAACACAAAAGTATGGGATTTAATCTAGCAAGGACATGAGAATTAGGAGAGGGAATGGAGAGATACACAGTGGAGGAGCCGCCACCGTTGACGTGAAGTAGCATTTGTCGACCGGCCTGCCGCCGCCGCCGCTTCCGCGTGACGAACCCTAGCAAGAAAAAAAGGGATGACAAGAAGAGGAACGGGAAGGGGATGCAGCGGACGAGGAGATGAGGGAGGGGAGCTGGAGGAAGCGGCGAGGTGCACCTGGATCTCATCGGAGGCAAGGCGGAGCGAGGGAGCGGTGGACGCGGCGTCGTCTTCCCGAGCGGAGTCACGCAAGCAGTGAGCGGCGAGCGGACGTGCTCCCCGGTGTGCAGTGACGATGCTGGATACCCACGTGGGTTGAAGGGGATTGGGTTGGGCCGAATTCCAATCCCCCTAGAGCCAAATGCATTTTTTTACTAGACCGGTGGATCACCCGGACGTGGGTTTTGGCCCTCGCGAGACAGGGTTTCGGCCCCATTCCACGCCGATCCCGCCGTTCCCAAACGAAGCCTTAGGGGGGTTTCATGCATAATATTAGGGATCATTTGTAAAATATTGGATTGCTATTAATAATCGCTATCCAAACTAGGCGTTGTTTGTAAAGGTGTGCACTCTCGGCATGGCCGCCAACCATGCCCTGCTGCCGTCGGCGATCCCCGCCGTCACACGCTGCCCGTCCCCCGTCGCTCATGGCCCGAGATTCCTGAATATGCAGTCGTCCGGTTAGCTCTGGCGCCTCGTTGCAGACTTGCAGCCCCTTGCAGGCGGCGGTTGGACTGGGATGGGGGCGCACGGAGACTCGCCGATGACGAGACGGGTGAAGGGGCGGACTGGTGCCAGCAAATGTCATTGTCGGGAAGATGCTACCGATGATTTCTTTGCTGCAGTGAATGCTGCAATATGAGATCGACGGAGATCGTCAGGCACTGTCGTGCCTGACCGAACTCTGAAATCTGAACAGGACACTTCTGACGGACAACGGAGCTCCATATCCAGATTTTCAGAGTGCTTTTCAGTGATTTTTATCTAGACTGACATCATGATTTCTTATAGGGTAATTTCAGGCGTTACAACCTTCGTTGGTATAAAAAGATGTTTCTTCTGATTCTGCTGCAATGTTTTTGACAGCAGTAAATTGGTTGCTGCAGAGCCACTGATGTTAATTGTAGAAAATATATGATATATCATATATGCAAAGGCTTCCTTCCAGAGTTCCGCAGTCAGTCAAGAGACAGAGCAGCCATCTCTGCTAACACTCTGCCCATTTTTATCTAGTGTAGCCAATCTTTTTCTAGTGCTACTAGATCTTCTTTTTGGACGCAACTAAAATTGACGAAACTAAAGTCCAACAGCATTTTCTACAGTCTTGCAGGTCACATAACTGAATGGGAAACATTTCTTGGATTCCTTGAAGCAACAGTTGCATGGTTACAACTTACAACCCAGTTAGAATTTCTACTCCTAAAAAGAATGAAGTAGAGACAAAAATCTGGTACGTCATTCTCCTCTACGCCCCGCACCTTCACCCTCCTGGCCTCTCCCCGCGCGCCTTCACCCCGTCTCCTCCCGCGGGTCTTCCGCTCGCCCCCGTCGCGCCCTCCCGAACCCACCACACGATGCTCGCCCCCGCTCCCTTTTTTTTCCGCGAACCCTACCGCCGCCATCGGCGTCATCACCCACATCGCGCCGCCGCCTCCTTCCCAATCTCCATCCTCGCCGCGCGCCTCCACCTCCACCCCGCGTCTCCACCTCCCCCTCTGCGCGCCTGTGCCTACTGCTCTCCTCCACCCCGCGCCTCCACCTCCAATCCGCCGCCTCTACCTCCCCCTTCGTGGCCGTCGGTCCGCCCGCTACCGTCTCCATCTTCTCCTTCCTCCACCCGCTCCTATACTCCTCCCTCTTTGTCGCGCATCTGGCCGTCGTTGTCGATCTAGGGTGCCGCCGCCCGCCGCCGTCCCTAACGCCGCCCGATCTTGTGGACGCCGTCGTCTTGGTACCCTCGCCGGCTCCTGTCTACGCCGCCGTCCGTCGTAGTCGCATCTCCCGTGGCCTCGCGGCCTCGCCGGAGACCATCTACGCCACCGTCTTCTTCTCCCGTGGACGCCGCCGGCGCCGTCCAGCCATACGGAACGTCGGTCTCCTCCAACCCAGCGTTGACAGCACATCAGTGAAATTAGACGCCTGCGTCTGGCACCTGATGCTGCGGGACTACAGCTTTGTGTCTGATCGTTGGGTCTTGCGGTCAGTTTGTATCTGATCTATTTTTTATGCAGCTTCAGTTTGCAGTTGGGTTGGTTTGTTTTTAGAGAATCAGAATCATAACGCCGACTGCAAGTATAATAGACACTGATAGCATGAACAGAATCGGTGTGCCTTCCATTATTTGACTGTTCATGAACAATTGTTTTAGTCCTTGCTTTAAGAGATCGTGTTAGAAATAGGAGGGAGTAGTACGAGACTAACTGAATTTGCTTTAGTCCTTGCTTTTTGTCTCTGTACAAGTCACAAAACTTGTTGGAATCGGGAAACTCTATTTATATTCTAAAACATTATTATACATCTCGCGGAGCTTCTTATGCAAGCCATCTTATTATTCTGTTAAAACTACTGATGCAAGGATTTGTGTGCTGGCTTTTCATCAAATGCATGTCTCTGTAAATTGTATGCCTGCCTTTGCTCAGATGCAATGATCCTGTTAAATATTATCTAATTGATCCATACTACATTGGATTAGAATCATTATCTCTTGAGTGAAGATTTAGAAGACAAAGTTTCTTGATGCTGCATTATTGAATGTCGAAATCTTATTTTTAGTGTGACAATGCAAGTGACCTGGTCTCTCATGCTACATTTTGGGCGCACCGATGGCTCTCATTACATTGATAACATGTGGAAAATAATTACTGAGTAGACAGACCCATTAGTCTTAACAATAATTCGTTCTTAGGTTATTCTTAGGTTATTCTCCATCTGGAATGCCGGCGGCGGAATCCTCTGGTCATGCGGGCTTGCCATCGACGCCGGGTGTCGGCCGCCAGGCACCAGCGTGGCATCAGCCAGCAGGAGATCACATCTTTCTGCCTCTTACGATGCAGGTGCTACTGAAAAGAAGCAGCTGCCATTGGACGGTGATGTGGGCTCTTGTATGCACAGTAGATCATCGATGTCAGTTTCGGTGATTTTCTCTTTGGGTTTGTGGATTCCTATTTTTTTTCGTAAGTTTGATTCTTTCCTTTCCCATTTAACATATTTATCCATTGTAATGCTTCTTTGATTGAGATATTTCCTCTACGAAGTCTGGTAGAACAAACTCAATCTGATACATCGCCACCCAAGGTTACATATGTCAAATCAATTATGCACATGAATTGATCAAATGTTTTTATTTGTGTAGAGCAGAGTATTGGAACGAAAGAACCAAGAAGCTTGGCAGGAGAGATTGCAAGGTTGACGAAATTAAGCACAAGAGATTGTCAAGAAATATTTGGAGTTATGTCATCACCACTTATTCACTGTCCTTTCTAGCTCTGATTGAGTAGCTAGGACAGGTGCGCGACTTTTCTACTGATTGCATGGTAACCATGACACCACTGCATACCTTGCCTACTGATGCGTGGTAGTCATGAAGATTTTTCTCAACTTCTCTTACCATGATAGTTGTGATTTTAGAATAGGCAATCAGTAGGCAGCTAATATGATTTTTTTTAGTTTCTAAAAAATGAGTTGGTTTTTGTTTCAGTGCACTTCAATATCAGGTTAGTTGGTGCATCCTTATTTTTCATTTTGCACTACTTTAATTTGAATTATTATAGGTCTCCAATTATTAACTACTTCTAGACATTTCAGGTATAATGGTTCTTTTCATCCTTTATTTGTAATTGGACAGACATGTAGTTCGCCCTTGAACTTGTGTTGGAAGCACATGGTGTTTTCAACTATCCTGTTGCAGCGATTGCTTCCTCAAATTGCTCCTCATCGGCGGCGAGATTTGTGCGAAAAACATATGTAGTGTCCAGTGTGCAACGCTGCTGCTGCCTACTCCACAAGCAGTGTGCACATATGGGTTGAAGGACCTGCCTAGGTTCCATGAGGCATCAAACAAGTTTATCAAAAATATGTGTCCATCCTTGCTGGGTTAATTATCTCAACATTGCACATGGGCGTCAGGTTGGTCCATCTACTACCTCTCTATTGTTATAAAGATTTGTTCTTTTTTGTACCTATGGTTTCCATGCTGTAGCATTGCTTGCTCTGTTTTGTGATATGTTTGCACTAAACAGTCCTGCTTCGACTTTTGGCTTGGTTCCCACGGGTGGCGCTCCAAGCGAAAATATGATAAATCAGTTCCAAGTATAAGATTTTTTTATACTTGCTGATATGCTTGAGATCAAATCAGATTATAATAATGATGCTCAGAGTAGGGATTGTCATGAAAGATGACCACCAACCTTTAGAATTTTGTGCACAACCAATTTTTAATAGCAGTTTGATTGTTTTACTCCTAATTACCAACACCTCCAAATTTGACTGCACTGCACCCTTAGATCCTGCAGTGTGCTGTGACAGAAACATGTTGAGAAATAAGGATGCCAGTAAGATCTTCAGTGTGCAGTGACATGACTCTTTCTATTGATATAAGGATGCCAGTAAGCTGGCCATTCTGACTGGTGTCATAAATGTTATTTCAGGTTGCAAAATTTGAAACTGAGAAAATTCTTATTACTATGGTTGAAACTGAATTGGAGAAGAGAAAAGTTGAGGGGAGATACCATGCAAGCTTCAGAGGACAATTTCACTTTTTCCGGTAAGTACTAAATAATACACTTCCAAAATCTGTACTGTTTCTACTGAATACGATGGAAAGTTATTATGCACATTTCTACACTAACATGCTAACAACAACATGTTCTCATGGTGACTGCCTGTTAGTATCCTTTTTCCTAGTCTTTTACCTGCATACTAAAGATCTCTTTAACACTCTTGTACTGATAATTTGCAGGCGCTACCCCCAATCTTCAGTAAGACAGTAGTCCCTCATTCCCTGACTCTATTGTCTTTTCGCATCTAAGATTCTGGAGTCTGAAATCACATCTAAAATAATGGAGTCTAATGTCGCATCTAAAATTTTGTAGTCTGGAAAAGCAAACAATTATTTTTCTTGGAATTAGTTTGTCCATTAACATTGTGCTTTGTTGCTCACTAGGCAGTAAATGCTAGATGTTTCGTAGCATGTAAAATTAGAGTTGTTAGGAACCTGTACTGACTAGCTACTTGTGCGGAGGAATTTATTCAAAGGATTGTGAAGCTCTTGAAAAATATGAGAGGAATGGATCTCAGTCACACCTACGAATGCTTAAAAGAGACACCTGTATATTAGTGAGTGTTGTAGATGCCTGATTAATAATTAGTATATCTGTGGCATATATATGTATATATGATGTGATTTCTTATATCCATATATCATGTCTCGGTGTATTTTCTGAAGGAAATAGCATCAGTATCCTTTGGTATATGCATCTATTTGCCTGTATGCATGTTTTAGTATAGATTATGCAGTTCCAGGTGCACTCAGGTGTTGGTTGCTTTAGTATGACAGTTTTGCTCACACATTGTTAGGATGTTTTCAGAATTAGCAATGACATCCATTGTCTGTGTGATATAATTAAATAATAAGATAATGGAATTAGCATTACTATGTAATGTCAACCTGTGCTCTGAACGAAGCCCTGTGATAGTTAATATATGTTTACATGAGCAGATAGTGAACTGATCGGTAATTAAGATTAGCAAGATGTATGATTTAGGTTCATGATGAGATCCTATTAATTATGCTTGCACATGCTAAATTGTATCACATGCCTATTCCTTTGTTGATTTCCAATTTGGTTACCTAGTAGTGTTGCTGATTTGTTATGAAGGCATACCCAAGTATTGAAAAGAATAGTCTGATTTTTACCAGCTATATGCTTCCTGCATGTGGAGCTGTCTACAGTACCTTGGTGAGGATATTCATGTGTTGACAAACTCTGTAATTACCTTAGTTGGGATGGGATCAGTTCCTTTCGCATCAAAGGTTGCCTGAATAATCCACCGCATGTTCCATGGTAAGAATTTGAAAGCCTCTCATATCCATGATGTGTAATTTTCCTTTTCCCCCTTTGTTACCATGATATCCATTTGAGAACAAGTCAGGATTTTATTCTTTCATAAAATATGCTAGCTTCAAAATATTTCTTATGGATCAGCATGTGCACTTGATTTGTTATGAAGGAAAACCACTAGATTAGACTCAAATGAGATGAAGGCTTTGAGAGATGAGATGACTACCTGCATCTGGATCAGTTATTTTTGCATCAAAGGTTTGTCCAAGTTTATATGCATGCTTCCTGGAAACAGACATTGCAAATTTCAGTTTTGAGGTTGCACTTTCTTCCTGGAATTGTTATTTCTATTAGATGTTAACACCTTCAGTTCAATAATAGTAGCTAAGTTGTGTATCAATCATCCTCTCATCCTGACAAAATAGTTTACCTTTGAAACTTAGATCTTGATGCTATTGGTCGCATTACGTGTGTTTTTTTAGTTTTCTTGCAACAGAAGTGACAGTGAAAATATGCAATGAAAGTTAGGTTTTCTAATAAGCAAAATGACAATGAAGATGAGCTATACCAAGAGAAACTAATGCACCATGTTCCAACAAAAATGCAGATAGGGATTCTGACAGAAGTAGGATGCTTGGATAGTTGGATGGAAGCTCCTCAATGTCTCTCCTTGTGATGCTGGACATTCAATGAAGTCGGCTCAAGCTGAACTTTTTATATATTCTAAGTACCAAACATTCCAAATTTCCAACTGGTTGCTCATCTGGTCTCAGGCGATTAGCATGAGCATGGACCCCATAAGAAAAGTTGGTGAATTTTAATCTGATCAGTTGTCCTGTTATTTGAAATATTTTTTTATCAAGTGCATATTACGAGGGATAATTATTGTGGTTAAGAATGACAACACTGTTACACAGTAGCTTTTGGCTTGTTTAGCTTTCATGAATTTGTTGTGTTTTCATCAACTTTCCATTTCATAAATATATAATGAATTTGTTTCTTTCTGGTAAAATAAAATGTTCTTCATTTATAATTGAATTGCCCGTAGCAACGCACGGGCACGATCCTAGTGAGTACAAAAATTCAAGAACATAAGAGATGGGGGCTGTGTTAGCCTACCAGTGTACCAACTACAACCACGTTGACTACGTTCATTCCGGTGCGGCAAAAAAAACTGACGAGGTTCGCTAAATCACCATCAGTTCAGCCCCTTCTTCATTTCCTTAGGTCACACCAAATTGGCAGCCGGCAAACGAAACACTGATGCTTCCTGAAACCAGCTCATGCGGCATCTACAGTTTGTAATTTGTAATGTATGTTGAGATGGTAATCCATCGATCTTACATTGATCAGTAACCGAGAGAACAGTGTGGGATGCCTACGCACTAATCGCACTAGTATATGCATGATAGTGTTGGATTTGTCTGTTTATTTCCTTTGGTAGACTGCCAGCTCAATCCTTTTGCTTTTGCAGTTTTGCCCCACCTAATAATTCATATCTCTGCAGGAGATCCAAATTAATCGAAGAACTTTGTTCGATAAAGGTTTCACCCCACGGGGAAGAGGGGTGGGGCAGCATTGCCCCATGCCAGGACCTCCAAACAGCAATGAGGAAAGGAGCAGCAATGCCCTGCTGGTGGAGGGGGGTTTCAAAATCTAAAATAAATCCATGTACTAGGATCATTCTTTCCGGGGTTAATTAACATGAGGTTCCAAATTAAGTAGCCCCAAGCATGTGAGCTAGCAGACGTGTGCTATCCATGTTGGTCCCCTCTATCCAAGGGATGAGCGCGAAAGCCGTTGCGCTTCCGTACACGCGCATACTCTTGCTGGGGCGGACACGGATCGACTCTCTAAGAAGACTCTGAAGTGGGCGAACACTCGGCCCAGCGGGCGAACATGCCGGATACTAGAACGGATGGAAAACAGCACGTCACCGACAAAAGAAAATGCCAATCAGACTCCTTTATTGCAAGAACCGGACCACTTACGCGCAGACGTTTCAGGAAACAAACCTGATATTGTCCTTCCCAACTTTTATCCCCGTCAAAGGGGAGACAGAAAAATCTTATAACCATTTGGACTTACATTACTCCCTAAAATTGTCGCTAGCAGTACGCAAAAAGGGAAATCATCAATTTTCTGAAATTCTACAGTTGTAGATCACAGTGTCAAATCAACATTTCAACAACACGTGTATATATCTGAGCTGAGCGTCGTAACAGTCCTAATCCAAGCCCCTACTGGTGAGCTAGGGAAGATGTTACCATCCATGCCCATACCTCACAAAAAAATGTGCATTTGTCACATCTCCTCAATTAGTGACTAGTGAACTAATTCAATAATTGCAGCTACCTTCAATTCAACTATATATTCTCCACCAAGCAGAGCAGCTCAATCCGCGCGTTGAAGCATCACCCACCAAAAGGCCAAAATATAAAACCAGTCATGGCTAATCCCAACGAGGGAAGCTCAGCAGATAGCTCATCCGAAAGCCGCATCGATGACCTTATGTCCAAACTTCCACTAAAAGGAAACTTTGTGCTCTACAAGAACTATTCGCTATTGCCGCAGACTGCCAAAAGCATCATGCTCCTCCAAGACACCTTCGAGTCTCGTCAAGATGATATCATCCTCGCCACAAATCCCAAATGTGGCACAACATGGCTGAAGGCACTTGCTTTCGCTATCACCACTCGCCACCGCTATGACTTCCATGACCACCCGCTCCTCACCCGTCACAAGAGGTAGTGCCTTTCCTGGAACTTACAATGAGGACCTATGCTATGTTGATACGCTTCCCTCCCCAAGGCTTATGGCCACCCACATGCCGATGTCGCTTCTTCCTGAATCCGTAGCTAGACACGGATGTCGTATTGTTTATATTTGCCGAGATCCCAAGGATGCATTTGTGTCATTATGGTATTTCTTGAAAAGGATACATGGAGGACCTGGTGATGATTTGGACTCGACGTTCAATAGGTTTTGCGAGGGTTCTTTGGCCTACGGACCCTTTTGGAACCATTGCCTAGAGTACTGGAAAGAAAGCATGGCGAGGCCTGATAGGATTATGTTCCTGAAATATGAAGACATGATGTCAAGAAACATGCATTGTTCCGTGGTGTCCCATTCACCGGCAAGGAAGAAGAGGATGGTGTTCCTGAGCATGTGGTAAGATTGTGTAGCTTCGAGACACTTAGTGGCTTGGAGGGTAATAGTGCTGGAAACTTAAAGCTCCGTCCAAGACCCAACATGGTCTACAAGAAATCAGCCTTCTTTAGGAGAGGCAAGGTAGGTGATTGGGTAAATTACATGAGTGAAGAGATGGGGATAAAGTTGGATTCAATCATGGAAGAGAAGCTCAAGGGATCCGGCCTTGTGTTATGAGAAAATATGTGTGCGGATGTGTGTGTGTGTGAGAGAGAGACAGAGACAGAGACAGAGAGAGAGAGAGAGTATGTGCATCCTATATTTTTCTTGTTGAAGAGGTCTTTCAGTCGTTGGAACAATATCTTTTGGTACCTTTTACAATGGTGGTTAAAAACCCATGCATGAATCAACAAATGGATCAAGGTACGGTTTGTTGTAGTTGAGTTGTATAAATTGATCCAATGTGAAGTATGTTCAAAGCAAAAGATGAATTAGGACGGCTTTGAGGTATTTTGACTACTGAAGTATAGGGAGAGCATTACATATACATCAAAACTTAACTTTTTTTTATCAAGTATTTCTGTTTCAACATAGTAGTACCCACTATGTAAGAAGTCATCAAAGAAGACACCAATTGAGTTAGTATAAAATGAGACGTGTGATTTCAACATATTAACACACGTCTCCATTATATCAAATGAGACACGTGTTCTTAACATGTATCTCCTATGAGTCTGAAAAAAAACCACCATGGTTAACCCACGTCTCATGTGTACACTCATAGGACACGTGTCTCCTTTATCTAACATAGGAGATGCAGAATGGAAGAGTCAGACGCGACTATGTCTTTCTCAAAGGAGACATAAATTTTGTGTGTCTCTAATCTATTATTATCTTAATACAATAGAGTTAAAAGAAGCAACCACGTTCATCGAGAGGGTCTAAAAATTCTCATATTAATTTAGAAAAAACAAGAATATGTACCGTTGGATTTTATGATGATCTAATGGTCTATAATAATTCAAAGAGTCCTTGCCACAAATTCTATTAATAAATAATCAGAACAGAAAATAAAGCATCACTTAACCAAAGAGTCCATGTTGAATATGTTGAGCCACGGTACTCATGCGGCCATATGCTAATTGCATTGGCATGCTAGAAAAATAGGAGGCACTCAATTAACGTGCGGCTGTCAGCCCACAGAAAAATAGGAGTCCACGAAAGAGTCCATGTCAAATACGATTAGTAAACAGTTAAATTCAGAATTAAAAAAATATGGGAATTCAAAACGTAATTATATTTGACACAAGTTTCAAACACTTAACGCAGCTATATTATAGAAAAAAGAAATTACTAAATTCATAATTAATTAGCGGTCCACAAAAGAGTACATGTCAAATACCATAAGTGAATAGTTAAAGTCGAATTATTTTTTTGGAAATTAGGAGTTGATGAGATAAACCATGTCAAGTATGATTAGTAAATTCACAAAAAAAAGTATGATTAGTAAATAATTAACTCGAGAGTTTTAAACAAAATAAAATTAGTTGATGTGTCTATGAATATGATTAAGAACACCTAAATTCAGAATTATAAAATAAGAAAATTATTAGTTGATGTGTCTACGAACTAGGAAGCAAACAGCTAAATAAAGAGTATATGTCGAATGCAACTAAGAAGTAACTAAATTTGTAGTAACAAAGGGGAATCGACGGTGGACCAAATATTTCATGTCAAATATGGCTCTTAAAATTACCTGAACTTTAAATTAAATAATAAGATTATTATTTAATTTCTATATGAAGTTTTTAAAAACATAGGTAAGTAAAAAATGTATGTTAGAAATAATTAAGAATTTGAAATTCTTAAATATAATATTGAAAACTTACATTTCGTTTTCTTGAGCTTGGGAAGCAAATTACATATGTAAATAGCCCGTGTAAAGTAAAATTATTTAAGGTAGATTTAGTAATATGGCCAAAAGTCGCCACACTAATAAGAATTGGTATAAAGTATTATTTTATATGATAATCTAATGGTTTAGATCAAATCCAAGAAAGTTTGTTCAATACGGTTAATATAGTTGAATTTGAAACTAAAGCAATATAAAATTGGTAGTATTCTATACAAAATTTGAAGAAAACATAAAAAAAAGTCCATGTGCATAAGAAATAATATATGATTAAATTACAAGGAAAATAGTGAAATTTTGTATGTTTGTTTCCACATATATTTGAAATCAGATTACTTAAATAAAGAGTTCAAGTTCCTAATTTTTTTCGTGATAACCATTTCTTATAATACTACCACTAATGCCGCACCTTACTTTGTTGCTTTTGTAACCAATTAACAATTGCCTCTATTTACATATGTGTAGGTATCACTCCAGGAGTTGCATGGCATTGTAGAGTATATCAACTATGTCATGGTAATTGACACCTTTTGACCTTAAATTTTACTATAGTGTTAGATTGGAAAACGGTAGAAAAAGATGCATTCATGCTTCTACTTCTGGTCGAGCTATGAACAAATATGAAGATTATAGTACAGATAAATCTTCAATGGTTAATAGATAAGTAGTTGCTTAGTCATGTAATTCTTCAAACTTTGATGTGCCCTTCATCACATTGTTAACATCTCAAAGTTAAGCATTAATGTCGTTGATGATGGCACAAGGGAGTGTGGGACTAATGTAGACAGCAATCTAGCTTTGCTCTGCGGTATTCCAAAACTAAAAAGTGATGATACTATGAGAGCACGACCATAAACATGAAGAAAAGCATTGGAGTGGCTATGGAGAAGCATACATTAACAACGATAGCTTACGAGAACAACTATGATCAAAAGAGGGGAGGAAAAAGAACAACATGGGTGATGACAACTATGTATAAAAATAGTGATTTTGCTCGCCAAAGCCATCCGGCATGCCAAATCCACAAAACCAAGCTCCAACACCCTCGCCAACCTACTCGCCATCCCAATCAGTGTAAGGAATCGGATGCCCGTAGCCTAAGAGGGGGAGGGGGTGAATTAGGCAACTTAAAACCTTAGCCTATGGCTTATCACTATTTGCATCAAACATAAACTAGAACATACTATCTAGATGTGCAACTAGGTTGTTCTAGTGTGAAACTCCCATCCCAAAACAAGTTTTGCAACCTATAGCCAATCCTAGCAAGATACTACTCTAGGAAAGTAAAGGCACACAAGGATTGCAAGAATGTAATGCGGAAACGTAAAGGGGGATGAGAGGAAGCAAACTCTTGACACGTGATTTATCCCGTGGTATCGGTAGGCACTAAGCCACCCCTAGTCCACGTTGTTGAAGCACTCTACACAAGAGTATTGCTTCCCGGTCACCAAGTCTCTCCCAAGAGCACCACTTGACTTGCCACTAAGGCTCGCCACGAAGGCACTCGCCAAGCTCCCTTGGTCACCTTGATGCCGCCTCCACTAAGGAGCATCTCCACCAAGGGAAGAGGGTCTCCACGCCCCCCGCACAAAGTGTCCTCGCCGCTCCACACCAAGCCAGAGGGTCGAAGACGTTTGCCGGAGAGCCACCTAGGCTCCAAGGCTTCCGGCGCACCTTGTACAACTTGATCCACTCAAGAATCACCTCACAAGGTAGGCACACCTTGCACTCACTTAGCTCTAAGCTAAACCTAACACTAAGCACACACACAAAGTATGTGCAAGTCTATGGATGAGCAATTTAGCACTTGGATGGCTTGGATATGATCTTCTATGAGTCTTGAACTCCTCTGCACTTCCACACACTCCAGCATTCTCAAATGATGGGGTGGAAGGGGTATAAATAGGCCAGGGTGCCAAACTAGCCGTAAGGCTACGGCTCCTGAAAATAGTACCATCGGATGATCCGACGCTGTGCTTTTTCCTCGCGTCGGTTCATCCGGTGCTACTGACCTTTGCCTTCCATCGCATTTAGCCGTTGAATCCTGCTGACGTCATTCATCTGATGCTTCTTCCGACGCATCGTCGTATCATCTGGTGCTGAAGACTCCACGGTCAAAACCTCTCTGTTAGCTTCTACGTAGTCGCCGGATGAACCGTTGCTTGTGTCCTGGTGACCATCGGTTCATCCGGTGCTTAAGGGTTTCTCTCCAGAACGTCTCTGTTAGCTAACTCATGGCCGCCGGATGAACCACTGCTACACCGTCGGTTCATCCGGTGGTGTTGATTCCTGCTTGCTTGATTTCTTGATTCATCCGGCGCATCTAGAAAAGGGGGCGTCGGTTGATCCGGTGATCATCATGTTGACTTCAGTCTTCACGCAGTGTACTGCTTCATCTGGCGCTTGCACCGACGCTTGTCTCCCACGTACCGTCGGTTCATCCGACGGTGTACTTTTCTTCTATCTCTTCTTTGTCGGTTTTGCCTCAAAATAAATACTATCTTCTCATTTTGGCATATGGTATTTTTGCATTCTTGGGACCTAGAAGTGTCTACAAAGACATGCTAGATAATATGGTTAGTCCCATTGATCATGTTGTCATTAATCACCAAAATTAAGCTTTGAACAAATGGCATATGAGACCATGTTCGCTACAATCAGCTCGCCATCCCAACCCCGCCACTGGCCAAACTTAACGAGCCATCCCATCCTGCTATCCCACTCGCCAAGACACGAAACCCACCTCATGCGCGCCCGTCCTCCCGATTTTGCCGCCTCTGTCATCCACCGCCGTCCGGGTAAAGAAGGAGAGCTTGGGAAAGGAGGGATGTGAGCTGGCCGCAACAGGGGTAGAGCTTGAGGGAGCCATTGTGTGTGCAAGTGAGCATTGCCGCGAGCAGCTCCGCTAGCCTCCCTTGGGGTGGGCGAGCTCTGCCGCCAGGAAGAGGACGCGCGACACCACCAGCGAAGAGAGGGAAGGATAGGAGGAGGGCTCCGAAGAGGGAGAGGAGAGGAATATGTGTGGCAATGGCCGCGGCCCCGTCCGAGAGTGGAAGAGGATGAGCGCCACCGCCAGGAGAAAGCAGAGAGAGGGGTCGGCGTCACCTGGGAAAGGAGGAGGGAGGAAGGCGGTGCGTGGGAAGGAGGAGGGGGAAAGGATAAGGAGGAAAGAAGGAAGAACATGAGTGTATGACGTGCAGGTCCCACACATTAGTGTGAGTAGAGAGGGGAAATTGAAGGAGTTGTTGGGATTTGGAGTGAGCAGTTAAATATATAGAGGAATCTTTATGGAGAGCCAAATGGAGAGCAACCAATTTTGACTATTATGTTGAAGATGCTAACATTTAGATTTTTTATAAATATAAAAGATAAAATAGAAAATGAGAAAAAACTAAGTTCTAGTAATATATGGATATTGCAACTCAAACTCCATATTAAAATTGGAAACCGTACGTGGTGAATAAAATTGAAGCAACCTTGATTAGTATGAAAACAAAACAAACAATGTATTGACATAAATCAATGCCATATCAATCACGTGGTTAGCACAAGAAAAACTAGCATAGGATTGTTCCAACTTTTATCATAACGAAATACAACTAAAGACAAAATAATTTTATTACTTACAATAAATATCAAAAAGTTCTACGTAACAATCCCTTTTATCTTGAAAACTAATTTATGTTCCTCACTACATGAGAGGATATTTTGTTCCACATCACTTTGATTAAAAAACAATAATAATGAAACTACAAAATAAAACTATTTAAATAAAAATATTTTCAAGTAAATAAACATAATGTTAGTATAAAAGCAAACTAGCTACCCGCGCTATTTGTGTGGGCAACCTTGCTAGTTACACGTCATCGTCAGAGACAAAAATTTAGAGACACAGATTTCATGCATCTCCTTTGATGGTTAACCCGCATCTAATTCACTCTGTCTCAAAAATAGAGCTAAAATTTATCGTTCAAAATTTATCCTAAATATAACTGTGTTTCAAGTTCCAACAGGTGATACAACGGTTCAAAATAGTCCTTCGCCTCATATCGCGCGTTCCTTGTCTCTGCTCAGTGCATGTGCAATCAGTGCGATGGTTAGGTTTTACATTACAGAGTAGTGCGTGATCGGTAAAACTGTGGGATGCTGGTATGCGCATCTTAATTGTCGACTGTCATGTGTAGACGCGAGCAACATTTTTGCTTGATGTGTTTCGTCCCATGGTAAGCCCATCATGTCAGGACTCAGGATACGAATACTTTCTAATGAAGCCGCTGATGGACTCCACACCATTTGCGAGAGGATGCTAACAAAGCCGGCGAGGCGTATGTGGAGGAGCATCAACATCGATCTGCCTACGGACCATGCCCCTGCAGAGCAGATCACGCACATGGAGCACCAGCTGACCGGTGTCGCGTCACCGTCCACCGTATAGGTGCTGTTACGTCCATCGACCTATCGAAGGATGCCTTTTCTTTATGGCAAAAGGACAGATGAATGTGACATGTCACCATGCACCTGCTGGTGTATACATATGGCTGGGACATCGCCGACGACGATGCCAGCGGACTCGTCGCCGGAGCACGATGGTAATGAATGCTGAGAGATGGTCGGTAACTTGCATGACAACATGGTCCTGTTTGGATAATGGGGCTAAACATTAACCCCCTCTTTTAGCCCCAAATTAACCCTTGAGTATCCAAACAGGGAGATTAAATTTGGAGTTGGAGGGGCTAATGTTGAGCCCCTCCCAAAATCCTTAGCTCTAAAAGGTGAATGAAGCTAACCATTGAGACTAAACATTAAGCAGGGCTAATTTTTAGCTCTTGATCCAAACCAGACCATTATTGACCGAATCTGTACCCACTACCCAGTGCAAAGAAGCATGAATTGTCATCATATATATACACTAGTAGCTAACGTACGCTGCTTTAGTGCTTATCCTTTTCTTTTAGAAACAACACACCATTTGCTCACCTCGCAGACTAATATAATGCATCTCTCTGCATTCATTACTATGCGTGTGCTAGCCCACCAGCAGAGCTGCTCAATGTGCAGGTCTACACGCACCGTACCCACCCAAATACCCAATCCATCGTCCCAACTAGGGAGAGCCCAAGAATTCCAAATAAAGCAGCAGCTGAGAGCTAGCACAAGCCGCCATGGAGGGAAGCGCCCCCGATAGCTCATCATCTGAAGCTATTTTGTTACCCAAGACCGAGGGCCACGGTGATGATCTTGATGTATCCAAACTTCCGACGAGGGAGGGGTGGTCGGAGCCATTGGTGCTCTACAACAACTACTGGATGCTTCCACGTTTCGCTGCAATCAGCATGCGCCTCCACAACACCTTCAAACCTCGCCATGACGACATCGTTCTCGCAACCTACCCCAAGTGTGGCACCACGTGGATCAAGGCCCTTGCCTTCACAATCACCAATCGTTCCTGGTACGACTTTGCAAATCACCCTCTTCTCTCCCGCCATCCCCAGGAGGTGGTGCCGTTCATCGAGATGCCTCTAGATGGTGACATGACCTATATAGAGACACTCCCATCTCCAAGGCTTCTCGCCACACATATGCCCCTCTCCTGCTTGTTCCCGAATTCCTTAGGTCGTAGTAGTAGTGGTTGTCGTATCGTGTACATGTGTCGAGATCCGAAGGACGTCCTTGTGTCCTGGTGGCACTTTGAGAAAAAGATTCATAGGGAACACAGCATCGACTTGGAAGCTGCTTTCAACATGTTTTGCGAGGGCTTCTCAGCCAACGGACCTTTTTGGGAGTATTGCCTCGAGTACTGGAGGGAGAGCATCACAAGTCCTGATAGGGTTCTTTTTCTCAAGTATGAAGATATGATGTCAGAGCCGGTGACGTACGTCATCAGACTTGCAACCTTCCTTGGTGTTCCATTTAGTACCAAGGAAGAAGAAGATGGGATACCTGAGGAGGTGGTGAGGTTATGCAGCTTTGATAAGCTTAGCAGCTTGCACGCCAACCAAACAGGAGACACATTCGAAGTTGGCAACATAAAAATTGACAAGTCAGGGTTCTTCAGGAAAGGGAAGGTGGGGGATTGGGTGAATCACCTGAGCCAAGAGATGGGGAGAAAGTTGGATTGCATCATGGAAGAGAAACTTAAGGGGTCCGGCCTTGTGCTTTAATGCGCATCTTGCATGGTTTCTTATACTTTCTTCCCATGCAATGCTTTGACATCACGAGTGAAGAAATGAAGAAAGTTGGATCTCGTATTATATTGTGGAAGATAAACTAGCTCAATGGGTTTCACTTTGTTATGTATCCATCGTTTACCTGTCCCACACGTGTTGCTCTTTTATTAATTTTTATAAATGTTGTTGTACTATGTCTTTGACTTGTTATTAGTTTTTTGAAATAATAAATGAGGATATGCCTGGGCATGGCCGTGTCTGCCTGCTGCTTCACAGACTCGATATGATGATGACTAGTTGATGATCCGATCCGTACGTGTTACAAGCTACAGATAGACTTATCTGGCCTCCAGCGGATCAGCCGGCGAGCTTGAACAGCGAGCAGCGGCACAAACTTGGGATGGATTCAGTGGCCGAGCATCAGACATCATCCTTTGATCTCATCTTCAGAAATTCAGTCATCCAGTTCACTTGATGATAGTCTGCAACGCGTCTGAAGAAGGGAACGCCACCACCATTTCAACAAGATGCCAAAAAAACTGAAAAGGCTCGCCGTATAATGTATGATGCATCAGTTCATCACCTTATTCTCATTTCCTTGAGGTCACAATTCACACGACATTATTGACAAGCAAGGCCAACAAAATACTCATGCGAGATGGATGATCCATGGACAACAATTGTTGGATGACTTCACATCAACAGATGCATGCTTAAAAGCCGGAACAATACGCAAGACTCTCCTACTTTCATATATATAGTCCCCGTCCTAGGATGCCATATATTCAAAATGTTGCAAGCCGAAACTTTAGTGTTGGGCTATTGGAGGCAACCAAAATACTTTACGAGCTTTGAATTGTGTAGCCTAGTACATTATAATTATGTCGACAAGTAGTATGGCCATGTGTGATATAGTTTCTCATGTTTCCACCCACTCAAATCCTTCACGCGGTTCGCAATCAATTTTTTTCCTATGGTCTTGGTGGAGCAGAGCTAATTAAGATGACTAACATAAAGGACCATTTACTATTTTGACGAGATGAAAAGTTGTTTTTGTGTTTTGAATGAAACATTGAAAAGGCTTATGGTTTGGGTGATGCTGTTAAAGATTAAGGTTCTTGGCAAGAACAAAAGCATCCACTGTCATTCAGACGTTCAATTATCGGCGACCGGAGGCATCAGCTAGGCAAGCCGCAAGCGTGGTGATCCCCGACCGCCATTTGTTCACCCTGGCTGGTGATCAGCAGCACACTTCGAAGAGAGGCAGCGGAAGTGGCACAGCCTTGGGAGGGACTTTGTGGCCGAGCATCACCCATGACAGCTATCTGATTTTCAGAGTTCAGTCATACAGTTCAGGTTACTTAATGGTTGTCAGCAACTAACGGGTCCAAAAAAGAAACGCCACTATATTGCATTTTTGACATGGCCAAAACTCATGCCAAATCTTCATGTTTCAAACGATGACCAATCTTCATTTCAAGCGGCAAAAACTGAAAGGCTCACTATATCATGTATAGTGCTATCAGTTCAGCACTTTCTTCATTTCCTCCGGGTCACATGAGTATATGACATTAGCACCAGGCAAACAAAACACGCATGCATTGCAAACGAACTCATTGTAGATGAATAATGCATGAGCAATTATCCTTGGCTGACTTAATTGCATCAACGGATGCATGCTTACAAGCTATAACAATACCAAACACTATCATACTATCATATATATACTCTCATGCCTTGGATGCCATTCAAACCGTTGCAAGAGGTGTAAAGGAGATGCATTATACATTGGGAGCAAACTGTATTGAGCTAGTGGAGGTAAGCAAAATACTGGTGAGATTGGGCTATTGGAGACAACCAAAATACCATGGTGAGCTTTGACCCGTGTAGCTTAGTTCATCCCAAATGTCAGGGAGACGAATGGACATACGGTCATGGTTTCTCATATTCATGCTTGCTGAAATATTTGAATATGTTCGTGCGGCAAGCTTTGCTCTAGTACCCTTTGTCAAGTAGCACTACAGCACAGCTGGCTTTACAAGGCGTTTTAAAACGCCCTGAATTGCCAAGAGAACGCCTTCAAAAGTTTTAAAAGGCGCTTTGGAAAACGTTATAAGAAGTAGCGAAGGGATGTCTTTCTAGGTGTTTTCTGAAAACGCCTTGTAAAACACATTAAATGGCATTTTTTAAGATGCCTGTGCAGACTTGTTCAGGCAGTATTTAAAACGCCTCAAAAGACATATCTAGGTATTTCAGTAGTACCTCTATGTATCATTTGAGGTGTTTTGGAATACTTCACAAGAGATTGTAACCACTAACTTTTACACCACACAAACAAATGAATTGTCATTTAGCATACGACTGTAACATACATCAGAATCATTGAATTGATCCTGACAGTGAAAATTCACCTCCAATCTAGCAAACAATTGACTACCAAAACAAGATCTCCTCTACCTCTAGGCCCTAAAGGCAAACGGTAGGTGCACCTCCTCTTCTGCAACCCGGAGAAACGTTGAAATTCAACTGCAGCTACCTGTGGTTGTTCCTGTTCTTCCGGATGAGCCAAGCACCTACAATAAAATCACCAGAGATTTAGATTCCTTGAAATCGGATGGCACAAACCCATCAATGGACTTCTATGAAAATGTTGTATAGCAGATAGTTAGTTACCTGTAGCTAACTTTAAAGGGCCCCAGGTGATCACAAAACATAGAATGGAAAAAATAAATGGAACAAAACGTCAAAAGTCTTATCAAGCAAACATATCAGTTCATCTATCCAGTGATTTTGGAAAACAGTACTCTGTTTCAGAGTGGAAACAGAGGAAATAATTCACATGAATGCAGCAGCCCATGTGTTACTGAAGTTTAACCAAACATAAATTTCTCAACTAGAATCCTAGATGAATGAACTGTACTCCAAAAGCCAAATAACAGAAACCAGGGAGTCAACCATTTATGGTTTTCACAGGCAATGTTTTTGACATCATTATGGGTTACAATCTACCAATTCCAATCTCAACAATTTTAACAGAGCAATATTTCTCAACCTAAATAAATAACAGAAATCGATGTATTTCCTAGGCCAGTTTTAACAAGTATTTGTCTATAGTTTTGAGATGATACAAGATTTGTGCACAGAGGCGATAAAAAATCGTTGCCTTGAGTCTGCTGTTCACATTAACATTAAATTGAGTGTAAAGAGCAGTACAAATCCTTTATATTTTTTTGAATGGATATATTGCTGCTTTTGTTGCGATGCTGTGAGAAATAAGTACAGAGACAGAGAAATCTCTATCGTAGAGGGTTTTTAATTCCGGAAGAACAAAATTTTCGGACCCCAGCGATAAACACGAAATTCCCGAAATTTTGGTATTATTATTATTTTTAATATTTTTTATTTTTTAAAAAATATTTTTTTTATTAAAAAATATTAAAAAATTAATTTCGGCCGAAAAATATTTTTCGGACCCCGCCGATAAAACCGAAATTTCGGGTATTTCGCGAAATTTCGGCCGAAATTGCGAACCCTCGTAGTTCAGTCGATCGAGATCCCTCAAGAGATGAAAATGCCATCGTCCAGTTAGCTCGTCGGGCGCCTCGTTGCCGCCTCTTGCAGGCGGCGGTTGTTGGACTGGGATGGGATGGCGGCGCATGGAGACTCGCCGGCAACGAGACGGGTGAAGTGGCAGACTGATGCCAGCAATTTCATTGTCCGGCAGATGCTACCGATGATTTCTTTGCTGCAGTGAATGATGCATTATGAGATCGACGGAGTGCCTGACAGACAGAGCTCTGAAATCTGAACAGAACACTTCTGACGGACAACAGAGTTTCAGATTCAATTTTCAGAGAGCTTTCAGTGATTTTTAACTCACTGATAGCATGATTTCTTATCGGGGTAATTTCAGATGATACAACCTTAAACAAAGATGCTTCTGCAATGTTTTTTGACAGCAGTAAATTGGTTCATTGGTTGCTGTAGATCCACTGGTGTTAACCGCAGATCATTATGCCGACGCAGCCATACGCTGTAGAAAATATATGATATCTGCATGGCTTCCTTCCAGAGTTCCTCAGTCAGGCATGGAAGAGACAGAGCAGCCATCTCTGCTAACACTCTGCCAATCTTTATCTAGTGTAAACCAATCTTTTTCTAGTGTTTCTGGATCTTCTCTTGGCCGCAACCAAAATTGACGAAACTTAAATCCAACAGTATATATTTTCTGCAGCCTTGCAGGTCACATAACTGAATGTGAAACATTTCTTGGATGCCTCAAAGCAACAGTTGCATGGTTACGACTTACAACCCAGCTAATCCACCATCAGTTCAGCCCCTTCTTCATTTCCTTAGGTCACACCACATTGGCATGCTGTCCCCTCGGAGCTGCTGTCCCTGTGGCATGCTCGGCAACGATGACACGTGGTGGGCACCGTTGCTGGTAGATAGTTGTAGTTGTAGGCGTTTTGTGGATAGATGTAGTTGTAGCTTTAGATGTGCTTCTTTTGTGTTGTCATAAGCTTGACAGTTGTAAGGTTTTCGGTCCGGTTTCCCTATAAACTGGATCAACTCTCTTCTTCTTATATATACGCCGGGCATGTTCCGGATCTTTCGAAAAAAAAAAACACCACATTGGCAGCCAGCAAACGAAACACTGATGCATCATGAAACCAGCTCATGATTCCTCCGGCCTTTACAGTTTGTTGGATCGGATGACTGGCACCGATGGATGCATGCTTACAAGACTGTTATATATACTATCGTGGCTTGAATGTCATTTACAATGTTACAAAGAGATAGAGCAGCATGTATTTCTCTTTCAAGCAGATGTACTAGAGAGCTCAGAAGTATTGGAGGAAACCAAACTAGCCTGCTGAGATTTGACTTTGTCTGGCTCAGAAGTATTGGAGGAAACCAAACTAGCCAGCCTTATGGGCATCATGGTCGGTACTTCCATCCGTTTGCATCTTTCTTTCACAATGCTCTACTTAGAGCACAGCAAACACAAGCCTTCATCCAGCAACATGATAGTGCAAGCAATCATTGTTGTCTTCAATGAATGCTGCCCTCTCCTGCCACCTATGGAAACACCGGAATGATGTTGTCTTTGCGAGAGACACCCCCTCTGCTGCGCGCTTCTGAATGCCATGCAAGCAAGGCGCAAGGCTTTGGAGTTGCCGCTGGCCACAATAAGAAAGAATGATCGCTGATGCATGGTGTTTAGCATTTTCTTCTGATGCATGGTGTTTAGCATTTTCTTCTATGTAAAACCATTTACATACACTGATGCCTCCTGTTTTCTCTACAAAATTCAGAAATGTTGTAACCAAAGAACTTTGGCTAGCTTAAAAGTCTAATGAAAATTCAGGTGGGGATTGCTTTCCCCCCGTTGACCCTAAAAAAATGTTTATGCACTCATGATTTGGTTTTGCTATAGAAACCAGTAAAAACTGAACTTGGTTGTAGCGGCCTCGCAACAGTTGCATAGATGGCTAATAAGTTTTTTACCTAAGCACATAGTGGCTGTCTGGTTTACTTGTTCATTGGTTTTTCTCATTTTTTGGCTCGTAACTGTAAGACGGATGAGCTCTTCGAAGAAGCAGCTCAAACTTGAGACAGGCACTGTCGATTTTTTTAAGACAAAAAATTAATTGAAACTCATGGATGTCATCATACAATCTAGTTCATAGTTGTCAGCTACGCATCTGAGGAAGAAAAGCCACTATTTCACATTTTGATATTGCAAACTCCTAGATTAGTCCCATTAAAACATGACAAATCTTTCAATTTTATCTTTCTGATGATGATTGCGACACTCACATAGTTCATAGTTGTGCATGTTCTCTGCACTTGTAATGTTGTACAAATAAATTTGGTTCTGGCAGAATGTTAGCTGATTGTGAATTTGTGATGATGTACCTGATTTCCTATTTATTAGCAGTAGCAGTTGTAACCTTCAATTCAATCAACTGATGAAACATTGCTTGATGCATTGGAGTATTGGACTGCAAAGAATTGGAGCAGGAGGCTTGGGAATCTGACAAGCAAGAAGCCAGTGTCTGTGATGCTGCTGCGGGTGCGAGCAAGGTAATCAGCTGGCCGACGCTGACACCGTCGACGGCAGTTTCAGCAGCAATGGTGGCGCCTCCAGTGGTAGCGCGAAGAGGGCATCGAGGAAGTGCAGCCTGGGCACCTTCCTGTCCTGCAATCACTCAACAACCATGACAGTGGCCTACTCTGCAGCCGGCCATGGCGGATCACCGGAGGATGGATAACGATGAAAGGCGCATTCGGCGGCGAGCGCGACGGCGCTGTATACGGGAGGTGGACGATCAAAAGGTGCGTACTGCCGGTACTGGCGGCGGGGAGGAGGGGCGGAGGAGACGGAGCGGAGATGAACCGGCTACGGAGAAGAAAGGAGTGTATTTGTAAATTAACAGGGCCTTTTATGCAAACAAATCGGATCGCGATTATTAATCACGATCCAATATAGGGGTCATTTTGTAAAGTTTCGCGATCCAATATAGGGGTCATTTTGTAAAGTTTTGGATCACAATTAATAGTTGCGATCCAAACCAGGGGGCTGTTTGTAAATTATAGTGTCGGCGACATGGCCGACGCCGATGCTCGGCTGCCGTCGGCGACCCCCGCCGCACTCTGTGCCCCACGTCGCTGTCCGGTTTCCTCGGGCCCCTCGTTGCAACCCCTTGCCGGCGGCGCATGGATGCTCGCCGGAGACGGAAGGGATGAAGTGGCGGGCGAAATTCGAGGGAGGTTGGAGTGGTTGTTCGTATTGCCGAAGGGAATCCTGTCATCACATGCATATGTCTCCCTTGGCGTTGCATTTGGTGTCCAACAATGTCGCCGAAGATCCCAGGGAAACTGACTGATGGCATTGGCAACAATTTTTAGGTGCTACTGATGATATCTTTGCTCCAGTGAAATGTTGCAAGGTGAGATCGAAGGAGATGTTTAGGGACTCGAGCCTGACAGAATGAGCGTTCTCTCAAGTCTGAACTGGACACCTCTGACGGACACCAGAGCTCCAACCTCCAAATTCAGATTTTCAGAGTGCTCTCGTCATCTTTATCTCTAGTGATAGCATCATTCTAACAGGGTAATTTCAGGTATTGCAAGTTTGCAACCTTGCTTGGTATACACTGTAGAAAGTATGCAATATCCGTGTGGCGTCCTTCCAAAATTATTCAATCAGCCACGGGCCATGGACGAGACAGGGCACGGATCAAACAGTAAACAGAGCATCCATCTCTGCTAACATTTTTTTTGTGTGCCTGAATCTTCTCATGGCAGCCATGCGAAATGACTGAATGCGAAACGTTTCCTGGATGCCTTGAAACAGCAGTTGCATGGTTACAACCCAACTAGAATGAATCAAACGGCAAAGGGATGCGTGTGTTTGATTCATGGTCATATAAATTCAGTTCACTATCACTATGGAAACAGAACACTACATGGTCTTCTTCACGAATCAAGAAACCCGGAGGATGGGTGAGAGAGAGGGCAACTCAGCGCTGCTCGCCGGCACCTCGCCGCCTCCGCCATCGATCCTGCGCCTCTCCAACCGCCCTCCCTCATCCCGCCTTCCTCCTCTACTCCCCTGCCCCTCAACCTCCACTCGCCTTCTCCCCGCGCGAAGGGTGCGGAGGACGCGCCTCCTACCTCGGGCGCGGAGGACAGGCGCTCCGTCGACATCTTGCGACAGGAGGCCATCGCCGAGGGCCTCGTCGCGGACCAGTGCACCGAGGGGCGCGCCGAGAAGCTCCTCTACATCGCCGCGTACTCTGCCTCTGCTACGCCCAGGTCAGCGCTTCCGGGACTTCGTTCTCAGCAACTTTCACTCAGCCGTGGTCGATTCTTCCTGCTCGTCTGTTCCTGTGTGGATTCGTTGCCTTTCTCCTAGTGGATTGGTAAACTCTAGCTTTGTCTCAGGTGGTCTAACCTTCTGCCTTACGACCCTTCCTGAGACCTTCGCGGTTGTTGAGGTTTCGGCCAACCTCTACCGCTCCTCTCTTGCCAACCGGTCGGTAGCCTCCTTCCTCGCCGCCGCCGGGCCTCTCACCGTCGGCGATGTCCACTTCTTCTTCTTCTTCTTCCTCTCGCTAGGCCGTGCGGCCAGTTTTTCAAATTCAAACCCACAGCCTACCGGGCCTACTCCTGCTTTCCGCGGGCCTCCCCCTACTGTCCCGGTCAATCGCTTGCAACTAGTGCTAGCGGGCCGGCCTATCTTCGGGAAGGGTGACGACCTGCCGCCCGTCTTGATCGTGTCGACGATCCTGCTAGTCGACCCGAGACCTTCATAGTGGCGAGCCTCGGGATGAACGCCCTGCTCTCCTGGACCTGGTTCATACACCGCCCCCCTCGCCTGCTCTCCTCATCCAGGCCTCGTCCACCCCGCGGACATCACCCAGCTCAGACCTCTCCGGACTCCGGCCATGCCTCCCCACAGTTCTCAGCGCCGCCGGCCGCCCACCCGCCTCCACCTACTCCGCGCGCTTGTCCTCCCCCTGCATCTCACGATGGCTGGCCCCCTACTGCTTCTACAGGCGCTCTTCAATTCGCTGCGCCGGCCGTCGCTAGTCGCCCCCTCCCTTCAGGGCGCGCGCGTCCTTCCGCCATACCGGACGCCGCCGGGCCCCCTCTCCCTGCCGCCAGCGAGATTCTGGACGCCGGGGATCCCGCTCCCTTGCCTCCGCCGGAGCGCGCACGCTCCTACAGGGACGCAGTTCTCTCTCCCTGCCTTGCTGCTGGCGTCCTTAAAAGAGGACCTCCGGCCTCCATCTTCTCCACAAAATCTCGAGCTCGTCCTCGCTGCTTCCGCTGCCTTACACTTGACCACCAAGTGCGAGACTGCCGTGACCCCATTCGGTGCAAAGTCTGCAAGCGCTTCGGCCACCGTCTGCTGGACGGTAAGTGTGGGAGACCGCCTCGCTCCTTGTTTTCCCCTTCCTCTTCCGCGAGCCTAATCCTCCCCTTTCCTCCCCGTCGCAGCTCCATGGCTTCCTCATCCGCCCTCCGTCGCTCCCGGGTCCGCTCAAGGAGCCCTTCGTCACCTTCCCCACCGAGAGTCCCCGCCCCTGGAGTGCGCACTCCGACGGCCGATGCTCTTCCCCGCCCACCTTTCCACTGGTTCGACCGCTGGGCCGCGACGCTGGGCTCGACCATGCGCCACCAGGAGGCGCTCCTGGATGCTGCCCTTCCCCGCGTCGGCCTACCTGGGAGCACTCCGTTCCCATCCCGACAGGGCGTGGGGGTGCTCGGCGCGGCGGCCAGCCGTGGCGAAGCCGGTTCTGTCCAGCGTGGCCTTAGTGTGGAGGCCCCAAGGTCGTCGCCTCTGACACGGACAGCGACGACACCCACCACACCGCGCCGTCGCTTCCGTCTTCGCGCCCTTCTTCCTCGCTCCCGGCACCTTCGCCGGGCCCCTACTTTCCCCTGGGGCCGGCTTCGAGCGACTACACCGACGTCTTCATGCCCCCTGCAGCGATGCGTTGGAGCCTCAAGTTTGCCTTCGCCTACATCGAGCCGGTGTCCGCCAACCCCGGTGCGGTGATTCGCCGCGCCTTGTTCGAGGTCGCTGGCGACCGTACTGTGTCCTCCGTCCTTCCTCGCGTGGCGCCACTCCTCGAGTTTCCTTCCTTCGAGGCTCGTGAGGAGGTGATCTGTGGCTCTCCATTCCCTTATGGCTCCTACCGTATTGTGGTGGAGCGCCACGAGGAGGCTGACAACCGCTTCTTCACCAACTTCAACTTCTTCGCCGATGTGGCCGCAACCGATTTCCCCCTTGAACACTGGTTTGAGGCCAACATCTGCGCCGCCTTCACCTCCATCGGGAACGTGTGCTGCATCGACTCCCGCTGCCTCACCGGCCACGACTACTCCAACATCCGTGTCGTCCTCAAGCTTGCCCACCACGGCGTCGTCCCCCAAAAGCTGATCGTCTGCAACCAGTCTGGTGGGATGGCGTCGGTGGTGGACCTCCATGTGATCCGCATGTGGTCCCAACCGTATGACGTGGCGGACCCCTACGACTACAACTTCTCCGCGTACAACTTCCAGCCGCCGGGCCATCACGATGCCTTCCCGCCTGCATCTCACGCTCCTCCGCCTTTGACTGATGGGCGTGGATCTGCCGGGCCCCATGTTCGTGGACCTGCCTCCTTCCGCACCTGTAGCCGTGGTGAGCTTCCTGTCATCCGTGTTCCTATGTCCACCTATATAGCTGTTCTCTGCTTTTTAATCCATCCTTGTTCCCTTCCAGAGATGCACCTGTCCTTCGTCCGTGCCATGCTGCTCCTGCGCATCCGCTCCCACCAGCTGGCTGAGCAGTTCAATTCTCTTCCCCGTGCGCTCCGTGCCGCGCATGCGGCCCTCCCTTGGCGCCTGTCCGACGATGAAGCCGCCACTCCGGTGCTCTCCAGCCCTCGCCACTCTGGACGCTCTGCTCCTCCTTCGACCCCCGTCGAGGTGTGCGAGATCACCGACGACATGAGCTTTCGCGCCGCAAGCTCCGGGGGCGCAAGCGTCGCCTCCTCTCTAGTGCCCACAAGGAGAGGCGCAGTGCCCGTCTTGCGGCCAAGGAGCCCGCGCAGTACGTCGGCGCGGTGGATAAGGCTGCTCGCGTCAAGGCGGCCAAGCTGAACCTCGCCGGTGTCTCTCGCACTCTCTCGGAGGCCATCACCGAGTCCGAGATCCTGCAGCGCCCCGCCCCGCGTGCCATCCCTGTCTCCAAGCTGAGGAAGATGGGGCGTTCTGCATCGCGCGCCGCCGTCTTGCGGAGCTGGAGGAGGTGCTCGTGCCCCTCCACTGATGAAGCGCAACCAGCATGCCCAGGAGGCGCCTTGCTGTCGTGTGCGCCTGCCTACTTTTGGTGCTCCAGCTTTCACCTGGAGCCGCTTTGCTGCTAGTTCTCAGAAATTGTGGTCTGCTATCTGTTTTCGCGCTAAATGCGCCTCCAGCGTCGTAGTCCTTGTTCCCTTTTGTGGTTCCAGTTGTGTGTCTTGCTTAGTTGTGGGCGTTGTGAGCCCTAGTAGGGCTCTCTTGTATCATCGGCTCCGCTGTGTACCTTTGATGCCTAATCAATGTCCTCTCTGTTACTCGTGCTTGGCCCTTCATTTCTCACGATCCTGGTGCACCCTTTTCCAAGGTTTTAAATCTCCGGCTATAGCCTCCGCTATCTCCAGCTATAGCTGTTTGAGAAGGATTTAGCTAAGATTTTCCATGTACAAGTTAGCTCTTAGCTGCCGCTATAGCCCGATATAGCCGGCTATAGCCCGATATAGCCGGCTATAGCCTGTTTCCGGACATAGAAAGCTAAATGTCTTGGCCGGAGATTTAAAACCTTACCCTTTTCTCCCATGAGTAACACTCGATCCTTCGCTTGCTGCTCCTGGAACGTTCGCGGGCTTGGGGATGCTGATAAATGCAGCAAAGTTCTCTCTGAACTAATTTCCATGCGAGCTGTCATTACCTGTCTTCAGGAAACAAAGTTGTCTGCGCCGGATGCATGCAAAATTCAATCTTTCCTTCCATCTCGCTTGACTGATTACTACGTGGTTGACTCCAATGGGGCTTCTGGTGGTATACTTACTGCTTGGGACTCTCAGGTCTTCAACTTGGTCTCTGCCATTCGACATGATTTCTGGCTCACTGTCACTCTCTCGCAAAACCATGATGGCTCCATCCTTCACCTCACCAATGTTTACGCTCCAGCACACGCGCAAGATAAACCGTTCTTCTTATCTGAGCTCCAGAACCTCTCCCCTCCTTCCCTTGCTCCTTGGATGATCCTTGGCGACTTCAACTTGACACGTTCTCCTTCTGACAAAAACAACGACAAATTCTCCTTCGCTGAAGCCTCCCTGTTCAATGATGCCATTAACACCCTAGGGCTTATAGAAATTCCCCTGCGTGACCGCGCGTATACTTGGTCAAATAAGAGAGAGCATCCTACCCTCATCAGACTCGATCGAGTGTTCATCGACACCACCTGGAACACAACTTTCCCTCACACCACTCTCTGTTCGCTCACTCGGTTCGCCTCTGACCATGCGCCGTTGTTGATCAACGTCTCCACAAACATCCCCGCCCTAACTGCTTTCGGTACGACTGTGCTTGGGCTGTCCACACTGAATACCGAGATCTGATAGTTGCCAACTAGGGCTCACATGCAAACGCTGCTCCCGCGAAGAAAATCCTTGGCAGATTGAAGTGTGCACGTTGAGTGAGCAAGATCTGGTCGCGGCGTATGGGGCATCATGCACAACGTGAGCGCGACTGCAAAGCCATCATCGATGCTATCGACCTCCTTGAGGAACAACGGCCCCTTCATCACCCAGAAGCTCACCTCTGTGCCCTTGCCATGGACGCCTTGGAGCTCTCCATCTCGGAAAAAATCAAATACTGGAAACAGAGGAGCAAAGTTAGAGTGGCAGTTGAAGGAGATGAGAATACAAAATTCTTCCATGCGCATGCTTCACACAGACTGCGCAAAAATTCCATTCAGGTTCTTGAGGACAATGGATCTGAAGTTTTCAAACATGAAGATAAGGCTGCGGTACTCTATGCGTACTACATAGACCTCCTCGGCAGCCCTATACACCCCTCTTGGAACTTCAACCTCGATCAGCTTTACCCTGACAGAACTGTGCAGCTTCCTCTGTCCCTCTCCGAGCCATTCACTCTTCTTGAGATCGAGCGTGCCTTCCGGGGCATGAATCCCAACTCCAGTCCTGGCCCTGACGGCTTCAGCCCGGGCTTCTACAACACCTTCTGGAACACCATCAAACCTGACATCCTTGACCTCTTCGCCGCTTTCTACGATCACACGCTCACCATGGACGGTCCCAAGAAAGATGGCGCCCGCACCGTGGCCAACTTTCGGCCGATCTCCTTGCAAGGCTGCCTTGTTAAATCCTTTGCCAAAGCCATGACAAATAGGCTGCAGCCTTGCATCTCCCACCTTGTCAGCCCCGAACAAACAGGTTTTATAAAAGGCCGGTGCATCTTCGAGAATTTTGTTTACGCTGCAGAACTTCTAAGATGCTGCCACCGTCGTGGTGCCCCTACCATTGTGCTGAAACTCGACTTCCAAAAAGCTTTCGACTCCATTTGCTGGGAGAGCCTTGATGCCATCCTTCGAGTACGCGGCTTCGATGATCGGTGGTGCTCCTGGGTTTCAACCCTCATGTCCACTGGCCGCACTGCCATCCTGCTAAACAGCACTCCCGGCCGTTGGTTCCAATGTCGTCGTGGCCTCCGTCAGGGCGATCCCCTCTCCCCCTACCTTTTCATCATCGTAGCAGACCTCCTGAAACAATTGATTGAGCAAAAATCAGATGACCTTGAGCATCCTCTGGTCCCCGGGACGGCCTGCCCTGTCTTACAATATGCCGACGACACCCTCCTTCTCCTTCGTGGCACCCCTCGAGCTGCCACCGTTCTCAAGGGCATCCTCGAGGATTTTTCAGTAGCAACCGGCCTCGCCATCAACTACAATAAATCCACCTTTGTTCCCTTGCACCTTGATGACGGCGACGCCACTCTCATCTCCACCACACTTGGCTGCCCGGTCTCATCCTTCCCCCAACCATATCTTGGACTGCCCCTCTCCGCTACAAAACTCCGAAACATGGATTACCTGCCTCTGATTGCTAAGTGTGACAAATACCTGGCCGGTTGGCGTGGATGCTTACTCTCTTCTGGTGGTCGCCTCGTGCTCACTAACACCGTCCTCAGCAGCCTGCCCGTGTACTACATGTCCGCCTTGCTCCTTCCTATTGGTGTGTGTTAGAGTGGCGCAGCGGAATCCGGCCCCGGCCCGCTATACTCACGAGCCGACGCCCCACCAGGCCTTAGGTCCACCGGAGCCCACAACAACGGCCTTGGGCCTAACTCAACCCAAAAGACTAGCCTGATGGGTGAGGACTGCCCCACCTATATGTTGTGCTCCCCCAGCATCAATTTCCGATGTGGGACTAAGCCCAACAATCTCCCCCGTCACACATTGGGCCCAACTCTTCCATCACAACCATCCGTGTGATCTCCAGAAGAAATTATACCAGGCCCCGAGTCCAACTCTCCGGTCACAACCATCCGTGTGACCCTCCGGAGACGTTCACGGGCTCCCCCGTCACCGTGTGACCCAGAAGATCTTTTCCCAGGTTTTTCCAACCTGGCTCTGATACCACTTGTCAGAGTGGCGCAGCGGAATCCGGCCCCGGCCCGCTATACTCACGAGCCGACGCCCCACCAGGCCTTAGGTCCACCGGAGTCCACAACAACGGCCTTGGGCCTAACTCAACCCAAAAGACTAGCCTGATGGGTGAGGACTGCCCCACCTATATGTTGTGCTCCCCCAGTATCAATTTCCGATGTGGGACTAAACCCAACAGTGTGATCCAGGCTATTGATCGCCGGAGGCGTGCCTTCGTTTGGACCGATGAAGATACTTGCTCTGGGGCACGCTGTCTCATTGCATGGGACAAAGCCGGCATGTCGAAACTTGACGGCGGCTTGGGCGTCAAGGACATCGCTACCCAAAACCACTGCCTCCTCCTTAAATTTGTTCACAAGCTCCATCAGAATACCTCTCTCCCCTGGCGTCATTGGCTGCTCAGTGACCTCAACTGTAACATTGGTGACGGGCTCCCTGATGACTCCTTCCTCCGTCGCCTGCTCGCCACTGAACAACAGCGATACCGCGCTCTCACTCGAGTCTTGGTCTGTGATGGTAAATCAACCTCCTTTTGGTTCGATGACTGGCTTCCCTGCGGACCTTTGTGTCTGAAATTTCCTGCTTTGTTGTCCCATGTGGTACGACCACACTACTCTGTCGCTGCCGCTCTGTCTCCCTCCTTGAACGTTCAGCTTCGACCACGGCTGTCCACTGCTGCGTCTCGCGAACTCTGCTCCCTGACTGAGCTGGTTAGCGGCGTCGCTCTTAATGCTGAAACGGATGAACAGGTGCTGACTTGGGAACAGCAGACTACCTCCTTTTCTAGTGCAGCTTACAGGGCGCTCTCTGCTTCTGAAGAACTGGACACGAACAGCATAATAATCTGGTCTGCGCGCGTGCCGACGAAAGTAAAAAATTTTGCATGGCTACTCTGCAACGACCGACTTCCTACACGTGCTAACCTGCTCCACAAGACAATCCTGAAAGCTGAAGAAGCCAAATGCCCTCGAGGATGCGAGGTGATAGAGACTGCAGAACACCTTTTCTACGAATGCGATGCTGCTGCACTTCTTTGGGATGCGCTGGGCATCGCTCGCGACGGCGCCGAGGTAACGAACCCGTGGAGATGCAGGCGCCCTTCCCACCTTGCTGATGACCTCTGCAACAACATCTTGCTGATCGTGATGTGGAGAATTTGGAACAGCCGCAACGATGTGGTCTTCCGCTCCGAGGATGCAACAACACATGTTACTCTCCGAGCCATCGCCTGCGATCTGGATCTTTGGTCTTTTAGATACCGTTCTCCTGTACTTAAACACCAACTCTCGAAGTGGCGTGCTCATGTGAGCAACGCCACGTTGGGGCAGCAAACTGCTCCATCCTAGAGCTATCGCGCACATCATGCATGCACAAGCTCCCCCCATGTAACTTTCTTTGGTCTTTGACCACCGCTTTCGATTAATATAGTAGGTGGGGCTCCTCGCCCCCCCCGGAATTCTCGAAAAAAAATTCAGTTCACTTCTTTATGGTTGCCATCAACGCATTACGCATCTGAACAAGAAACACCACCAATTCACGTCTCGGTATCACCAACAAACAGACATGCATTTGCGAAACGAGCTCATGATGGATGGACGAGTGGTGAAGAACACTTCTTGGATGACCTGCACCAATAAATGCATGCTTACAAAACTATTATATATACTCCAGTGTCTTCGATGTCATTAACATGCATTTCTCTTGCAAGCAACTGTGCACATTAGCCAAAGAACTCTGAAGTGTTGGAGGAAACCAAATTATTATGATGAGTTTTGACTTGTGTAGCCAAATGCATCCGCAACAACTCCGCACACAGTGATATCTAATTAGTGCCGGCGGGTATGATGGATTTCTGATCTCACTCCTGCCGAACAAATTGGAAGAGAAACACGGCATTAAACATTTACTCCTGCTTGTATGGTTTGGTTATGTTTTAGAGACTTGATCCTGGAAGTCTGAAGATGCTAGTTGTTAGAGATAGGGGAGATTCAAACTCAGAATCCCGAGGTGCTCTAATGATATTGGCAGCATACTTTTTATACGATAATGTCAATTGTGTAGCGAACATGGTCTCAATGACCAATAGTTCGTGTATGATTTTGGTGATTCAATGACAACATGATCAATGGGACTAACTATATTGTCTAGCATGTCTTTGTAGGCATTTTAGATCCCATGGATGTTACCACAAGTTAACATAACACAAGTTAACATGCCATGTGTAAAGCGCAGCAAAAATCCAGAGTTAGTATATTTTTCAAGTGTGTAAATCATGGCATATTAAGACAAGGCGAAGAGAAGGAAAAGGACACCGTCGGATGAACTGACGGCACCATCAGAGAAAGTGCTGGATGATTTGGTACACTACGTGAAGACTTCAACAAGGACCACCGGATGATCCGACGGCATGGTTTTTACAAGCGCCGGATGAATTCAAGGAAGGAGCAACTGAGTCAGAGGCACCGGATGAACCGACGGTCCAGGCACCAGTTCATCCGATGGCTATCAAGTTCAAGACAGAGACGTTTTGACGCTGGAGTCTGTAGCACCAGATGAACCGACGGTCCAACACTGGTTCATCCGACGGCTATGGTTTTACAAGACAGAGACGCCGGGCTGAATTTCCTTTAGCACCGGATGAACCGACGCACCGTTGGATGAAGCGTCGGATGATTTCTGTCAACGGTCGTGCGGTGGAAGGTAATGGCTAGTAGCACCGGATGAACTGACGCCTTGGAAAAGGTGAGCGTCGGATTATCCGACGGTACCCAGAAAGGTACTAGCCGTTGGAGCAACGGCTCTATGGATGGCATGGGCTATTTATACCCCTTCCACTCGCCCATTTGAGGTTGCTAGATTGTGTGGAAGTGCAGAGGAACCCAAGACACACTCAAGATCATATCCAAGCCATACAAGTGCTCAAGTGTTGATCCAAAGTCTTGCACATGCTTTGTGTGTGTGTTTAGTGCTCGGCTTAGCTTAGAGCTGAGTGAGTGCAAGGTGTGCCAACCTTGTGAGGTGATTCTAGAGTGAATCAAGTGTACAAGAGGTGCGCCGGAGCCTTGGAGCCTTTGGTGGCTCTCCGGCGATCTTCGACCCTCCGACTTGGTGTGGAGCGGCGTTGACGCTTTGTGCGGGGGACGTGGAGACCCCCTTCCCTTGGTGGAGAAGCTCCTTAGTGGAGGCGGCATCAAGGTGACCAAGGGGCTTGGCGAGTACCTTCGTGGCGAGCCTTTGTGGCAAGTCAAGTTGGCCTTGGGAGAGACTTGGTGACCGGGAAGCGATACTCTTGTGTAGAGTGCTTCAACAAGGTGGACTAGGGGTGGCTTAGTGCCTACCGATACCACGGGATAAATCACGTGTCAAGAGTTTGCTTCCTCTCATCCCTCTTTACGTTTCCGCATTTCATTCTTGCAACCTTTGTGTGCCTTTACTTTCATAGAGTAGTATCTTAATAGGATTGGCTATAGGTTGCATAACTCTTTGGGATGGGAGTTTCACACTAGCTCAAACATAGATGCACATCTAGATAGAATGTTTTAGTTTATGTTTTGAGCAAATAGTGATAACTCTAGGCTTAAGGTTTTAAGTTTGCCTAATTCACCCCCTCCCCCTCTTAGGCTACGAGCATCCGATTCCTTACAAATTGTTACAGCTTTGCATCGAAAAGGAAGATTTGATAAGCACAAGTATGGATGCAAATTTTCTTTTGAGAAACTAAGCCTTACATGTGGTGTTTTCTTGTTTCATGTCATCATAAACAGAAAAAAAATAACACGAGAAATTGAAATTAATTTCAAGAACATTCATTTTTTGTGCGAATCATTATATTTCAGGGTTCATGCGCTCACATGATTTTTACGTGAATTGGCAGCATAATTTCTAATGGCTGGAGTAAAATACCAGGACACGAAAAAATGAAATTTATTTCAAGATTGGTCGACTTTTATATTACACGTGCCATGTGTTTCTTCTCAACGTGGTCTCATGATTTTCGACAAGCTAAACCTTACAGTTACACAGGTGGTATTTTCTTATTTCGTGCCATAAAACAGAAAATAAAGATAACGTGAGAAAATGGAATTAATTTCAAGATCGGTTGGCTTTTGTGTGAATCATTTACATGCACAGATGTTGTCACACCCTGAAATTTCCCAATTTCAGGATGTGAATAGAGAGAATAATTAAACAACGATTTTCTCATAATTTTAAAATTTTCCAACATTTATTTTCTTTACAGGAAATATAGTACAAGAAAAATCCTTGTTTGATTTTCTAAATAAATTAAATAGTTGTGAGTGTTGCATTCATACCGATGCATCCTAGTGTTTCTTGAGTGCAAAATATTTAAAAATGAGTTAAGACAACGTTTAGGTTCCTCTAAAAATCTTCCAGCCCTTTCTGGCATTTATTCTCAATCTTCCTAGAGCTAAATCCAATTTTTCTTTTTGGAATGTTCTAAAATCGTTTGAATGAGTTCCAAATATTTTTATTTGGATTCATAGTGTCACAAACTATGTTTGAGCCACGGTACTAACAGAGCACCTGTCTGTCGTGGCTGAAACTTTTGAGCTTCTGCAGTTTAACCATAATCAAGGAACTCCGTAATTCCAGAAGTGTCAAGGTGTCTGTTCTTTTACAGCTGAAAAGCCGTATATTCTACCAATTCAGATCCAAGCCACATTTTATTTATTTCCTTGCTTTCTCTCTCTCTCTCTGCTCATTCTTTTTTTCTTTCGACCCAAGCAGCCAGCTAACTCTAAAATTGAGGGTGTTGTGTCTAGCTGCCATACCAAGCCTGCCTTCACCACAAGACATGTCAACAACTCGAGGAAGTCTGGGATTCCAAAATAACCTCTTCTTCGATTGGGATTGTGTGCACGTCCCTGCCCTCCACAATATATATACAACTCATATGCCACGTCCCTATCTTTTGCAACAGAATCACGACGCCCTTGCGTGCCCTAGTTCCTTTGCGAGCCGCCGCCGTCGACCTCTAGTCCAAGACCTGCTGCTGCGGTGCGCCGTCTAGATCAAGCTGCAGGCTGGCGCCGCCGATCTTTGTCCGCACAAGCAGCTCCGTCGTTGCCACCAGGACTTCGGGAGCAGCACCAGGAAACCATCCAGAGCACGTACGCCGCCATGGATCCATCACTGCAGCTAGCCGGCCGCCGTCCACTGTCCGCGAGTTCATGTATGCCGACCGCCGGGAAGGACTGCACCACGAGATCGAAGAGCCAGACCGGAGTGATCCGTCGCGAAGTCGCCGTTGTCGAGTTGCTGAGGATCGCATGTACACGTGCGCATCAAGCCGAAGGTCATCGAACTCTGGTCATGATCTCGTCGCCGTCGTTCCTTGATTGGCTTAGGTGAGAACGCCAGCACGTTTCTAATATCTCCTTCTGGTTTCGTCATGCATCTTGTCCTCATCAATCATGTTCTGTAGCGCTACCGGTAATTCTACCCATAATCCATCTAGTTCCTGTTTTTCTCATCTCATGCAAATTGTTTTCCTCCAGCTGTTTTCCGTCATGGTGGTAAGCTATCTCTGCTCACCGCTGCATGCCACTCCGTGCTCACCCGTTATTGTTGCCAAGCCAGCGTCGATCCGACCGTCGTCGCAGCTGGTGAGATGACCACCTGCGCATCCCATGCACTCCTATGTCCAACTTTTGTCTCTAATCCATGCTACCTGCATCTCGTGCTGCATGTGGCCGTGCCGTATTGAAGCTTCGCCGGCCATCAGTTCCAAGCAAAGCCACGCACATACATACAGAAGAGAAGAAACTATCTACCCATGCAAGGATGACATCATGGTGAGATCATATTTATGTATTTCCTCTCCAGTGTATTCGAGCTTCATAAATCCTTTCTCGACCATCTTCGATCCTGAGAATTATATTTTGTTTCAGCGAACATAATAAATCCCTGCTCAGCCATGTCTCTCGACTCACCAAGGACCGTTTGTCTGCAGCTGCCCTCATGATCATGCTCGCCATCCATCTTGCGTTTGCCGAGACGCCGCTGATGAGAGCCTCCGCATGCACTCTGTTCCGTCCTTCTCTAATCAACCAGTGCAAGTCAACAACGTCATGCATACATGCACGTATACAATCAAGGTCACCATCAGTTCTCTCTTGCCATTCTCTTTTATTGTTAAATGCCATGATGATGTCATGCCTACGCACTAAGTAGAAGCTTTTCTTATAGAGAAATATTTGGAACGCTTGCTAAAAGCATTTCCTTTCCAGCATATTAGAACCCATTAATCTTTTGTCCTTGGTTATCTTTGATCTATAAAATAATCCTTTATGGGTCCATAAAATCCTTGCTCACATGTTAGCATCTGTTTATCTACTCTTTGTTGTTTCATGCTCAACCTTCCACAATCAACCTTCCACAATCATCTCTTCAGACCAATCATGTTATCATCAAGTTTCTTCACCAGCTAGTTCAGTTTAGCTTCGTCTAGATGTTATCCCTACAGCCTAGTCCTCCTAAACCCTTGCTTAAGGTTTCTTGTACGTTTGATAGTTCGTCTTTATCGTTCTAGTTCGTTTCACCTTAACTTGTGCGTTAGCATGTGTATCACTTGTTATTTGTTTTAATATTAAAGTTGCATGTTAATCTTGACTAATTCTCATTTAATTAGTTTTCTAAATAAAAGTGATTAGATTATACCCCGGATTTCCTGAGTTAAGATTTAATTGGTTAATTCTCATTTATAACTAGCTTTTATAAATAAAAGATGCTTAGTGTTACATATCGGTTTTCATAATAAAGTTAATGTGCTCAATGACAATATAAATGCCTTTTCAATGTTAATATGTTTAGTTGAACACGCAATATAAAGTTATCCGATTAGATTCTTTCACATGCTTTGCCTTTTAATGTTAATTGTTAATCTGATATAACTTGTACTTAAAAATATGCAAATAAAATATGATTAGGCTTATCGTGTTTTCTTAATTAAATATAACTTGCTTTGAAATATTCTTGCCACATGATTTTGTAATTAAAACATATGAAACACGTAGTCTCTTGTTGTTTGATAATAATCTTTCGATAGCATCGACCTTAGTTTTGTTTTCAACGTTCTTTCGTCGTTGCGTAACCATAGAATCAAGCCTATCCTTTAGTGCGCTCTTTTAAAGCTTTTCTTTTGAATGGTGCATTATTCTTAGCTGTACTTGTTGCTTTGTATGTTGTGCCCGATGTTTGCTTCGAGTAGAAGAATGATCGTTGTTCGTTTGCTTTGAAGATGAAGAGTTCCAAGGAAGCAACAGATGAAGAGAGAGCAGTAAGAGTAGCTTTTCGTTGGAGAAAGGCAAGTGTCCCTAACCACCTTCTACCTATGCTTTATTTACAAGATTACCATGCATTAATCGGAACATGGAGAACCACCCAGGAAAACAGTGCAATCACAAGACATATGGCTCTGTCTTGGCCAACTAATTAGAAACCTTAGTGTTTGGTATGCTTTACCTGAAAGGGGTTAGGGGGTGCCGGTAGTTGGTGTATAGCCCGGCCCTCAAACTGATCTGCTCTATGGTAGCTTCGCAGTCTCGAGAGAGGTTTATGCATTGCGCTGTCATGTAACCTAGCGAGCAGCCTGCACTAGGGAATCTTTGTAAAGGCCTCGTAGCGTCCCTATGCAATCACACCTAGGTAGTGTGGTATGATGCCTGATCCGCATCGCATGGTTGGGTCCAAAGTTCTTCGGGACTTTTACGCGACTTGTGGTGAAAGTGTACAACCTCTGCAGAGTGTAAAACTAATCGATTAGCCGTGCTCACGGTCAAGAGCGGCCTGGACCCTCACATGATTAATAAACTTAAAGATGGACTTTAAATCGTTTCTGGTTATTTCTTGTGGCCTTGCTGAGTACCAACCATAAGTGTACTCATCCTTGCTTACTGCTGCTCAGAAGGAAAAAGGTGTGAAGCTGTTGAAGATGATGATGCTAGGCGTACGCAGCCCCCAGTCGATTGCTTGTGGAGTTGGCGCCTCCGTTTCCAGGATTGAGCTGTATAACTCTGATAGAATAGTAAGTTTTGTTTATGTTATTTACGTGATACTGTTACTGTTATTCATTTTTGTCTACTATATGTATGAAACTTGATCCTGGCATACATATAGGTATGCACTTGGTTTGTTTTTCTAAAACCAGGTGTGACAGATGTGCCACGCGTTTCTTCTTCTCAATAACTGGTGGTCTTCTGAATTTATGATTCCTCCAGGGATTCCTTGCTGCGTGTACACTCAACACAAGGCCCCCAGTTCACGCAGTCGCCATTGCCATTAGCGCCGTCACGACGTGAACGCAAGATAGACTGATAGAGTGATAGGGCGCCTCGTTGCAACCCCTTGCCGGCGGCGCATGGAGGGAGGCTGGAGTGGTTGTTCGTATTGCCGAAAGGAGTCCAGTCACTCACATGCATCTGTCTCCCTTGCCGTTGCATTTGGTGGCCAACAATGTCGCCGGGGATCCCTGGGAAACTGACTGATGGCATTGGCAACAATGTCAGGTGCTACGGATGATATCTTTGCTCCAGGGAAATGTTGCAAGGTGAGATCGAAGGAGATCTCCAGGGACTCGAGCCTGACAGAATGAGCGCTCTCTCAAGTCTGAACAGGACACTCTGAGTCAGGCATGGAAGAGACAGAGCAACCATCTCTGCTAACACTTCGCCAATCTCTATGCTTTGCACTGGTGTTTATCTAGTGTAGCCAATCTTTTTTTGGTGTGACTGGATCTTCTCTTGGCTGCAAAGAAAATTGCCGAAACTAAAACCAACAGTAGCGTTAGCTCAGCTCCTATTTTCTGCAGTCTTGCAGGTCACATGACTGAATGTAAAGCATTTGTTGGATGCCTTGAGGCAACAGTTGCATGGTTACAACCCAACTAGAATGAATCCAATAACATAGGAGATGCGTGATTACAACCCAGCTAGAATGAATAAATTCCAGGTGCACTCACAGACGGATGAATGATGCATTTACAGTTGTTGGATGGGATGACTGGTACCAATGGATGCATGCATGACTGTTACATATACTCTCTTGTCTTGAATGACACTTTAAAATGTTACAAAGAGAACAGCCTGTATTTCTCTTTCAAGCAGATGTACTAGAGAACTCCGAAGTATTGGAGGAAACCAAACTAGCCTGCTGAAATTTGACACTAGCCTGCTGAAATTTGACTTGTGTAGCTCAAATGTTGGATGATAAGTAACGATGCTAGCCTTATGGTCATTGCCGTCCATACTGTTTCCACAATTCGCTACTCACATCAGAGCCAACAGAAGTCTTCATCCAGTAATAGGATAGTACTAGCAATCATTGTCGTCATGACTACTTGTTCAATGAATAACGCCGGCCAAAGGTGTTTAGTTGATACCGGTGGCTATGCTTCTTTGCTCACGTGCACCAGATATGAATCTCAATTCAGTTGGGTAAGCTTCCGGTGCAAAACTGAAAATGGCATACCCGCATAGTTGTGCATGTTCTCTACACTTGTAATGTTGTACCAATGAAATTGGTTCTGACAGGATATATATTGGCGTCTGATTTGGATTTTCTTAGATAGATTTGTACTTTTTGCATAAAAAAGAACGGCAGACGAGCCGTATGTTTGGCTTGGCATCAGTCACTTGTAACTCTGTCACCAATGAGAATGTTATTGATGAATGGCAGTAATGCTGATGCGAAATAGGAACAAACAAAATCTTGAGGGATTTCTACTTGAGGTACTGAAATCTGCAACCTGACGACGCCAAGAGCCCAAGTCTGACAGACAAAAAGAGCTTCACATTCAGAGTTCTCTCACGATTTTTACTGAACTGAATCAACTGATGACGTAGTTCTTCAGGTTCACATTATGTGGATACTTAACTTTAACTAGAGGCTACACCACAACCTCGCTCGGCACACATGGCACATTTTCTTATGGGAAATGCAATGCTTCACCCAAGAAATGGCAGTGAATGATTTAAAAGTGAAACATTTTGATTTCCAAAAAATATAACAAGCCTTGCAGGTTCTGCTAACTTTTTAGGCAGTAAATATGTTCAGGTTTACATTCAAGGTAGCCCTTGAACTTGACTAGGATTGTTGTTATATTCTGCATTATATTACTGCTGTAAAAATGATGCTTGACAGCACACAGCAGTAAGTTGCTGTTGATAGCTTGATCACTCGCGGTCGCGGACCTGCATCCTAGAAATATTCAGGGGTTTGCCTGACAGACTGAACTCTGCTGCCAGATGATGCAAGTCTGGCATGCCCCCAAATTGCTCATGGCCGCGGCACAGACTCCGAATCTTCAGGATTTTCGGCCATGGAGGACAGGCGCGGCGGTTTCTTACGGTGGGATGCGCCGGAGGGTGCGGTCGCCGACGTCGCTGCGCTTGGAGGCCGGCGCGCGTGCCTTCCGTTGATCTGCTCCTCGCGCATTCCGACGAGTGGAAAACTGGTGCTAAGGGTGAGCTGTGTATCAGTGTATGTGACAGTCGGCTCCGAAGGCGGGGAGGACGCCGGAGTCAGGCGGCGGCGAAGAAGGAGGAGGAGGAGACTACGAGCGAGCGGCGATGAACTGAGTCAACTGACTATCCAGATGGCGTCAAAAAAAAAAACTGACTATCCAGATGAGGGGTATATTTGTAAGAACTTAGGGGTCTTTTCGCAAACTTTCGGATCGCGATTACTGATCGCGATCCAATATAGGGGGTATTTTGTAAACTATTGGATCATGATGAATAGTAGCGATCCAAACCAGGGGGTTATTTGTAAACGTTTGCCGGCGACATGGCCGCCGACCATGCTCAGCTGTCGTCAGCGCCCCCCGCCGCCGTGCGCCACGCGCTGCCCTCCATCTGTGTCCCCCGTCGCTCATGGCCCAAGATCCCCCCAGAGATGAAGATGTTGTTGTCCGGTTCGCTCGTGCGCCGGCGTTGCAGCCCCTTGCAGGCGGCGCTGGGATGGCGGCGCATGGAGGCTTGCCGAAGACGGGGGCGGGCGAAGTTTCAAGGATGCTGGAATGGTTGTTCCTAATGCCGAAGCGAATCCTGTTCCTGTATCTCCCCCGTGCGTGCATCTATCTACTTTGGGCTTTGTCGTTGCATTTGGTGTGGCAACTGATCTCGCCGGAGATCCCTGAGAAACTGACCGATGGCAACATTGTGAGGTGGCGAGGTGCTACCGATGATACCTTTGCTCCTGTGAAATGTTGCAAGATGAGATCGAAGGGGTCTCCAGGGACTCTCAAATCTGAACAGGACACTTCTGACAGACACTAGAGCTTCAAATTCAGATTTTCAGAGTACTCTAGTGATTTCTGATAGGGTAATTTCTGGTGTTGCAATCTTGCTTGTATATTATGTAGAAAGTATACATATCTGCATGGCTTCTTTCCATTGTTCTTCAGTCAGCCATGGCCCATGGACGAGACAGGGCACGGATCAAACAAGAAACAGAGAGAAACGGAGCATGCAGTAACAGTAGCCACTACCGGAAACTGACCCTTAGCCGTGAGTCCGGGGCTTTGCTGAGAGCCGACCCCAGGACTCATGGCATAGGCGGTCTTTGCCGAGAGCACAAGGTCGAGCTCTCGGCAAAGACATCCCACACGGCAGCGAGCTGCTTTGCCGAGAGCCAAAGTTCACGGCTCTCGGCAAAACTAGAGGCTCACGGCAGCGAGGGTCTTTGCCGAGAGCCCTGAGTCTCGGCTCTCGGCAAAGCACCGGGCTCACGGCCCACTCGCGCGCCGTGACAGCCGTCCGACCCGCCGTCAGCTTTGCCGAGAGCTGGGACCACGGCTCTCGGCAAATAGCAGACTTTGCCGAGAGCTGGGAACAAAGCTCTCGGCAAAGAACAAACACAAGACAAAGATTTAAAAAAAATCAAAATTTTAACTTCAAACTTTGATCCTCCTAAACCTACACTCATACAAAACACATTTACAAATTATAGCTCTGTTTGCTATTTTTAACAATTTTATTTCTTTTTTTGTCATGTTTTTTATATGTCCGATATGAACTGTAGGTGCATGAAATCATAGACTAAAGTTGGTGAAAAATTTATATTCATGTTCGAAAGACATCAGTAAGATCAAGCACATGAAATGACGCTAAATTTCCAACGTTTGGTCCTCTCATCATGATGTAGATCTTTAGGTAGAAAGGTTTTAAAATTTTATAAAATTGAAATTAAGTTTTCAGATCATGAAACTTGTCAAGTGCTCGTGATGTCACATGTAGAGGTTGTGGTAAAAAGTTGAGAACGATTTGAACACTTTGAAACGCACACTGTTTAAAAACCGGAACATCTCACCACAAGTTTCTGAGAGTTTGAACTCAAGTCACTAGATTTGGTGTAATAAATAAATTCAAATTTGAGTTTGACTATAAATAACATTTTATAAGTCAAATACAAAATAACTGATCTCATGTTTCAATTTGGAAATAGTTTGATGAAATCATAGACTATAAATTTGCAATTATTTTAAAAAAATTGATGAAAGGGTCTTTGCCGAGAGTATTGCTCTCGGCAAAGAGCCCCTTTGCCGAGAGCCTTCATCCTGCCTCTCGGCAAAGGAGTGAAGGACCGATTAGGCGAACCAGAGAGGGGGGGGAGTGAATGGGAGCCGATAAAAATTCTTCTCGAATGAGATGAGAACTCCAACAAGACGAACACGGCTTCCAAATCGCGTCTCCAACTCAACTACCCAAATTGGCAAAGACCACGCAGCCACTGGAGTGCTACTGGTCCTAGGAGCCAACACACAACCCTCCGAGCCAGAACTCACCAAAACACACAGCGGAAACTTACACGGCTTACTGCCTGTGCTACACCGGTCAGACCGATGACTTGCGGCGGTCAGACCGGTGACACCGGTCAGACCGGTGGACAGTGCCGGTCAGGCCGGTGGCTACAGCAACCGCACAGCAAACGTTCCAGGAAGCCTCAGTGACTCCTCTAGGCCCTGGAACAAAAACCCACTCCGAAACACAACCTGGAAGGAAGAATAGGCCCTCACAAAACCTAGCAAAACAACTCCAAACACGCCAAGAACTGACCAGCAGGACCACGGGACAAAACCACACGGACAAGGCTGTTCCCCGAGACAAATCCCACCAAGGGCTAGCACCGGTCAGACTGGTCAAGAGCACCGGTCAGACCGGTCGCGCCTGGGCAGCTCGGGATGAACAACGCCCGCGAGTCAACTCCCCCAAATCCAACTTCCGATCTCCCGATTCGCTCCACGGATTCTCACAAGACTTTGGAGATAGTAGAAACACCTCATGGGCACTCCATAGCCAAGATTTGGTCCACCAAAACTTGTTGAATCAAGAGGAATCGAAGGATTTCCGCCAAGAACACCACAAACCCTAGAACCACGAAAACTCCAAAATTGAGCCCCTTTACTCACAGATTTGGGAGGGGAATCAAAGGGAAAAGAACCACGAGGGGTTCATGCATACATCCCCCACCAAATCCCAAAGAGAAAGGTCTCAAAACCGCCACAAGAAATTCGCCAAGAAAAACCTCCGAAAATCACCAAAAAGGAGAAACGGGAAAGACACAACCAAGCCTTAAGGAACCACGCCGAATCATCTATACATACCAAAGAGGTTCATACAAGGTCTAGCTTGCCGCCCGATCATCCTTCCCTCTCACAAGATCTCACCATGAAGCTCTCAAGCTAGTCCTACGAAAATCCTAAGGAAAATAGAAAGAAAAATAGGAAAACCAAATGAGCTTGGGTTCCAAGAGATGGCTGCCATCCTCTCACCACTTGAGTTATATGGAGGCAACCGAAAGACGAAAATACCCTTACTAACTAACTAGGGATACATGCCCCTCAAGGGCGAATTCGGAAATCTTTGTCTTCGCTCCATCGGACGGATGCCCAGCGACCGCAAACTTGCTTAGCCTCGACACAAGCCTTGCGATCCCGACACGTGTCCTCCGCTTCAAAGATTCCGGACTGCGTCGTCGCACACCGGTCAGACCGGTGCTCCTCACCGGTCAGACCGGTACCCACCGGTCAGACCGGTCTGGAGCTGCTGCACCTCCGTCTTCGGTTCTTCGGTCTTGGCTTTGTGGATCAACCAAGGAACCCAGTGGTTTTCTGGTGAACCACCGGAAACCCCGCGAACTCGGTGTAGCCTCCGCCAATCACTACTCATGACTCGGCTCCCACGTAGTCCCGGCTCGACCTTGGTTTTGAGGCTCAACCAAGAAACCGTCCATGACTTCATCTTGCCGTTCTTGCCACCATGCGGCCCGCACTTGACCCTGCTAGCCACCGGGTCCCTCGAACCAAGCCTACTTGTCTTCTCCACACCTGGAGGCCTCACCGGCAACGACCTTTCGCGCTTGTTCTTCACCTGCACCAACACCAGTCAAGCCGCAACCTGCACCAGCAATACTTAGCCAAGAATCAGTCCACACCACGTTGTCAATCACTCATCACACCAGGAAGCGACCATCCACCGGTCCTCGAACCACACCTGGCTCTCAATCTCCCCCTTGATGAGTGCATTGACAACACACACGTTTTGGTAACCAAGAGAAAAGAAAAAGAAAAGAAACGACTAAAGGAAACTCCAACAAGCGATCGAAAGCCAAAGAAAAGGCAAAGAGCAAGATCACTTGAAGAAGACAAGTGTCGGACCCCTTAGGCAAGGGCAACGGCTCGACACATCCGAGACAAAAGCATGCTCAAGCAAAGAGCACAAGCCAACAATCCAAAGCTCGAAAATCACAAAGAGCTCCCCTTGCACACATGCAAGCTCCCCCTGAACCAATGCAACTCCCCTTGGACGAATGCATGCGAGCCACTTCACGAAATAGAGCAGCTGCAACAGCTCAGCTCTGACCGGTCAGACCGGTCGACACCACCGGTCAGACCGGTGCTCAACATGTGAACAGGACCAGCACTCTGACCGGCAGACCGGTGACCTCAACCGGTCAGACCGGTGCACCACAGAGCCCAAAAATGGCTCGAAACCACCTGAAAACCTTCTAGATGCATTCAGTAGGCCAAAACATGCTCAAACTTCTCCCTCTGGTTGACAATGCATGAATCAAGCCAAAAATGCAAAAAATGCAACCTAGAGCTTCTCAAATAGACAAAATTCAACAAACGATGCTACACATGTCCAAATGAGCAAGTTAGATACTCTATAGCTTCGTAATGACATCAACTACAAGATCACCAAGTTTCACAACCATTGGGCGAAGCTTAGATAGAATTGAGCAATTTTGCGAAAAATCACCCTCTCATAAGCAAAGTCCTAAACATGAGCAAAACATGTCAAAATGGCAAAACCACACAAACTTCATGCTAGGACAACCATTCTAAGCATAAGACCATCATAAACACCCACAAGCACCTCATGTCATGTCAAAGCCACCGAGCCATGTGCCTACTTCTATATATGAGACTTCTCATTGGTAGGCATCATGCAACGATTTAGCACCCAAAGCAAATTAAAATTAGCACATATGACATGGGAGCATATTTTCCAAGCAATTTACATTTCATTTTCAGATTTATAGTTGGTACATGAAATGTCTTTGCGACAAAAAGGAACTTATGCCCCTCCACAAGATGAAGCATGGGGGCTAAACATTCATGATGGCAAATGAGCCTTTGGCTCCATATGATCAAAATAAGCTATCCAACCACAAATTAAGCATAGCCAAGCCACAAAAACATGTAAAGATCATGTAAAGGCATTTACTCACAAGAGAGCATACATATGAAATTTTTCAAAAACATAGCCATCAACCATGGATACAAACCAAGATTATCAAGAGCTAAGCCAAACTAACCATAGCTTACCAAATTAGCTCACAAAGACATATATATCATTCCATGGTGAACAATGTATATAGGAGAAGCCTTTCCTAAACAATGCATATGATACAAAATGCATGCAACCTAAGATACAAAGATGCCTATACATCATGTTACATATGCCATGCCAAATGCAAGAAATGCACAAAGGAAAGTTATACATATGTTACAAAGGAGCTCCCACACACCAACTCAAGAAATCCAACAAACACCAAGCTCTCCCCGCAAATGAGTGAAAATTGCTTGATCTAGGGGTTTGGTAAAAATATCGGCTAGTTGGTCATGTGTGGGTACATGGATCAAGGCTATCTTCCCTTTCTCTACGTTGTCTCTCAAGAAATGATACCTCACTTCTATGTGCTTGGTTTTGGAATGGAGCACTCGGTTCTTTGCAACGCTTATGGCACTGGTGCTATCACATTGAAGTGGAACATGGGTATACTCCTCACCAAAGTCACTCATGGTGTATGTGATCCAAAGGAGCTGAGAGCAACAACTAGCTGCGGCCACATACTCTGCCTCGGTAGTGGATTGAGCAACACTCGACTGTTTGCGAGAAGACCAAGACACCAAAGAAGAACCCAAGAATTGGCAAGTCCCAGAAGTGGACTTCCTATCCAACCGACACCCAGCAAAATCCGCGTCTGAAAATCCATGAAGTGCCAAAGAAGACGACGCAGAGTACCAAAGGCCGAAGTCGGGAGTGTGTCGCAAATACCTGAAAATGCGCTTGACTGCTTGCCGATGCGAAGTCCTTGGAGACACTTGAAAACAAGCGCACAAACATACCGAGAATTGGATGTCCGGCCTTGTCGCCGTCAAGTAGAGGAGTGACCCGATCATGCTCCGGTACTCCTTCTGGTCCACGTGTTCACCTTCCTCGTCCGCATCAAGAGCTATAGTCATACTCATAGGCGTCGCCATGGCCTTGGAGTCCTCCATCTTGAACTTCCTCACAATGTCCTTGGAGTACTTAGCTTGGTGCACAAATGTTCCTTCCTTTGATTGCTTGATTTGTAGCCTGAGGAAGAACTGCAACTCGCCCATCATGCTCATCTCAAAATCCCTGCTCATGTCTTCTGCAAACCTTGCAACAAGAGAATTAGACGAGCCACCAAAGACAATATCATCCACGTATACCTGCACAATCAGGATATCTCTGCCCTACCTGAGGAGAAACAAGGTCTGGTCGACCTTCCCCATCTCAAACCCTCTCTCAAATAGGAACCCCCTCAACCTACCATACCAAGATTCCGGACTGTGTCGTCGCACACCGGTCAGACCGGTGCTCCTCACCGGTCAGACCGGTCAGACCCACCGGTCAGACCGGTCTGGAGTTGCTGCACCTCCATCTTCGGTTCTTCGGTCTTGGCTTTGTGGATAAACCAAGGAACCCAGTGGTTTTCTGGTGAACCACCGAAAACCCCGCGAACTCAGTGTAGCCTCCGCCAATCACCACTCATGACTCGGCTCCCACGTAGTACCGGCTCGACCTTGGTTTTGAGGCTCAACCAAGAAACCGTCCATGACTTCATCTTGCCGTTCTTGCCACCATGCGGCCCGCACTTGACCCCGCTGGCCACCGGGTCCCTCGAACCAAGCCTACTTGTCTTCTCCACACCTGGAGGCCTCACCGGCAACGACCTTTCGCGCTTGTTCTTCACCTGCACCAACACCAGTCAAGCCGCAACCTGCACCTACAATACTTAGCCAAGAATCAGTCCACACCACGTTGTCAATCACTCATCACACCAGGAAGCGACCATCCACCGGTCCTCGAACCACACCTGGCTCTCAAGGAGCTCTTTGCCGAGAGCCAGTCCATTACTCTCGGCAAAGTTTTGAATTTTTTTTTACATTTTCAGCTCCAACCTTTTTTCTTTGGCAACATACACTCATATACAAAACACATTTACAAATTATAGCTTTGTTTGCTATATATAACAATTTTATTTATTTAGTTGTCATTTTTTTATACGTTCGATATGAACTGCAGGTGCATGAAATCATAGAGTAAAGTTGTTGAAAAATTGATATTCATGTTCAAAAGACATCACTAAGATCATGCACATGAAATGACGCTAAATTTCCGGCATTTGTTCCTCTCATCATGATGTAGATTGTAAGGTAGAAAGGTTTAAAAATTTTATAAAATTCAAATTAAGTTTTTAGATCATGAAACTTGTCAAGTGCTCATGATATCACATGTAGAGGTTGTGGTAAAAAGTTGAGAACGATTTGAACACTTCGACATGTACGCTGTTTAGAAACCGGAACATCTCACCACAAGTTGCAGAGAGTTTGAACTCAAGCCACTAGATTTGGTGTATTAGATAAATTCAAATTTGAGTTTGACTGCAAATATTTTTATTTACCTAAAATACAACATAATAAGTGCTATGTTAACATTTTGGAAACCACTTGCACCTGTTTGCCATTTTTTTTAAAAAAATTTGATTAAACTTCCTTTGCCGAGAGGATTGCTCTCGGCAAAGGGTTTCTTTGCCGAGAGCTAGGTGTGTGGCTCTCGGCAAAGAATAGTCCCGGGCCCACGCGTCAGCCCCCCCACCCTTTGCCGAGTGCTTCATGTTGGCTCTCGGCAAAGATTTTGAAAAAAAAATTTCCGCTGCCAATCCCTAGCGCTTGGCGGTTTTGTGCTGGGAGGCTGACGCGTGGGGCCGTGACCCCTCTTTGCCGAGAGCCAGATCTAGGGCTCTCGGCAAAGCCTTTGCCGAGAGCCCTGGATCTGGCTCTCGGCAAAGAATAGTCCCGGGCCCACGCGTCAGCCCCCCACCCTTTGCCGAGTGCTTCATGTTGGCTCTCGGCAAAGATTTTGAAAAAAAAATTCCGCTGCCAATCCCTAGCGCGTGGCGGTTTTGTGCTGGGAGGCTGACGCGTGGGGCCGGGACCCCTCTTTGCCGAGAGCCAGATCTAGGGCTCTCGGCAAAGCCTTTGCCGAGAGCCCTGGATCTGGCTCTCGGCAAAGAGTAGTTCCCGGGCCCACGCGTCAGCCCCCCAACCCTGCCTGTGATGATTATAATATATATGTGATTATTTCTGTGATTTTTATGAATATTACAGGCCCTGTAAAAAAACAGGCTTTGCCGAGAGCTAAAGCCAAAGCTCTCGGCAACGTGGCATTGGCTGGGAGGCCCTGCGAGCCCCTTTGCCGAGAGCCACGGCCTCGGGCTCTCGGCAAAGCAGGCCACGTGGCGAAGGCTGGGAGGCCCTGCGAACCCCTTTGCCGAGAGCCACGGCCGCGGGCTCTCGGCAAAGCAGGCCACGTGGTGACGGCTGGGCGGTCCTGCGAGCTCCTTTGCCGAGAGCCGGCTCTCGGCAAAGGCCGCGGCTCTGCCGTGAGCCGTTCCGTGGCTCTCGGCAAAGACCGGCCCTCTGCCCTGACTCGGCTCCACGGCTCTCGGCAAAGAAGTGGGCCCGCTCCTAACGGCCATCCCCCGTTAACGGCCCTTTGCCGAGAGGGCGCGCCCCGGCTCTCGGCAAAGCCGCCTTCGCCGGTACAGGCTCTCGGCAAAGCCTTCGCCGAGTGCTTTCGGGGTATTGCCGAGAGTACCCCGGCTCTCGGCAAAGCCTGCGAATCTGGTAGTGAGCCAGCCCTCTTCAACTTCTGCAGCCTTGTAGTTGCAGGTCACACGACTGATACATTTCTTGAATGATAAATGCATTGCGAAGAAACGAGCTCATGATTCCAGTGTGCACTCATGATGGATGGATGAATGGTGAAGAACACTTGTCGGATGACCTGCACCAATCGGATGCATTCTTATAAGAGTACACACACACACACACACACACACACACACACACACACACACACACTCCAATGCCTTCGATGTCATTGAGTAACATGCATTCCTCTTTCAAGCAAATGTGCACATTAGCCAGAGAACTGAAGTCTTGGAGGAAACCAAATTACAATGATGAGTCTTGACTTGTGTAGCCAAATGCATCCGCCGTAACTTGGCAAGCTTGATGAGCATCTTCCGCCTGTTTAAATCATTTTTTTCGCAATTCTCTACTCTCAGCATAGTAGACGAACCTGTTTAGCCAACAAACACTTCTATATAGGATGGTACATCGTCTCATCATGGTGGCTGGGTACCTTTTATTGTATCTAAGGTTGCATTAAACAAAGCTCATGGTATCTAATTGGTGCCGCCGGTTATGATGGATTTCTAGTCTGCTGGCCTGAACAACAAATTGAAGGAGAATGTATCATTTGGTTAAGTTTTAGAGACTTGAGCTTGGAAGTTTAAAGATGCCAGTTCTAATAGACGGGGGACACTTAGAATCAAATTTTGGGGTGCTATGACAACATAATTTTTATAGGATAATGTCAAATGTTATGACCTTGCATCGAAAACTAAGATTTGATAAGCACAAGTATGGATGCAAATTTTCTTTGACAAACTAGGCCTTACATGAGGTGTTTTCTTGTTTCACATCATAAAAAAGAAAATAAAAACGACACAAGAAAATGAAATTAATTTCAAGAACATTTGCATTTTGTGTGAATCATTATATTTCACGGTCCTTGTATGCTCTCATGATTTTTACGTGAATTGGCAGTATAATTTATAATAGCTAGGGTAAAATACCAAAACACGAAAAATTGGAATTGATTTCAAGATTGGTCAACTTTTATGTGAATCATTATATTACATGTGAAATGTGTTTCCTCTCAGAGCATGGTCTCATGATTTTGGACAAGCTAAACCTTACATGTGGTCTTTTCTTATTTCGTGTCATGAAACAGAAAATAACACGGGAAAATGGAATTATTTTCAAAATCAGTTGACTTTTGTGCGAATTATTTATATGCACAGATGTGCCATGCGTTTCTTCTTCTCAGTAACTGGTAATCTTCTAATTGCTCGAGAGATTCCTTGCTGCGTGTACAGTGTATACCATCAGTTATGCACTTAATCTCATTCTCAATTTCCTTCAGGTCTCATGACGTTGGCACCTGGTAAAATGAAACAAGGATGCATCGTGAAAAGGGCTCATGGGTTCTGGATGCACTCATGATAGATGAATGATAGATGAGCAGTTTGTTGGATGACTTTTGCACTGCTTACAATAGTGTTATATATAAACACTCCCATGCCTTGGATGCCATTTAAAATGGTACCGGTAGAGAACCACCCTTTAGCACTGGCTGGTAAGGGCCTTAGTGCTCTAAGGCCCAACCGGTGCTAGGACTAAAGGCCCCCCTTTAGTCCCGGGTGACCAACCGGGGCTAAAGGGGGGGGGGGGGCCTTTAGCACCGGGTGGTAATACCACCCGGGACTAGGGACTAAAGGTTCCCTCCTTTTTTTTTACTAGATTTTCTATTTCTAATTCTTTTTATTGTTTCTCTAAATATTTATGTATATTCTGATTATTGTCTCACTTATATATCTACGTATACTTGTCTACTAAATTTACATATACACACACACACACACACACACACACACACACACACACATAGAATTCAAAAAAGAAATAGATGGTATCCATAAATTTACAATATATACAACAAAATATCCTTCGAAATAGTTTAATCCCTTTGGAGGTTATGTCCGTCATAAAATTGCCTTCCTTTTGGATTAACCACCTCGTCCATCAAAAATCCCATGAGCCCTTCTTGAACGGCCAACAGACGATCCTCCTCAATGAGCTCGTCTTTAACTAAATCCATCTGTAATGTGTAAATATGTTAATTTGTAACACCAAACAATGAACTATGTAAGCGCTAGAAAATCATGTAACTATTAATAGGTTTAATGTACTTACAGTATAATTCGAAGGGGTTTTACTTGCGAAAATATGTATGTGCTCACACACGTAGTATCCACGTAAATTAGTTCCTTGTTTCTATCTCAGACACTATAGTGGAGAAATAATATATAATATTAGTCTTATAGAATTATAATTTTACCAAACAAAAGTTGTTATTTGGATTACGTATACGTACGGGAAAATTAGTTTTCCAGGTAAGAGTTGGTTTAAATGGTCCACGGTTCTCATTAATGAACCGTGTCCAAGCTCTGCGAAAAAAGTAATCAAGTGTTAGTAATTAAAAGCAAACTATTGCATAAAAGAAAACGTCTAAGCTAGAAGTATTACATTGCAAATAGATCTTGAAGATCCCCGTACTCCTTGGGGTCTTTTCGCAACGAATCTAAGACAAGGATGTTGATGTGGTCGATCATAATGATAAGAAGTATCCAATGGAACCTGTATATATACATGCTCATAGAAATTACCACTAAGTAATATTAACTAGGATAAATAGAAAAACAAAAAGTTTTTTAGTTGGTAATCACACTTACTTAAAGTTATAAGGTAGTAGTATGCAATCCTTGTAATGCTGCTGAGACAAGGCCATGTAGATTGCGTCGCATACTACTTTTGGTTGCGTAACGATCCAGTCTCCGCTAATGACCGTTGGGTCCATGAAACCAACTCTATCAATACCCTTCCTGCGCATCGTATTTAGTTCCATGCTACAAAAAATGAAAGACAAAGTTAATTAGTAGATCATGCATTATTCAACAAATTAATTAATAATCAAATGAAAAATGGAAACTTACAGACACCAGGCGGAGATAAGATCGGTATTCAAGACATCTAGATGGTACACTTCATAAATAGCGGAGAACTCCAGCCAGCACATCTTCTCCTCATGACCGCTAAAATCATCAGGTCTAACAAGCATACCAAAGCTCTCTCGACCTTTTTTTGACTACTTCATGTACCACTCATGGAATGCGTACATCTGAGTTGGTAGCTTCTTTACCAATTCTGGCCTGACCATGGGCTGTCCTAGCTTAAAGCGCCATCTAGGTACGAAATCTGGATCTGGAGGTGGCGCATCATCCGTACCAAGAATAGCTCCTATAGACCAACCTGTTTCTTGCTGAAAAGATATGATCTCAGCTACCTTTTCTGTAGGCATAGCTGCAAGAGCTCTTTCCTCTACATTGAGGCCGGAGGCAACGTACGCCGATGGTGGAGTCGATGTCGACGTCGACCCAACCTTTTGCTTCTGCTTTGCTTCATCGGAGGCAATGTAACTCGACGGTGACCCTCCCCGTTTCTTCTTTTTCGTTGACTTGCTCAGCGAACGGTTATAGTCTGATTTAGGCTCTACCTCTAACCTTCTCTTGGTTTCTTCCTTCATGCCAATGAAAAACTTGAGTTTCTTCGGATCCACCATCTTTTTCCTTTCTTCTTCCTTCTCTCTGGATCTTTCACGCACTCCGGTGAACTAGTCATCAAGTTGCTTTTTACATTCAATCTCGGTTTCTTCTTCGATCATGTCGTATGGTAGCTTCTTTCTAATAGGATTGGCCTTTTTCTTGGTATTTGGTTGTTTCTTGGTCGGTCGTGGAATTGACTTGGAAGCTTGTGATCGGGACCTCTTTGTTGGCACCTGCTTTGCGGCGGGTGGTTGCTTTGGAGGTGACTCTGTACGGATGTTGTTGACACCATTTTTTGACACGTGTCAAGCATAGGAGCGAGAAGAAAATATCAGTTGAAGATCCCCAAATAGACCGGAAAAGGGTCCGATTGCAGATCGGCTGATTGGAGCTGTTGAAAATTGAAAAGGACAAAGGATTGATCGGAGAGAAGAAAGCGGCAATGCACAAAATACGCCAAGGATGAGTTTTGGTGGAAGTGGGTCAACTCTATTGACGCAGGTTCTCAAGTCGGTTTAGGGAGTCTGATCTTTGTGAGAGTCATCTAGTTTTGGTAGTTTTGTTAGGTTTGGGAAGCTTGGTCGTGATCGATTAGGAGTCTGGTCCATTGTAGACTATAAATATTGACCCTGCGTGGTCGGAGAAAATTTTGCACACACCAAACACAACAAAACCTTTACAATTTCAAGCACTTTACTTTCTCGCAATTTACTTTTCGGCGACTTCACCTTCGCATTTTCTTTTCCAAACGCAGTTGCTTCTAGTTCGTCGGGCTGCATCAGAAGTCGACGTCCGGCTAGCTTGTAAGTGCCGTTTTACCGAGTAATCTCTAAGCTTTAACCACTGGGCGCATCGCTGTGGTTTCGTTTAGATTTATTCAAAAACTATCGAATATCTTCTAGGCTTTAGTCACCGGGCGTATCGCTGTGATTTCGTCTAGATCTATTCATATTTACCGATATTAGCCAGATTAGCAAGCTTTGGTTTAAATCTTGTTGTTTAGCTTTATCACCAATTTATCTGGATCGAATTGTATCTTATCGGCTATTTTCAGCTCCTCTATTATTCAAATAGTAATATAGCCGATCTAGATCCGTTCGAACTCCGCACGTGGCCTCGGAGTAGGTTGCCTCGGCAGCTTGCGCCTTGCTCACGTCATCGCCAATCGGCCATCGGCTGATTCGTTGAACATACTTGCACTTCGGCTGCTTTACAGCTAGCCGATCTCGCTACACGTGTATCGGCTGATCAGGCTGGTACAACTGCTTTGGAAGACCCATCGGTTCTCTAGCCGATCAATCTATATCTAACCGTTTGCTCTGTCTTCCTTGTCAATCAACATGTCAGATTGACTGGCACGCCTCGCAGCAGGGAATTCGTGTGTTGCTGCGTTGAGGATCACATCCGATTTTCGCGTCAACACACTTTTGGCACGCCCGGTGGGACCCGAAAGATCAATCAAAATGTCAACCTCTGAAGTCGAGCTGGAGAATATTCTGCCAGTGACTGAAGATCAACTTAAAGACGAAGATAAGGCTGAACTCGATGCCTGCATAGAACGTTACAAGCAGTTATGTCTAGCATCCTTCGGCCAAACCAGGAGTGGAGCTGTCAAGAAGATCCCACTCCCAGAACCTCGACAAGTGGTTTTCTCCGCAGATCCTGGGAGTTTGCAAGATATGGTTAGCAAAGCTATGCATCAAACACTGATAAATCAGTCACCTGTCATTGCTAACACTGTCCATAATACCTTGGTGGAGACCATAAAAGAGGGGTTAACAAGTGGATACAAAGGACCAGCATACTTTCAACCTGGTGAAACTCATGTCAGGATCCAAGAAATCATGGGTAATGATCATGAAGCTTCTGCATCTACACCACCTGTTTCTCTTCTGATGGTTCCTGCTAATGGGAAGCAGCCTGTTGATCAAGGACAGACCTTCTCTACTCCAATTAGAACAGCTCAAACATTGAGGAGAGATCCAATGTGGGGAATGCCTGTGGATTTCTTTGTTCCGGAAAAGCAAACTTTGTCTCCACGGACTCCAGAGCCAGTTCATGTTCCTGCATCTTACCCAGCAATGTTTGGCAATACAACTGGAACAGTACATGTGCACAAGGGAAGAGTTACGTTCACTTTCTTTGATCACAAGACAAAGGAGTACCAGCGACATGAAATAGCTCAACCACATTGGGATATGATTAAACCACTCCAACCCAGTGCTGGTCTTACTCCACCTCAGTACACATCGGCCACTCGGCCGACTTCAGTTCAGCAACATAGTCAACAGGCTACACAGTACCCATCGGCTAGTAGGCCGGTGTTGCCCAATAATATGCCAAATTCTCAGGGACAACGAACTCAGCCTGTTGGAGGCCACAATCAATATCAGGCACGTGCACAATCTGCACCAAGTTCTCCAGTGCCTCAGCAAATAGTGATCAATCAAGCGGCTCCTCAGCTTCCAGATGTTTACAAGGCTCTACATTATCTGTTGAGCCAGCTTGAGCCAAAACAACTCCCAGAGCAATCAGCACCTGCTGCTTCGGCTACTCAGCCGATTGAGCGTACAGCTGTTACCAATCCAACGGTTGATCAGTCAGCTCAACACTATTACACATCTAATGCAGGGATGAATCAACAAAGCGTCCAACATCAGTCTGTACAAAATCCATCGGCTAGTCAGCCGGTTTTTCATAATCAAGCTGATCAGTCGAATATGTACCAGCAGCAGGATCCATCGGCTAACTTACAGCCGATAGAACAAATATCTGCTCAAGTTCGAACTCATTTGAAGGAAGATCTGGCTAGTCAGTTAACCAGCATGTTACAAGATGAGTTTGGATTGAAGCCAAAACAGTAGAGCTACATGTATCGCACTCCATATCCATCTGCTTATGACTAGATTCCTTTTCCTCCAAGGTTTAAAGTGCCTGATTTCACCAAGTTCTCTGGTCAAGATGATACATCTACAATGGAGCATGTTACTCGCTTCATTATTCAGTGTGGTGAAGCAGGAAATACGGATGCACTCAGGATCCGTTTGTTTTCATCATCCTTGTCAGGACCAGCATTCTCGTGGTTTGCTTCACTTCCGGCCAATTCCATCATTAAGTGGGCCGATTTGGAGAAACAGTTTCACAATTACTTCTTTACTGGAATCAGTGAAATGAAGATTACTGATTTGACGAAGCTAAAACAAAGGAATGATGAGACGGTTGCTAATTTCGTCCAGAGCTTTAGAGATGTCAGAAACAAATGCTTTAGCTTGACCCTGGGAGATAAGCAACTAGCAGAGTTGGCTTTTCAAGGACTCTTGCCTTCAATCCGAGAAAAGTATGCTTCACAAGAGTTTGAAAGTTTAAGCCATCTTGTACAAAGACTGAATCAGGAAGTTGGTAAACCTTATGAACCAAGGAGGAATTTTCACAAGAAGGTTAACTACTTAGACTACTCCGATTCAGAAGATGATGAAGCCGAAATTGGACTAGCAGAGTGGGCCAGAAACAAGAAAGCTATCTCCTGTCCTTTCGGCAAGAAAGAACCAGAAAAATTCGGCTTCGATATCACTAAAGCTGATAAGATATTTGATCTGTTGCTGCGAGAAGGACAAATTAAACTTTCTCAGTTTCATTCAATACCATCTCCAGAGGAGCTTAAGAAAATCAGGTACTGCAAATGGCACAATGCTACATCTCACAGTACTAACGATTGTAAAGTGTTTAGGCAACAGATCCAGTCAGCAATCGAACAAGGACGATTAAAGTTCGATATGCCTGCTAAACCTGAGAAGCCGATGAAGATTGATGGAAATCCTTTTCCAACTAACATGGTGTAAACTTCTTCTGAAAAGGATCATCCTAAGATTTTGACGTCAAATTCGGCTAAAAATAAAGGAACCGTTGATCCCAAGGTACAAGTAACTGTTGAAGACATAAAGGGAAAAGGGTTGCTACAAGATGAGAGTAGCTTCAAAGCTACAAGACAGCCCGTTACATCTCGAATGCTTCTGAGCAAGTTTCAACGTCAGCAAAAGGAAGTAGAAGAGAGGGAAGAATGGGCTCGACACAATGAAAGTCATTGGAGGTGTCCTTTCTTCAGATATTGTTGGGAGGAAGGCATCAAGCTTCTATCGGCCAAAGATTGTCCAGAGTGCGATGGTGCTTATGGAGACGGCTGACTTTTCAGGAGACCTTGCTTTAATGATAGACACCAGGATTATGGGAGTCAACACATTCCAGTACATGAATGCTTGGGGGGCAAAGTAAATGTCCATGATCGGCTGGGTGGCAGAATCAATCGGCTGGAAGAAATGGCCAATAGCCGAGTGCCGGATGAAGATGTGATGTGCAGAGGTCCTGAATGACGTCGTACTTTACAGTTAGATGAGGAGGGACCGAGCAGACCTCAGCATAATCTCAAAAGGTAGCCTCGCTGGTGCCCAGATGGGTTAACCAAATCCCAGAAAAGGAGAGTCCAACGATTACGACAGCTGGAACTAAAAGAAGAAGAAGAAGCACGTAAGTTGGATAGGAAGAAAGTTCGATCTCAAGTCTGGCGTCCCAAACCAAGGGTTGATGATCAAGAAGAAGGCGGATCGGCAGCAGGAGTGAACATGGTCTTTATTCTGCCCAAAGAGTTCATGGCTCCTGATGATGCAGATATTTTTGACGAAGAACAGGGATTGGCACAACTAGCATTGGACCCTACTCCGGCTATATTTCAAAAGCCGGAAGATGACAAAAGACAACATTTGAAGGCTCTGTTTCTCAAAGTTTTTATCAATGGGAAGCCAGTCACTAGACTTCTGGTAGATGGGGGTGCAGCGGTTAATCTCATGCCATACACTATGTTGCGCAAGATTGGAAAAAGTGATGAAGATTTGACCAAGACAGACATGATGCTGATAGATTTTGAAGGCAATGTCTCCCCTGCTCAAGGTGCAATCTGTGTGGATCTTACCATTGGTAGTAAAACTCTTCCTACTACATTCTTCGTCATCAAAGGGAAGGGTTCGTATAATCTACTGCTGGGGAGAGATTGGATTCACGCCAATTGCTGTATACCATCCACAATGCATCAATGCATTATCCAGTGGGTTGGAGATACGGTAGAAGTGGTCAAAGGGGACTCTTCTTTTAGCATAGCTACTGCAGATGCACAAGAAACAGGCTATGAACATGTGAGGTGTATATCCGGTAAAATATGGGAGACAGAATATCTCAAAGTAGCCAATTTCGAGATACAGCCGGTTCAAGCAGTCGGCTTTACAAGATTGTCCTGATGGATCATTTCTTAGAGGATGAAGGAAAGCTTGGGCACAGATTCACGTCAGCTGATGAATTAGAAAAAGTAGATCTTGGAGATGGAAGCAAACCAAGGCCGACCTTTATCAGTGCCAAGCTTGATCCCAAGTTTAAAGTAGAATTGGTTGCTTTACTAAGAGAGTTTAAAGATTGCTCTGCTTGGGAATATTATGAGATGCCTGGTTTAGACCGATATATTGTTGAACATCGGTTACCTATAAAGCCTGGATATCATCCTCATCAACAACATCCTAGGACTTGTAATCCAAAAATTTATCCTGATATTAAAGCCGAGATAACAAAGTTACTTGAAGCTGGTTTTATTCGGCAATGTCGATATGCCGAATGGATCTCTAATATAGTTCTTGTGTACAAGAAAAATGGCAAGCTTCACGTTTGTATTGATTTCAGGGATTTAAATAAAGCTACGCCGATGGATGGTTATCCCATGCCGGTGGCCGACGTCTTGGTGAATGCAGCAGCAGGGCACAAAGTCATAAGCTTCATGGACGGTAACGCTGGTTATAATCAAATTTTCATGGCTGTAGAAGATATTGTGAAAACAGCTTTCAGGTGCCCTGGTCACGTCGGCCTATATGAGTGGATTGTTATGACTTTTGGTTTGAAAAATGCTGGAGCAACTTATCAAAGAGCCATGAATTATATCTTCCACGAACTCATCGGCAAGATTGTTGAAATTTACATTGATGATGTGGTGGTCAAGTCCAAGAGTCACTCAGAGCATTTAGCCGATCTGCGCAAGACATTAGAATGCACAAGGAAACATGGTTTGAAGATGAATCCAAATAAGTGTGCTTTTGGAGTCTCGGCTGGTCAATTCTTGGGTTTTATGATACATGAGAGAGGAATTGAAATTGGTCAAATATCTATGACTGCTATTGATCGAGTGGTGGCACCAACCAATAAAAAGGAGTTACAGTCTTTGATCAGCAAGATTAATTTTATTAGAAGATTTATTTCAAACCTATCTGGCAAAATCCAATCATTCACGCTACTTCTAAAGCTTAAAGCTGATCAAGAATTTAGATGGGGAGAAGAACAACAGAAAGCTTTGGATGGTATCAAGCAATATTTGAAAAATCCTCCTATACTAATACCACCACAAGATAAGAAGCCGTTTAAGTTGTACTTATCGGCTGATACATGTGCCATTGGGTCAGTACTCGTGCAAGAATTTGAAGGCCATGAATGAGTGGTATATTTTCTGAGTAGACGACTTCCTGATGCAGAGACAAGATATTCAGCAGCTGAAAGGTTGTGTTTATGTCTATATTTTTCTTGCATAAAATTGAGGCCATATTTATTATCTGCCGAATGTGTCATTGTTTGCAAAGATGATGTGGTCAAATATATGTTGTCATTGCCGATACTGAAAGGAAGGATCGGAAAGTGGATTTTAGCCTTGTCTAAATTTGACCTAACATATGAATCGGCTAAAGCTATCAAAGGGCAAGTGATGGCCGATCTGGTGACACAACATTGCGGTCCTGAGGTGTCAGTGGCAGAGATCCTCCCATGGACTTTGTTTTTTGATGGATCATCGTGTGGGGTTGGAGCTGGCATTGGCGTCGTCCTCATATTGCCTCGGGGGGCAAGTTATGAGTTCTCTGAATCTATTGAGAAGACTTCAACCAATAATCAGGTGGAATACCAAGCTGTCCTTAGAGGAATTAGGCTGTTACGAGAAGTTAATGCTGATGCAGTAGAAATTTTTGGAGACTCTATGTTGGTGATTAACCAGTTGGTAGGAGAATATGAGTGCAGAGATGATATTCTGAGAGTATACCATGAAGAGTGTTTGCAATTGCTTAAAGATTTCAGGATGGTAAAACTTGAACATATTCCTAAGTGCCAAAATAAAGAGGCCAATAGGTTGGCTCAGAACGCCTCGGGCTATCGGCCGATTTTGGTTTCGGAATTACCAGCCGATGATTGGAGAAAGGAAATAATTGAATACTTAAAGGACCCGTCAAGAAAGGTGAATCGGCAGACAAAGTACAAGGCACTTAAATACGTATTACTGGATGATGATTTGTATTATCGTACAATCGATGGAGTGCTTCTGAAGTGCATCGGTTTAGAGGAAGCAAAGGTTCTGATGGGTGAAATTCATGAAGGAGTTTGTAGGGCTCATCAGTCGGCTTTCAAGATGAAGTGGATGATTAGAAATAATGCTTATTATTGGCCCACTATTTTGGAAGATTGCTTCAAATATTACAAAGGATGTCAGGAGTGTCAGAGATTTGGGAATGTTCAACGAGTCCCAGCGTTAGCAATGCATCCGATTGTTAAACCGTGGCCGTTCAGACGGTTGAAGCGATTCCTAACAAGAATGTGACTTCAGGTAATATGATTGATTTTGTTAAAGAACATATTGTGTATCGGTTTGGTATCCCTCAGACCATCACAACCGATCAGGGAACCCAATTCACATCGGGAGAGTTTGAAGAATTTGCCACAAACATGGGAATTAAGCTATTAAATTCATCTCCATATTATGCTCAAGCTAATGGTCAAGCGGAGGCTGCCAACAAAGGAATTATCAAACTGATCAAGAGAAAGATTGAAGAAAATCCTAGACGTTGGCATACTATACTTAATGAAGCTCTATGGGCCTACCGTATGGCATGTCACGGTGCAACAAAAGTGTCTCCATATCAGTTGGTGTACGGACACGAAGCAGTTTTGCCCTGGGAGTTAAAGTTGGGATCAAGACGGGTTTCGTTGCAGGACCAAGTGTCAGTCGATGACTATTCGGTTTTGATGAAAGAGGAGTTGGAAGACCTGGCTGGAAATCGGCTACGAGCTTTAGCTCATAATGAGAGAAACAAAGAGAGGATTGCCAGATGGTATGATAAAAAAGTAAAGATTAAAGAATTCTTTTAAGGAGATTTGGTTTGGAAACTCATCCTGCCGATCGGCTCAAGAGACCCTAAATACGGCAAATGGTCGCCTACTTGGGAAGGACCTTATCGGATCAGTCAATGTGTTCAGGGCAATGCATACATCTTGGAGACATTGGAAGGAGAAAGGTTTTCAAGGGCTTTGAATGGGAAATATCTAAAGAAATATCATCCAAGCATATGGGTGGATTCATAGCCGATCGCTTGCTCAGGCCAATCGGCCGATCAAGATTTCTGGTTCTAGCCGATAGTTAAATATCGCCTCTAGTATAAAAAATAGCCAATATTTGTATATCGCCTTTAGTACAAAAAATGTAAAGTAACTCAATTATAGCCGATTGTATTCGGTTCGTTTCAGACATGGCCGATGTAAAATCACCCTCAGATCAGAAGATACAAAGATTTGGATTGCGATGGTGATTACATTCAAAATCTTACATCACAGAGATGACTTTTACATGATAAATCGGATAACTATCTAATAGCCGATTGTGTTCATCATCATTAGATGCACAATGGTATTAATCATCAGATACAAAAGGTAAAGGAAGAAGTTAAACAACAGGAAACGCAAGTTTGACGAGATCTTCTCCGGATTCCGCTGTTTCTCCCAAAACTTGCGGCTTGTTCTTCTTCCTGATGTGCGGAAGGCTTTTTGCTCCTACGCTTTACACCTCCTTTTGCGCGAAGAAGTCCGTAGCCAAGAGCTTCACAAGCATTCTCTTAGCTATAGTGCCTCCTGGCTTCACAAAAGAGGACAAGGGAAGAGATCCTATCCGCACTACTTTCACAAGAATTCTCTTAGCTACTGTTGGGAGAAAGAGGGTAAAAGGAATCAAAGAGGAGAAGTCTCCGGCCTATGAGAGCTATTCTTCGAGCCATGACTAAGAGATGCAAATATTGACAGGAGGGTTGGTCTCTATTTATAACCGGAGCAAGGAAGAGATAAGATCAAAGGTTGCCTAGTGGTCTGGAACATTTCTGGAAATAATGTCAGATCCGGTCAAAAGGGAAACAGTAAAGCCCGTGAATGACTCGGCCTTCAATGGCTGACAATTGTTTCAGTGATGCGACTTCCCAAAATCAGAGGAAAGCCGAGCGTTTCCATCGGCTGGTATCTTTAAAGTTATTACAGTTGATTCACCATCACGTGTTGCTGCTAAAATCATCAGAGCTGGAGCATTTCAAAAAATGGTAATTACAATCTTTGCTCTAAATCGTCCTCAAGTTCTTCATGTACTCTGTACTCCAGAAGACGATATCTGCTGGGACAATTTCCTTCAACATTACTGACAGCAACAGCGAGTTTTCTAGCATCATCTGGTATATGGGGTCTATCATGAGGGAAATCGTAGATGAATGATAGCATGTAGTTCTTCCTGAGAAATCTATGAGAAGACTATGCCTCTTATTCCTAGAGGAAAAGGAGTGCATTCCATTGAAGGAGCTAGCTGATGAATCAATTTGCCTGGATGTTGCCAAGAGCCACTACAAGCTTCCTAGCATTATCTAATGGCCGATTGATTTTTGACAAGAATCCATCAACAATCAGCAGTGACTAGTCCTTCCTGGGAAGATTATTGAAGAAAGATGCCTCTCAAACCTAAAAGAACTGACGCTAATGCTTGTTTCCCTACTGATGGGAGTTCTCGAAGGAATGGTATGCTTTTTATAATAAGGAAGGGTGTAATAGCAGAGATGGAGTGACGATAAATGAGTATCGTCGAACTGATATGTTGCAATCAAGGGAATCAACAAACAAGTACATTACAGTTCCAAATATTGCAAGTACAAATGGCCGATCGTTTATTGATGGAAGTTGATTACATCGGCTAAAAAGACATCTGCAATCAAGGGTGGATCATAGTCTTAACATTATCTATTTCTGCCTTGACTGCAATAATCTCTTCGCCAACTTGATCTAGTCTTTGGAGAAGGCGGGTTCTTTCTGCCTCTAAAGTTTCTAGCTTCTTCTCATCAGCAGAGATCACCAAACGAAGTCCTCGTTCTAATCTTGATAGCTGTGCTTGTCGATTCGCACCGAAAGCATTCAAGTGGGTCAGGATCCTCTCCACATCCTCTTGGTTTGGGGGCTGGAGAAGATTTGAGAAAGGATATCAGTGGGGAACTAAGATGAGAAGAAAGAAAAGAGGAATTACCTGATTCACAGAGGAAGAAGAAGACGCCATTGTTCAGAGGTGAGGCCTTAGAAGGAAATGAGAGGAGATATTTATAAGCCGATACGAGGTTTGGTCAAAGGGCAGTAAAGACAGGCGTGTCAAGAAGGAAAATAATAAAGAATTGAACGCGACACGTTCCAAGAGTATGTTTAAGTACAAGTTTCGATTACAAAAATCGATTAAACTACTCCTAAAGAATGGATGGCATTGATGGCTTCGGTACGTAGCAGATCAGTGTCTTCAATAACTTTTCGATCGGCATCGGCTGAACCAGGGATCGGCCGATCTCCTCGACGAAGAGTCTGAGCTTTCTGAAGTATCTTGGCCTTCTAAGTCTCCATGAAAGAAACGGTGTAGGGGAGATCTTCTAGCTTCTTTTCTTCCTGTTGCAGCACAGCACTAACTTCGCGCAATTCTTTAAGCAAGTCTGATTGCCGCTGTTTCAGCCGATCGATATTGTGAACAATGTCACCACGGGAAGAAGATAGCATATGGATTCTGCCATCAAGATCGGCTGCACGAGAGTTATAGGACTCTATTCTCTTGATAAGTTGCTCATGACGAGTCCTGTCTTCCAGCTGATTCTGAGCATCTAGAAACTGGAACTGTCGGCTTTCAATATAAGCCACTTGGGCTAGCTTCTCTGCAACTTCTCTCGGCAGTTGTCCTCTGATGGCTTTGAAGATATGACAGATCGGCTCAGCATCCTGTATGAGTTGGCCGATGTCCTGACTGAGGAAGCGTAAAATATCTCCAAGTTTGACTTTCACCTCATCAGGGATGATGCTTAAAGCCAGCATGTTTGATGTTGCATCATCGGACGGACCAGTTCTAGTTTCCTGAAACAAAAAAGAAAGGGGCCGGGGATAAATGCAGGGAATGTTGAGAGGAAATCCAGAAGCGTGAAGAAAACACTTACAAGGATCTCTAATGAAGACGAAGCAGGAGAGTTGAGAGCCAGTTCTTGATGATCGGCTTGGGATTCAGGCTGTACAGTTAACTCTGGCAAGGCGGTCATGGTCTGAAAAGAAGCAGGGTTAATTCATATAAAGGAGTAGGAGATACGGATGACACAACACTAAAACAAACCTAATTGTTAGGATCATTCTCTGTTATTGGTGGGGTTGATCTTGGAGGAGAAAGCCTTCCTTCTGGTTGATCGGCTATGTTCTCCTCAAGTTGGTCGTCAGGCAAAGGGCTTTGACTGGGAGCCTGTATCTCTTCCTCAGGATGATCAGCTGATCTTGTTTCTACTTCAATTTGGGTGTCGGGCAGAGAATCTTCTTGATTGGTCAGATTAACATCACCTTCTGCCTCCTGAGTGTTTCCCGAGATCAAACCAGCAGACTGCAAAGATGATAAATTAACATAGGAGGCTAGATTCGAGATCAGGGATACCAGAGTAATAGCATTACCATAACAACATCAATCAGGACTCCAGCAGCGTGAGGAATGTTGACAAAGCTGATGTCTTTCCTTCGAGTCTTTCGAGTTGTCAATTTTCTGTTCGCCCTTTTACGCTTGCCGACTTGAAGAGGACCGATTATGTCGACCGTGGAGCCTGCCATCATATCTTTTATCTTAGGAGCATTATGGCCGATGTATGGATAATCTCGTGGGGGAAGATACTTGATCGGCTTGTTGCTCAAACTTATTTTGGGAGGATCATCAGCTTCAATCTGAAAAGAAAATCGACAAAGGTTAGATGATGGAGAAGGAGACGATTGTAAAAAAAATCAGAATAAGATCAATTTAACCTCGTCTGGAAGAGCTTGATAATCTGAGTCGAGAAGTTCGCAGTAGACTCCTGGAGATTGACAAAACAGGTGACCATTCCATTCGGCCCACCACTTCGAGAAAAGAGGAGAAGAAAAGGGAAACTTCACCCAAGTGTTTAGTTCTTCAACTGGAAAATCTGGACATCGTCTTCTTAGCCGACCATACTGAATGGCATCTGGAATTGGTTCCCTTGGCTTGATAATGTTGGCAAAATATAAACCAATTGGCAATTGACTGAAGCCAAGCTGACGAGCTGCTACTGAAGGAAAGTAGAACTCATACGTTGGGGACTGAGATTTCCCAAAGAAATTGGCTGGCAAAACCCCTGGTTTGATTATTTCCTTGAAGACAGCCTTATCTTTATCATCAGAGGTGATAGAATCAAAGCTGAAGACTGGCAATTCGAAGCTATTAAGGTTGTCTTCATAGGCAAACCAGATGATGGAGTTCTCTTCAAGCCCAGTGTAGAAGCCCCTGAAATATTCAGTTACTTCAGAAGCAGGAGTCAATCTATGACCTGGGAATCTGGATACTGCTTCACCAAAAGACATGCATCGGCGAACTCTCGCTTCTTCATCTTCTGTCTGATCTCTTGGGAAAGACATTGTGGTGATATCTTGCTCCATGATATTTCGAAGATGGAGATTCAGCCACATGTTAATGAACCACCAAGGGCCCCCCTGGACAACCTACAGTTTTGCCAGCTGATAGTCTTGTGGATACTTGGTGGAGAAGGTTGTATACAGCATCGAGCAAATACTTTCCAACTGGCACATGATTTCCTGCAGCCAAATGTTCGGCTAACACTTGATAATTGGAGATGGGGCCGATTGTTTTGCCACATAAAATGAATTTCTCTAGCCACATGTTCAAAAAAGCTGCATGCTCTCTGTCAGAAATAGACCCTGTCTTGGAATGAAGAGTAACATATCCTGACCAACCACCAGCTCCTTTGGTGTCCAGCCGATGAGATGGTCTGACACTTCGATGTTTGAAGAACATATCAGAAGAAGATACATCTAACCCTGTCAGCATGAGTACATCGGCTAGTGTGGGTGTCATGGGACCGTGACCAAAAAGAAAAGCATTCAAGGCATCTGACCAGAAATATGAAGTAGCTGCAAGAAGAGCTTCGTTTTTGGCCATATTTGACACAGACAGAGCTATGCATTGGCTAAGATTATAAGTCTCCCAAAAAGATCTCTTGGCTTTGGCCATTCTCATATACCAGTTTTTCCATCCAGGAGTATTGCCAGTCCAAGATCTGAAAGAGTCCTGCCAATCGGACAGATTCATGGTAGCATGCCTGAAGGAATCCTATCTGTCTCCAGATTGATAAACTCAGTTGGGTCAATGTCACCCATTGGACCAAGAAAAGCTGGACCTGACTTATCTCCTAGGGGAATAATAATATCCTTTCTAAGATCCTGGAAGAAGTGCTAAACCTAAGATTCATCCGAAGAAATTGTGAGATCGGCGGAAGAAGAGAAAGGGGATCTGACAGAGTACCTCAGGGATGGATGTCATCGTCGCGATTGGAGGTGGCCCAGCGGCCGTCTATTGCTCGCCGGCAGAGCCTGAAGCGGAAGCCATGGCTTGACGAGGAAAATCGGCTGGATGATCTGGTTCGCCTAGAAAGTTAGCGGAAGCGCAAAAGCTACTGTAGCAGAATCAAGCAAAGGCAGCAGTTCGGAGGTAGAAGACGGCTAGAAAGAGATGCATGTTTATAGTTTGGCCCTCGGTGCTCTTCTGGAAAGATATCCGTTGGCAGCATGCGAATCGGAAGGGGAAAACTGGATTCGAGATAATTTCGGAGCAAATGATATTTACTCCGAAACTGGGGGGCACGTGTTGACACCGTTTTTTGACACGTGTCAAGCATAGGAGCGAGAAGAAAATATCAGTTGAAGATCCCCAAAAAGACCGGAAAAGGGTCCGATTGCAGATCGGCCGATTGGAGCTGTTGAAAATTGAAAAGGACAAAGGATTGATCGGAGAGAAGAAAGCGGCAATGCACAAAATACGCCAAGGATGAGTTTTGGTGGAAGTGGGTCAACTCTATTGACGCAGGGTCTCAAGTCGGTTTAGGGAGTCTGATCTTTGTGAGAGTCGTCTAGTTTTGGTAGTTTTGTTAGGTTTGGGAAGCTTGGTCGTGATCGATTAGGTGTCTGGTCCGTTATAGACTATAAATATAGACCCTGCGTGGTAGGAGAAAATTTTGTACATGCCAAACACAACAAAACCTTTACAATTTCAAGCACTTTACTTTCTCGCAAATTATTTTTTGGCAACTTCGCCTTCGCATTTTCTTTTCCAAATGCCGTTGCTTCTAGTTCGTCGGGCTGCATCAGAAGTCGACCGCCGGCTAGCTTGTAAGTGCCGTTTTACCGAGTAATCTCTAAGCTTTAACCACTGGGCGCATCGCTGTGGTTTCATTTAGATTTATTCAAAAACTATCGAATATCTTCTAGGCTTTAGTCACCGGGCGTATCACTGTGATTACGTCTAGATCTATTCATATTTACCGATATTAGCCAGATTAGCAAGCTTTGGTTTAAATCTTGTTGTTTAGCTTTATCACCAATTTATCTGGATCGAATTGTATCTTATCGGCTCTTTTCAGCTCCTCTATTATTCGAATAGTAATATAGCCGATCTAGATCCGTTCAAACTCCGCACGTGGCCTCGGAGTAGGTTGCCTCGACAGCTTGCGCCTTGCTCACGTCATCGCCAATCGGCCATTGGCTGATTCGTTGAACATACTTGCACTTCGGCTGCTTTACAGCTAGCCGATCTCGCTACACGTGTATCGGCCGATCAGGCTGGTACAGCTACTTTGGAAGACCCATCGGTTCTCTAGCCGATCAATCTATATCTAACCGTTTGCTCTGTCTTCCTTTTCAATCAACAGGTCAGATTGACTGGCACGCCTCGCACCAGGGAATTCGTGTGTTGCTGCGTTGAAGATCACGTCCGATTTTTGCGTCAACAGATGTCATCGTCATCGCTCGCGGCATCTAATTGTTCTGACGGAGACGGTGAACGAGCATGTTGTGATGACGATCCCGGTGCTGATGACCGCCCTGGAGACGGGGGAGGTCTCGGAGGGATCGATGGCTCCTTCGTCCCAGGAAATATGATGTAACATTTCGGCCATAATATGATAGCGTGAAGCGCTTCTTTGAGTGTCTTTTCCCCGTCACCTCCTGGGATGTCTAGCTCTAGGTCTTCATATTTTGGTTCACAGATCTCCTCCAGACCAACAGAGGCATAGCCAGGTGGAATCGGCATGCCATGGCTTGTCTGTCCTGGCAAACAAACTAGAGCACTCCCGTACGCCACCTATATATGTAGGGAAATAAAGAAGTTAACAAATTACTGAGCCATGCAACAATAATGGAGGTAATTGGATGTATTAATTTATACCTTCAGTGTGATGTTGCCAAATGGCTTGTGCAGCTCACATGCAGTGTGCTGATAGATCTCATCCACAGGGTATAGTTCATTGTCGACCATGGGTTCTTCATCGATGATTCTGTTCTCTTCGGCGGCCTCTGTGGAAGCACAACTGCTTCTGCATTGTGAAGGGCTAATGACGGGATCCAGCGGTTGCCGGAGTGTCCCAGATTGGGCAAAGTGTTGTATCGAAGTGGACACTCATCGTTCAATCTCCGACTGCATCCTTTCTTCCTGTTGTTTAAGCCTTTGCTCCAGCTTTTCTCGCCACTCTTCCTCTTCGTGTTGCTTTCTTCTTTTGCGGCTTCTATAGGAGTCCCGGTCGTGCTTGAAAGCAAACTTCCATGGCATGACCCCGTAGCCTCTGCATCGTCCTGGGTTTTCTGGGTTCCCGAGCGCCAAGGTGAGGTCATCATTCTCTCTGTCAACCTTAATTCTTCCCACTCTGACATCTTCAATTTTGTGCATGATCTTTCCTGCCATCTCAAGTAATGTGGGTGGGACAATAAGCGTCCCATCTTCAGGGTTTAATCTGCCTCCATAAGCATACAACCAATTCTTAGATCGATCCGACCAATCTAGAATCGCTGATGAGATACCTCTAGCTCTTAAGTTACCTTCGATTGCACGCCACTTGGGAATTGCAGACAAGTAACCACCTCGACCAAGACGATGGTTGTACTGCCCCTTATTGCTGTTACTAAGTGTGCCTTGTGCACTTTTCTTGGCATGCACTTCACTGTTTTTGTAATCCACAAACGAATCCCAGTGACTTTGTAACTTTGGATATTCATTCCAATTTGGAGTTAGGTTATTTTTGATAAATTTTCTATGAAGCTGGGTTGCCATCTGCGACAGAGTCCAACTCTTCACAAGGTTTGTGTCGACGTCTTCCGGAAGTGCGAAGTGTTTTAAGATATCATTCCACAACAATTCTTTTTGTGCTTCCGGAACCACGTATGGATTATCTGCTCTTCCCTTCCACTCTCTATAGCTGATGGGCACGTTGTCCCTTACAATTGCCCCGCATTGTGACACGTACTTGTCAGCAATTTTTTTGGGAGCAACTGGCTTGCCAATCTCTGACACTTCGGTGATATGATACCTCACATCGCCGGTGAGTACTTGTGTACGCCCTCTCTTGGTCTTTTTCGATGACGATCCAGAAGGCTAAAAGTGACAGATTGGTTATTTATTAGTACATAGTGGTAAAGTATAAGTAAGAATTAGGGGAATAAGAGAATTGATAATGATGAACTTAATACATGATATATATACCTCGTTGGATGGTTCCCCATTATCGGCGCCGGTGTCGCCTTCCTCGGTGCCGGTGTTGCCTTCCTCGGTGCCGGGTATGTTCAGGACCATGTCTGCTTGGCTACGCTCCTCGTCGGTGTACGTTGGAACGGCGGTATTTTGAGCATTTCCGGCAGCAATAATTTGCTCCATAATCCGTGAACCGTCATTATCGTCTTCCATCTCAACTAATACCGATTTCTATGAATATACAAGAATTTTTTAGAACATACACTAATTATACAAGAATGAACACTAATTTCTATGAAGGAACAACAATTTATATGAATTAAACATGAATGCCTGAGAATAAACAATAATTTCTATGAATATACACAATTTTTTGAGAACATACACGAATTTCCAGAATGAACAATAATTTCTATGAAGGAACAACAATTTGTATGAATTAAACATGAATTCCTGAGAATAAACAATTATTTCTATGAATATACACAAGTTTCTAGAATAAACAATAATTTCTATGAATAACCACTGATAGGGAGTCGGGATAGAGTCGAGAGGGGGTCGGGCGAGTCGTGTGTGTGTGTTGGCCGAGTCGGGAGGGAATCGGGCAAGTCGGGAGGGGGTCGGGCGAGTCGGGAGGGAGTCGGGAGGGGGTCGGGCGAGTCGTGTGTGTGTCGAGCAAGTCGGGCGAGTCGGGAGGGGTCCGGTGAGTCAGGAGGGAGTCGGGATGGGGTCGAGCGAGTCGTGTGTGTGTCGAGCGAGTCGGGAGGGAGTCGGGCGAGTCGGGAGGGAGTCGGGTGAGTCGGGCGAGTAGGGTGTGTGTCGAGCGAGTCGTGTGTGTCGAGCGAGTCGGGCGGGAGTCGGGCGAGTCGGTAGGGGGTCGGGCTAGTGAAATGGAGTCGAGCGAGTCGGGTGTGATTGTAAAAATTAATTCTATCTAAAAACATCTCTATCTAAATAAATTAAATTCGATCTAAAAACATTTCTATCTAAATAAATTAAATTCTATCTAAATTTCTATCTATAAACATTTCTATCTAAATAAATTAAATTCTATCTAAAAAATTAAATTCTATCTAAATTTCTATACAATTAATACAATTAATAAAAAAAGAGGCATCGGCCAAACCGGCCTCAGGCTTACGTCAGCAGCTCGAGGCCGGCGCCGGCGTTGGCGTCGTCCAGTCGGCGCGAGGGGGCGGCGCGGCCGGGACGACGGCGACAGCGAGACGGCGACGGCGAGGGCGACGCTGCGGGACGACAGCGACGGCGATGGCGATGGCGCGGGCGGCGCGGGTGGACGGCGACGAGGACGACGACGGCGGCAGCCGGCCGGAGGGGGACGACGGAGGCGGAGGCAGCGGGCGTGGAGGCGCGGCCGAGGGCGCGGGCCGAGGGCGCGGGTGAGGCGGCGCGGGTGGACGGCGATGGCACGGGCGAGACGGTACGGGCCGAGGGCGCGGACGGAGGCGGCCGGCGGCGAGGACGAGGACGACGGTGTCGAGGCGGCGCGGAGGCGGAGGCGGCCGGAGGAGAGGAGGAGAGGGGGAAATGTGGCTAAGTCCCGGGGGGAGGGCCGCGGGTGGCATTTATAGCCCCCCCTTTAGCACCGGGGCGTAAGACCACCCGGTGCTAAAGACCCTTTAGCACCGGGTGGTGTTACCACCCTAGACTAAAGGCCTAAAGGGGGGTTTCGCGCGGGAACCCCCGGGAAGGGGAAATTTCCCCCTTTAGTCCCGGGTGGTGTTACCACCCGAGACTAAAGGGCACCCTTTAGTCCAGGGTGGTAACACCACCCGGTGCTAAAGGGTGAATTTGGATTTTCCCTTTTCCTTTTTCATTTTCTCACACCTTCTCATTGTAACATCTTTTAAAATAGTAATTTTCAATATTTTGAACATGCAAAATTAAATTAAACTCTGTACTAATTACTTGTACATTTTTGTGTGCAAATCTATTTTAAGATTTGAATTAACTACTTCTATTTTTTGTTTTGAACATAGATCTCACTTTTTTCTTTTAGATAAATATGGTGAATTACATATCAAAAACACAAGAATTATCGCCACAAAAATTGGTCTCCTAAGACATAAGAGACCTTGTGCTAAAGTTTGGCACCATTCCGAATTACAATGAACGTTTAATTAATTACTGGGTGATATCGCGCAGAAATTCAATTAAACCGAAAAAAGTAGTAACCTAATCTAGAAAAATCTCAAGTGATATATTCTTAATCATTATATTACATAAAAGAGTTATTTCATCATCATGCATTACAGTGTAGCATTATTAAAAACTCTTTTCCTGACAAAGGTTCCTTGCTCGTGGTCATCACGTAAGTACGGTGTCTCTTCATTTCCATGTAATCTGCTTGGGTCAACTTCGACAGTGAACGGAGGCATGCCATCAAACTGATCATATTCATTTGACTTATCTGTTATGTCCTCGACTCCCACGATGACTCTTTTACCTGGAAGAACTATGTGACGCTTTGGCTCCTGTGGTCCTTCTTGTGGATTTTTAGTTTTCGGTTTGCTAGACATATCCTTCACGTAGAAGACTTGATGCACATCTTTGGCTAGGACGAATGGATCATCTAGGTATCCAAACTTATTTAAATCCACTATTGTCATTCCATATTTATCTTTCCTTATGCCACCTCTAGTCAGTTTTACCCATTGGCAAAGAAACATAGGGATTCTCAGTGCCCCGTACTCAAGCTCCCATATCTCTTCTATGATAACATAATAGGAGTTCTTGCACCTGTTGCTGTCGATGGCATCTATACATACACCATTATTTTGGTTTGTGCTTCTTCGATCATGGGCTCTCGTGTAAAAAGTATAGCCATTTATATCATATGCTTGGAATTTCACAATTGTGCTAGAAGGTCCCCTAGCTAACAAAGCGAGTTGTGGATGAATCGTGGAGTTACCGACAAGGTGTTCACTCAACCATGAGGGAAATATTTCCAAGTGACGTCGTATAATCCAGGCTTCAGATTTGGTTGGATTTTGAGACGAAATAATCTTCTTGTGTTCATTGATATACGGAGTCACCAAAGATGATTGTTGCAGAATAGATAGGTGCGCTTTATGGAACAAATCAGTATCATTGCTGAAACTTGATTTCTTTCCAATGGTGCCCTTTCCTTGTAGCCTCCCCTCGTGTCGAGACACTGGAACCCCGATCGAGTTAATTGAGTCGATAAAATCAATGCAGAACTCGATGACCTCCTCAGTTCCATATCCCTTGGCGATGCTTCCTTCCGGATGGGCGCGGTTAAGAACATATTTCTTGAGTACTGACATGAACCTCTCGAAAGGCCACATGTTGTGCAGGAATACTGGACCGAGAATAGTAATCTCTTTTACAATGTGTACCAGGAGGTGAGTCATAATATCAAAGAAGGAAGGTGGAAATGCCAACTCAAAGCTGACAAGACATTGCGCCACATCATTCTGTAGCTTCACTAGGTTGCTTGGATCGACTGCCTTCTGTGTAATTGCATTGAGAAATGCACAAAGCTTTACGAGTGCTAATCGTACATTCTCTGGTAGAACACCCCTCAGTGCAACAGGAAGCAACTGTGTCATCAACATGTGGCAGTCGTGAGCCTTAAGATTTGTAAACTTCTTATCCTTCATATTTATGATCCCCTTCATACTCGACGAGTAGCCTGAAGGAACCTTGATACTATTCAGGCAATCAAACATGATGTCCTTCTCTTCCTTGCTGAGAGTGTAACTAGCAGGACCTAAGTAATCTTGTTCCTCCCCATCATCCTCTTCCGGATCTTGTTCATTCCTATGGACACCTTTCACGTCACGTCGTGCTTCCAACGTATCCTTTGAGTTACAGTAACAACCCAAGAAGCCTAGCACATTCATGCAAAGATTCTTCGTTAGGTGCATCACGTCAATTGCATTTCGGACCTCAAGGATTTTCCAATAAGGTAGCTCCCAAAATATAGATTTCTTCTTCCACATTGGTGCACGACCAGTAGCGTCGTTTGGAACAGGTTCACTGTCGTCACCCTTTCCAAAGACTACCCTTAGATCCCTTACCATCTCAAAAATCTCCTCTCCTTTAAAATGGGAGGGCTTCGTACGATGATCAGCCTTTCCTTTCCAATGCATCCCTTTCTTCCGTAAGGGGTGATTTGCTGGAAGAAAGCGACGGTTTCCCATATACACGACCTTCTTACAATTTTTCAGATGAATAGCTTCCGTTTTATCTAAACAGTGGGTGCAGGCCCAATATCCCTTGTTTGTCTGCCCTGAAAGGTTACTTAGAGCAGACCAATCATTGATTGTTATGAACAACAATGCTCGCGGGTCGAAACTCTCTTGCTTATCCTCATCCCACACACGTACACCTTGATCCTGCCATAGCAGTAATAGTTCCTCTACCAGTGGTCTTAGATACACATCAATGTCGTTGCCGAGTTGTCTTGGACCTTGGATAAGCACTGGCATCATAATGAACTTTCGCTTCATGCACATCCAGCCAGGAAGGTTGAACATGCATAGTGTCACAGGCCAAGTGCTGTGACCACTGCTAAACTCGTCGAATGGATTGAAGTCATTTGTACTTAAACCAAACCTTATGTTCCTTGCATCCTCAGCAAACTTCAGGAATGCTCTATCAATCTTTCTCCATTGAGACCCATCAGCAGGATGTCTCAGCATCTGGTCCTCCTTACGTTCCTCTTTGTGCCATCTCATCAACTTAGCATTTGTTTTGTTCCTAAACAAATGCTTCAAACGTGGTATTATAGGAAAATACCAAATAACTTTCGCCGGAACTCTCTTCGTCTTGGGAGGTTACCCCACGAGATCACCAGGATCTTCATCTCGCCGGATCTTGTAACGTAGCGCTTTGCACACAGGACAAGCATCCAAATTTTCGTAATCCTTGCCTCAATATAGGATGCAATCATTAGGGCAGGCATGGATCTTCTGAACTTCCAATCCCATAGGGCACACAATCTGTTTCGCTTCATATGTTGTGGATGGTAATTCAGTTTTCTCGGGTAGCTTGTCCTTCATAATTTTTAGCATCCCCTCAAATGCCTTATCAGACACACCATGTTTTGCCTTCCATTGCAGCATTTCCAGTGTAGTACCAAGCTTTTTGTGACCCTGCTTGCAATCTGGGTACAACAGTTTTTTGTGATCTTCTATCATTCGCTGGAACTTTGCCTTTTCTTTATCATTTCCGCAGTCTCTATGTGCATCCTGTAGAACCTGACCAAGATCATCAGCAGGGCTGTCTTCTGGTAACTCTTCTTCGTCAGCATCTTCCATTAAATTATCTGCAAAAGCTTGCCCTGCGGCCCAATCCGGAATGTTATTATCATCCTCCTCCTCTTCTTCGTCTTCTTCCATCACAACACCTGTTTAACCATGCTGGGTCCAAACCACATAGTTCGGCATGAATCCGTTTTTAATCAAGTGGAGATGAAGGGTCCCCCAGTCAGAGTAGTCTTGGTTATTTCTGCACTGGGAGCATGGACAACACATGAATCCCTTCTCATTCTTGTTCGTTTTAGCCACTTCGAGAAAAGCATGCATGCCAGCAATATACTCCGAGGATCGTCTATCGGTGTTGTACATCCATTGCCGGTTCATCTGCATCATAATAATTGAAAAAGGAACTCTATTCAGAAATGGAGGGCTACATGCTTCCTGAACATGTTGATTATTTGAAGACAATACGTGAATTCAGAAATGTGTTTGAAGCAAAGATTTATGTCTATTATTAGTGTCATGCCAAAGTTTATGTTGGAAGTTGAAGTTCGATGCCGGTTGCAACATCTGGTCATTCAGACATAGTGCACAACGTCCAGTACCAATAAGAGCAAGCTGTCGAGCATAATGTTCTCAGTGACTCCTCTCTCAGGTAATATCACTCAATCAGGTAGATGGTAACTTGGAATAGAGGCCGTCCGCTCCTCTCTCTTGGATGAACATTATGCATGGACAGCTTGCTCCTATTGGTACTGATGATGCATGTTGCAGCAGGCAATCGAACTCCAACTTCCAAAACTTTGGCATGACACTAAAAAGTTTAGTTATGCTTAATAAAAATTAATGAAACAAAAAACAATGCTACTAGCTAAATGACTACTTGTTTATATAAAGTATATAAAGAATTAAACTCTTAGTATATAAAACAATAGAAGTAGGTAGTACATTTTAATTACCATATTTTTATAAACTAACTTCTAATAAACGCACCTGGCTCAGATGATCGTGATCATCTATGAACTACATCCTCACCTCACCATCAAATACACGCACCTGGCTCTCCCTCCCACTTACAGTCCTACATCACCAAGCTGCTACAACCCTACATCTCCTACCTAGCTACAGCCCTACATCACCGAGCTACGTACAGCGCCAACTCGCCGGTGATGTAGCACTGTAGCTAGCTAGCAGGATGTGGGGCACTAGTAGAGAACCAACCGGTTGTATATGAAAAAAAGAAAAATAAGAGAATGTTAATTAACTAACTAGTTGTTTCTAAATCTAAAGTATATAAAAAATTTAATCTCTTAGCCCCTCCTATAGCTACTTAGAAATAAAATTAAATAGTTGTTTCTCTATCTCTAAAAGATAAAACAATGAAAGTAGTTAGTACATTTTCTTTATGCTTACTATTTTTAATGACCATATTTTTAATAAACTAACTTCTAATAATATTAGCAAGATGCCCAATTAATTATTGCATATCTTATTATGTCCAAAAGTAAAATTCAATTTTCGCTATATCAAAAACAAAAAAATAGAATACTTAAAATATATGTGAAAGATAGAACAATATCTAGCTAACTACTTGTTTCTAAATCTAAAGTATATAAAGAACCTAGCTAATCTAGCTATTATTAGCTCCTCCTACCTAGAAATCAAATTTTTCTATTTCCTCCATTTCTAAACCATAAAACAAAATTTAATCACAACAAAAGAATGGAGGATAAAGAATCAAACTTTGACAACACTTTGATGGAGAGAAATCTTCACGAAATGATGAAGAAAAAATTCGGCATCACCTCCCTAAGCTAGGGGCGCCATGGAGATGAGCTTGAGCTCTCGGGTGGGCGCAGGGGAAATGGGCTCGGGCAGGGGAAGAAGAAGAAGGTGGCTGGGATTTATAGGTCCCGGCCTTTAGTCCCGGGTGGTGGCACCACCCCGGACTAAAGGGACACCCCTAAAGGCAGGGGCCAATAATTGAGGCAAAATAGCCGTTGGAGCCCCCCCTAGTCCCGGTTGGTATTACCAACCGGGACTAAAGGGCAGGGGGATTTCGCCCCCATTCCTGGCCACGTCGCCCCAAGCCCTTTAGCACCGGCTCCAAATTTCAACCGGTGCTAAAGGGTTGGATCTAAAGTCCATTCTCTACCAGCGTGTAGAGTAACATGTGTTTCTCTTTCAGGCAGCTATTTGTGAAGTATTGGAGGAAACCAAATTACAAGCTTTCACTTGTGTAGCTGAATGCATCCGCGCCAATTCGACGAGTCATGTCAGCAAATGCTTTGTTACTTTGCGGTTTTGAAATATTTCTCTCCCAATCTGCAACAAAATTAGGGCCAGCAAACACTTCTATATAAGATGGCACGAGCCATAACTGTAGGTGTGAGCTTGCACTAAACGCTGGAATGATGCTCATGGTGCTAATAGTATAAATGATTGTGATCAGTTTGGACGGCCATGATCTATTTGTGTTAAAAAAGCCTCTAGGTCTTGCTGATTTGATGGATGGCATGACAAATGACATCATCAAGTTTGCTACCAAGCTGGATCTGGATAAGAGCACATTTTGATATCGCCAAATGCCTAATCCTTCTCAAACGATGATAAATATTTTCATTTCAGGGCGGCAAAAACTGAAGAGAGGATCACTGTATAATGTTAATGTACTACAGTGCTATCAGTTCAGCAACTTCTCCATTTCCATCAGGTCACACCACCTTTTTTTTTGTGGGTATGTCACACCACATTAGCACCAGGGCTAACTAAACACTTGCGCGACGTCAAACCAACTCATGCATGGCAGATGAATGATCCATGAACAATTGTTGGATGACTTGCATCAACGGATGCATACATACAAGCCGGCCAGAACAATACCCAAGCCTGTCATCTATCTATATAAACTATATAGGAGCACCCCACTACAAGGCCACTACGGCTCTGTTTGGATGTAGATATTGAAGACCTTGGCATTGAATTGAACTCAATATCAAAGCAGACATGTATTGGAAATGAGCTCAATACCAAATCTGATGTTTGGATGTAGATGAAATTGCTAGTTGGAATCGAATGAGATGGCAAATTCTGATTGATGTTTGGATGTCTATGCCATGAGATTTGGAATTGACATCTTCTCTGTTCATGCGGGAGAGAACGAGAACAAGGCAGGCAGAGAAGGCTGCGCCCGTGATCTCGCCGGAGAAGAGCCCCAGACGGAGCTCGCCCGTGCCGCCCTCGCCTCGCCGAAGAAGACCACGCAGCCCTCACCTCACCGGAGAAGGGGCCTGCCACCTACGCCCGTGGTGGAGCTCACCCGCGTAGCCCTCGCCTCGCTGGAGAAGGGGCCTACCGCTTGCGTCCGTGGTGGAGCTCACGAGCGTCGCCCTCACCTCGCCAGAGAAGGCCGCGCCAGCCTCACCTCGCCTCGTCGGAGAACAAAATGGGGATCTTCGCGGAGGAAGATGCAGATCGAGCTTTGCCTACTCCCGCTTCGGAGTTGGGGACGGGGCTTCGGCTACTCCCGCTCCGGCGCGTCGGAGGGCTGCCGAGGAGGAACACGGAGGGGACGGAGGGGAGCAGCGCCGGAGTTGGGGATGGAGAGGAGCGGCGCCGGAGTTGGGGACGGAGAGCAACGATGCCGGACTCGACAGCGTTACAGCGGAGGGGCGGCGCGACGGAGGGATGCGGAGGGAGCCATGGTCGCCAGAGAGATGAAGGCCGGCCACTCAGGCTCCACACCGGAGGTGAGGGATGAGAGACAGAGAGAGAGAGATCGATGCGGTAGGAGGGCGACGACGATTCCGCCCAATGCGAACCCCGATGGCTCGGTATTGGAGAGTGGTGCGGTCAGTTAGATGAATGCCATCTCGGTATTGAGTTAAGTTTCCAATTCCAATTCTGAAAGCACCCAAATCGCTGGTCTTCAGTGCGGCCAATTCCAATTCCAAATTCCAGGCCCCAATGTCTACATCAAAACGGAGCGTACAAGATTTCTCTCAAACCTCATCGCGCCACGTCAGCACACATCATCTTCCACCAAATACCAACAATTAATATAAGTTGTCCACTTGATCTTCCTTTAATCTCCACCAACGCAGATACAAACAGTCACCATAGTGGTATTAACATTAACATAAAGCTCGCGAGCGACACAAAAAAGACACAAAAAAGTCTACCAAAAGCTCTCTCAAATCCCGCAGCAACACGCGTAGAATCACCTAGTACTATCATATATATGCTTCCATTAATTCCCATGGCTTGGATGCCATTCAATATGTTGCAAGAGCAAGAACAACTTGTAGTTCTCTGTCGATGTGTAATCGACCTGTATATATTGGGAGGGAACTCTGAAATGGTGGGCTATTGGAGGTAACCAAAATATTATCCTCAGCTTTGACCTGTGCGGCGTAGTCCATTCTCGACGTGGGCATATGGCTGCGGTTTCTGATATTTCTGCTTGTTCGGACACTTCACTCGATTCACGGTAAGTTATGTTCTTAGTCTTTGTCGAGTACAAATTATGTAACATGTCTGACACAGTGGATTGAAGGGGTGGATCCTCTCTTATTTCTGACTGAACTGTGTTGGAGATAGCATACCAAAAAGTGATACTGTGACAGATAAAGCTTTGATCTAAAATTCAAATTTTAAATCTCAAGATTGTTTTGATTATTTTAGCATGAAGATGATTTCAAATTAAAACTGTTTAAACTACAAAATTGTAGATCTCATCGATATCTACAATTTCGGTATAAAACTTTTCTCCATCCGAATTCATATGAAATAGTTATGTTTTTTAAAAAAAATATGCTACAGTGCCATGCTTTAGAATTTTTAAAATATGATTGGAACAATGTTCTCGGAATGAGGAACGTGTTTCAGATCATTTGAGACGCTATCACTAGAGTAAAAAGAAGTAACACATGTTTGTTATCAAATCCCAGCTAGATGGCAGTCTATATATTTACTAAATTACTAAGAATAAGAAGTTTTGAGAGGCTTGGATATGGAGCTTTCATTGCAAGATGTTGCCGTAGTATTCTTTTCGTCTTCTCTTGCTATTCATGCTTCAGCACACATTTCATCAGCTTGGGGACGATAATGTTCCCAATCGTTCCCATTCCACTTTCCAGGCTGCTAAGCATCCACAGATGTTCAAGACCGGCCACGTCCTACCTAGTTCCACCCCAGCCTGGCCGGGTCGCCGGGCCCTGCACGCCGCCGCCCCAGGGCCCGCCTCTATGCGCCGCTGGAGCCATGCGAGGGGCGGCCGCCACCGCCGCTAGAGCAGATCCACGCCGGCCAGCACCCCCCCCCCCCCGCGTCGTCGCCTCCTGCACGCGGAAGCCACCGAGCGAGGAGCTGGCGCCACCGAAGGAGCAGGGCATGATTCAAGCATGGGAGCATATAGGTTCTGTGATAGCGAAACCTTTGAACAGATCACCGAAAGGTGAAGGTGGTCAGCGAGAGCGCGTCACATGTATATATGGCCGACCACTACGCTGCTACTTTTTGTCTCCGTGTGCGTGTAGTAATTAAAGCAACTAACGAAAGGACGCCTTCGCTTCCGTTGGCTTGTGCAAGCACGACACGTACGCTAGCTCCCGAGAATGATCAGTCTGCAGCCGGGGCAAAAATACCTCATGATAAGGTCAATTGCTTCCTCTCTCCCCCCGACCTAGGGCTACAGTAGCCTTAGGCGATTTGGGGGATCGAGGGGCGACCGGCGTTCCGCCGGCGATTCGGCCGGCCCCACCCCTCCGGTGGCCCGTCAGGTGCCGGAGGAGGAGGGGGCCGGTCCTCGCCGGGCGGATTGGGTTCCCCAGGGCTCGCGACGGTGGCGGCGACGGCGACTCCGACGGAGTCTTCGTCGTGCTCGTGCTCGTCGGTGTGAAGCTCGCGGGGATTTGGTTCTCCAAGGCGACGCGGGTGACGGCGGTGCGTTCCCTTGGAGATGTTGGTGTCCAGGCGACGGCGGCGGGATGGAGGAGCCGGCGACGCATCGGAATAAGGTACTCCGGACCCTCTTCCATCTCGGCGGCGTCTTCCTCGTTGGCGATGACGGTCTAGTGAGTTTTGTGTGTAGGTCTAGGTTAGGTTTTAGGGTGCCCTTCTTCATCCTCTTCTTCGGCGAGGTTTTCCTTTCTGGCGCAGTTGGTGTTTGGTCTAGACGGCGAAGAGTTTTTTCTTTCTTCTTCAACGACTGCGAGGTCGTCTCCGGCGGCGGCGGCAGTCAAAGGGTTGGTTCCTCTTCCTCCCCCGAGTTTGTTTTCTTGGGTTCAATCAGATATGGCCGGGGGTTGGTCCGTGTTATGTGAGGCAAGCTCAGATGAGTTCCCATACCGGCGTGAAGAGGTTCTTCTTCTCCGGCGACGGCAGCGGTCGACGGCAGCGGCAACGGGTGAAGGGGGAAAAAGCTTAGAACTGTCTGGAAGGGACGTGTTTGTAATTTCCAGTTTGTTCAGGGGGTTTCTTGTAAAATTCAGGCTGTACTGTGCTACTTTTTAATACTAGTAACGTGTCTGCGCGACACGCGCGGGCTCTCTCTCGGCAGAATAATTTACCCACTATGAAAACATGCTGCTATACTTTACTATTTTTTAATTACAACAAGACCCATAGTTAGTAGTTCCAAATAATGATTAGAAAGATCACAATGAGCTCAAAAATCTACATGTTTATTATAAATGTACATTAATTAATCATTAAAGTAAAATAGAATAGTTAAAAATAGAAAAAACTCTCCATAATAATATGAGCATGTATTCACTCCACATTTAATTGCATACCACGCGCCCTAGTCCAGAAAATCTAGTAAACAAAATATTTTACATTGCCTAGCTCTGTCCCGAATCTCCTTGCTGGTCGGTGGGCTGCTATTCGCCTGACAAGAAATTGAAATCATAAGAGTTTCTTAACCCATATATTCATATGTTCTTGCATTTGTAAAGGCAATTCCATCTATGCAATTGTCGGATCATTTTATCTAATTTATTTTGCTTCTGAATGACGAGGGAACAAGCAAAATGCACTCATTTCAACTTTACCCAATAATACTTTTCCCCACAGCTGATTTCTGTTTTGTTGGAAAGAAGTGAGAAAGCATCTGCAGATTAGAAAATCAAAATCAATCCAAATAGCACAATGCAGTTTATTCGCAGGCTCACATCCATATCTATACCAAATAATAATTTAACAATCACAGCTATGGATGATGGAAGGACGCAATTCTTGCACGGATATAGCAGCTGTTGCTAAGCAGCAGATTCTTGCACGGATAGAGCAGCTGTTGCTAAGCAGCAGATTCTTGCACGGGTAGAGCAGCTGTTGCTACAATCTGGACTATATCTTGTTCTGCATGCACGAAAAATAAATTATATAGTACACTATTTGTAAATTATACCATCTGAAAATGAAATGTAACATATGCAGCAGTACTACTTCAATACTTTTCCCCCTGACTTGTTTTATTCAGAAGCAATAAGAAAACATAATAGGTCAAAGTAATGAAAAAAAAAACTAAAGCCTGTAGGATAAATGTACTGCTCCATTCATATGAAATGTTTGTAGAAATAAGAAGGTTTTAGCCTATAGCAACCATGCCAGTATAAAATCACTGTGCTACCACATAAAAAAGAACGATTAAGAAATGGTGCTAAAAGTAATAAAATGTATATTGAAACATGAAAAGCTTCTGCTTTTGAGTGCTCTCAACCATGCTACCTAATTGGCATGAGAGGAAAAACGTATAGATGGGAGTGCAATATGAACCTATCTTAATTATCTTAAAACAAGGAATTGATAGCTGATCTATCTATACATCAGTAGAGCCCAAGAATACCAGTAAAGATATGAGCTAGGAAATGCCAGCACCACTCCGCGACAACTGTAGGTCTGTAGAGAATCTAGACAAAAAATCCTTATGTCAACAGTCCATTCAAATCATAAAAGACACTCGGTAAAAAGGGATTAGTATCCAACAATTTGAACAAGCACACTATGAAATGTGAGATCATTACTCATTACTCAAATCGAAGTTTCATCCTTTCTGGCAAGTTTAATTGTGCTGACCTTCTACAATAAAAAATCTTAGTGTGCAGGGGTCCATTGGAGGAACAAATCAATTCAATGCAGATTCCAACAAATTGTGGAACCATGTGCTCACCATTTGAATTTGTGTTGCATACAAATTAATTTGGGATACTAACCATAGAAGACAATATTTGGGATGAACCATACATAATATTTGTTGGAGTGAAATGAAATTAAGTGAGAACTTATCATTTCAAGCAATAACTCAAGGCTAGGCAGACAAGAGTTATTTGTTAACACAGTGCTTGGAATAATCTAATAACAAATTAGGGAAGATAAAAGGCCATAACATTCACTAATAACTTGGATCCAGGATGGGTCTCCAAAAGGACATATACTATTCAGTATCAAATCCTCCTAAATTGATTATAGAAGAACATTGAGCAACATCTATATCATAGGAGATTTTCTTCTGCACATAATCGTTTCAAGAAACTATTCTATCACGATTAGTTAGCTGAAAATGGTGGTCAGAAGTACATTCTTTTCGAGATACTATTCCATCTCAATTAGCTAAGAAATAGAACAAACAGTCTCAAGCATGTAGTCCAATAATGAAAACAATATTGCCTGCTGTAACTGTGATGGAAACCAATTGCCACGGTGCAATGTCCACGACCAGTGGTTGGATCACTACATCCTGTATTACGACAAAAAAGAAGATCAGCAATTCCTCTTTTCATTAATCCAGTATTGCCTGTGTTTCATAAAACAGTAGGATATGGCATGTTACCTTCCAAATGCTATGTGATCAGGCGCCGGTTGCTCTGTTTTTGGAAGAATAAGCACCCATTGTACTACTCTTTTCTAAATAGTATATGTATTGCGATTTTGCAAATTTAAGAACCAAGAGCTATTCCGGCCTTTCTATAGCACTTAACCTACGTAATTGAAAAGAGGAATCAATGGGTTAATTTACATGAATAATTCAGATGGTTAATGATGATCCGGTTGTGTTGGAGACAACACGCATGTACTCAATCGAAAATCTTAAAATCAACTACCTGAGATGAGACGATGCAGAAACGACACGAGATTTAGTTGTGGCCACTGACGACGGTGGCAGGTGTGGTTGGAGGTGGCCGCGACGTCCACAGGCAGCCGCGACGGCGGCCACGGGCCACGCGTGCCCGGTCCTCCCCGAGGTCACCACTCGACGGGGGAGCTCGCCCACGCCAGAGGTGAAGAGGATGCCGGCGTGCGCCGGTGGGGAGGAGGACGACGACGAGCTCACGAGGAGGGCGAGGTCGAGGTGCGGCGACCGGAGCTGGCCGGGGTCGCCGCCCCTCCACCGCGGCTCGCTACTCCGCCTCACGTGCAGATCTGGAGGGACGGAGGAGGCCGTCGACGCCTCCACCTCGCACGCAGACCATGGAGAAAAGAGGGAGGCAGAAGGCCGTCGGTGCCCGCCTCGACCTCGCCGCCGCCAGCCTCAACGTTGCCGCTGTGCCTGACGCGTTGGGCAACCATGCCGGGGCGCCGACGAGACTGTGCGCCTACCACGCTGGAGAGAAGGGGGAGGCCGCCGCCGCGATGGAGGATGCCCGCCGACAGAGTGGAGGCCCGGGCGCCGGAGGAGGAGGGAGTGAGGGGCGGCAGCAGGGTCGAGGCCAGAGGAGGAGGCCGCCTCTCCGGTGGTCCACCAGCGGCAGCACGGCGAGGATCTCCTTCGGCGGGGATGCGGCGAGCTTCTTCTTCACCTCCGCCCGCCGCTGCTCCTGCCCGCGCCGCTCGTCATGGAACCCGAACCCGACGGAGGGGAGCCAGCGTCTCTTCCCTCTCATGCGGCGGCCCTCTCCGGCGGCAACTCGCGCGTCCTCCCCGTCTCTGAGACCTCTCCTCTCTCTCCCCCTCCCTGCGCCCCTCCTCCGGCAGATCGAGCGGCGCGGCCAGCCAGCTCTGCGGCACGGCCAGCTCTCCGGTCAGTTAGCCAGCTCGGTGACGCGTCCACCCAGCTCGGTGGCGCGGCCAGCTCGCGCCCATCCTCGATTTGGCTGCCTCCATGGTCGTAGATGTTTTTTTATTTGAGATGCGATGCGTGGAGGTGGGCCCAGCGGGTATAGGGGCGGGTATGCGCGGGTGGGGTGAGAAAAAAATTTCATTTTTGGCAGAAACGCTCTCCAAATTACGATTTTTTGTACTTCATAGTCCTTCCACCCTATCCACTTCCAAAAATATATGACTGGTGGGTCCGGCGTGAGGGGTAAAGCGGGTCCGATTTGGGTGAGAAAAGTTTTTCAATTGTCTTCGCTCTTTATAGTATATAGATGAAGTTAACGTTGTCGCAAAAAAAAAAAAATCTTCAGCCGGGCAAGCAAATTCCAGCTCAATGCATACAACACGGTTCTTTAATTTGGTGCCTGAGTGGGCGAGCCACTACTCGGGTTTGCTTCTGGAAAGTATGGTCTACGTGTTGCATGCATATTGATTTTCAACAACTTAACGACGACGACCCGTGTTTAAGTAAGTTTTAAAATTTCAGCGAAATTTGCATCCGATCCATCAAGCGGCATAAACCGACTGTCAGGCCAACTGAGATGGAGCCAGTTTGTTGTGGCTCTTCACTGCCGTCTTCGGCTTCTACAGTACTATTCACCACTGTTTTAATAGATCGTCACTGTAGTTGAACTGTTCATCGGAGCAGCCTTAACTTTTGGGCTCCTTCCTACAGCCAACGCAGGAGATGGAGGAGCCGGTGAAGCCAGTTTCTTACCGGCTTCTAGCTACCTATAGTACGTATTTGAACAGTAAAAGAGCCCAAGCAGCTAGCGCGAGGCCCGACCAAAGAGGGCCTGAACCGGTCCACTACGTACCTTGCATGCCAAGGAAGATCACATATAGTACTGTAGATAGAATCAACAAATTAAAGTTGCCACAGTGATCAGTTTGGCTTACTGTTTGTTAAAAATGAAAAGTTGGCATCGAGACTCGAAAAGCACACATATATGCATCAATGCATGCATGTGTCATTGTCTGCCAAGTGTATTCCATCCGCCGTTCATTGGGTGCCAGGGAGTACGGAGTACAGTGTAAGCAGGTCGTACAACCGGGCGGAAGATGCACACCAACTTCCCCAACGCGTCGCCGCAAGATGACCAGTACATTCTTATTTCTTGCTCTCAACATTATAAATAGATGCATGCATTATGCATACATGCATAACCTTCAATTGCTAATTCACGTACGCATTATTGCTACCTATTGCGCCTCAATTAAACACAAAGTTTTGATAAAGAATCTCTCCTTTCGCACACGATCGATCACTCGGAGTACGTAACAACTGATCATAGCCGAGTCACTTCACCATCAGCTAGCAGTTGATCATGAAGCTGTACGAGGACCCGCCGGAGGAGATCTCCCACCCGGCGCACCCGGCGCACAAGCTCACGCTGGTGCGGCCCACTAGCGGTGGCGCCCCGTTCGTGTGCGACGGCTGCAAGGTCGCCGGGGACGGGCCTAGGTACACCTGCGGCTGCGGGTTCGACCTCCACACCTGCTGCGCCCTCGCGGACGACACGTTGGCGCACCCTCTCCTCGGCGACCACCGCAGATTCGTGTTCCTCGACAAGCCCCCGCCGCCCGTCCACCGCACCGTCTGCGACGCCTGCGGCGAGCCCGCGCGCGGGTTCGTCTACCACTGCCACGACGAGAACCTCGACCTCCACCCCTGCTGCGCGAGCCTACAGCCGACCATCACCCTCGGTGCCCACGCGTTCGAGCTCTGCTGCTACGGCGCCGGCTCGCGCCGGTGCGCGCTGTGGGTCGACAAATTCATCAAGATCGTTGGCACCGTCGCCAAATTCATCAAGATCGTTAGCACCGTCGCCAAATTCATCAAGATCGGTGGCACCGTCGCCAAAGTCATCAAGATCGGTGGCACCGTCGCCAAATTCATCAAGATCGTTGACACTGTCGCCAAATTCATCAAGATCGTTGGCACCGTCGCCAAATTCATCAAGATCGGTGGCACCGTCGCCAAATTCATCAAGATCGGTGGCACCATCGCCAAATTCATCAAGATCGGTGGCACGGTCACCAAATTCATCAAGATCGGTGGCACGGTCGCCAAATTCATCAAGATCGGTGGCACCGTCGCCAAATTCATCAAGATCGTTGGCACCGTCGCCAAATTCATCAAGATCGTTGGCACCGTCGCCATATTCATCAAGATCGTTGGCACCGTCGCCAAACTCATCAAGATCGGTGGCACGGTCGCCAAATTCATCAAGATCGTTGGCACCGTCGCCAAATTCATCAAGATCGGAGGCACCGTCGCCAAATTCATCAAGATCGTTGGCACCGTCGCCAAATTCATCAAGACCACTATCGAGCTAGCTAGTATACTAAATGTCTAAATCTGCAGTCGATATAGATATACTGTATTAATTTCATTGTTTGAAAATTGCGTTAATTTATTCATGTACTTTTATTGTAGCCTTTCTTATCACCAGTAGAAATTCACTTATATATCTATGATATTTTTCTCGTGATGTTCTAAATTTTTTGTCGTAGAACAATGCCTAACGTAATTTCTCCGTTCGTCATGGATTGTTAGTGACGGACCCCAGCCTGTATGAATTTATGACAAAAGCGTCATAAGACAACATAAGTTTTCGTCATAGATTGTACGTGCCATTTAGATAATAGATTGGTGATGCTAAGTTTCACAACTATAACGGGACTGGAAGTGCACTGTGGGTCCTGTGATGTCATGTGTGTTGGGGATCGACGAAAAACCGTCACCTTTGGAGCGTCAGAGGAGACTACAAATTTACAAGCTCACATAACTTTTTAACGGCTTGATAAAAACTCACTCGAAGCTAGAGAACACTGTTTTTAATGTTGCAAAGGCATTCTGGGCTTCGAGTGGGCAACGGATGAGGTTTCAGGGAGTTATCCAAGTTTTAATATTTTGGAACATTTCTGATTTCCTCGGCTTCATAAAATTCCTGGTTATTTTCATACTCGAGGCTACTAAACTCGTCTGTCTTCACATTTCTCAGTTTTGTGTGAGCCTCGGGTAGTGAAATATCAGATCTTTTTCCCAGACTCCTCAAAAGCTCAGTATTCATAAAAACTCTGAAAATTTTCATCATTCGTTGGAATCTCGGAAACAAGAGGAATTCTGAAACCTCGGAGCCTCGCCACGTCACTCAAAGCCGGCAGAGAGAGAGGCGTGTGGAACGTGAGTAAGATGGCGTGTGAAACGTGAACTCTCCAAGGGTTCACGTTATTTGTGCGACGACTTAGGACATTTTTGTACAGCATATTCCTCGAAGATGCCAAGGTTGTGAGGGCAATCTCGGAATGTAAAAGTGACCCTCGGGTACTATAAAAGGGGACCCCTACCCCCGTGTAAAGGGATCAACTTTTTTGAGGAATACAATCGCTTTCCATCCGCTTTTTACTTTCTGTCTGAGTGTTGAAACTTTTTTGATACTCAACAGAGGCGCCCATCGCGTTCTCAGCCATTGAAAAACCCACGATGGCTCCACAGAAAAAGAGCAAAAAATCTACAACCCAAGAAACCGAGGCAAACGAGTCTCAGGCAAATCTCGAGAGAAGTCTTGTCCCCCACAACAGAGATGAAGAAACACAAGAGGACACGGAAAGAATTCAGGAAAATCAGAGAACAAGTGACATAAGAAAAAGCCAAGATCCAGAGACAAGCACCAGAAATGACAACGAAGGGGCAGCTGAGAAAGAGCTCAACGCTGTCCTAAAAGAACTCCAAACTCTGAAGAGGCAAAAAGAAAAACTAGCTCTGCAGCTCGAGGCAAAGCATCAGGCAGAAGAAAAGATACAAAGACTAAATCAAGCCAAACAACAGTTAGCTGATCTGCAGAAAGAGCTGTTAGATGACATGAGATCTTTGGAAAATGATTCTCCGTGGCAAACAACTCCACAACAACCTCCGAGTCGGCAAACTCCTCCTGTCCAGCAGATTCTTCCAGAAAGAACAAACTTCATTTTCACCGGACACACTATACCAGCAAGCAATGGAATCTCTGTGACAACAGATCCTAATTCACCATTGTCTATGGGACTACAGTCAGCACCTTGGCCACAACATTACAAACCTGTCTCTCTTCCAAAGTTCTGGTTTTAATAACCCAAGACAATTTCTCATGGGATACGAAGCTGTTGTTGCTTCAGCTGGAGGAGATGACATTGTGCTAGCAAAATCTTTCATCATTGCATGTAAAGGACCGGCTCTAAATTGGTATTCTCTCTTGCCACCGCAGTCAGTCTACAGCTGGATAGATTTAAAAACAAAATTTCTTCAAACTTTTCAAGGCCTCCAGCAAGCCACAGCAAATCCAACAGATTTATACAACTGCAAGCAAAAGGATAAAGAGCCATTAGCCAGTTTTGTCAGGAGGTTTATGTAGCTCAAGTCACAAACCCCCTAGGCAGACGACAAAACGGCAATCTCAGCATTCATCAATGGCCTAACACCTGGACAAACAGCCTCGCACTTTGCCAGAGAAAAACCACCAACCATGGAAATTTTGTTTCGGGAACTCGAGAAATATTGCAAATCTGATAAAGATCACAGGAAAAGGGTGTGGGAAAGAAACCAACAAAGGCAAAATACAAGAGGAAACATTTGGCAACGTCCTGGAAACCAACTCGAGGGTACACAATGTATCATGAATATTGAGAACAATCAGCCTTAGAACAATCAAATCCAAAACCCTCGGAACAATTCTGGCTCAAGTCAGAGAGGAGGATACCACGCAAGAGGAAGAGGTAATGGCAGACCACCATTGCATGTGAATCATCTAAGGAAAAGCCATTATTTCCATTGCATCAATCATGGCAACAAATCAACTCATAGCACCGAGGCTTGTCCAGACACCAAGAGAACATTTGAAAGAATTGCAGAAGAAAAGAGGGCAGCAGCAATGGCCGCCACAGCACCCAAATCAGTTCATCACACATTCTGACTGCAACAACCATACTGTCCAGGTTATCATCAATTAAACTCAGGAACAGTACATCCTTCCGCCCTCGATGCCTACAAAACTCATCCTTTCTACCAACAATCTCCTTCAAGTAGGCAAGCATCTCAACAATTTCATCCACAGTCTCAAGCCCTGCAACCAGTGGGTCATCCTCAACCAATTCAAGTACAAGAAATCCCATCACCACCTCCAAACCAACCAACCAGCACACCAAAAGCCGAGCCAAACAATGCACAAAATAGTAATCCTAAAGCACTACCCTCGTATGGCATGATAATGCCAATAATTGGAGGATCCTCAATGGAGTTCGAAAACAAGAAACAAAGAAATAATTATTTCAGGCAGGTTCACTCCATCATCAATGATGGGCCTGCAGCAAGGCCAGAATGGGCAAGAGTTCAAATCTCTTTTACAGAAGAAGATTTTAAGTTAAAATCAACAACACACAATGATGCAATGGTAGTTGAAGTGAACATTGCAGGATGGACAATCGGAAAGGTGTTGATAGATAATGGAAGTTCTGCTGACATTGTATTTGCTAACGCATTCAGAGAAATGAAGCTAAGTCCCCACATGCTATAGCAAGCTGACAATCCTCTGCTCGATTTTGGAGGAAAACCTGTGCGAGCATTGGGAAAAATCTCGTTGCCAGTATCATTTGGGGATATGGACAATGCAAGGACAGAACACATCAACTTCGATATTGTAGAAATGCACTACCCTTACAACTCCATCCTTGGGCGTGGGTTCAACAACAAGTTTGATGCTTCCATAAGACAGATATTCTTATGCATGAAAATCCCAGCGCCAAAGGGCATCATCACGGTTTATGGGAATCAGCAAGACGCAAGAGATATAGAGAAAGGAGCCACCCAGGCTAAAAAAGTATTCATCACTTAGCCAAAAACGAGGATGAAACCCTCAAGGAGAAAGAGAAGCCTTACATCAAGGCTAAGAGGGACAAAGAAAAAGTAGAAATAAGTGCTGATGGTGAAACAAAAAAAGTATATCTTGATGACATGCCAGATAGAGCAGTCATCATCAGTGCTAACCTCGAGCCTGATGAGGAGAAAGAGCTGATTGAATTCTTGAACAAAAACATCTTTGTTTTTGCATGGTCAGCAAAAGACTTGCAAGGTGTGGACAGAGATATTATCGAGCACATACTTGACACTGAGAAAAAAATTCATCCAAAGAAGCAAAGATTAAGAAAGATGTCAGAGGAAAAAGTGCAAGCAGTCAAGGTAGAGGTCCAGAGACTACAAGATGCAAAAGTGATAAGAGAAGTAATGTATCCTATATGGCTGGCTAATATTGTGCCAGTAAGAAAAAAAATGTCAAGTGGAGAATGTGTGTAGATTTCACGGATCTAAACAAAGCTTGCAAGAAAGATGACTATCCACTCAAAAGAGTAGACAAAGTAGTAGATGATGCAGCGAATAGTGAAATGCTCTCTTTACTTGACATGTTCTCTGGATATCATCAAATCCACGTAAGAAAGGAGGATGCGGAAAAAATGAGTTTTATAATGCCATTCAGAACATACTGTTTCGTAAGAATGCCCAAGGGGCTCAAGAATGCAGGCTCTACATTTTCAAGAATGATAGCTATAGTCTTACACTCTCAGCTTCGAAATAACATCCTGGCGTATGTCGATGACATTGTTGTCAAATGTCTCAAATGCTACGAGCACATCAGAGACTTAGCCGAAACATTTGCAAACTTGAGAGCAGCAAATTTAAAGCTCAATCCTAAGAAGTGCGTCTTTGGTATTCAGAGAGGGAAAGTGCTTGGATGTTTGGTCTCAACAAAAGGCATCAAGGCAAACCCTGACAAGATCAAAGCAATTGCAGAGATGGAAGAACCAGTAACAATGAAAGATGTACAAAAGTTAACTGGCAGAGTGGCCGCACTCAACAGGTTCATCCCAAGAGCTGCCGAAAAAGAAGTCTTCCATTTTTCCAAGCCCTCTGAAGGTCAAAAACCTTCCAATGGGGAGAACAACAGAGTAAGGTGTTGACATTGCTAACGACATCGACTAGAAATAGATATAAGATCCATCTCTATCGACGGCACCAGGAATGCAGAGGTATATCTTAGCACATTGCTAAGTGTATATCGGATGTTGCTTTCAGATAAACTAAAAAGATAAATCCGCTACAGGTCATAGCACAACTTGATCTAGGTTGTCATCCCTGACAGAAGTGCCACTAAAACGCATGGATTGGTAACCTTACATATGCCTTGGCTCTCTAGATAAGAAAATATATAAACTATGGGTATCCGCAAGCGCACAGATATGAATATACCATTGTAGCATTTTAACCAGGAGTAAACCAGGTATCGTATTTATATTCTACCACAGGGAAAATAGTCTTCTATCTATAATAACAATACATGCACATCTCTCAGTTGTGTAATGTAGAGTGGCCAAAATATATCAATTGCTATAAACAGGGATAAGTCACATAAGATAAAGATAATGATAGCATTGATCAAGTCATAACATCCATGAGCAGCTAGAAAGTGTCAATATAGCAAGAAGAAGCGTGTTCTCAGCCTAGTTAGCAAGAATACTCCTTAGTAACTCTAAACTATACGTCAATGCAAACTATGATTAGTGCAATATATTTAACAATCATGGAAGAAGAACAATTATACTTATGCATGGGGAGACTACCCAGGAGGATCAAGGCCAAAACTTGAAACAACCCAAATAGTATAAGGCTCCACTAGTCCTACACACGGGGGGTGGACTGCAAAGGACTCAATAGTGCTGTCACGACCACGATCTACCACAGACCCGGCATGTAGGGTGCAATTGCAGGCAAATACAGTATAAGCACCACGCTTACACTATCTTTACCACTCACCTATGTTAACAGATGATCTAGGTGAGGGCTATATGACTCCATACGCAAATATAAAAGTAAATCAACTATGTTAAACATGCAATCATAATAAACACCAAAGCATATAATCTCGAATATAATCATTGATAAGAACATGTGTCTCAACAACAATTGCAAATAACTCATAAAGAATAACTTACAAGAGCAAAGCTAGATCAGTATCTCGACCAGCTTCTAGACGATCAGGAGCCAAGTTGAACCTTGTCTCCTCCTAGATCTAGACTAGTTGGCTACTCTTGCTATATGGTGTTTCTAGGGCGTAGTCTCTATGACTTGATGACTTCTTGATCAGATGAATTGATCCTTGAATGAATTGGATGCCTCAGCCAGGGGTCAGGGGGGCTGCTTATATAGTCCTGAGGGGATGCCGAGAGCCACACGATCAAACCGACCTAAACATATGGTTTTGATTGATCCTTAGAGGCGGTGGAGGAACATTCCAGAAGTAGGGTTGAGTTGGCGCCCGGGGGGGGGCGATCGGCCCCACCACCAGGCCGATCGGCCTGGTGTGGGCCCCCCTCGGGGTCTACTTTTGCTAGGTGGCTCCTTGCCCCTTCCAGATGCTTCTTTTCTGGGTGCCACGTCACGTTGGGTTCCGGAGTCCTCTGGAGTCTTCTAGAATTGTCTCTTTTCCTATTTTTCTGATTAACCCCTGTAAAATATATAATTTGCCAAAACTCCAGAAAAACTGTTAGTGACACCCTATTCTAAGTTGGTATTAACAATTATGCCCTTTTCTTATGTTTGTTTGACTTATAAATATACAAAATAAAATGTGTCAACAAACTCCCCCAAGCTTACCCTTTGCTAGTCCCTAGCAAAGATATGCTGTAGCAGGATCAGGAGTTGCTTCGACGCTTTCACATCTCATAAAAGAAGTACTATGGTTTTCAAAAATAAATCCTCCTCAACAAGATTGCTCTATCTTACCTTTAACCATGGTGTGTAGCCCTTTCATAAATCTTAAGCAATTAAAAGACAAAACAATCAAGTCAAGCAGTATATCTCAAATTCTTTGATCAACTATCATCCTGGGATTTTGCAAAATTTTTCAAATAAAACTCAGAGGTCCTGTGCATGACCCTCTCAAGTATGGAGTCACACTTGACAAGATATGTATGGCGGGATGATAGTGTTGAATGGATGAGGGTGAAAGGTGGTAAGCCTTTAGCCTTTTTATAATATCTTTTTCTTCTCATGCATCTTGGACTATATCTCTCTTTCTAAGACTTGTAGATCTGGGCTTTCCATTCTTGGAGAGGTGGGTTCTACTCGCCCCGGACTTTTGTCCATTCTTCTCTCTCCTTAGAGATGTGGGCTCTTCTCGCCCTCGGACACGCATCCATTATTCATCTCTAAATTTATTTTTCAGGGAGGTAGGCCCTTCTCGCCTAGTATGACACTTGTCTTTTTCTCTCCCTCTCTCGTCTCACTTTTTCCTCTCTGTTTTTTTTTCGAATGTAGCCCCAAAATCTTTTTGAAACATTGAGAGAGACATATCCAAGAATTGCATGAGCTATTTTCTAACATGGCTTGTGGCTAGATGGATGATGCGTACTTCCGGGTTAGAAGCAGCATAAATTGTGAAGTGGAATGGAATGATCTTGATGTGTATGACAAGCTCTCAAGGATCATGAACACAGGAACTCATCATGTAGGATTTTTCATGATTTAAAAAGATAAACCAGGAATCAAGTTTCTCTAGGAAATTGATAAACAGCAGCTCAACTTTTCATGAATCATCTTTCAAAGCCTAGACTCAAATTAAGCATGTACTTCCCACAGGTTTTGGGTTTAGAGCAAATTAAGCATTTAAAGCTTTAGGAGAATCTAGGTCTGAAAACTAAGTATTTAAAAGGTATTACGGCAGAGCAACTATTCATCATTTCCGAGCATATATCAAGATCATTATTTAAGAGAAAAGCCAACTAGCAGACTCTAGCATTTATTCAAACTTTTAACACACTAAGACTCTTTAACTTAAGCAAACTACTATTTAAAACATAGGACAATAATACTTATCGTGATAACTGGGGGTGCTCTCCCCCAAGCTGGATCTTGAAGTAGTCCTTGATTGGTCCTTGGAACTTGCTTGCCCTTGGGTTATCCCTGTAAACATTAATTTCGCACATACCCGAAGGAACAAATTCTAGGATTATGTTGTGAGCCTTCATGTGCCCACTTCTTTTTGGGTTTTTCTGAAAGGTGTGGACCTTCATGTGCCCACATATTTTTGTAGATTTTATATGCAAAAAAGGATGCTGATGCAAAACATATGAATGCAAAATATATTTTTTTATGCCGCCACAGCAAGGACTACTTGCATGGGGCCTTATGGAACACATGCAGATGCAACAAACATATTTATGGTCTTTTTAAATGCAGGTATAGAAAAATAAAAAAATACTAAAGGAAACATGCTAATTTAAATATGCAGATAAATACCGAGTTACCTCTCGGCGAGAGTTTTACGTACTTACTCCCATGGCGTGCTGACACCTCGTCGGAATGTTGTATCTGGTATGATCTCGACGAGTGGTGTAGATGAGGTAGCCGAAGGAGTCGTTTGTTCCATTGGTGACACGAGTCGGTCTTCCAAAGGTGTACTATTGTCCTTCTTCCTTCAAACTTGTTTCTTTGGTGGAGACCTTTCTGGAGTGAACGGTCCAGAGTTCTTGACTGGTAGGAGCTGAGCCGACTTCTCTTTAATCTTTTGCTCAATGTTCTTGATGTCCGTCAACTTTGTGTTCAACTTGTGTTGCAATTTCTGAATGCGTCTCCGCGTCTTGTTCGTCTTGGGCTGCTCAACGTTAGTATAAGTATTAAAGTAGCAGCGTACCTTCTCACTTGTGAACTGGAAGTGGATCTCGCCCGTCCTGATATAGATGATTGCTCTTGTGGTGTTCAGGAACGGTCTCCCAAGTACTATGGGAGGATCTTGCTCTTCATCTCCCATGTCTATGACTAAAAAGTCAGTGAGGACATAGTTATCTTTTATCTTGACGGGTACGTCTCGTGCAATTTCCTCCGGGAATCGGTGTGATTGATCCGCCATCTGCAGCATTATGTAGGTGGAATACAAAGGTAGGTCACCGTATATTAATTCATAGGTTACCTTAGACATTATGTTGACGCCTGATCCCGTATCACAGACAACTCGCTGGAAGTTCCATTGATTGATGGAGCAGTGGATTGATGGCACTCCAGGGTCGTCTAACTTTGGCAGCAGTGGTGAAGGAAGCAGGTTCTTGTTTTCCGGTTGAATTGTATTGATCATCCAAACTTCCTCCACGTGTGGTCGAGGTTGATTGTTCTTCTTATTCTTCCTTCTATTTCTCCTTTTCTTCTCGACAGCTGGCTTGCATTCTTCAGGGTAAGGATATTGGGGGTGTGTGGGAGTTTTTAAGACCTTATTCTTGAAACTGAATCTCTCCCTCTTCCCATTGATGGTGAAGACGATCTTCGCATTATTGGCATAGATGATGGCTTTGGCTGTGGCGAGGAAAGGACGTCCCAGAATGATTGGGGCGTTCTCACTTCCGCCAGTCTCAACAACAGTGAAGTCGGCAGCTACGTAGGAGCTTCCTACCCCCAGACATATGTCATCTAGGATGCCCTCAGGGTAGCATAGTGACAGATCTGCAAGCTGCAAGCACATGGTTGTGTACAATAAAGGTGAACCACTAATTTTCTGATATATCATCTTGGGCATTATGTTGACGCTAGACCCGAAGTCACATAGTGCATTCTCGAAAGTGTAGGCTCCAATAGTGACGGTGATGACGGGCCTCCCTGGATCTCTTCTTTTGGCGGGCATGCCCCAGTCAGTCCACTCTGGGCCTTCTTCTGTCTTATTAGTGCAAACACTTGCATAATAAATATCGACAAGATTTGCAGATTCTAAATCTTCCGGCTGGCCCGGAATCTTACCTGGGTTAGCCGTGGGAACAGATAATGCTAGCTGAGATATCTGAGATTCTATCATTTTATTAAAGCTATGCTGGTTCTTTATAGCAGAAGAAAAGCTTTCCATTTTATTACTAATGGTTTCTAACATTTTATCATTGGAAGCTAACTTCTTAGACAGATTATCCATGATTCTACCCTGGTTTTGGACTAACTCTCTTAAAGGTGGAAAATTATTATTGGAAGAGTTATTACCTTGATAGTTACCTGAATAGTTACCTGGGTAGTTGGGCCTCTGCTAGGTCCATCCTTGATTTTGCTGGGGACGATATTGGTTGTATTGTTGATGTAGTTCACATCCTCCTCTAGTTGTGGGCATCGATTGCCCGAGTGTCCAGTGTTTCCACACTCTTCACAGGTCATGCGAGAATCAAAGAGTTGCATGACTTCCTTCTTCTCAGGGGTTTTGTCTTCAAGCCTCTTCATGATCAAGTCCATTTTGGCAGATAGCATGTCTACCTCCTTGAGTTGGTGCATTCCTCTTTCTCTCTTGCGGGGTTGACGCTCCTCATTCCAAGCTTGATTGGACGCCATCTTTTCCACAAGGTTTGTAGCTTGAGTAAGTATAAGGGACAGGAAAGCACCTCCAGCTGCAGCGTCCATCGTTTCACGGGTGTTGGTAGTGAGTCCGTGGTAGAAGGTCTGTATGAGCAACCAATTCTCCATTCCATGGTGCGGGCATTCTGAGATGTAGTCTTGGAAGCGCTCCCACGCTTCGGGAACAGATTCATCTTGTTGCTGCTGGAAACTTGAGATCTTCCCCTGTAAGGCATTGGTTTTGCCTATAGGAAAGAACTTTGCCAGAAAGGCAGTAGAACACAGTGTCCAAGTTGTGAGGTTATCTTTATTGGAGTAAAACCATTGTTTCGCTCGCCCCAAGAGTGAAAATGGGAATAAGCGAAGTAGGATTGCATCACTTGGCACATCTTTGATCGTGAGGGTGCCACATATCTCCAAGAAGTGTTGAAGGTGTGCGTTGGCATCCTCATGAGCTTTTCCACAAAATTGGCTAGCTTGTACCATGTTGATTAGTGAAGGCTTGAGCTCAAAAGCTTTGTCTCCCACATCGATTACCGGACCAGTACGAATATTGTTCGGAGTCGGTGCGGAGTACTCGCGAAGGGTCTTAGTTGCCATCACTTCAAACGTGGGTGTTAAGCTTCGCACTGTTGAATCTTCCAAGGCAAAGGTCGTGGACCAAGGCTTGGACTTGGGCTTGAACATGGCCTTCCTTAAGATTTTCTCTGGCTCTGAAACGAAGTTGTCCGGAAGATTCTTATTCATTCATTACCCTGAAATCAGATAGACAAAAAGTGGAAAGAACAAGGGTAAGCCTGTTTAAGCAATGATAATTTGGATTCTCGATACATTACGTGTGAGAGATGCATGTATGTTATTACTACATTTATTCTTCTAAGCTATAGACTATTTTCCCCAGCAACAGCGCCAAAAATGCTTGTTGACATTGCTAACGACATCGACTAGAAATAGATATAAGATCCATCTCTAACGACGGCACCAGGAATGCAGAGGTATATCTTAGCACATTGCTAAGTGTATATTGGATGTTGCTTTCAGATAAACTAAAAAGATAAATCCGCTACAGGTCATAGCACAACTTGATCTAGGTTGTCATCCCTGACAGAAGTGCCACTAAAACGCATGGATTGGTAACCTTACATATGCCCTGGCTCTCTAGATAAGAAAATATATAAACTATGGGTATCCGCAAGCGCACAGATATGAATATACCATTGTAGCAATTTAACCAGGAGTAAACCAGGTATCGTATTTATATTCTACCACAGGGAAAATAGTCTTCTATCTATAATAACAATACATGCACATCTCTCAGTTGTGTAATGTAGAGTGACCAAAATATATCAATTGCTATAAACAGGGATAAGTCACATAAGATAAAGATAATGATAGCATTGATCAAGTCATAACATCCATGAGCAGCTAGAAAGTGTCAATATAGCAAGAAGAAGCGTGTTCTCAGCCTAGTTAGCAAGAATACTCCTTAGTAACTCTAAACTATACGTCAATGCAAACTATGATTAGTGCAATATATTTAACAATCATGGAAGAAGAACAATTATACTTATGCATGGGGAGACTACCCAGGAGGATCAAGGCTGAAACTTGAAACAACCCAAATAGTATAAGGCTCCACTAGTCCTACACACGGGGGGGGTGGACTGCAAAGGACTCAATAGTGCTGTCACCACCACAATCTACCACACAACCCGGCATGTAGGGTGCAATCGCAGGCAAATACAGTATAAGCACCACGCTTACACTATCTTTACCACTCACCCATGTTAACAGATGATCTAGGTGAGGGCTATACGACTCCATACACAAATATAAAAGTAAATCAACTATGTTAAACATGTAATCATAATAAACACCAAAGCATATAATCTCGAATATAATCATTGATAAGAACATATGTCTCAACAGCAATTGCAAATAACTCATAAAGAATAACTTACAAGAGCGAAGCTAGATCAGTATCTCGACCAGCTTCTAGACGATCAGGAGCCAAGTTGAACCTTGTCTCCTCCTAGATCTAGACTAGTTGGCTACTCTTGCTATATGGTGTTTCTAGGGTGTAGTCTCTCTGACTTGATGACTTCTTGATCAGATGAATTGATCCTTGAATGAATTGGATGCCTCAGCCAGGGGTCAGGGGGGCTGCTTATATAGTCCTGAGGGGATGCCGAGAGCCACACGATCAAACCGACCTAAACATGTGGTTTTGATTGATCCTTAGAGGCGGTGGAGGAACATTCCAGAAGTAGGGCTGAGTTGGCGCCGGGGGGGGCCGATCGGCCCCACCACCAGGTCGATCGGCCTGGTGTGGGCCCCCCTCGAGGTGTGCTTTTGCCAGGTGGCTCCTTACCCCTTCCAGATGCTTCTTTTCTGGGTGCCACGTCACGTTGGGTTCCGGAGTCCTCTGGAGTCTTCTAGAATTGTCTCTTCTCCTATTTTTCTGATTAACCCCTGTAAAATATATAATTTGCCAAAACTCTAGAAAAACTATTAGTGAGACCCTATTCTAAGTTGGTATTAACAATTATGCCCTTTTCTTATGTTTGTTTGACTTATAAATATACAAGATAAAATGTGTCGACATAAGGCTTTCAAAGACTTGAAAAATTATCTAACAAACATGACAAAGCTCTGCCCACCTGAGCCAAAATCACCATTACTGTTATATCTGTCAGCCTCAAACTCAGCAGTAAGTGCATCACTCATTCAAGAAAAAGATGAAGAAGGAAAGCTGAGACAAATTCCAGTATATTTTGCTTCAGAAGCATTGTCTGGCTCAAAACTGTTCTACTCAGAACTTGCGAAAATAGCATTTGCAGTAGTCATGGCTGCAAGAAAATTAAGGCATTACTTCGAGAGTCACAGAATAAGAGTTATCACAAATCAACCGCTCAACGATCTCTTCTCAAACAAAGAAGCCTCAGGAAGGATAACTAAGTGGGCAACTGAACTCTCAGAGCATGTAGTGGATTTTGAGAGAAGGAGTGTGATTAAATCTCAAGTTTTAGCTGACTTTGTGGTAGACTGGACGTTATCAGTCAGCTCAGAAAAAGAAGAAATATCAACTCCATGGATCATACATTGCAATGGAGCTTGGTGCAACGAGGGTGTGGGAATATCTGCAATTATCACATCACCCTCGGGGGTGAAAATTAGATACGTGGCAAGATTAGAATTCCCAGATGCAGCAATATCTACAAACAACATAGCAGAATACGAAGCTCTGCTCTTAAGCATAAGAAAAATGAAAGCTCTGGGTCAACAAGTGTTCATCATCAAATCAGACTCCAAAGTTATTCAAGAGCACGTTGAAAAAGAAAGTGAAGCCAGGAACCCGGAGCTCGTGAAATACTTAGCAGCCATAAGAGCAATGGAAAAGTATTTCAAAGGCTACACTGTTCAGCACATCCCAAGAGGAGAAAACAACGAGGCTGATAAGTTGGCAAAGGCTGCAGCTTGAAATCAAGTTTTACCTCCAGATGTATTCTACGAGGTCATCAGAATTCCTTCAACCAAAGAGCCGAGGCCAAAAACAGTGAACATCATAGAAAATTTTGATTGGAGAGCACAAATTATGGCATATCTCAGAGGCCACTTCGAGCCTCGTGATGAGTTAGAAAAAAATAGGCTAAAGCAAACGGCAAGATGGTACGCCATAGTGGATGGGGAATTATATAAATCAGGAGTCTCAAAGCCATGGCTAAGGTGCATAACATCTGAGAAAGGTAAATAACTTTTGGTAGAAATTCACAGTGGATTCTGCGGTGCACATACAGGAACAAGAGCCCTAGCGGCTAAGGCAATAAAGCAGGGATTTTTTTGGCCAAGCATGACCCTCGATGCAAAAGATCTTTTAAGAAAGTGTGAGGCTTGTCAGAAAACGGCGAATCAACAAAGAAGTTCCTTGATGCCCATCCAGCTTATACCACCATCATGGCCCTTGCAAAGATGGGGAATGGACTTAGTTGGACCCTTACCAACAGCTCAAGGAAACTGCAAATTTGCTGTAGTAGAAGTTGATTATTTCACAAAGTGGATCGAGGCAAAACCCTTAGCAAATCACAGCAACAACAATGCAAAAATTCTTCTGGCAGAACATAATCTATAGATTTGGAGTGCCAAGGGAGTTGACAGTAGACAACGGAAAGCAATTTGACTGCTACAATTTCAAAGAATTTTGCAAGAGTGTTGGAACTCACGTAAAATCCATGTCAGTTTACCATCCACAGTCAAATGGGGCCGTTGAGAGAGAGAACGGCCTAATTTTTTCAAGCATCAAGAAATGCCCATTCAACCAAAAGAAAGGAAAATGGGTGGATGAGTTACCAAGAGTGATATAGTCTCACAACACAACGCCCTCAAGAGCAACAGGTTTCTCACCATTTCGTCTGATGTATGGAACAAAAGCCATGACCCCAGAAGAGATAAAAAATGAAAGTCTAAGGGTGTGCAAGGCACAGAGTAACCAAGAAGAAGTTGAGAAAATTGAGAAAGATATGATAGAGCTGGACATTCTCGAGGCAACCGAAAACATTGACAAGTATCAAAAGGAAACAAAGAGATGGAGGGATAAGAAAATAATGAGAAAAGAAATCAAAGTAGGCGACTTGGTCATCAAAAGAAAGAAACATTGGGAGAACCTAGGAAAGCTACAAGAAGCTTGGGAAGGACCATATATCGTGACTAAAAGTAATAGACCGGGATCTTTTCACCTGGCAGACCAGTTGGGCATGGAGTTGCCACATTCATGGAATGTGGACAGCTTGCGCAGATATTACCCATAATTCCAAAAGTTGTAAAAACCCTCGGCCTGTGGAACTATAAACAGCATCGAGGAGGAAAATTTTAATTTTCAGCATTTACTATCACAAGAAAAATTGTAAAAACCCTCGACCTGTGGAACTATAAACAACGTCGAAGGGAAAAAGTTTAAATTTCAGTATTTACTACCGCAAGCAAAAGATGTAAAACTCTCGACCTGTGGAACTATAAATAGAGCCGAGAGGAAAAACTTTACTATTAGCATTTACTTTCCCGCAAACGGACCATACTCTTTTCCTTGCTAAAGGGCTCCACATCAGAGGCAAGGTTTTTAATGAGGTGGATCCTATGTAAAATTTTCTTTCATGTATCAATGAAAGAAAAATTCCCCTTACCATCGAAACCCAAAGGAGACAACAATAAGTTGTGTTGACGGTCAATTTTGGTGCTCCTAAGGCGTATGTTACTCGTTAGTTTGAGCTTTGATTTGGTACTAACCCGCCACTAGGCATACTAGTGATGTAACAAGTTCGCTTTCGCATGTGCATTTGGAAGTATAGTGTTTTTGTAGGAAAACACTGGCTTAATGGATGAACTTGCATCAAGTTCGGAGGGTGAATTAAGGAGCTCTGTTCGTGTGCAAGTGCGAGTCAAATTTACTAACAAAGGTGGCAAGGACCAAGGTGCTACGACAAAATGTTCCCGAGGACCAAGACGAAAAGACCAAAGTTCATACGACAAGATCCCCTATCTTGATCGCGGGAATAATGATGCCAAAAAGTCACATGCGAAGCGGCAAAAAGTAAAAATTGCAAGGAAAGCGGACCACAAGAAGATGGGCCCGAACCGAGCCAAAACGGGCCCAAGCCGGTCGGCCCAGGCCGGTCGGCCTACCACTTTTCTGGCCCGGTTCGGCCTCCCCTTTGGACTAGGGTTTGCTAGGTCTATTTAAAGCACCTGCCCCCGCCCGATCCATCCACGAGAATTCGGCGAAACCTAGAAGCAAGCACCGGAGGGAGACGACGGCCGCCGCAAGTCCTCGAAGTTGTCTAGGGGATGGCTTAGGTCAACCTTAGTCACCATGGCCTCCCTGAACGGTTGTGCTATGGCGGAGCTCTGGAGCTAGGAGTCACAAGTAGGTATGGCCACGGTTGATATCTTGTGATGAACTATCATTCATGGTGAAGTGATAGATGTGTTCCGATTCATTAGCGATCTATGTTCCTCCTTTTATGATTTCATACTTTCTCGAGTTTGCTTATTCCAATCTATGGCCGGCATAGATTGCAAGGGGTGTTCTTGTAGTCATGGTGACTAGAATTGCATACCGGATCTATCGAGTAGTATGACGTGTTCTTTATGTTCATGCCCTTAGACTACCCACACCGATAGGGAGCATCATGACAGGGTGTGGCTCGTGTAAGGTGGATGTCTTCGGGAGTCGGACTAGAGGATGAAGATTTAAAGATGCTTTGCATGAGAGCCATGTTTTGCTTGCCAATCTAGCTAGAGCTACAACTAGGATATGATAGGCCCTCATTGCTCTCGCTTGTGTTTTGTTATCTTTTTGCCTAAGTTCTTGGATGAGATCAACCTACATGCTATATAACTCATATATATATTAGGTTACCTTTATATGCAATCGATGCTTCATGATTAGGTTAGACCAATTAGATTAGATGGAAAACCCTAGGTAGTTTGCTTCCGATCCATGGATTGATACCTTGTGTCCATACTCGAGGGAAAAAGGTACTACGATGATCCATAAGCTTGCGGTGAATCTTGGCGCGTTATTGAACTGTCAACAAGCCCTTTTTTCTGGTGCCGTTGCCGGGGATCGGCAACTCGAACCCTAGGGCGATCTATCTATCTTTTTGACTAATCCTAATTTTTATTATTGCATATACCCTTGTTTTCTTGTTTGTGTCCTTGAAAGCAGGTGAAAAGTTAGACACTAAAACTTGGGCTTCGCGAAGTCCACATCTCGCTCCAACAAGACGATTGCAACATCAAGATTTGCTCTTTAGTGGTAGGTGCTAACTCTTGTTTGTGGTTCATCATCCGCTATCGAGTCCACACCCTAAACGAGCAATGATGAACAAGGTATGCCAATGTGTCAATTAATTTTAGGACTAATGTTCCGTGGAGATTTGTTTGTTCAAGCAATAGGTATTGGAAGCAACCACATCGCGCAAGGAGCAGCCGTCACTTTGGCTAAAGCAAATTATGAAGAAGACGCACCATTGCCGCCATGCTACTCGCTGGTGCAGCAATGGCGATGACGTAAAGCCGAAGGAAGCGTGACAAAATGCCCCGAAGACCACAAGATCAAGATCGTCAACATCTTCAAGTCTCTGTTCGCATCAATTTCTGCACAAACTCAAAGAAGAACAACAGAACATCCTTGGATATTTTAGAAGCCCCACAAAGTTATGCTTCCAAGAATCAAGTCAATCGGAGGTTTCTACAAGTGGATATGGCCGAATCACCGAATGTTGCACGTTCTGAAATTTTCTGGACAGCATGCAAGAGCGGAAATAAAATGGCCATAGCTCCCTCACTTGGACTCCGATTAAGATGAATGAGTATCCGTTGGAAAGGTAATTTTATGAATTTTTCAATAGAACAATATTCTGGTATATGTTCTGTTATGTACATAGGGGAAAATCCATGAAGAAGAGGCAGCAGCAACACGATGAGAACAAGATAGTGGAGATGAGGACGACAACAACGAAGAGGAGCTTGGGCAATGCTTTCATTAGACCACGATGATCCACGGATTGATACCTTGGGTCCATACTCAATGCAAAAAGGTACTACGATGATCTGTAAGCTTGTAGTGAATCTTGGCGCGTTATTGAACCGTCAACAAGTTGTATGGGTTGATTCCAAAATTTCCATCAAAACCCAGAGGAGACAACAATAAGTTGTGTGGGTTGATTCCAAAATTTCCATCGAGACCCAAAAGAGACAACTAAAGGTTGTATGGGCTATCTCCAAAGTCAAGGGCCTCGAAGGCAACATTTAGTTGCTGCCAGAATTCCAAATTTTACAAGTGCTTGGGGCAACGACCCTGGTGAGACAAACTCACAAAATTTTCCAACTCTTGTTAAGAGTGTCTACCCGCACACTGCATAACCATTCTAAGGAGCTCGAGGCTCAAAAATTTTCAATATTTTCTAAGTTTTACAAATTATTCGCGGTAAAATTTCCAAATCTCAGAAAACTTTCGTGTTATTCTTTCAAAATTTTGCAATCCAAAGAAAATTTCTTTTCGAAAAATAGACTCTAATTTGTATACACAGAGCAAATTTCATTTTGTTTTGAACAGCTTGAGGCTCATGATAAGTCACTTTTCAAAAATCATATGAATCCAGCAATAGCAACTTATACCAACCAAAAAGCTCAAAGGATAGGTTGAAGCAACCAAGGGTTGCAGTATCAACTAGGGCATTACAGCCTTCCCCATAAGTCCACAAAACTCGGAGCAAGTTTTGTCGACTTATCTGCAAACTATTTTCCATCATGACAAATGTTTCAGGTACCAAAAGCTCTTATGGAAGCAAGGCTACTTATGGAAACTTACAAAAAAAATCTACGTACCCTCAACCTTTTGCATGTAAAAGGTAAGGTGGGGAGGGTGACGTTTTTTCTACGAAAAACAGTTTTACCTTATTACATGCAAAAGGTTCTACAGGAAGCTCGATAACATGGCCAGGTTTCGCACCTCGGTTTTCAGCCACGTCGCACACATAAGCAAGACCCTCGGCCAAGGGGCTAAGGAGCTCTTTTTTCACAACTGAGAGCTCAACTCCTTTATCCTCATAACATTTCATCGCTGATGAGTCTCGAGCTGCAAAAAAGCGCCCTAGAGGAAAACTATACATGGAGAAAGTCTGGCAACAAAAAGTCCAAAAATCATGAAAAGAGCAATGAGGATTCGCAGCTTTATACAAATGCCATGATTCGCTGCTCGCAACAACGTTACCACGATGCATTCTCAGAGGCAATATATCCTGCGCAGGCCCACCAAGGACCTGCGCAAGATAAACTTTACAATAAGTTCAAACGCTCAACAGAGAGCAAATATTTACAATTTCCCACTAAAGTTTCTCCCATATGAAGGCCTACAGCAACCAAGTTCAGAATCTAAGAATCTACCTCAGCTTGGGCGCGATCCTCGGCCTCAGCTGCAGCTGCACCTTGAGCATCTCCTCTTTCCCTCGACAGTCTGAGCGCCTCCTCAGCTTTGGCTTCTTCTCTTTTTCCTTTTCCTACGAACAAAAGAGGAACGCAAAGTTTCAGAAGAAAAACAAAAATTTTCTTGCGTCACGACAATGGCTAGAACACCAACCTTAGCAAGCTTGGCTTGAGCTATTTCCCGGGCAAATTGACGACCCGATGCCCTCCAAAAGTATCTGACAAAGCTTCTTTTGATAAAGTTCACATGATCACTGGCCTCGAGAGCTGCAACACCGGCCGCGTCAGGAAACTTGAGACCGTTGGAACAAAACTTGGGAAGGTCAGCACTCCCGTCGGCCTCGAACAGCTTGAGAAGACTCTCGGTGCAAAAACTCACAGCATAGTCACTTGCTCCGGATATCACATCCGGAAGCAAGTTAAACTCGTCTTCCATCCATTTCATGACAGCTGCAGGATCTTGCACTGAAGGGAAAGGCAAGGGTTCCACGCCAAATTCTCCAAGGGCTTGCACATACAGAACGAACAAGTCCTCAAAGGAATTCCTCAAATTCTCCTCTCCCTTTTTCACAGATTCAACAAATTTTGCAGCTTGTTTCTCTAACTCCAAGATTTGCAAATCCTTTTCACCACACTTCTTAGCAAACTCTGCATTCTGTTTCTTCAAAGTAGAAATAACTCCAGAATCTTTTTCAATGGTGCCACGACGAGTTTCAAGAACATCCAAATCATCCTTATTTTTAGCCTGCAGTTTTTTGTGCGCTTCGGAAAGACCGTTATAGGCGAGCTCCATCAAATGTTTTCCCTTTTTCAAGGATTCATTCTCTTTCTCCAAAACTGTCTTAGCTTGTTGATAACCCTCGATTTCCCTCTTAGCTGCCGCAAGATTCTCGAGGTTAAGGATCCGGCCACTCAGTTCGAGGTTATGATTTTCACGGTCCCGAGACCTCTCCATACAGACCTTGCCTGCGATCACAACCTTATAGCCAAGAGTGGCGTTTATCATGGACAAGTAGCCAGGGCTGAATTTTTGCAAAGCTTCCTCATACACTGCAAGAGAGAAAAAAGCAAGTTTTACAAAAACTCCTGGTCAGGGAGCAAAGAAACTTTTTATATTGACGAAAAATTTAAAAAAAAATCAAAGGAAACTCACCCTCGGGATCAAAAAAAAAAACTCTCGGTTTTATCATCATCAGCAGCCACCATAGAAGCCATCTTTTCAGAAAATTTTTTCAAACCATCCTTGTCAACAATTTGCGAATCTTCCGCAAGCTTTGATCTTGTCTTCAAGGCCTCACCGCCTGTTGCACTCGCACTCTTAATAAGCAAATCTTTCGATCGCCAAAGCAATGCAAAACTAGGATCATCATCCGCACCAATGCCAGGGGCTCGAACAGAAAGCAACTTACCCTTCATCTCAGTACCAAATGACTTGTTGTAAGCTCGAACCTCGGGACGAGGACTGGATCCTTCCAGAACTTCTTCATATTGAAGAGGTGTTTGGATCCATGGGACTAAAATTAGCCTGACTAATTTTAGTCTCTTGTAGGAGCTAAAGTTCCAAACGGGTGAGGCTAAAGAGGAGCTAAAACTAGTCTTGAGGCTAAAATTTGCTAGTCTCCTCTTTAGCCTCTTTGTTAATGCTGCTTTTTATGCTCTTTGTTATGATGACTAAAATTAGTTTGTCTTCCAAACAGGGTGGTGACTAAAAACTTTTAGCCTACTAATTTTAGCCTACTAAAAAGTATCCAAACACCCTCTGATTAACAAAAGCTGGCTCAGTATAGGGTAGGCCGCTCTTATCAATAGTTTTGTTCAATTCAACCATAAATTCAGGAGAAACCTCACCAGTATCGGGAATTTTAACAGTTTCATGGATAACGAGTTGTTTATCCGACATCTTGGCAACCATCGAGTCCTTTGCAGAAGGAATAGAATCAATTCTCGATTCAATATCTACGTCTTCATTTTCCATAATTGGAGAATAAACTAAACGAGTTTGAACTACTCGACAACAAGGAAAGAAAAAGTTCTCACCTGGAATGCGAGGTTCTTCTTCTTCTTCTTCGTCAGACAAGGTGCTCACCATACGAGCTCGGGGCTTTAAAACTTTCCTGCTAGCTGTTTTTATCCCGAGTTTCGTCAAACCGACCGCCACAGCATTGGCCTGGCGGTATGTCTTACACGAGCCACCTAGCAAGGAAAAAGTTGCAAGTTTGAATAAAACAAAAAAACTTTCAGAATGCTTAAGGCCAATGAAACAAAGCAAAACAAAATATGGTGAAAGTTTCTTACCCTCGAAAGAAGTTTCTCTCTTCCAAAAATCTCACCACGCACGAATCTCAAAGCACGGAGTCTGAAAAACTCGAGAGTTTCTTCAATGAAAGCGACGGTGAAAAGCAAGTTACCACGCCCCCCCTTTCTATAGGCGCGGGAGAGGGAGTTCGAACGGGTGCCTCGAGCAAAGAGAAAAGTTGAAACGACACCCAATAAGACAGTGACGCGTGTCTCCTCCGACGTTTTTTTTATATCTCGATCTCAAGATTTCGTGGAATAGGATCGTCGGAGTCGAGCCCTTTCCCCGAGGGGCTACTGTTGGGGATCGACGAAAAACCGTCACCTTTGGAGCGTCAAAAGACTACAAATTTACAAGCTCACATAACTTTTTAACCACTTGATAAAAACTCGCTCGAAGCTAGGAGAACACTATTTTTAATGTTGCAAAGGCATTCTGGGCTTCGAGTGGGCAACTGATGAGGTTTCAGGGAGTTATCCAAGTTTTAATATTTTGAAACATTTCTGATTTCCTCAGCTTCATAAAATTCCTGGTTATTTTCATACTCGAGGCTACTAAACTCGTCTGTCTTCACATTTCTTAGTATTGTGTGAGCCTCGGGTAGTGAAATATCGGATCTTTTTCCCAGAGTCCTCAAAAGCTTAGTATTCATAACAACTCTGGAAATTTTCATCATTCGTTGGAATCTCGGAAACAAGAGGAATTCAGAAATCTCAGAGCCTCGCCATGTCACTCGAAGCCGGCAGAGAGAGAGGCGTGTGGAACGTGAGGAAGATGGCGTGTGAAACGTGAAGTCTCCAAGGGTTCATGTTATTTGCGTGACGACTTATGACATTTTTGTACAGCATATTCCTCGAAGATGCCAAGGTTGTGAGGGCAATCTCGGAATGTAAAAGTGACCCTCGGGTACTATAAAAGGGGACCCCTACCCCCGTGTAAAGGGATCAACTTTTTTGGGGAATACAACCGCTTTCCATCCGCTTTTTACTTTCTGTCTGAGTGTTGAAACTTTTTCAATACTCAACAATGTGTATACAACAGGTCCACCTATTGGCAGCCATGTGTCGATGTGGGTCCCACAATTGCCACGTGTCGTTACAGTCCCGCACACACCACGTATCATTGTGGGTCCCACAACCACCACATTTCGCCGCAGGTTCTACACCACCTTTTTTTGCGGGTATGTCACACCACATTAGCACCAGGGCTAACGAAACACTTGCGCGTCGTCAAACCAACTCATGGCAGATGAATGATCCCTGAACAATTGTTGGATGACTTGCATCAACGGATGCATGCTTACAAGTCGGCCAGAACAATACCGAAGCCTGTCATACTAACATATATGCTCCCATTCCCATGGCTTGGATGCCATTAAAAATGTCGCAAGAGCTAGAGCAACTTTGAAATGGTGGGCTATTGGGGGTAACCAAAATATCATCCTCAGCTTTGACCTGTGCGGCGTAGTCCATTCTCGACGTGGGCATATGGTTGTGGTTTCTGATATTTCTGCTTGTTCAGACACTTTACTCGATTCACGATAAGTTATGCTCTTAGTCTTTGTCGAGTACAAATTATGTAAAATGTGTGACACAGTGGATTGAAGGGGTGGATCCTCTCTCATTACTGATTGAACTGTTGGAGATAGCATACCAAAAAGTGATACTGTTACAGATAAAGTGATACTGTGACAGATAAAGCTTTGATCTAAAATTCAAATTTTAAATCTCAAGATTGTTTCGATTATTTTAGTATGAAGATGATTTAAAATGAAAATTCTTTGAACTACAAAGTTGTAGATCTCGTCGAGATCTACAATTTTTGTATAAAGTTTTTCTCCATCCGAGTTCAAAAGAAATAGTTATGATTTTTTTTAAAAAATATGTTAGGGAGTGTGTCATGCTACAGTACCCCCACCGAATGAACCATCGGTCAGTGATGCTACAGTGCCGAAACCGCCAGAGGAAACGGCGGTAACTCCATACTGCCGTTTCATCTGACGGTTGAGGGTTATTTTTGCAAAATTTTGCTAGGTCCGATAATTTTTGTAAAATCTTAAAAAATAAATATCAAAATTAAAAAATTTCAGATTAATGTATGTCTGAAAAATGGGAAGGAGAGACTACGACCCATACAAAACCTTAAGGACTTCTATGAAGCAGGAGGGAGGGCTCTCTGGGCCAAGAAATGCCTAAACACCAAGCTGTTGGGCCAACTTTTGTCCATGCGGCCTGGACCACGACGCTGCTCGTGGCCCAGTAGCGAGGCGGCGAACTGGAGGTCGTCCTGTTCGTCTGGCTTATCAGCCACCAGCCAGAAGTACTTTTCTCTCAGAACAAATCAGCACCAGCCACCAGCGACCAGCCAGCCAGCAGTACTTTTTTCTCAGAACGAATCAGCACCAGCCACCAGCATTAGCCCAGCCGAACAGGGCGATTGTCGGCGAGCGTGAGGATTCTCGACCGTGTCCATTTTTTTTAGAATTACACAGTACAATGCAGACGCTCACAACACGCACGCACACTCACCCCTATGAACACACGTACGCAAACCCTACCCCTATGAGCACCTCCGAAGGACTGAGCACCCGACAGATCTGAAGATTCCCGAAGTCACCATTGGCGCCTCGTTGTCGACGGGAACTCCGCTTACCACTTAACGCATAACACCGGTAAAACCTGAGAAAATCCCAGGAAAAGGTGCGAGCACCAGGATTTGAACCCTGGTGGGTAGCGTCCCACTGGACCGTCCTACCATTGGACTACAAGCCAATTCGCGACCGTGTCCATTTGTCAAGTCTATGCACAGATACCCCGTACAAGCTATTTTGAAGCTGAAGCAGCATGAACACGGGACGAACTCTGTCGACGAGGGTAACACCATTCTTTATCGAGAGAAGTTGAATCAGATCATTTGAGTCAATATCACTAGAGCAAAAAGATTCGTTATAAAATCGGAGCTAGATGGCAGTCTATATGGTTACTAAATTACTAAATTAAGAAGTTTTTGGAAGCTTGGACATGGAGCTTTCATTCGTTGGACTGCAAGGTGTTGCCGTAGTATTCTTTTCGTCTTCTTTTGCTATTTATGTTCTAGCTGCAGCGGATCACGTTCCACCAACTTTTGAGACGATGTTTCCAATCGTTCCCGTTCCACATTCACTACCAAAATCACGAATTGCCTTGCCGGCCAAAAACCGCCAACAAATATAGATTTACCACCAAGGTAATGGTTCTTGGCAGCCGGCCGCCAAGCAAAACCCGCCAAGTGTAGAGAGTCAAGGAAAAACGACATACTTGGCAGTCAGCTGCCAAGGATTATTTCCTTGGCTGTTTGGCCGCCAAGGTAACTATGATGATGTTAAAAATTTCAGTGCGCCAAGGAAACTTTACGCCCGCCAAGTAAACTTCTTTTCTTGGCTGCCTTCAACCGCCAGGTAAACTTCTTTTCTTGGCTGTTGTGGACTGCCAGGCAAACTCGTTTCCTTGGCTGCCTTCGACTGCCAAGCATACTCGTTTCCTTGGCTGCCTTCGACTGCCAAGCAAGCTCCTTTCCTTGGCAGTCCAAAACAGTCAAGTTAATACATTTCCTTGGCAGCCTACATTAGCCAAGGAAAATGATATCATCAGCCAAGGATGTACGCCAAAACAACTATACTTTCCTAGACAGCTTACAATGCAAAATTAATTTGGGAGAAAATGGTTGCACAAAACCAATGAAGTATAAACAAGATTAATGTTTTGACAGCCACAATTCAATTTCATTTAGCAACGACATACAGATTATATATCCAACATCAATTTGTTCATTACAAGTCCATTGTTGGATAGAGCAACCATCAACACTAAATCTGCATACATATAATCTAGATGGCACATTAAGTAGGCAGATGAAAGAAATGGATTACGAGAAACCATTCTTCCATGCGCAGAGCCGAAGGATGGTGCATCCAAGAGGTGGAGAGTAGGCAGGCACAGGGAGCTAGCATCTCTGATTGGGCGTTGCTGCTGCTCAAGGTCTTGTGGGCTGTCATTCTGCTTCACCATTCAAGTCGCTCTCCAAAGAGCGAGGGGCTTGGCATCAAGGACTGGTTAATCCCTTAGGGGTCTTTACACAGAGAGAGTCTGTATCTGGATTCAGCTTCCCTGCATCCACAAAAACCAATTCAACAAACAATCAGCTCAATAGTTGACTAATTGTAAAATAGCAAAAAGAAATGACAAAATTTCCGTGACAAATAGTTGATTCCGCCACCACTTAAATACCAATCATAATATTTTATCACTTTGGACTAAAATGAGATTTAAGCCATCCTTATATCAATTGTTCAAAGAAAATCACTTTTAAATGTATTCTAGATGTATTCTCTCTATTATTTTCTTAAAGGAAAACGGCAAGAATGCAAAGCACTGGCACTCGCTAGATACTGAAACCTATGTATCCTTCATGTATTTCTCCTTTTATTTTTGTCAAGAAAAATGGCAAGAAAGAGAGGAGCTGCAGCAACCTGTCTATGGCGACACTAGACGGTAACACGGCGGCACCCGACGGCAGTGGCAATCATGCCGCGAGACCTCCATGACAAGAGAGCAGAGCTAGGCCGAGCTCAGGCATGGCTGGTGCAGGCCGGCGAAGAGGAGGTTGGGAAGGTGGCGGTTGACGGTGAGGTGGAGCTCGGGCCGAGCGGCCATGGCGGCCATGGGATTTGGAATCCCGGGCACCTGGCTGCCCTGGCGTGAGGGGGTTGGGTCGAGGAGAGAGCTGGGGAGGTGAGGAAGTCCTGGGTGACGGGGATTTGAAAGTGACGAAGCGGAGGCCGGCCGGCCGGCCGGGGATTTTGGAATCCCGGGCTGAGCGCCGCCGGCCGCGCCGCTGGGCCCTCAGGAGGAGTGCGGTGGAGGCGAGGCAGGGGCTGCAGACGGAGGTGGCAGCGGAGGCCGGGTACCAGGTGGGTGGAGGTGGGGGTGTGACCGGAGGTTGAGGTGGATGCCGTGTGCAGGATAGGGTGCTGCGGTGCTGCCGGAGGTGTGCGTGGAGCAGGGTTTTTTTTCCCGACCGGTTGTGCCAAACCGCCGGGGTCCGGTTCCGGTAAACCGGACCGGTTTGACCGAAAACCGGTGGAAACCAGACAAATTCAAATGTCGAACCAAAAACGTTAGTTCAGACGGTCCAGACCGGTAAGCCGACCGGTTTGATCGGTAAGCCGGTCCGGTTTGAGCGGTAACCGCGGCGTTCAACAAAAAAACCGACGGTTTTAAAGTGGTTCCCCGGTGTGAAATAGATGAAAATTTTGGCATGAGGTATGCACATATTAATGTAAAATACCACACCAAAGCAACAATTTATAATCATGCATACAAATGCCATAGTCATAATCGTGCATACAAATAACATAGTCATAATCGTGCATACACTGATACACATCAATAAAAGTTCAACGGTGCTGTATGAATGGAAAGACCCCATTTGGGTCGCCATCTGGTATTCGGCGGTGGACATCACATTCAAACCTCGCACTCTAAGCAGCTCAGCTTTGTAGTCTTGCCAAGTTTGGCCCATCCATGCCGATGTTGTCTCCCATTCCTGAACTAACATAGTGTAAGAATGGGGGTCTTCCCATTCGTACACCTATCTCATTGGTGGCTGCATGCTCATGTCAGGTATGGGATAATGATAACTAGACTGCGAGGTATCGCTATAGGAGGAAGAAGAGTACTGTGGAGTGTCGTTGTCCGTCGGTCGAACCGTTCTCCTCTGCAATTCCGGTGCTCCATGGTCTCGGTCCTGAGTAGCATGCGTGAACTCAGTCTCTCCTGCAATCAACCATATATCATAATTAGTACTCGGAGTTAGAAAATATGTGCATATGTACGTGCAATTGATACCTATAAAACGAATAATACGAGGTGGGCTCGATCCTCCAGAACCGCCACCAGCACCGCCACCACCCGCACCATCATCACCATCATCAGCTGAGCTGCTATCCTCAGACTCTTGATACGGTGGACTACGCTCACCCTCACCATCATCAGTCGAGGTGTCGCTGCTCCCTGGTTGTGCTGCTTTGCCTTTTCCTTTTGTCTGGACCTGTCCTCGTTGACGCTTCGGGTCACCCTTCTTAGGCCCCTTCTGCAACATCCTCTTCCCTAGGTGAGTGTCACCCACATTTATATGTGCCCAATCACTGATGCAATCATCCCCCGTAGCCTCACGTAGATCTAAGGGTGTATATGATCTCGGACAATACTGGACGGGAGAGGGACGTCTCCGTCATCATCATCCTCATCCAGAACTGGAGCACGGTTAGATCGTCCGTATTCCATCCATTCCCGCACCGGATTATTCTCATCATAGAATGAAAGATGGGCTAGCTGGTCAATAAAATCACCTTCGTCACGCAGCAGTGGGCCGGAGACCTCCTCAAGTCGCAGACGAAGGTTGTAGTTGACATAGACAAGCTTGTTAAGTTTCTTGTGCGACAACCGATTGCGAACCTTTGTATGCAGCAAGACAAAAGTACTCCAGTTCCGCTCGCATCCACTGGACGAACCACATTATGAAACAAGCCGCATAGCAAGGTACTGCAGCTTTGGAGTGATTGATCCGAACATCATCCACCAGGACGCTGCATGTGCAATCGAGTATGTAAGCAATATATTCGAATAGAGAAAACAACAATGTCGTACGGAATAACTCTTACATGGGGATGTCTTTGGGTCCTTCGCCATTTTTATTGCCATTTCATTGCTAAATTCGCCAACCTTCTGTCGAAACATCTCAAGCTCCTGCAATGCCTGCACGATGCTTTGGACATCCGTCATGCGCTGAAATGTATCCTTGAGTCCACGAAACATTTCTTGAGTTGGATCCATCGTATATGAATATCTCGGATTTAGGACAGCAGCTGCAAAATGTAAATCTCTTCAAATAAGCATAAGGTCAATAGAGCTTCAAAATAGATGACTCGTATAGTCTTACCTGGACCCACATAAGTGCATATGAACACGTCACGCATCCTACCGTCCAGAACCTTAAGATACTCCGTCCGAGTGGAAACATTTATTCCAAAGAAAGACTCCAGCTCCTGTCTCGTAGTCTGGTAGGCCATCATGACTTCGCACATGTTGGGCCGCTTGTCCTGATCAGTGAAGCGAAGGAACTTGTATATTGGTTGAACTGTGTCGATGATATATTTCAATCCATCCCACCACTCCATACTTGACAACCTGGCGTGAGTAAATCGACCTTCTTCAGTATCCGCCCATTTGCTTTGTAGAAACTCAGTAGATGCCATCCACTGCATGAAAACCTCACGTTTCTGATGCATGCTCTCTAGGAACATGTAGTTGGTCCCAAACCGAGTGGCATTCCACTTGACCAACTCACCACCGATTGCGTTTCTCATCATTGCATTCAACTTAGCATGATTGTGTAACCACGTTGAAATTCGCTTGCATATCTTGATTGTACCAGCATGTTCGGGCCTTTGAGATATATCCTTCAACATCAAATTCACGGTGTGTGCAAGACAAGGTGTCTAAGCAATGTGTGCATACACCTCTCCTAGTGCCTTGCATGCTTTCTTGTAGTTCGAACCGTTGTCGGTGACTACATGCATGACATGCTCCGGTCCAATCTCCTCCACCACCGTTCGAATCTCCTGTCAAAATAGGCAGAATCTTTAGTAACCTTCAAAACATACTCAATGTCAATGGAACATGTTTAGGGGCTACCTTCAGCAAATATGAGGCATCTTGAGTTCTTCCACTCGCATCAATAGACTTGTGGAACCACATGACCCCATTGCAATATATCAAGAAGTTGATGACACTCATCCTCGTCGGGCCAGTCCATGAATCACACATCAACGTGACGCCAAATAAGGGCCAGTCTTTTTGAAACTTTACGTACCTCGTCTTCAAGTCTTGCTCGTTCAGATCAAGGTACTTGCCATCAATATCCCGTCCAGTGGGTGATGTGATACCTTCACCTGCAACCATATGGAAATCATGAGATACAGGAATGTAAGCTCATAGGTGTCATTCCAATGAAAGAAAACTTACCCCACTTTTGTGTCTCCCTGACCGCGCTGACAAAGTATGGATTGTCAGCCTGTCTTCTAGGTACTCCCGCAATATGAAAAAACTTTGACCAAGCTTTACCAATAGCTTCCTTTGCATTCTTACCCTTCTGGGTCCAGGAGCCTGTATCAATCCTTGGTTGTGTCATTCCTCTTCTCCCACCGGATGCCAAGTTATTGTCCTTCACCGCAAGACTCTCCCTCTGCGAAGTTGCCCTTTGAAACATCTTGTGCACACGATTCCCCCTCATCCACTACCCCCTCAATGCTCGTATGCACCTCCTCTCTGATCTACCCCCCGTCGGTACTCTGCTTCCGCTCTCGATAGGTCCATGGCACGCTTCAGCTGAGCCTCCTCATCTTCTTCTTCACCGGGATTGTTTCCCTCCGCTGCAACCTTCTCCCGTCTCAACCTCTCTCGAGCCTGGTCAGCAGTTGCCTTCTTAGCCCTCTCAATGTCACGCTGAAAGTACTGCTGCACATGTGGTGGCACATTCCTGCAATGGACAACCTCCGCCCCGCGCCCAGCCAAATGTTGTTTCAATCTAGTCGCACCACCTCCTCCTTTCTGCGTATGACAATAGTTGCATCGCCATCCGAGATAAAGATTTTCACCATGTTCCCATACAACATCTCTATCTCTGCCTGGCATTGTCTATCTGCATAAATGGATAACAAAAACATATCAATCCCATAAATAAAATCTACGTAAATCAAATATACACCTAAATCAAACCTACCTAAGTGGCTAAGTCATATACACACTTAAATAAAATCTACCTAAATCATATATGCACCTTAATATTCAAATCTACCTAAATCCTAAAACAAATCATCTAATACACCTAAGTCATACACCTAAATCTTACATAAATCCTAAATACACCTAAGTCATACACCTAAATCTTACCTAAATCCTAAACAAATCATCTAATATTCTAAATCAACTCATAGGGTAAAGAAAAACTGCGTTCTTACCTTCTTCCGGCCGAACGGCTTACCGCCACCACGGGCCGGCTAGCCGGAGATCCTGGCCGGCTAACCGCCTCTGCACGTGGTTGACCGGTGGGGGGCGGTAGACCCGGTGCCCCCCCGGCTAACCGGAGCTACTGCCCGGCTAACCGCGGTCTCCGCGCGGCTGGCCGGTGGTGAGCGCCGGTCGCGTTGTTTCGGGCGGCGGAGCGAAGCAGGGAGTGCGAGGGGAGTGAGGTTCTGCCGTTCTGGGGGAGGAGGGGAGGGGGTATTTTGGTCGCCGACGCATCGGGCCAAAGTGGGCCTTAATGGGTCGTCGCATTTTTTTTCTTTTTCTTTTTTGGTTTAACTTCAAATGCCCGCAAAGTATACTAAATGAACGAATATTTGAAAAAATTTGACACCATTAGATTCGTCGCAACTTGAGGTATTTTTAGGATTTTTTTGGGAATTTTTCATTTTTTTGAATTCAAATTTGAAATTTTGAATTGGGTCGGTTTGAAACCGGCCAGAACTGGAACCGGTCCGGACCGGTTCCGGTCGGGAAAAAAACCTTGGCGTGGAGCCGTGGAGAGAGGGATCGAGCGGCGGAGGCAGAGAGGGAGCTTAGAGTTTGGCCTGGGGCGGCAGCTTATATAGCATGGTAACGCGATCAGAGCCGTAGATTCGGTGATGGACGGCTGACAATTGATGGGCCATTTGGGCCGAAACGGGCTTTGTTTCATTCCTTCTCAGCTTAATGTTTTTTCTTTTTCTTTTTCATTTTATTGCACCATTGTGAAGTAACACACAAAAATAATTATCTTACATACACAAAATTATTTTTTATATGTAATAGACTACATGTAAGTTGTCTTGTATAAGTTTTAAAAATTTGAAACCGATTTAATATTTTTTATACATTAACTGAATTTCTACATTGTCATCAAAATTAATTCCAAATTGAACTATGTGTACCTCTAATAAGAATCAAACAATTTCACAAAAACTATATTTAGACTCATAAGTTCCATTGTAACTCATATCCTGAAGGTTGATGAAAAATTAAATTATCTTCTAGGGACAACTCAAACTTCTATCTCAAAATTACCACATAATAATTGTAATAATAATTTAATTTTGTAAAAAGTTTCTAAAAATGGGCATGGCAACATATTATGGATCCATAAACTTGTCATAAATATTTCAAATGATTTTAATAAAGTGCAACTATATGTTGTTCACAAATAGATACATCTCTAAACTAGTTTCCTATAACTCAAGTCAAACATTGAGATTTGAATACATCATAACATTTTTGAACTTGTATGTATCTCATTTTTGACATAACCTTATATTGATCATAACATTAGCAATTATGAAGTTATATTAGTGATTGTTATGAAAAATATGTATTTCTATTCTCCGCTTAAATGGAAGAAAACAAGTTATATGAAAAAATTGAAGAAATAATAATTAACATACAAACAAATGCAAGTAAATGAAACAAAATGATTTTAGACAATTTTGAAAAAAAGAATCATCAAATTTGGAGTTTATATGATGGATAAATACCAATTGCAAATTTTAAACCCGGATTAAAAAGAAAAGGCTGAACTATGCATATGTTCTTCATATTAGAATTAACTTGGGGGCTCGTTAAAGAATAGCCAAGGAAATACCTTGTTTACTTGGCAGTTGATTACAACAGCCAAGGAAATGTATGTTTTTCTTGGCAGTTCGGCAAAATAGCCAAGTTAAACCATCGTTTACTTGGCAGTTAACACGAACAGCCAAGGAAACCCTTCTTTTTCTTGGCGGTTCATCAAAACAGCCAAGTTAATCTATCCTTTGCTTGGTGACTTCAACGAGCAGTCAAGAAAACCCATGATTTCCTTGGCGGTTCATAAAAATAGCCAAGGAATTACATTATCTTGGCGATTTTCTGCCACTGGCAAGAAAATGTTATATTCCTTGGCGGCTCAATTTTAGCCGCCAAGGTAAATCTAGTTTGGTGTAGTGATTCCACGTTTCGGGCTACCAAGCATCGCATAGGTGTTCAAGACCGGCCACGTCCTACCTAGTTCCACCCCGCCTGGCCGGGTTGTCAGGCCCTGCACGCCACCGCCCCCATGGCCCGCCTCTGTACGCCTCAGGAGCCACGCGAGGGGCCGCTGCCACCGCCACCGCCGCCAGATCCACGCCGGCCAGGGCCCCCGCCGCGCCGTTGCCTCCTGCACGCGGAAGCCACCGAGCGAGCTAGGGGCTGCCCCCGCCGAAGGAGCAGGGCATTCGAGCATGGGTGAACTAATTAGCAGGTTCTGTGTGAGCGAAACGTTTGAATAGATCACCGAAATTAGGTCAAGGTGGTCAGCGAGAGCGCGTAACATGTTTATATGGCCGACCACGGTTACGCCGCTACATTTCGTCTCCGTGTAGTAATTAAAGCAACTAATTAACCAAATTAAGGACACCTTCGCTTCCGTTGGCTTGTGCAAGCAACGACACGTACGCTCCCGAGAATGGTGAATCTGCATGCAGCCGGACAAGCTTAAGCTAGCTAGCGCGTGTATAAAGTCTTTAATTTCTTTCAAATTGCAGTTAACCGTACGTTCATTTATCCAGCTCAATAATAATGCATAAGTGAAACACACAAGCAACACGGTTCTTTAATTTGGTGCCTGATTGTTGAGTGCGCCAGCCACTACTGGTTGCTTCTGGAAAGTATATATGGTCTACGTGTATAGCATATTGATTTTCAACAACGACGACGTCGACCCGTGTTTAAGTAAGTTTTAAAATTTCAGCGAAATTTGCATCCGTCAAGCGGCATAACCGACTGTCAGCTGGCCAACTGAGATCGACCCAGTTTGGTGTGGCTCTTCACGGCCGGCTTCTGCTTGTACAGTACTAGTCGTCACTGTACGTAGTTGAACTGTTAATCGGAAGCAGCCTTAACTTTTGGGCTCCTTGAATTGCTACGGCCAACGCAGGAGACAGAGGAGCCGGTGAAGCCAGTTTCTTACCGGCTTCTAGCTAGCTACAGGCTGCTATAGTATTTGAACAGTAAAAGAGCCCAAGCAGCTAGCTAGCTAGCGCGAGGCCTGGCCAAAGAGGGCCTGAACCGGTCCACTACGTACCTTGCATACCAAGGAAGAAGATTATATTACATATACTCTCTCGGTGTCATAATAATACTTGTCGACTTTTGATCACAATGTTTGACCATTCGTTTTAATCAAAAAATTATGCATATATCATTTGTTTTATTTGTGACTTACTTAATCATCAAACATATTTTAAGTACAACTTGATATTTTGCATATTTTACGCTAATTTTTTGAATAAGACGAATGCTCAAATGTTGTGATCAAAAGTCAACAGTGACAAGTATTATGAAACGGATACATACCAAATAAGGAAAAGTATTATGAAAAGTTGGCATCGAGACTCGAAAAGCACACATATATGCATGCATGTGTCATTGTCTGCCAAGTGTAATCCATCCGTTAGTTCATTGGGCGGCGGCCGGGGAACAATACGGTTTGCGAGCCGTCGTCCCGTTACGTGTTGCATGCAGGGAGTACGGAGTACAGTGTAAGATCGTACAACAACCGGGCGGCCGGCCGGAAGATGCACACCAACTTCCCCAACGTCGTAGTGTTTCGCCGCAAGATGACCAGTACATTCTTGCTCTCAACATTATAAATAGATGCATGCATTATGCATACATGCATCACCTTCAATTGCCAATTCACGTACGCATTATTGCTACCTATTGCGCCTCAATTAAACACAAAGTTATGATAAAGAATCTCTCCTTTCGCACACGATCGATCACTCGGAGTACGTAACAACTGATCATAGCCGAGTCACTTCACCATCAGCTAGCAGTTGATCATGAAGCTGTACGAGGACCCGCCGGAGGAGATCTCCTACCCGGCGCACCCGGCGCACAAGCTAACGCTGGTGCGGCCCACCGGCGGCGCCGGCGCCCCGTTCGTGTGCGACGGCTGCAAGGTCGCCGGCGACGGGCCCAGGTACACCTGCGGCTGCGGGTTCGACCTCCACACCTGCTGCGCCCTCGCGGACGACACGCTGGTGGCGCACCCTCTCCTCGGCGACCACCGCAGATTCGTGTTCCTCGACAAGCCCCCGTCGCCTGTCCACCGCACCGTCTGCGACGCCTGCGGCGAGCCCGCGCGCGGGTTCGTCTACCACTGCCACGACGAGGACCTCGACCTCCACCCCTGCTGCGCGAGCCTGCAGCCGACCATCACCCTCGGCGGCCACGCGTTCGAGCTCTGCAACGGCGGCCGCGCCGGCTCGCGCCGGTGCGCGCTGTGCGTCCATCACAAGCAGGGGCTCCGCCGTAGCAGGTTCTGGGCCTACCGCTCCGACTGCGACGACGGCCGTGGACACATCTACCTCCACGTCGCGTGCGTCAAGGAGGTGGCGCGACGGAGCTGGGACGAGGCGTACCACGGCCGCGCGGGGCACGGCGGCGGCGTGGTCCAGGCCAGCGTGCCCGTCGTGGAGGCCGTCCTGATGCAGAGCCTGCCGAGGAACGCGCCGAGCGGCAGCGCCTTCGACCGCTTCATCAAGATCGTTGGCACCGTCCCCAAATTCATCAAGATCGTTGGCACCATCGCCAAATTCATCAAGACCAGCGTGCCCGTCGTGGAGGCCGTCCTGATGCAGAGCCTGCCGAGGAACGCGCCGAGCGGCAGCGCCTTCGACCGCTTCATCAAGATCGTTGGCACCGTCGCCAAATTCATCAAGATCGTTGGCACCGTCGCCAAATTCATCATGACCACTATCGAGCTAGCTAGTATACTAAATGTCTAAATCTGCAGTCGATATAGATATACTGTATTAATTACATTGTTTGAAAATTGCTTTAATTTATTCATGTACTTTTATTGTAGCCTTTCTTATCACTAGTAGAAATTCACTTAATATCTATGATGTTTTTCTCGTGATGTTCTAAATTTTTTGTCGTAGAACAATGCCTAACGTAATTTCTCCGTTCGTCAAGGATTGTTAGTGACGGACCCTGTCTGTATAAATTTATGACAAAAGCGTCATAAGACAACATAAGTTTTCGTCATAGATTGTACGTGCCATTTAGATAATAGATTGGTGATGCTAAGTTTCACAACTATAACGGGACTGGAAGTGTACAGTGGGTCCTGTGATGTCATGTGTGTTGGGGATCGACGAAAAACCGTCACCTTTGGAGCGTCAGAGGAGAGTACAAATTTACAAGCTCGCATAACTTTTTAACCGCTTGATAAAAACTCGCTCGAATCTAGGAGAACACTGTTTTTAATATTGCAAAGGCATTCTGGGCTTCGAGTGGGCAACGGATGAGGTTTCAGGGAGTTATCCAAGTTTTAATATCTTGGAACATTTCTGATTTCCTCGGCTTCATAAAATTCCTGGTTATTTTCATACTCGAGGCTACTAAACTCGTATGTCTCCACATTTCTCAGTTTTGTGTGAGCCTCGGGTAGTGAAATATCAGATCTTTTTCCCCAGAGTCCTCAAAAGCTCAGTATTCATAAAAACTCTGGAAATTTTCATCAATCGTTGGAATCTCGGAAACAAGAGGAATTCTGAAATCTCGGAGCCTCGCCACGTCACTCGAAGCCAGCAGAGAGAGAGGCGTGTGGAACGTGAGGAAGATGGCGTGTGAAACGTGAACTCTCCAAGGGTTCACGTTATTTGCGTGACGACTTAGGACATTTTTGTACGGTATATTTCTCGAAGATGCCAAGGTTGTGAGGGCAATCTCGGAATGTAAAAGTGATCCTCGGGTACTATAAAAGGGGACCCTACCCCCGTGTAAAGGGATCAACTTTTTTGGGGAATACAACCGCTTTCCATCCGCTTTTTACTTTCTGTCTGAGTGTTGAAACTTTTTCGATACTCAACAGAGGCGTCCACCGTGTTCTCAGCCATTGAAAAACCCACGATGGCTCCACAGAAAAAGAGCAAAAAATCTACAACCCAAGAAACTGAGGCAAATGAGTCTCAGGCAAATCTCGAGAGAAGTCTTGTCCCCCACAACAGAGATGAAGAAACGCAAGAGGAGACGGAAAGAATTCAGGAAAATCAGAGAACAAGAGACATAAGAAAAAGCCAAGATCTAGAGACAAGCACCAGAAATGACAACCAAGGGGCAGCTGAGAAAGAGCTCAACGCTGTCCTAAAACAACTCCAAACTCTGAAGAGGCAGAAAGAAAAACTAGCTCTGCAGCTCAAGGCAAAGCGTCAGGCAGAAGAAAAGATACAAAGACTAAATCAAGCCAAACAACAGTTAGCTGATCTGCAGAAAGAGCTGTTAGATGACATGAGATCTTTGGAAAATGATTCTCCATGGCAAACAACTCCACAACAACCTCTGAGTCAGCAAACTCCTCCTGTCCAGCAGATTCTTCCAGAAAGAACAAACTTCATTTTCACCGGACACACTATACCAGCAAGCAATGGAATCTCTGTGACAACAGATCCTAATTCACCATTGTCTATGGGACTACAGTCAGCACCTTGGCCACAACATTACAAACCTGTCTCTCTTCCAAAGTTCACTGGTTTTAATAACCCAAGACAATTTCTCCTGGGCTACGAAGCTGCTGTTGCTTCAGCTAGAGGAGATGACATTGTGCTAGCAAAAACTTTCATCATTGCATGTGAAGGACCGGCTCTAAATTGGTATTCTCTCTTGCCACCGCAGTCAGTCTACAGCTGGATAGATTTGAAAACAAAATTTCTTCAAACTTTTCAAGGCCTCCAGCAAGCCACAGCAAATCCTGCAGATTTATACAACTGCAAGCAAAAGGATAAAGAGCCATTAGCTAGTTTTGTCAGGAGGTTTATGCAGCTCAAGTCACGAACCCCCGTGGCAGACGACAAAATGGCAATCTCAGCATTCATCAATGGCCTAACACCTGGACAAACAGCCTCGCACTTTGCCAGAGAAAAACTACCAACCATGGAAATTTTGTTCCGGGAACTCGAGAAATATTGCAAATCTGATGAAGATCACAGGAAAAGGGTGTGGGAACGAAACCAACAAAGGAAAAATACAAGAGGAAACATTTGGCAACATCCTGGAAACCAACTCGAGGGTACACAACGTATCATGAATATTGAGAACAATCAGCCTCAGAACGATCAAATAACCCTCGGAACAATTCTGGCCCAAGTCAGAGAGGAGGATACCAGGCAAGAGGAAGAGGTAATGGCAGACCACCATTGCATGTGAATCACACAAGCAAAAGCCGTTATTTCCATTGCATCTATCATGGCAACAAATCAACTCATAGCACCGAGGCTTGTCCAGACACCAAGAGAACATTTGAAAGAATTGCAGAAGAAAAGAGGGCAGCAGCAATGGCCGCCACAGCAGCCAAATCAGTTCATCACACATTTTGGCAGCAACAACCATAATGTCTAGTTTATCATCAATTAAACTCAGGAACAGTACATCCTTCCACCCTCGATGCCTACAAAACTCATCCTTTCAACCAACAATCTCCTTCAAGTTGGCAAGCATCTCAACAATTTCATCCACAGTCTCAAGCCCTGCAACCAGTGGGTCATCCTCAACCAATTCAAATACAAGAAATCCCATCACCACCTCTGAACCTACCAACCAGCACACCAAAAGCCGAGCCAAACAATGCACAAAATACTAATCCTAAAGCACTACCCTCGTATGGCATGATAATGCCAATAATTAGAGGATCCTCAATGGAGTTCAAAAACAAGAAACAAAGAAATAATTATTTCAGGCAGGTTCACTCCATCATCAATGATGGGCTTGCAGCAAGGCCAGAATGGACAAGAGTTCCAATCTCTTTTACAGAAGAAGATTTTAAGTTAAAATCAACAACACACAAAATGATGCAATGGTAGTTGAAGTGAACATTGCAGGATGGACAATCGGAAAGGTGTTGACAGATAATGGAAGTTCTGCTGACATCGTATTTGCTAACACATTCAGAGAAATGAAGCTAAGTCCCCACATGCTGCAGCAAGCTAACAATCCTCTGCTCGGTTTTGGAGGAAAGCCTGTGCGAGCATTGGGAAAAATCTCGTTGCCAGTATCATTTGGGGATATGGACAATGCAAGGACAGAACACATCAACTTCGATATTGTAGAAATGTACTACCTTACAACTCCATCCTTGGGTGTGGGTTCATCAACAAGTTCGATGCTTCCATAAGACAGCTATTCTTATGCGTGAAAATCCCAGCGCCAAAGGGCATCATCACGGTTTATGGGAATCAGCAAGACGCAAGAGATATAGAGAAAGGAGCCACCCCAGACCAAAAAAGTATTCATCACTTAGCCAAAAACAAGGATGAAACCCTCGAGGAGAAAAAGAAGCCTTACATCGAGGCTAAGAGGGACAAAGAAAAAGTAGAAATAAGTGCTGATGGTGAAACAAAAAAGTATATCTTGATGACATGCCAGATAGAGCAGTCATCATCAGTGCTAACCTCGAGCCTGATGAGCAGAAAGAGCTGATTGAATTCTTGAACAAAAACAAAGATGTTTTTGCATGGTCATCAAAAGACTTGCCAGGTGTGGACAGAGATATTATCGAGCACATACTTGATAATGACAAAAAAATTCATCCAAAGAAGCAAAAATTAAGAAAGATGTCAGAGGAAAAAGTGCAAGCAGTCAAGGCAGAGGTCCAGAGACTACAAGATGCAAAAGTGATAAGAGAAGTAATGTATCCTATATGGCTGGCTAATACTATGCCAGTAAGAAAGAAAAATGGCAAGTGGAGAATGTGTGTAGATTTCACGGATCTAAACAAAGCTTGCAAGAAAGATGACTATCCACTCGAAAGAGTAGACAAAGTAGTAGATGATGCAGCGAATAGTGAAATGCTCTCTTTACTTGACATGTTCTCCAGATATCATCAAATCCGTGTAAGAAAGGAGGATGAGGAAAAAAACGAGTTTTATAACGCCATTCGGAACATACTATTTCGTAAGAATGCCCGAGGGGCTCAAGAATGCAGGCTCTACATTTTCACGAATGATAGATATAGTCTTACACTCTCAGCTTCGAAGGAACATCTTGGCGTATGTCGATGACATTGTTGTCAAAAGTCTCAAATGCTACGAGCACATCAGAGACTTAGCCGAAACATTTGCAAACTTGAGAGCAGCAAATTTAAAGCTCAATCCTGAGAAGTGCGTCTTTGGTATTCAGAGAGGGAAAGTGCTCGGATGTTTAGTATCGACAAAAGGCATCGAGGCAAACCCTGACAAAATCAAAGCAATTGAAGAGATGGAAGAACCAGTAACTATGAAAGATGTACAAAAGTTAACTTGCAGAGTGGCCGCACTCAACAGGTTCATCCCAAGAGCTGCAGAAAGAAGTCTTCCATTTTCCCAAGCCCTCTGAAGCTCAAAAACCTTCCAGTGGGGAGAACAACAGAGTAAGGCTTTCAAAGACTTGAAAAATTATCTCACAAACATGACAAAGCTGTGCCCACCTGAGCCAAAATCACCATTACTATTATATCTGTTAGCCTTGAACTCAGCAGTAAGTGCAGCACTCGTTCAAGAAAAAGAAGAAGAAGGAAAGCTGAGACAAATTCCAGTATATTTTGCTTCAGAAGCATTGTTTGGCTCAAAATTGTTCTACTCAGAACTTGAAAAAATAGCATTCGCAGTAGTCATGGCTGCAAGAAAATTAAGGCATTATTTCGAGGGTCACAGAATAAGAGTTATCACAAATCAACCACTCAACGATCTCTTCTCAAACAAAGAAGCCTCAGGAAGGATAACTAAGTGGGCAACTAAACTCTCAGAGCATGTAGTGGATTTTGAGAGAAGGAGTGCGATTAAATCTCAAGTTTTAGCTGACTTGGTGGTAGACTGGACGTCACCAGTCAACTCAGAAAAAGAAGAAATATCAACTCCATGGATCATACATTGCGATGGAGCTTGGTGCAACGAGGATGTGGGAATATCTGCAATTATCACATCACCCTCGGGGGTGAAAATTAGATACGTGGCAAGATTAGAATTCCTAGATGGAGCAATATCTACAAACAACACCACAGAATATGAAGCTCTGCTCTTAAGCCTAAGAAAAATGAAAGCTCTGGGTCAACAAGTTTTCATCATCAAATCAGACTCCAAAGTTATTCATGAGCACGTTGGAAAAGAAAGTGAAGCTAGGAACCCAGAGCTCGTGGAATACTTAACAGCCGTAAGAGCAATGGAAAAGTATTTCAAAGGCTACACTGTTCAGCACATCCCAAGAGGAGAAAACAATGAGGCTGATAAGTTGGCAAAGGCTGCAGCTCGAAATCAAGCTTTACCTCCAGTTGTATTCTACGAGGTCATCAGAATTCCTTCAAACAAAGAGCCGAGGCCAAAAACAGTGAACATCATAGAAAATTTTGATTGGAGAGCACAAATTATGGCATATCTCATAGGCCACTTCGAGCCTCATGATGAGTTAGAAAAAATAGGCTAAAGCAAAGGGCAAGAGGGTACGCCATAGTGGATGGGGAATTATATAAATCAGGAGTCTCAGAGCCTTGGCTAAGGTGCATAACATCTGATAAAGGTAAAGAACTTTTGGCAGAAATTCACAGTGGATTCTACGGTGCACATACAGGAACAAGAGCCCTAGCGGCTAAGGCAATAAAGCAGGGATTTTTCTAGCCAAGCATGACCCTCGATGCAAAAGATCTTGTAAGAAAGTGTGAGGCTTGTCAGAAAACGGCGAATCAACAAAGAAGTCCCTCGATGCCCATCCAGCTTATACCACCATCATGGCCCTTGCAAAGATGGGGAATGGACTTAGTTGTATCCTTACCAACAGTTCAAGGAAACTGCAAATTTGTTGTAGTAGCAGTTGATTATTTCACAAAGTGGATCGAGGCAAAACCCTTAGCAAATATCACAGCAACAACAGTGCAAAAATTCTTCTGGCAGAACATAATCTGCAGATTTGGAGTGCCAAGGGAGTTGATAGTAGACAACAGAAAGCAATTTGACTGCTATAATTTCAAAGAATTTTGCAAGAGTGTTGGAACTCACGTAAAATTCGCGTTAGTTTACCATCCACAGTCAAATTGGGATGTTGAGAGAGCGAACGGCCTAATTTTTTCAAGCATCAAGAAATGCCTGTTCGACCAAAATAAAGGCAAATGGGTGGATGAGTTACCAAGAGTGATATGGTCTCACAACACAACGCCCTCAAGAGCAACAGGTTTCTCACCATTTCGTCTGCTGTATGGAACAGAAGCCATGACCCCAGAAGAGATAAAAAAATGAAAGTCTAAGGGTGTGCAAGGCACAGAGTAACCAAGAAGAAGTTGAGAAAATTGAGAAAGATATGATAGAGCTGGACATTTTCGAGGCAACTGAAAACATTGACAAGTATCAAAAGGAAACAAAGAGATGGAGGGATAAGAAAATAGTGAGAAAAGAAATCAAAGTAGGCGACTTGGTCATCAAAAGAAAGAAAAATTGGGAGAACCCAGGAAAGCTACAAGAAGCTTGGGAAGGACCATATATCGTGACTAAAAGTAATAGACCGGGATCTTTTCACCTGGCAGACCAGTTGGGCGTGGAGTTGCCACATTCATGGAATGTGGACAGCTTGCGCAGATATTACCCATAATTCCAAAAGTTGTAAAAACCCTCGGCCTGTGGAACTATAAACAGCGTCGAGGAGGAAAAAAAATTAATTTTCAGCATTTACTATCACAAGCAAAAATTGAAAAAATTTAATTTTCAGCATCGAAGGGAAAAAAAGTTTAAATTTCAGTATTTACTACCGCAAACAAAAGATGTAAAACTCTCGGCCTGTGGAACTGTAAACAGAGCCGAGAGGAAAAAAAATACTATTAGCATTTACTTTCCCGCAAACGGACCGTACTCTTTTCCTTGCTAAGGGGCTCCACATCGGAGGCAAGGTTTTTAATGAGGCGGATCCTATGTAAAATTTTCTTTCACGTATCAATGAAAGAAAAATTCCCCTTACCATCAAAACCCAGAGGAGACAACAATAAGTTGTATGGGTTGATTCCAAAATTTCCATCGAAACCCAGAGGAGACAACAATAAGTTGTGTGGGTTGATTCTAAAATTTCCATCGAGACCCAAAAGAGACAACTAAAGGTTGTATGGGCTATCTCCAAAGTCAAGGGCCTCGAAGGCAACATTAAGCTGCGGCCAGAATTCCAAATTTTATAAGTGCTCGGGGCCTCAAAATTTTTCAATATTCTCTAAGTTTTACAAATTATTCACGGTAAAATTTCCAAATCTTAGAAAACTTTCGCATTATTCTTTCAAAATTTCTCAATCCAAAGAAAATTTCTTTTTGAAAAATAGACTCTAATTTGTATACACAGAGCAAATTTCATTTTGTTTTGAACAGATTGAGGCTCATGATAAGACACTTTTCAAAAATCATATGAATCCAGCAATAGCAATTTATACCAACCAAAAAGCTCAAAGGATAGGTTGAAGCAACCAAGGGTTGCAGCTTGTAGGGAATCGGATGCCCGTTAGCCTAAGAGGGGGAGGGGGTGAATTAGGCAACTTAAAACCTTAACCTATGGCTCACTAAATTTTACACAAAAGTAAACTAGAACATACTATCTATATGTGCAACTACGGTTGTTCTAGTGTGAAACTCCCATCCCAAAACAAGGTTTGCAACCTATAGCCATTCCTAGCAAGATACTACTCTAGGAAAGTAAAGGCAAGCAAAGATTGCAATAGAGTAAATGCGGAAACGTAAAGGGGATGAGAGGAAGCAAACTCTTGACACGCGATTTATCCCGTGGTATCGGTAGGCACTAAGCCACCCCTAGTCCACGTTGTTGAAGCACTCACACAAGAGTATTGCTTCCCGGTCACCAAGTCTCTCCCAAGAGCACCAACTTGACTTGCCACAAAGGCTAGCCACTTAGGCACTTGTCAAGCTCCCTTGGTCACCTTGATGCCGCCTCCACTAAGGAGCTTCTCCACCAAGGAAGGGGGTCTCCACGTCCCCCGCACAAAGTGTCCTCGCCGCTCCACACCAAGCCGGAGGGTCGATGACGATTGCCGGTGAGCCACTTAGGCCCCAAGGCTTCCGGCGAACCTTGTACAACTGGATTCACTCAAGAATCACCTCACAAGGTTGGCACAACCTTGCACTCACTCAGCTCTAAGCTAAGCCTAGCACTAAGCACATACACTAAGCATATGCAAGTCTATGGATGAGCAATTAAGCACTTGGATGGATTGGATATGATCTTCTAGGTGTCTTGAACTCTCCTGCACTTCCACACTATCCAGCTTTTTCAAATGGGTGAGTGGAGGGGGTATAAATAGCCCAAGGCATCAAACTAGCCGTTGGCTAACGTCCACTGAAAAAGGTACCGTCGGATGATCCGACGCTATATTTTCCAGGGCGTCGGTTCATCCGGTGCCCCTCCCACGTCACTTAGCCGTTGAGGTTCTCTGACACAACTGCTCCGACGCTATGCACCGACGGTGCGTCGGATCATCCGGTGCTGAAGACTCTGCGCTCAAGTCGCCTCTGTTAGCTTCCAATCGACCGTCGGATAGACCGACGCTTCTCCATGTCCAAGGCGTCGGATCATCCGGTGCTGAAGGCTTCGTCTTGGCGCGTCTCTGTATGAATTCAAACTGAGCGTCGGATAGACCGACGGGGTCCCCACTCAGACCGTCGGATCATCCGGTGCTACTGTCTTCCTTGCTCTTCCTCTGCTACTCGTCCGACGCTACTAAATAATGGACCGTCGGTTCATCCGACGGTACCTAGGGTTTGACCCTGTGTACCAACTCGTCCGACGATTGCACCGACGCTTGTATTTGAGGGACCGTCGGTTCATCCGACGGTGTCTTTTCTTTTCCTTTTCTTGCTCGTTTTGACCCTTGAAAAATACACTATCTTCTCAATTTGGCATATGGTTTTCTTGCATCCTTGGGACCTAGAAGTGTCTACAAAGACATGCTAAAACAATAAGGTTAGTCCCAATGATCATGTTGTCATGAATCACCAAAATCAAACTTGAACTAATGGCATATGAGGCCATGTTCGCTACAATCTCCCCCTTTTTGGTGATTTATGACAACACAACCAAAGCAAGCATAAATTTGCAAGAATTGACAGAATTAGAACCACTTACACTTGCTTGGATGCTTACCATCATCCAAACTCCCCCTAGATCAAAGTTCCCCCTTTTTGATCTTCATGTTCACATTCTCCCCCTTTGGTCTCATATCCTTGAAACCACTTGTAAGCATCCTTGAGCCCACTTGTAAGCTTAAGCCACACGCTTGCTTTGGTCTCACATTCTCCCCCTTTGGAATAAAATCTCCAAAAAGTCCAAAGCAAACAGGTCCAAGGAAACTAGCAAGATCTAGCAACCATAGCTCAAAGGAGAGATGTTAAATGCAAGGGAGAAAGCCGCATGAACCATGATTCATATGTATGATATCGATGAAGATACCACATGTGAGAATAACTAAGGTGGATCACATGCTCATGAGACTAGCATGATACAAACTAAGCCCCCCTAAGTGTGTGCATAAAAAGAATACCACTTGCAAGACAAGGGTAGTGAGAGACAAGTGCACAACTACAAACTTGTAAAACAAGGAAGCTTAGAGCATATCATGCAAAGAGGTAGCTTAAAGAACAAGAGATAAGACAAATGGGTTCTTGTTACATTACTACTTGTAGATATCACTTGTAGTCTTTTGATCATTGCATACCTCCAGGGGATGATCCTCTCTACCTTGTTGGCACCACATTGAGATGAGCCACTTGGAAATGATATCACTAGGTGACACCACTTGAAAGAAGCTTGTATAGAAGACACTTGGGGTACCACAAGGATTAGGAATGTATGAGTACATTGCCTTTGAACTTATATAGAGACATAAGCTCGCAAGGACATGACTCAATAGCATGAAGCTCATATTGCTATATTCACTCTTTTAGAGATGTTAGATCACATTGAGAGTGAAATAGCATTCTCTTAGAATGAAACACCGCACCGGAACGCGTCGCTAAGGGACTACATAAGATAAGCTTGAAACAAAGTTAGTCCCATAACCAAACCATGGGATGAGCTCCCCCTAAATGTGTGCATTTAGTGTTTGAATCACCAACCAAATGTATGCACATTGTTTATGACAACAACGGGAAGCTTACCCTATAGCTTGCTCATGATGCAAAGAGATATATATGAAAACATGCACCATGAAAGAACAAGTGTAGTTTTCCTACACACTAATCAAACCATGTAGATTGCTCATGGGTTAGCACATGACACAAGCAACCTACCATATGTAAACATTGCAACAAATGCAACCTAAACAAGGCAATGGAGCTACAATGATGCAAGAGATAGGTACTAGTTTCCATTACCTCAACCGGGGAACTTGGGCAACACATGTCCAACTTGCAAGCTTGGCTTTTATGCTTGAGTCTCCACAACTTCTTTGTGCCAAGCCTCCCAAGTCCCCGCACTCAAGGCCTTCAAGTGGCCTTTGGAACCCAAACCATTTGAGGTCCCTTCATGTTGGTGATGACTTCCTTGGGCACCCAAATGGGTTGGTTCCAACCCCGCTCCTCCTTCATCTTCCCAACCTTGTGTGCAACCACCTTGCCATTAGCCTTCTTCTTGATGACGTAGGTGTTGCTCTTGGTCTTGTTCTTGCGGTTGGGCTTGGTGTAGATGAGGGAGCTCTTGATGATAATCTTCATCTTCTTCTTCTCGCCCTTGTCCATCTTCTTGACAAATTGAGGGCATTTGTAGAACTTGTGCCCTTCTCCATGACACTTGTAGCAAGTCACGGTTTCACCCTTCTCAAGCTTCTTTACCATGGGATCACGGTTATCTTGAGAAGGTTGGACATTGCTCTTCATGTCTTGAGAGACTTTCACTTGTTCTTCATTGTTCTTGCCCTTGCCCATCAAGCTAAACAACCTCTCTCGGAGCCATTTTACTTCTTGCTTGAGCTCATCATTCTTCTTGCCTATGAGACAATCACATGTTTCTACAACAACATTCTCATTGCAAGATGGTGAGCAAGATTCATCAATTAAATCAATGCAAGAAGTTGAAGCATCTACCTTAGAGATAGGAATTGCACATGGGATAGATGGTTCATTAAGCACAAGGGAATCACTAGTTTTAATCTCAATGCTCTCTAGCTTAGATTTTAGCTCTTCATTCTCCTTGCTAAGCAATTTGAATTTGCACAACAAATATTCATAATTTGTAGCAAGGGTAGCACTAAGATCATTGAGAGCATTAAGTTCTTTAATTTCATTAGCTTGTTTTTCTAGCATCCCTTTTTGCTCATTTACTAGCTCAACAAGATCATCAAGAGAGGTGGTGTCGGATTCATCATCACTTACATTGCTCTCCATACCTCGGGCCATAAGGCACATGTGTGGTGATGATGAAGAGCCATGCATGAAGCGGGTGGTGAAGTTCTTTCTTGATTCATCACTTGAGCTAGAAGAACTTGATTCTCCACCACTTGTCCACTCACGGACGGCGATAGTTGCTTCTTGCTTTGGCCTCCTCTCCTTGACCACCTTCTTCTTGGGCTTGTGCTCGATCTTGGTGAACTTGATGTGTTGATGATAACGCCCTTCTCTCAAGTGGACGTTGTAGCCGTACATGTTGACTTTCTTCACATACTTGAAGATCTTCTCCACGTACTCGGCCACCATGGATTCAACCTCTTCATCACTTGAGGAATCTTCATCGTCACCATCATCACCATCATCTTCACTTGAGCTTCCATGAGTAGCCATCCTACTCAACACCTTCTCTTGTTGGCTTGAGAGGGCAAGGCTTGTGCTTGGAGAAGATGGTTCTTGAGACTTTTCTTGGGACGCCTTCTTGGACTCGGGCATGATTTGAAGCTCATGTGCCATGATCTTGCTCAAGATTTGAGATGGCTTCAATTCTTCGAGCTTTCTCTCATAGATGATAGCCTTCACCAAGTCATAGTCGGGCTTCCGGAGACTTTGAAGGATCTTGCGGTTGATGTTCAAGTCCGTGATGTTCTTCACACCTAAAGCATTGATTCTATTGACAAGCACATTTAGGCGTGAGTACATAGATTCGGCATTTTCATTTGCAAGTTGCTTAAAGCTATTGAATTCCTCAAGGAGACAACCGTAGCGTTCATTAGCAACTTCTTTTGAACCCTCATTTTGCTCCTTGATGGTTTTCCATAGCTCATGAGCATTTTCACAAGTAAAAACTCTATTGAAAACGCCTACATCTAGTGAGGACAAAATGATACTCTTAGCAATCACATCAAATTGCTTTTCTTTTCTAGTACCATTTTTCATGCCCTCATCGGTGACTCTCCAAACATCAAGGTCCCTTGCTTGGAGATAGGCCTCCATGAGAACCTTCCACCGAGGATAGCCCGTGCCATCGAAATGTGGAGCCAAACCTAAGGTATCCACCCCTTTCATTCCTCTAAAGAGCAACTCACTAGGCGGTGAAGCCTAACCGTTCCAATGAGCCGGTTTTCACAATTTACCAATCGAATTGGTGTTTCCTTGTGAAGGAAGTGAGTCCCGGCTCTGATACCACTTGTAGGGAATCGGATGCCCGTTAGCCTAAGAGGGGGAGGGGGTGAATTAGGCAACTTAAAACCTTAACCTATGGCTCACTAAATTTTACTCAAAGGTAAACTAGAACATACTATCTATATGTGCAACTAAGGTTGTTCTAGTGTGAAACTCCCATCCCAAAACAAGGTTTGCAACCTATAGCCATTCCTAGCAAGATACTACTCTAGGAAAGTAAAGGCAAGCAAAGATTGCAATAGAGTAAATGCGGAAACGTAAAGGGGATGAGAGGAAGCAAACTCTTGACACGCGATTTATCCCGTGGTATCGGTAGGCACTAAGCCACCCCTAGTCCACGTTGTTGAAGCACTCACACAAGAGTATTGCTTCTCGGTCACCAAGTCTCTCCCAAGAGCACCAACTTGACTTGCCACAAAGGCTAGCCACTTAGGCACTTGTCAAGCTCCCTTGGTCACCTTGATGCCGCCTCCACTAAGGAGCTTCTCCACCAAGGAAGGGGGTCTCCACGTCCCCCGCACAAAGTGTCCTCGCCACTCCACACCAAGCCGGAGGGTCGATGACGATTGCCGGTGAGCCACTTAGGCCCCAAGGCTTCCGGCGAACCTTGTACAACTGGATTCACTCAAGAATCACCTCACAAGGTTGGCACAACCTTGCACTCACTCAGCTCTAAGCTAAGCCTAGCACTAAGCACATACACTAAGCATATGCAAGTCTATGGATGAGCAATTAAGCACTTGGATGGATTGGATATGATCTTCTAGGTGTCTTGAACTCTCCTGCACTTCCACACAATCCAGCTCGCTCAAATGGGTGAGTGGAGGGGGTATAAATAGCCCAAGGCATCAAACTAGCCGTTGGCTAACGTCCACTGAAAAAGGTACCGTCGGATGATCCGACGCTATATTTTCCAGGGCGTCGGTTCATCCGGTGCCCCTCCCACGTCACTTAGCCGTTGAGGTTCTCTGACACAACTGCTCCGACGCTATGCACCGACGGTGCGTCGGATCATCCGGTGCTGAAGACTCCGCGCTCAAGTCGCCTCTGTTAGCTTCCAATCGACCGTCGGATAGACCAACGCTTCTCCTTGTCCAAGGCGTCGGATCATCCGGTGCTGAAGGCTTCGTCTTGGCGCGTCTCTGTATGAATTCAAACTGAGCGTCGGATAGACCGACGGGGTCCCCACTCAGACCGTCGGATCATCCGGTGCTACTGTCTTCCTTGCTCTTCCTCTGCAACTCGTCCGACGCTACTAAATAATGGACCGTCGGTTCATCCGACGGTACCTAGGGTTTGACCCTGTGTACCAACTCGTCCGACGATTGCACCGACGCTTGTATTTGAGGGACCGTCGGTTCATCCGACGGTGTCTTTTCTTTTCCTTTTCTTGCTCGTTTTGACCCTTGAAAAATACACTATCTTCTCAATTTGGCATATGGTTTTCTTGCATCCTTGGGACCTAGAAGTGTCTTCAAAGACATGCTAAAACAATAAGGTTAGTCCCAATGATCATGTTGTCATGAATCACCAAAATCAAACTCGAACTAATGGCATATGAGGCCATGTTCGCTACAATCTCCCCCTTTTTGGTGATTTATGACAACACAACCAAAGCAAGCATAAATTTGCAAGAATTGACAGAATTAGAACCACTTACACTTGCTTGGATGCTTACCATCATCCAAACTCCCCCTAGATCAAACTTCCCCCTTTTTGATCTTCATGTTCACATTCTCCCCCTTTGGTCTCATATCCTTGAAACCACTTGTAAGCATCCTTGAACCCACTTGTAAGCTTAAGCCACAAGCTTGCTTTGGTCTCACATTCTCCCCCTTTGGAATAAAATCTCCAAAAAGTCCAAAGCAAATAGGTCCAAGGAAACTAGCAAGATCTAGCAACCATAGCTCAAAGGAGAGATGTTAAATGCAAGGGAGAAAGCCGCATGAACCATGATCCATATGTATGATATCGATGAAGATACCACATGTGAGAATAACTAAGGTGGATCACATGCTCATGAGACTAGCATGATACAAACTAAGCTCCCCCTAAGTGTGTGCATAAAAAGAATACCACTTGCAAGACAAGGGTAGTGAGAGACAAGTGCACAACTACAAACTTGTAAAACAAGGAAGCTTAGAGCATATCATGCAAAGAGGTAGCTTAAAGGACAAGAGATAAGACAAATGGGTTCTTGTTACATTACCACTTGTAGATATCACTTGTAGTCTTTTGATCATTGCATACCTCCAGGGGATGATCCTCTCTACCTTGTTGGCACCACATTGAGATGAGCCACTTGGAAATGATATCACTAGGTGACACCACTTGAAAGAAGCTTGCATGGAAGACACTTGGGGTACCACAAGGATTAGGAATGTATGAGTACATTGCCTTTGAACTTATATAGAGACATAAGCTCGCAAGGACATGACTCAATAGCATAAAGCTCATATTGCTATATTCACTCTATTAGAGATGTTAGATCACATTTAGAGTGAAATAGCATTCTCTTAGAATGAAACACCGCACCGGAACGCGTCGCTAAGGGACTACATAAGATAAGCTTGAAACAAAGTTAGTCCCATAACCAAACCATGGGATGAGCTCCCCCTAAATGTGTGCATTTAGTGTTTGAATCACCAACCAAATGTATGCACATTGTTTATGACAACAACGGGAAGCTTACCCTATAGCTTGCTCATGATGCAAAGAGATATGTATATGAATACATGCACCAAGAAAGAACAAGTGTAGCTTTCCTACACACTAATCAAACCATGTAGATTGCTCATGGGTTAGCACATGACACAAGCAATCTACCATATGTAAACATTGCAACTAATGCAACCTAAACAAGGCAATGGAGCTACAATGATACAAGAGATGGGTATTAGTTTCCATTACCTCAACCGGGGAACTTGGGCAACACATTGTCCAATTTGCAAGCTTGGCTTATAGGCTTGAATCTTCTCATCTTGATTGTGCCAAGCCTCCCAAGTCCCCGCACTCAAGGCCTTCAAGTGGCCTTTGGAACCCAAACCATTTGAGGTCCCTTCATGTTGGTGATGACTTCCTTGGGCACCCAAATGGGTTGGTTCCAACCCCGCTCCTCCTTCATCTTCCCAACCTTGTATGCAACCACCTTGCCATTAGCCTTCTTCTTGATGACGTAGGTGTTGCTCTTGGTCTTGTTCTTGCGGTTGGGCTTGGTGTAGATGAGGGAGCTCTTGATGATAGGCTTCATCTTCTTCTTCTCGCCCTTGTCCATCTTCTTGACAAATTGAGGGCATTTGTAGAACTTGTGCCCTTCTCCATGACACTTGTAGCAAGTCACGGTTTCACCCTTCTCAAGCTTCTTCACCATGGGATCACGGTTATCTTGAGAAGGTTGGACGTTGCTCTTCATGTCTTGAGAGACTTTCACTTGTTCTTCATTGTTCTTGCCCTTACCCATCAAGCTAAACAACCTCTCTCGGAGCCATTTTACTTCTTGCTTGAGCTCATCATTCTTCTTGCCTATGAGACAATCACATGTTTCTACAACAACATTCTCATTGCAAGATGGTGAGCAAGATTCATCAATTAAATCAATGCAAGAAGTTGAAGCATCTATCTTAGAGATAGGAATTGCACATGGGATAGATGGTTCATTAAGCACAAGGGAATCACTAGTTTTAATCTCAATGCTCTCTAGCTTAGATTTTAGCTCTTCATTCTCCTTGCTAAGCAATTTGAATTTGCACAACAAAAGTTCATAATTTGTAGCAAGGGTAGCACTAAGTTCATTGAGAGCATTAAGTTCTTTAATTTCATTAGCTTGTTTTTCTAGCATCCCTTTTTGCTCATTTACTAGCTCAACAAGATCATCAAGAGAGGTGGTGTCGGATTCATCATCACTTACATTGCTCTCCATACCTCGAGCCATAAGGCACATGTGTGGTGATGATGAAGAGCCATGCATGAAGCGGGTGGTGAAGTTCTTTCTTGATTCATCACTTGAGCTAGAAGAACTTGATTCTCCACCACTTGTCCACTCACGGACGGCGATAGTTGCTTCTTGCTTTGGCCTCCTCTCCTTGACCACCTTCTTCTTGGGCTTGTGCTCGATCTTGGTGAACTTGATGTGTTGATGATAACGTCCTTCTCTCAAGTGGACGTTGTAGCCGTACATGTTGACTTTCTTCACATACTTGAAGATCTTCTCCACGTACTCGGCCACCATGGATTCAACCTCTTCATCACTTGAGGAATCTTCATCGTCACCATCATCACCATCATCTTCACTTGAGCTTCCATGAGTAGCCATCCTACTCAACACCTTCTCTTGTTGGCTTGAGAGGGCAAGGCTTGTGCTTGGAGAAGATGGTTCTTGAGACTTTTCTTGGGACGCCTTCTTGGACTCGGGCATGATTTGAAGCTCATGTGCCATGATCTTGCTCAAGATTTGAGATGGCTTCAATTCTTCGAGCTTTCTCTCATAGATGATAGCCTTCACCAAGTCATAGTCAGGCTTCCGGAGACTTTGAAGGATCTTGCGATTGATGTTCAAGTCCGTGATGTTCTTCACACCTAAAGCATTGATTCTATTGACAAGCACATTTAGGCGTGAGTACATAGAATCGGCATTTTCATTAGCAAGTTGCTTGAAGCTATTGAATTCCTCAAGGAGACAACCATAGCGTTCATTAGCAACTTCTTTTGAACCCTCATTTTGCTCCTTGATGGTTTTCCATAGCTCATGAGCATTTTCACAAGTAAAAACTCTATTGAAAACGCCTACATCTAGTGAGGACAAAATGATACTCTTAGCAATCACATCAAATTGCTTTTCTTTTCTAGTACCATTTTTCATGCCCTCATCGGTGACTCTCCAAACATCAAGGTCCCTTGCTTGGAGATAGGCCTCCATGAGAACCTTCCACCGAGAATAGCCCGTGCCATCGAAATGTGGAGCCAAACCTAAGGTATCCACCCCTTTCATTCCTCTAAAGAGCAACTCACTAGGCGGTGAAGCCTAACCGTTCCAATGAGCCGGTTTTCACAATATACCAATCGAATTGGTGTTTCCTTGTGAAGGAAGTGAGTCCCGGCTCTGATACCACTTGTAGGGAATCGGATGCCCGTTAGCCTAAGAGGGGGAGGGGGTGAATTAGGCAACTTAAAACCTTAACCTATGGCTCACTAAATTTTACTCAAAGGTAAACTAGAACATACTATCTATATGTGCAACTAAGGTTGTTCTAGTGTGAAACTCCCATCCCAAAACAAGGTTTGCAACCTATAGCCATTCCTAGCAAGATACTACTCTAGGAAAGTAAAGGCAAGCAAAGATTGCAATAGAGTAAATGCGGAAACGTAAAGGGGATGAGAGGAAGCAAACTCTTGACACGCGATTTATCCCGTGGTATCGGTAGGCACTAAGCCACCCCTAGTCCACGTTGTTGAAGCACTCACACAAGAGTATTGCTTCTCGGTCACCAAGTCTCTCCCAAGAGCACCAACTTGACTTGCCACAAAGGCTAGCCACTTAGGCACTTGTCAAGCTCCCTTGGTCACCTTGATGCCGCCTCCACTAAGGAGCTTCTCCACCAAGGAAGGGGGTCTCCACGTCCCCCGCACAAAGTGTCCTCGCCACTCCACACCAAGCCGGAGGGTCGATGACGATTGCCGGTGAGCCACTTAGGCCCCAAGGCTTCCGGCGAACCTTGTACAACTGGATTCACTCAAGAATCACCTCACAAGGTTGGCACAACCTTGCACTCACTCAGCTCTAAGCTAAGCCTAGCACTAAGCACATACACTAAGCATATGCAAGTCTATGGATGAGCAATTAAGCACTTGGATGGATTGGATATGATCTTCTAGGTGTCTTGAACTCTCCTGCACTTCCACACAATCCAGCTCGCTCAAATGGGTGAGTGGAGGGGGTATAAATAGCCCAAGGCATCAAACTAGCCGTTGGCTAACGTCCACTGAAAAAGGTACCGTCGGATGATCCGACGCTATATTTTCCAGGGCGTCGGTTCATCCGGTGCCCCTCCCACGTCACTTAGCCGTTGAGGTTCTCTGACACAACTGCTCCGACGCTATGCACCGACGGTGCGTCGGATCATCCGGTGCTGAAGACTCCGCGCTCAAGTCGCCTCTGTTAGCTTCCAATCGACCGTCGGATAGACCAACGCTTCTCCTTGTCCAAGGCGTCGGATCATCCGGTGCTGAAGGCTTCGTCTTGGCGCGTCTCTGTATGAATTCAAACTGAGCGTCGGATAGACCGACGGGGTCCCCACTCAGACCGTCGGATCATCCGGTGCTACTGTCTTCCTTGCTCTTCCTCTGCAACTCGTCCGACGCTACTAAATAATGGACCGTCGGTTCATCCGACGGTACCTAGGGTTTGACCCTGTGTACCAACTCGTCCGACGATTGCACCGACGCTTGTATTTGAGGGACCGTCGGTTCATCCGACGGTGTCTTTTCTTTTCCTTTTCTTGCTCGTTTTGACCCTTGAAAAATACACTATCTTCTCAATTTGGCATATGGTTTTCTTGCATCCTTGGGACCTAGAAGTGTCTTCAAAGACATGCTAAAACAATAAGGTTAGTCCCAATGATCATGTTGTCATGAATCACCAAAATCAAACTCGAACTAATGGCATATGAGGCCATGTTCGCTACAATCTCCCCCTTTTTGGTGATTTATGACAACACAACCAAAGCAAGCATAAATTTGCAAGAATTGACAGAATTAGAACCACTTACACTTGCTTGGATGCTTACCATCATCCAAACTCCCCCTAGATCAAACTTCCCCCTTTTTGATCTTCATGTTCACATTCTCCCCCTTTGGTCTCATATCCTTGAAACCACTTGTAAGCATCCTTGAACCCACTTGTAAGCTTAAGCCACAAGCTTGCTTTGGTCTCACATTCTCCCCCTTTGGAATAAAATCTCCAAAAAGTCCAAAGCAAATAGGTCCAAGGAAACTAGCAAGATCTAGCAACCATAGCTCAAAGGAGAGATGTTAAATGCAAGGGAGAAAGCCGCATGAACCATGATCCATATGTATGATATCGATGAAGATACCACATGTGAGAATAACTAAGGTGGATCACATGCTCATGAGACTAGCATGATACAAACTAAGCTCCCCCTAAGTGTGTGCATAAAAAGAATACCACTTGCAAGACAAGGGTAGTGAGAGACAAGTGCACAACTACAAACTTGTAAAACAAGGAAGCTTAGAGCATATCATGCAAAGAGGTAGCTTAAAGGACAAGAGATAAGACAAATGGGTTCTTGTTACATTACCACTTGTAGATATCACTTGTAGTCTTTTGATCATTGCATACCTCCAGGGGATGATCCTCTCTACCTTGTTGGCACCACATTGAGATGAGCCACTTGGAAATGATATCACTAGGTGACACCACTTGAAAGAAGCTTGCATGGAAGACACTTGGGGTACCACAAGGATTAGGAATGTATGAGTACATTGCCTTTGAACTTATATAGAGACATAAGCTCGCAAGGACATGACTCAATAGCATAAAGCTCATATTGCTATATTCACTCTATTAGAGATGTTAGATCACATTTAGAGTGAAATAGCATTCTCTTAGAATGAAACACCGCACCGGAACGCGTCGCTAAGGGACTACATAAGATAAGCTTGAAACAAAGTTAGTCCCATAACCAAACCATGGGATGAGCTCCCCCTAAATGTGTGCATTTAGTGTTTGAATCACCAACCAAATGTATGCACATTGTTTATGACAACAACGGGAAGCTTACCCTATAGCTTGCTCATGATGCAAAGAGATATGTATATGAATACATGCACCAAGAAAGAACAAGTGTAGCTTTCCTACACACTAATCAAACCATGTAGATTGCTCATGGGTTAGCACATGACACAAGCAATCTACCATATGTAAACATTGCAACTAATGCAACCTAAACAAGGCAATGGAGCTACAATGATACAAGAGATGGGTATTAGTTTCCATTACCTCAACCGGGGAACTTGGGCAACACATTGTCCAATTTGCAAGCTTGGCTTATAGGCTTGAATCTTCTCATCTTGATTGTGCCAAGCCTCCCAAGTCCCCGCACTCAAGGCCTTCAAGTGGCCTTTGGAACCCAAACCATTTGAGGTCCCTTCATGTTGGTGATGACTTCCTTGGGCACCCAAATGGGTTGGTTCCAACCCCGCTCCTCCTTCATCTTCCCAACCTTGTATGCAACCACCTTGCCATTAGCCTTCTTCTTGATGACGTAGGTGTTGCTCTTGGTCTTGTTCTTGCGGTTGGGCTTGGTGTAGATGAGGGAGCTCTTGATGATAGGCTTCATCTTCTTCTTCTCGCCCTTGTCCATCTTCTTGACAAATTGAGGGCATTTGTAGAACTTGTGCCCTTCTCCATGACACTTGTAGCAAGTCACGGTTTCACCCTTCTCAAGCTTCTTCACCATGGGATCACGGTTATCTTGAGAAGGTTGGACGTTGCTCTTCATGTCTTGAGAGACTTTCACTTGTTCTTCATTGTTCTTGCCCTTACCCATCAAGCTAAACAACCTCTCTCGGAGCCATTTTACTTCTTGCTTGAGCTCATCATTCTTCTTGCCTATGAGACAATCACATGTTTCTACAACAACATTCTCATTGCAAGATGGTGAGCAAGATTCATCAATTAAATCAATGCAAGAAGTTGAAGCATCTATCTTAGAGATAGGAATTGCACATGGGATAGATGGTTCATTAAGCACAAGGGAATCACTAGTTTTAATCTCAATGCTCTCTAGCTTAGATTTTAGCTCTTCATTCTCCTTGCTAAGCAATTTGAATTTGCACAACAAAAGTTCATAATTTGTAGCAAGGGTAGCACTAAGTTCATTGAGAGCATTAAGTTCTTTAATTTCATTAGCTTGTTTTTCTAGCATCCCTTTTTGCTCATTTACTAGCTCAACAAGATCATCAAGAGAGGTGGTGTCGGATTCATCATCACTTACATTGCTCTCCATACCTCGAGCCATAAGGCACATGTGTGGTGATGATGAAGAGCCATGCATGAAGCGGGTGGTGAAGTTCTTTCTTGATTCATCACTTGAGCTAGAAGAACTTGATTCTCCACCACTTGTCCACTCACGGACGGCGATAGTTGCTTCTTGCTTTGGCCTCCTCTCCTTGACCACCTTCTTCTTGGGCTTGTGCTCGATCTTGGTGAACTTGATGTGTTGATGATAACGTCCTTCTCTCAAGTGGACGTTGTAGCCGTACATGTTGACTTTCTTCACATACTTGAAGATCTTCTCCACGTACTCGGCCACCATGGATTCAACCTCTTCATCACTTGAGGAATCTTCATCGTCACCATCATCACCATCATCTTCACTTGAGCTTCCATGAGTAGCCATCCTACTCAACACCTTCTCTTGTTGGCTTGAGAGGGCAAGGCTTGTGCTTGGAGAAGATGGTTCTTGAGACTTTTCTTGGGACGCCTTCTTGGACTCGGGCATGATTTGAAGCTCATGTGCCATGATCTTGCTCAAGATTTGAGATGGCTTCAATTCTTCGAGCTTTCTCTCATAGATGATAGCCTTCACCAAGTCATAGTCAGGCTTCCGGAGACTTTGAAGGATCTTGCGATTGATGTTCAAGTCCGTGATGTTCTTCACACCTAAAGCATTGATTCTATTGACAAGCACATTTAGGCGTGAGTACATAGAATCGGCATTTTCATTAGCAAGTTGCTTGAAGCTATTGAATTCCTCAAGGAGACAACCATAGCGTTCATTAGCAACTTCTTTTGAACCCTCATTTTGCTCCTTGATGGTTTTCCATAGCTCATGAGCATTTTCACAAGTAAAAACTCTATTGAAAACGCCTACATCTAGTGAGGACAAAATGATACTCTTAGCAATCACATCAAATTGCTTTTCTTTTCTAGTACCATTTTTCATGCCCTCATCGGTGACTCTCCAAACATCAAGGTCCCTTGCTTGGAGATAGGCCTCCATGAGAACCTTCCACCGAGAATAGCCCGTGCCATCGAAATGTGGAGCCAAACCTAAGGTATCCACCCCTTTCATTCCTCTAAAGAGCAACTCACTAGGCGGTGAAGCCTAACCGTTCCAATGAGCCGGTTTTCACAATATACCAATCGAATTGGTGTTTCCTTGTGAAGGAAGTGAGTCCCGGCTCTGATACCACTTGTAGGGAATCGGATGCCCGTTAGCCTAAGAGGGGGAGGGGGTGAATTAGGCAACTTAAAACCTTAACCTATGGCTCACTAAATTTTACACAAAAGTAAACTAGAACATACTATCTATATGTGCAACTAAGGTTGTTCTAGTGTGAAACTCCCATCCCAAAACAAGGTTTGCAACCTATAGCCATTCCTAGCAAGATACTACTCTAGGAAAGTAAAGGCAAGCAAAGATTGCAATAGAGTAAATGCGGAAACGTAAAGGGGATGAGAGGAAGCAAACTCTTGACACGCGATTTATCCCGTGGTATCGGTAGGCACTAAGCCACCCCTAGTCCACGTTGTTGAAGCACTCACACAAGAGTATTGCTTCTCGGTCACCAAGTCTCTCCCAAGAGCACCAACTTGACTTGCCACAAAGGCTAGCCACTTAGGCACTTGTCAAGCTCCCTTGGTCACCTTGATGCCGCCTCCACTAAGGAGCTTCTCCACCAAGGAAGGGGGTCTCCACGTCCCCCGCACAAAGTGTCCTCGCCGCTCCACACCAAGCCGGAGGGTCGATGACGATTGCCGGTGAGCCACTTAGGCCCCAAGGCTTCCGGCGAACCTTGTACAACTGGATTCACTCAAGAATCACCTCACAAGGTTGGCACAACCTTGCACTCACTCAGCTCTAAGCTAAGCCTAGCACTAAGCACATACACTAAGCATATGCAAGTCTATGGATGAGCAATTAAGCACTTGGATGGATTGGATATGATCTTCTAGGTGTCTTGAACTCTCCTGCACTTCCACACAATCCAGCTCGCTCAAATGGGTGAGTGGAGGGGGTATAAATAGCCCAAGGCATCAAACTAGCCGTTGGCTAACGTCCACTGAAAAAGGTACCGTCGGATGATCCGACGCTATATTTTCCAGGGCGTCGGTTCATCCGGTGCCCCTCCCACGTCACTTAGCCGTTGAGGTTCTCTGACACAACTGCTCCGACGCTATGCACCGACGGTGCGTCGGATCATCCGGTGCTGAAGACTCTGCGCTCAAGTCGCCTCTGTTAGCTTCCAATCGACCGTCGGATAGACCGACGCTTCTCCATGTCCAAGGCGTCGGATCATCCGGTGCTGAAGGCTTCGTCTTGGCGCGTCTCTGTATGAATTCAAACTGAGCGTCGGATAGACCGACGGGGTCCCCACTCAGACCGTCGGATCATCCGGTGCTACTGTCTTCCTTGCTCTTCCTCTGCTACTCGTCCGACGCTACTAAATAATGGACCGTCGGTTCATCCGACGGTACCTAGGGTTTGACCCTGTGTACCAACTCGTCCGACGATTGCACCGACGCTTGTATTTGAGGGACCGTCGGTTCATCCGACGGTGTCTTTTCTTTTCCTTTTCTTGCTCGTTTTGACCCTTGAAAAATACACTATCTTCTCAATTTGGCATATGGTTTTCTTGCATCCTTGGGACCTAGAAGTGTCTACAAAGACATGCTAAAACAATAAGGTTAGTCCCAATGATCATGTTGTCATGAATCACCAAAATCAAACTTGAACTAATGGCATATGAGGCCATGTTCGCTACAATCTCCCCCTTTTTGGTGATTTATGACAACACAACCAAAGCAAGCATAAATTTGCAAGAATTGACAGAATTAGAACCACTTACACTTGCTTGGATGCTTACCATCATCCAAACTCCCCCTAGATCAAAGTTCCCCCTTTTTGATCTTCATGTTCACATTCTCCCCCTTTGGTCTCATATCCTTGAAACCACTTGTAAGCATCCTTGAGCCCACTTGTAAGCTTAAGCCACACGCTTGCTTTGGTCTCACATTCTCCCCCTTTGGAATAAAATCTCCAAAAAGTCCAAAGCAAACAGGTCCAAGGAAACTAGCAAGATCTAGCAACCATAGCTCAAAGGAGAGATGTTAAATGCAAGGGAGAAAGCCGCATGAACCATGATTCATATGTATGATATCGATGAAGATACCACATGTGAGAATAACTAAGGTGGATCACATGCTCATGAGACTAGCATGATACAAACTAAGCCCCCCTAAGTGTGTGCATAAAAAGAATACCACTTGCAAGACAAGGGTAGTGAGAGACAAGTGCACAACTACAAACTTGTAAAACAAGGAAGCTTAGAGCATATCATGCAAAGAGGTAGCTTAAAGAACAAGAGATAAGACAAATGGGTTCTTGTTACATTACTACTTGTAGATATCACTTGTAGTCTTTTGATCATTGCATACCTCCAGGGGATGATCCTCTCTACCTTGTTGGCACCACATTGAGATGAGCCACTTGGAAATGATATCACTAGGTGACACCACTTGAAAGAAGCTTGTATAGAAGACACTTGGGGTACCACAAGGATTAGGAATGTATGAGTACATTGCCTTTGAACTTATATAGAGACATAAGCTCGCAAGGACATGACTCAATAGCATGAAGCTCATATTGCTATATTCACTCTTTTAGAGATGTTAGATCACATTGAGAGTGAAATAGCATTCTCTTAGAATGAAACACCGCACCGGAACGCGTCGCTAAGGGACTACATAAGATAAGCTTGAAACAAAGTTAGTCCCATAACCAAACCATGGGATGAGCTCCCCCTAAATGTGTGCATTTAGTGTTTGAATCACCAACCAAATGTATGCACATTGTTTATGACAACAACGGGAAGCTTACCCTATAGCTTGCTCATGATGCAAAGAGATATATATGAAAACATGCACCATGAAAGAACAAGTGTAGTTTTCCTACACACTAATCAAACCATGTAGATTGCTCATGGGTTAGCACATGACACAAGCAACCTACCATATGTAAACATTGCAACAAATGCAACCTAAACAAGGCAATGGAGCTACAATGATGCAAGAGATAGGTACTAGTTTCCATTACCTCAACCGGGGAACTTGGGCAACACATGTCCAACTTGCAAGCTTGGCTTTTATGCTTGAGTCTCCACAACTTCTTTGTGCCAAGCCTCCCAAGTCCCCGCACTCAAGGCCTTCAAGTGGCCTTTGGAACCCAAACCATTTGAGGTCCCTTCATGTTGGTGATGACTTCCTTGGGCACCCAAATGGGTTGGTTCCAACCCCGCTCCTCCTTCATCTTCCCAACCTTGTGTGCAACCACCTTGCCATTAGCCTTCTTCTTGATGACGTAGGTGTTGCTCTTGGTCTTGTTCTTGCGGTTGGGCTTGGTGTAGATGAGGGAGCTCTTGATGATAATCTTCATCTTCTTCTTCTCGCCCTTGTCCATCTTCTTGACAAATTGAGGGCATTTGTAGAACTTGTGCCCTTCTCCATGACACTTGTAGCAAGTCACGGTTTCACCCTTCTCAAGCTTCTTTACCATGGGATCACGGTTATCTTGAGAAGGTTGGACATTGCTCTTCATGTCTTGAGAGACTTTCACTTGTTCTTCATTGTTCTTGCCCTTGCCCATCAAGCTAAACAACCTCTCTCGGAGCCATTTTACTTCTTGCTTGAGCTCATCATTCTTCTTGCCTATGAGACAATCACATGTTTCTACAACAACATTCTCATTGCAAGATGGTGAGCAAGATTCATCAATTAAATCAATGCAAGAAGTTGAAGCATCTACCTTAGAGATAGGAATTGCACATGGGATAGATGGTTCATTAAGCACAAGGGAATCACTAGTTTTAATCTCAATGCTCTCTAGCTTAGATTTTAGCTCTTCATTCTCCTTGCTAAGCAATTTGAATTTGCACAACAAATATTCATAATTTGTAGCAAGGGTAGCACTAAGATCATTGAGAGCATTAAGTTCTTTAATTTCATTAGCTTGTTTTTCTAGCATCCCTTTTTGCTCATTTACTAGCTCAACAAGATCATCAAGAGAGGTGGTGTCGGATTCATCATCACTTACATTGCTCTCCATACCTCGGGCCATAAGGCACATGTGTGGTGATGATGAAGAGCCATGCATGAAGCGGGTGGTGAAGTTCTTTCTTGATTCATCACTTGAGCTAGAAGAACTTGATTCTCCACCACTTGTCCACTCACGGACGGCGATAGTTGCTTCTTGCTTTGGCCTCCTCTCCTTGACCACCTTCTTCTTGGGCTTGTGCTCGATCTTGGTGAACTTGATGTGTTGATGATAACGCCCTTCTCTCAAGTGGACGTTGTAGCCGTACATGTTGACTTTCTTCACATACTTGAAGATCTTCTCCACGTACTCGGCCACCATGGATTCAACCTCTTCATCACTTGAGGAATCTTCATCGTCACCATCATCACCATCATCTTCACTTGAGCTTCCATGAGTAGCCATCCTACTCAACACCTTCTCTTGTTGGCTTGAGAGGGCAAGGCTTGTGCTTGGAGAAGATGGTTCTTGAGACTTTTCTTGGGACGCCTTCTTGGACTCGGGCATGATTTGAAGCTCATGTGCCATGATCTTGCTCAAGATTTGAGATGGCTTCAATTCTTCGAGCTTTCTCTCATAGATGATAGCCTTCACCAAGTCATAGTCGGGCTTCCGGAGACTTTGAAGGATCTTGCGGTTGATGTTCAAGTCCGTGATGTTCTTCACACCTAAAGCATTGATTCTATTGACAAGCACATTTAGGCGTGAGTACATAGATTCGGCATTTTCATTTGCAAGTTGCTTAAAGCTATTGAATTCCTCAAGGAGACAACCGTAGCGTTCATTAGCAACTTCTTTTGAACCCTCATTTTGCTCCTTGATGGTTTTCCATAGCTCATGAGCATTTTCACAAGTAAAAACTCTATTGAAAACGCCTACATCTAGTGAGGACAAAATGATACTCTTAGCAATCACATCAAATTACTTTTCTTTTCTAGTACCATTTTTCATGCCCTCATCGGTGACTCTCCAAACATCAAGGTCCCTTGCTTGGAGATAGGCCTCCATGAGAACCTTCCACCGAGGATAGCCCGTGCCATCGAAATGTGGAGCCAAACCTAAGGTATCCACCCCTTTCATTCCTCTAAAGAGCAACTCACTAGGCGGTGAAGCCTAACCGTTCCAATGAGCCGGTTTTCACAATTTACCAATCGAATTGGTGTTTCCTTGTGAAGGAAGTGAGTCCCGGCTCTGATACCACTTGTAGGGAATCGGATGCCCGTTAGCCTAAGAGGGGGAGGGGGTGAATTAGGCAACTTAAAACCTTAACCTATGGCTCACTAAATTTTACACAAAAGTAAACTAGAACATACTATCTATATGTGCAACTACGGTTGTTCTAGTGTGAAACTCCCATCCCAAAACAAGGTTTGCAACCTATAGCCATTCCTAGCAAGATACTACTCTAGGAAAGTAAAGGCAAGCAAAGATTGCAATAGAGTAAATGCGGAAACGTAAAGGGGATGAGAGGAAGCAAACTCTTGACACGCGATTTATCCCGTGGTATCGGTAGGCACTAAGCCACCCCTAGTCCACGTTGTTGAAGCACTCACACAAGAGTATTGCTTCCCGGTCACCAAGTCTCTCCCAAGAGCACCAACTTGACTTGCCACAAAGGCTAGCCACTTAGGCACTTGTCAAGCTCCCTTGGTCACCTTGATGCCGCCTCCACTAAGGAGCTTCTCCACCAAGGAAGGGGGTCTCCACGTCCCCCGCACAAAGTGTCCTCACCGCTCCACACCAAGCCGGAGGGTCGATGACGATTGCCGGTGAGCCACTTAGGCCCCAAGGCTTCCGGCGAACCTTGTACAACTGGATTCACTCAAGAATCACCTCACAAGGTTGGCACAACCTTGCACTCACTCAGCTCTAAGCTAAGCCTAGCACTAAGCACATACACTAAGCATATGCAAGTCTATGGATGAGCAATTAAGCACTTGGATGGATTGGATATGATCTTCTAGGTGTCTTGAACTCTCCTGCACTTCCACACTATCCAGCTTTTTCAAATGGGTGAGTGGAGGGGGTATAAATAGCCCAAGGCATCAAACTAGCCGTTGGCTAACGTCCACTGAAAAAGGTACCGTCGGATGATCCGACGCTATATTTTCCAGGGCGTCGGTTCATCCGGTGCCCCTCCCACGTCACTTAGCCGTTGAGGTTCTCTGACACAACTGCTCCGACGCTATGCACCGACGGTGCGTCGGATCATCCGGTGCTGAAGACTCTGCGCTCAAGTCACCTCTGTTAGCTTCTAATCGACCGTCGGATAGACCGACGCTTCTCCATGTCCAAGGCGTCGGATCATCCGGTGCTGAAGGCTTCGTCTTGGCGCGTCTCTGTATGAATTCAAACTGAGCGTCGGATAGACCGACGGGGTCCCCACTCAGACCGTCGGATCATCCGGTGCTACTGTCTTCCTTGCTCTTCCTCTGCTACTCGTCCGACGCTACTAAATAATGGACCGTCGGTTCATCCGACGGTACCTAGGGTTTGACCCTGTGTACCAACTCGTCCGACGATTGCACCGACGCTTGTATTTGAGGGACCGTCGGTTCATCCGACGGTGTCTTTTCTTTTCCTTTTCTTGCTCGTTTTGACCCTTGAAAAATACACTATCTTCTCAATTTGGCATATGGTTTTCTTGCATCCTTGGGACCTAGAAGTGTCTACAAAGACATGCTAAAACAATAAGGTTAGTCCCAATGATCATGTTGTCATGAATCACCAAAATCAAACTTGAACTAATGGCATATGAGGCCATGTTCGCTACAAGTATCAACTAGGGTATTACAGCCTTCCCCATAAGTCCACAAAACTCGGAGCAAGTTTTGTCGACTTATCTGCAAATTATTTTCCATCATGACAAATGTTTCAGGTACCAAAAGCTCTTACGGAAGCAAGGCTACCTATGAAACTTACAAAAAAATCTACGTACCCTCAACCTTTTGCATGTAAAAGGCAAGGTGGGGAGGGTGACGTTTTTCCTACGAAAAACAGTTTTACCTTATTACATGCAAAAGGTTCTACAGGAAGCTCGATAACATGGCCAGGTTTCGCACCTCAATTTTCAGCCACGTCGCACACATAAGCAAGACCCTCGGCCAAGGGGCTAAGGAGCTCTTTTTTCACAACCGAGAGCTCAACTCCTTTATCCTCATAAGATTTCATCGCTGATGAGTCTCGAGCTGCGACAAAACGTCCTAGAGGAAAACTATACATGGAGAAAGTCTAGCAACAAAAAGTCCAAAAATCATGAAAAGAGCAATGAGGATTCGAAGCTTTATACAAACGCCATGATTCGCCGCTCGCAACAACGTTACCACGATGCATTCGCAGAGGCAATATATCCTGCGCAGGCCCACCAAGGACCTGCGCAGGATAAACTTTACAATAAGTTCAAACACTCAACAGAGAGCAAATATTTACAATTTCCCACAAAAGTTTCTCCCATATGAAGGCCTACAGCAACCAAGTTCAGAATCTAAGAATCAACCTCAGCTAGGGCGCGATCCTCGGCCTCAGCTGCAGCTGCACCTTGAGTATCTCCTCTTTCCCTTGACAGTCTGAGCGCCTCCTCAGCTTCAGCTTCTTCTCATTTTTCCTTTTCCTACGAACAAAAGAGGAACGCAAAGTTTCAGAAGAAAAACAAAAATTTTCTTGCGTCACGACAATGGCTAGAACACCAACCTTAGCAAGCTTGGCTTGAGCAATTTCCCGGGCAAATTGACGACCCGAGGCCCTCCAAAAGTCTCTGACAAAGCTTCTTTTGATAAATTTCACATGATCACTGGCCTCGAGAGCTGCAACACTGACCGCGTCAGGAAACTTGAGACTGTTGGAACAAAACTTGGGAAGGTCAGCACTCCCGTTGGCCTCGAACAGCTTGAGAAGACTCTCAGTGCAAAAACTCGCAGCATAGTCACTTGCTCTGGATATCACATCCGGAAGCGAGTTAAACTCGTCTTCCATCCATTTCATGACAGCTGCAGGATCTTGCACTGAAGGGAAAGGCAAGGGTTCCGCGCCAAATTCTCCAAGGGCTTGCGCATACAGAACGAACAAGTCCTCAAAGGAATTCATCAACTTCTCCTCTCCCTTTTTCACAGATTCAACAAATTTTGCAGCTTGTTTCTCTAACTCCAAGATTTGCAAATCCTTTTCACCACAGTTCTTAGCAAACTCTGCATTCTGTTTCTTCAAAGTAGCAATAACTTTAGAATCTTTTTCAATGGTGCCACGAAGAGTTTCAAGAACATCCAAATCATCCTTATTTTTAGCCTGCAGTTTTTTGTGCTCTTCGGAAAGACCGTTATAGGTGAGCTCCATCAAATGTTTTCCCTTTTTCAAGGATTCATTCTCTTTCTCCAAAACTGTCTTAGCTTGTTGATAACCCTCGATTTCCCTCTTAGCTGCTGCAAGATCTGTCTCGAGGTTAAGGACCCGGCCACTCAGTTCGAGGTTATGATTTTCACGGTCCCGAGACCTCTCCATACAGACCTTGCCTGCGATCACAACCTTATAGCCAAGAGTGGCGTTTATCATGGACAAGTAGCCAGGGCTGAATTTTTGCAAAGCTTCCTCATACACTGCAAGAGAGAAAAAAGCAAGTTTTACAAAAACTCCTGGTCATGGAGCAAAGAAACTTTTAATATTGACGAAAAATTTAGAAAAAAGTCAAAGGAAACTAACCCTCGGGATCAAAAAAAACTCTCGGTCTTATCATCATCAGCAGCCACCATAGAAGCCATCTTTTCAGAAAAATTTTTCCTCCACAGGTTTCAAACCATCCTTGTCAACAATTTGCGAATCTTCCGCAAGCTTTGATCTTGTCTTCAAGGCCTCACCGCCTGTTGCACTCCCACTCTTAATAAGCAAATCTTTTGATCGCCAAAGCAACGCAAAACTAGGATCATCATCCGCACCAATGCCAGGGGCTCGAATAGAAAGCAACTTACCCTTCATCTCAGTACCAAATGACTTGTTGTAAGCTCGAACCTCGGGACGAGGACTGGATCCTTCCAGAACTTCTTCATATTGATTAACAAAAGCTGGCTCAGTATAGGGCAGGCCGCTCTTATCAACAGTTTTGTTCAATTCAACCATAAATTCAGGAGAAGCCTCACCAGTATCGGGAAGTTTAACAGTTTCATGGATAACGAGTTGTTTATCCGACATCTTGGCAACCATCGAGTCCTTTGCAGAAGGAATAGAATCAATTCTCTTCGCTGAAAAAGATTCAATATCTACGTCTTCATTTTCCATAATTGGAGAATAAACTAAACGAGTTTGGAGGGTGTTCTTACGAATCTGGCATGTTGTACCAACAATTGTTCCCTATTTGGAGGGTGCTCCCCACCATTGATTGTATATAGCCGATACACACTTTAAGGGTACAAAGACAAAAGTTATTAATACAATTTAAAATATAGCCGATACACGCATTATTAATTATTGCAATGGGTTGACTTACTTTTTTAGAATGTTAATGAATTCCCGGTAAGCATCCTCTTCATAGTGTAATGAGTCGAAGACCATTACCGCTCCCTTCTTCGGACATATGTGTAAGCAAATGAAATGGTCTCTGCATTATATTAAAATAATTAATATAAATAAACCACACAATGTATCCATTTATATAGATCTAGTTATTAGAACGATCTTACTGAAAATTGTAAGCACACATGATAGAAGTCTTCTTCTTCTGTTTCTTCATTATCTTTGCAATGTATACAGCCACCTCATGATGTTTAGCTGTATGGTATTTCTTTATCATAGCATCTTTCTCCTCTTGTGTCTGTACTTGTTCCTCGATTTCCTTTAGAAGATTTTCTGACATTACGAACGTGTGTTGTAGCTCGCTTACTTGTTGCGGGTCAAGGTATGCTACCTGCCACCTCTCCTTTGTCTTCTTTTCATCCAACGCTTGCATCCTGCAAAATAGATCGCTTAGGATGGTCATCGAGAGTACATATGGATTTGAAAAAATCATGTATGTGGTACATGCATGTTGACTTACATGCACCAAACGGTGACGAGATTCACATCGAGGCGTTCACGACGGAACATTGCGTGCAAATCGCGGAAATCGATTACAAGCTTCCGTGGTAGCGGGCTACCGAACACCCATGTTGGGACATCCGCAATTATAGTGTAAATGCCTTGCTTCATGGCGTTCAAGATCCATCCATGCAGCTTATTCAGTTCCGCCGGCCCCTCGCACAGTTGCCACCAATATGAGAATGGTTTGCCATGCTCATACCTATCGGGCACCTCATTCAACCCAAAGAAATTCTGTAGCCCCTCCTTTTGCTTCCGAAAAGAGGTCCGGGTTACAATTTTGTCATCGGCTGGTTTCGGCTTGTTGACACTTGATGATTTTTCATCGGATGATCGAGCCGGTTTATTCTTGAGTACTTTTAAGAATAGGTCAACATCTGATGATCCCCTCTTTGGTTCATATGAGGTTATCATACGGGGTATTTGCGGTTCCTTGGTATGTGGAGATGGCGGAGGAGACGGTGATCTTTGAAAATCATCCCCAGGAGGTGACATTTCCGGTGATGCTGCCCCTTCATCGAAAGTTTCTTGGATGGGTGGTAGCCTTGTCATGTCGTTCTCATTGTTACTACCTCCTTGCTCAACACCCATCTTGATGACTGCAGCATCTGAATCTTCGAGGGGTACTCGTTCTTGGCTTGGCTGTGAGGGATTTGGTGATGCATTAAGAATGATATCTCGGCGATGCCATAGTATGTATTGGTTCCTCGCATCACCGAGAAGCTCGATCCCATCTTCAGTAGGGATATCAATCTCGCACGACTCATCAGACACCGAAACAACTTGCACCCATGCGTACTCTGGCGGTGGTGGATTTGGAAACACATGACCCATTAGTGTCATGGCTGTTGCAACCTCTCAAAACTTATCTTGTTTTCTTCCATAAGGTATAACCAACTTGCATGGTGTATCCTCTGTAATGTCATCAACAGGATACTTGGCGTCTGCAATTGAACCAGCACTACTTGGAGCTGCGACGGTTCCGATTTGGGCAAGGAGCAAGTTTGGAAGAATCGCCTGTCCTTGACCACCGGATATTGCATTCTCTACACTAGGTCTGGCAGATGCCTGTTGTTGTATGAAGAAGCCTAGCAACTCTTGCTTGGCGATTTCTCTCATCTTGTCTTCAAGGCCCTTCTTATAACGGTTCCGCTTCTTATAGCTTGCTCGGTCTTCACGAAATGCTTTACCCCAGGGCAAGCTAGATGACATCCCTCGAACACGGCCTCTGTGCCCAGGGGTTCCGATCGCAGCAGATAGCATATCTTTCTCCCTATCGGGCCTAAAAAGACCTTTCTTTTGCATTTCCGCAAGTTCTTCTAACCTCTCATAAATCTGTTCTGTTGTGGGCTTCTCGAATGTATCCTTGCCGTCAGGTGCTACAGTCGGAACTCGAGCAAGGCACCAATTTCTGCTGCGCTCGTCCAAGCCTTCAAAAAAGGCTGGTAAACCAGCTACCCTCCTTTCTTCTTCCTCCTGCCACCATTTTGCCAACTTCGTAGCATATCCTCCCGAACCCAAGTGATGGGGGTTCTCAGCAGCTTTCATAGCCTTCTCCTTTTGTTGGACACTCAGAGCTATTGCTTCTGCCGTTTGCTTCTGTTGTACGAATTCTTCCCACACTGCTAGCGGAATGTTACCATACACTTCCCTAGCATCCTTGCCTTTCTGAACATATTCATTATTAAGCACAGACCTCCAATTCCTAAGAGCTCTTCCACAGAGGCCCTTAGCAAAAGTTCTACCTGTGTTTTCCGTTCCTTCCGGAAAAGCAATTAGTAGTTTGGCCCAGAATACATCCTTTGTAGCCTTAGGCACATTCTTCCAATTAGTAGTTGTGATCCAAGACGCCAATTGGTCCCTTACAATTGCACCAACTATGTTCCGAAACCTAGCAGCTATCCACTGAGGTTGGACGGGCTCGCCTTTGTCACCCAACTGTTCTATCACAAGTTGTCCTCTTTCAGGGATCTGGTTTCTTCTTCGTTGCCCACGTTTCCTTTTCGGGTTACTACTAGAAGTAGTAGTACCCGAAGGTTGTGGTGCTGAACCTTCTGCCTCTTGGGCACCAATGGTAGATCCTCTACGACGTCGTGGCGGGGATCGCTCAACGTTCTACACATACAACATCATTTTCAGTATATCTTAATTTTAGTAAAGAACAAATATTATTTTAAGTGAATGTGCATGCAGACCTCGTTATCTCCACTTGGTTCGTAATCAAAATCATCGTCATCGGGACGCCTACGAGGTCGTGTTACGCTTGGTTCATACTCAGGTGGAGTTTCATAGTCTCCAAATATAGCACTATCACCCGAATCCTCCTCAGATGATTAGACACTGTTGTCAATTGATCATAGATAATTACATGCAGAGCTCGTTATTAATAAATATATTTTGAATATCATGCATAATTGATAATCATCTCGAAATTAAATCCATAGTGCTATAATACAATGATAAGATTTCCATAGTCCTACATAAGCTTCTCCAAATTTCATGCATAATTTCAATTCATTGATAATTAAATATTCTTAATATATATATCCATAGTCCTATAATACATAATAAATCTATTTAAATTAGATCCATAGTCCTATATTAGAATGATATGATATAATTTACAATTCATAGTCCTATACATAATAAATCTATTTAGATAAAATCCATAGTCCTATACATAATAAATATATTTAAATTAAATCCATAGTCCTATACATAATAAATCTATTTAAATTAAATCCATAGTCCTATACATAATAAATCTATTTAAATTAAATCCATATTCTTTTAAATCAATTAAATCTATTATGTAATCCTTTTTTGCAAAAAAACAAAGAAACCAACCGCTCAGGACGAGGCGAAGCGGCGCCGGGGCCGGCCTCGATTCCTCCCGAGGGGGCGAGGGCCCCCGGCGGAGTGGGGACGTCGGCGGCTCCCGTGGATGCCGGCGGCGCTTGGGGGTCGGGGAAGCCGCCGGCAGAGCTTGGGGAGGCGGCCGTGCCGGACTCCGTCCGGCTCGAGGAGAGGAGGGGTGCGGCGGTGCTCGTCGGGGAGGCGCGACTCGGTGAGGACGGCAGCGGGCCGCTCGGGAGGCACGCGGCGGTGCTCGGGGAGGCTGCCGGCGCTCGACGAGGAGGGGCGGCGGCGGTAGTCGGGGAAGACGGCGGCGCGCGTCGGGGAGGCGGCCCGCGCTCGGGGAGGAAGGCAGGGCACGTCGGGGAGCCGTCTGTCGCTCGGGGAGGAAGGCGGGGCGCTCGGCCGCGGAGGGGCTGCGGCTCGGGGAGGAGGGGGCCGGAACCGGGGAAGAGGGCGGCGGCGCGGCGGCGCTCGGGAAGAAGGGGGGCCGGAGCTAGTGGGGAACTCCGGCGGTGCTCGAGGATGGCGGGCGTGGCGTCCGCTCGGGGAGGAGGTGGCCAGCGTGTGGGAAGGACTCCGACAGCGCTCACGGGAGGCGGCGGCGCGCGGCGAAAAATTTGGGCAGCCTGTCGGCGTCCTTTCGGTTTCGCGCCAACACTTAGAAAAATTTCAGACCCTCGGTGGAAATTTATAGTGAAGTCACCGCTGGCGGGCGCTTAAGCCGCCCGCCAGCAGTGAGCCTCAGCGCTGGCGGGCTCTAGCGACGCCCGCCAGCAATGGGCCTCACCGCTGGCGGGTGGCTTAAGCGCCCGCCAGCGCTGTTAACTACAAAATTTTGAAAAAATTTGAAATCTTTCATAAAATTGTTCAAAATTGTTTGAAACTTGTACTACACAAGTAAAATGGTTAAAATAAAATTTAGGAAGTGTGTTTGCTCAAAACAAGTATTGGCTCGAAATAGTTAGTTCAAATGGGACTCTAGGGTGAAACACTGGGACGTCCCAGTGTTTCACCCTAGAGTCCCATTTGAACTAACTTTTTCGAACCAAGACTTTCTTTTGAGCAAATACAATTCCTAAAATTAATACGAAGCATTTTACTTCTGTAGTACAGGTTTCAAACAATTTTGAACAATTTTAGGTAAAATTTCAAATTATTTGAAAATTTTCTAATTCCACTGTGCTGGCGGGCTCCAAAGCCACCCGCCAGCGCTGAGACTCAGCGCTGGTGGTCATCGTAACCGCCCGCCAGCACAGTTAACTACGAAATTTTGAAAAAATTTGAAATCTTTCCTAAAATTGTTCAAAATTATTTGAAACTTGTACTACACAAGTAAAATGGTTAATATAGAATTTAGGAAGTGTGTTTGCTCAAAAAAAAGTCTTGGTTCCAAATAGTTAGTTCAAATGGGACTCTAGGGTGAAACACATCATGAGTTATAGGGTGTTTCACCCTAGAGTCCCATTTGAACTAACTTTTTCGAATCAAGACTTTTTTTTGAGCAAACACACTTCCTAAAATTAATAGTAAGCATTTTACTTGTGTAGTATAAGTTTCAAATAATTTTGAACAATTTTAGGCAAGATTTCAAATTTTGAAAAAATTTCGTAGTTAACTGTGCTGGCGGGCGGCTTTGGTGCCCGCCAGCAGTGAGTCTCACTCTGCTGGCGGGTTTCTTTAGCGCCCGCTGAGGCTCACTGCTGGTGGGCTGCTTTAGCTATAAACTGCCACCGAGGGTCTGAAAACTTTCTAAGTCCCTGGCGCTTCCCCAGATCGACGCCGCCAGGCTGCCGAAATCTGCTGCCGCTTCCCTCCCCCGACCCCGCCCCCGCCCCCGCCCCGTCGCCTCGCCTGCCCGAGGCGCCCTGCCCGACCCCCACGTCGGCGCCCTGCCGTCCCTGCCACCCCTACCGCCCCTGCCTGAGGCGCCCTGCCACCCCTGTCCTATCTCCGGCGGCGCGCCTCCCCTGCCCGCGGCCCACACCGACGGCCCCTGCCCGCGCCCTCTGCGGCCCTGCCCTCGCCCCACGCCGGTTTGTTTTTTTTCAATTTTTTTAGAGTAGGGGTTGTTTAGAAATTGAAGAATAGAATTGAGATTGTTAGGAGTAGAAATAGAGTTGATTTTTTTATTATATTTTAGAGTTGAATAGAAAAGAATTATTTTATTATTATCTATTATTTGTTAGGCTAGAGATTGTGTATAAATTTTAAATCGAAAATTTTGTTAGACTAGAGATTATGTATAAATTTTAGAATAAAGTACCGTGCATATTTTAAGATAACAATGGCAAGTCGTGATGGTGGCCGTGGTCGTGGTCGCTTCCGTGGAGGCGGTCATAGACTAAACATTGACTACCAGTTACCGGTGTCTAGTCCTCCAGGAATATACTTCACCAATGGCGTCATTGACTTACCTACCGGTGATCGAAGCCACGGACCTGTTGCCAACATAGTAATATTCTTTTCTTCTATAAATATAATTGTTACTCCACATGAATAATAATATTATTTTCATACAATGCAGGTTATCAATCATTTGAGGTGGCTAGGACATGTTGTCAAAAATTTAGGTGGTACCGTTCCTGTTGCACAATCTAAGATTGTCGGTCCAAATAACCACATAAGATTAAAAATCTCTTTTGAAATACCTGTTCGAGGACATATTCGCACATCGATGTCTCCAGAACCCATCCCAATGGTATCCATTGTTGGGGTGGGTGAGCCTGTTTTGGTTAGGAGGACTTTTGAGAGGACCGCCGTGCAGGCTTGCTTACGACAACTTAGTGCTAATGGGTACTTTGTGTCAGATTACTCTTATTTTCTAATCAAGGCACTCGAAGAGGGAGAAAGTGTGACCACGACCGCAGAGAGACTTTGTCGGCTGAATGAACATGACATGGTATGGATCGGTACTCTTATTTTTTTCATTGATTGCGGTACATTTTTTAACAATCATACCTTATTCTTAACTTTAGTATATCTTTGGTCAAACCATTGCGGCAATGAGTTTTCATGCAATTCTAGAGCAAGTGATGGATGTGTTGGGATTTTCTTACACTGATTCAAATGTTACATGCACAAGAGATCGGAAGTGGCAGGGTCATCTTACATTTTTCTTGCCCTATCAAGTCTACTCGCCACTATTTGACATTTATGGAAGTGCTTGTGACCGGAGATGTGAAGCGACAGAGAGTGCACTGATTCATACTTTAGCATATATTGATGAAGTTCTCGACTTCAAGATTGGAGACTTCAACTATATGGATTACTTGAGGAGGAAAAATGGAGTATGATGTATTGATGTATCACCTGCTACCTCTTTATTAAGACCTTAAGTATTGATGTATGACCTTGTACCTCTTTATTAAGACCTTAAGTATTATTGTCATGAACTTGAATATGTATGACATGAATTTGAACCATATTTCCATACAAGTCCTTAATAAATCCACATTCATAAAGTCTTACAAGATACATTAAGCCAGACTAATACGAAGTCCTAATTTATCCTTTAATAATTCTTCCTTGACAATCCGTACGTAACCATGGCTTCTCCGATTTAGGAATGTTGGCTTCAATTTTTTTGATTCTTCTTTCATGATCTTTGAACAAGTCTAATTCCTCATACTGATTGTAATCCTCAACGTCAACTACACCTTCAACTCCAAGAATTCTTTGTTTTCCAGAGACGACAATGTGCTTTTTTACATTCATAGGATCAGATATGTAGAACACCTGTGCAACACGCTCGGCGAGTACCCATGGGTCGTCTTTGTAACCTACATTGGCAAGGTCTACAAGTGTCAATCCATAATTGTCATCTGTAACGCCATTCGGGTGATTGACCCATTGGCACCGAAACACGGGGATCCGGATATTCTCTCCATAGTCAAGTTCCCATATTTCCTCTATGAAACCGTAGTATGTGATGTTATTTCCGGATGTATCAATCGCATCAATGCGAACACCACTGTTTTGATAAGCGACACTCTTGCTGTCTTTTTCCTTGGTATAAAAGGTGTACCCATTAATTTCGTATTCTTGCCATGAGGTGACATTGCTTGATGGGCCTGACGCCAACCTAGTCATTATTGCATCTTCTGTGGAATTTGCTTCAAATAGATGCCCATATTCCTTTAACCATGATGGGAAACAATGCTTTTGCTCTTTGATGACCCAATCCTTGGACCGACTATTATTTTCTTCACGAATCTCAATTAGGTGTTGCACGATGAATGGCTCTACTATTGCAAGTTGTTGTAGAACACTAGAATGTGCTTTCTCCAGTTGTTGGTTGTCCTCGTCAATGAATCTTTTCCTTCCAATGGTACCTCTCCCGAACAATCTACCCTCGTGTCGAGATTCCGGTAAACCGACCGCTCTCTTATCTTTTATGTAGTCTATGCAACAATCAACACTCTCTTCTGTATGGTAGCTCTCGATCATACTACCCTATGGGAATGCCTTGTTTCTCATGTATCCATTGAGAATCGACATGAATCATTCATACGTCCACATCTGATGGAAGTACATAGGTCCTAGTTCAGTAATTTGCTCGACCATGTGGATCATTAGATGTTCCATGATATCAAAAAAGGACGGAGGGAGGCACATCTCCAGCTGCGCCTGAGTTTCAGCCATGAAAAGTTGAAGTCTCGCCAACTCTACACAATCGACCACTTTCTGCGAAATCACATTGAAAAAGTAGCACATCCTTGTGATAATCATCTTAAGGAATACTGGTTTGACAGCTCGGATACCAATCGCGAGAAAAACAGTGATCATAACATGGCAATCATGAGAGTTATAACCAGTAAGCGTCATGTCCTTCAACGAGACTAGTGATCGGATGTTGGATGAGAATCCGGTAGGCACTTTCAGCCCACGCAAGCACTTGCACATAGCCAATCTCTCACCTTGTGTTAAGTTGTAGCTAGCCGGGGGAAGGTATTGTTTACCATTAGGAAGTTCTTGCGGGTGGAGCTCTAGTCTGATTTTTAGGTCAACAAGATCCTTACGTGACTTCAATCCGCCCTTTACCTTGCTCGTTAAGCCTAAGAATCCCATGGTGTTATCAAACACATTCTTCTGAAGATGCATCCCATCAATGGCATGTCGCACCGCCAGCTCTTTCTAGTATGGCAAATACTTAAAGAAGATAGACATCTTCTTAAAAGGCATGTCGACGTTCTCTGTAGTTTCAGCCTCCTTCCTTCCTCCTTTCGAATTATCATCAACACCACCTTTTGACTTCTTACCAAGTTTGAACTTGACCTTTTGACACATTTCAAATACGGTTGTACCCTTGGTCGGTTGTGGAGCAAAATCTTTCTCAATTGTTCCATCAAAAGAGTCCGCTATCTTGCGGTATTTGTGAGTCTTTATTAGTCAGCGTCTGTGCCCCATATACACTGTCTTCGTAGATCCTTTAAGGTACATATATATGGTACCATTCAAGCAAACTACACAAGCTGTCTTCCCTTTTATCTGACCTGACACAGAAAATAGGGCAGGGTAATCATTGATGGTAACAAAGATAATGGCCCTAAGTGTGAATTTCTCCTGTCTATACTCATCCCACATCTGAACCCCATGTAACCAAAGCTTCTCCATATCTTCCATCAATGGCTCTAGGAAAACATCTATGTCGATACCAAGTTGCTTCGGGCCTTGGATTAGAATGGTTAGCAAAAGGAACTTTCTCTTGTGACATAGCCAGGGGGGAAGGTTGTATATGGTCATCAACACTGGCCATGTGCTGTGCGTGCTGCTTCTTTCACCAAATGGATTCATGTTGTCTGTACTTAACGCGAACTGTATATTTCTTTTTTCATCTCTAAACTCTGGATGGTTGGTAGCAAAGGTCCTCCACTGACGAGCATCAGAAGGATGTCGAAGCTTTCCATCGGACTTCTCTGGGCGATCGGCGTGCCAAGTCATTAGTTTAGCGGTCTCTGGGTTCGAGAACAATCACTTCAAACGATCCACCACCGGCAAGTACCACATCAGCAAGGCAGGTACTTTACATTGACTAGACGTGTCAGTACCAATACTAGATTCATCCTCCACTTGAGCACCTGCACTTTTCTTTCCACCCATCATCCTCTTCGTGCCTTTGGAGGTACCGACACGTTCCGCATCGTAATCGGTATTACTTTTGTAACGACTAGCATCACAATTAGGGCACTTCTCCAATTGTGCATACTTATCATGATACAATATGCAATGGTTTCTGCATGTGTGTATTCTTTGCACTCGCATCTTCAATGGGTTGATAATCTTCTTTGCTTCATATGTGTTTTTTGGCACAAAGTTGGGCTTCGGTAGCAGCTTGGCCAACAGAGTAAGGAGTTCGTCAAAACTATTATCTGGCCATCCGAATTTAGCCTTCACAATTAGAAGATTGAGGACGAAACGCAACACTGTCCACTCCTTCCCACTACCCTCATACATACGGTCCTTTGCTGCCTTCTTAAGTGTCTCGAAATTTTCTAAACCTTTAGCACTCCCTAGCAACACCTCTGGTTCAATGTGCCGCAGCATTTCCTCCATGTCAACATCACATTCCTCTTCCACTTGTGGTGCATCTGTTTGATCAGCATTTTGATGATCTCCACAGTCAAAAGCATCATCCATTATGAAATGATCATTTTCATCTTCATCTTCACCACCCACTTCATCATACCTGGTGTTGGTGTCTGCATTGTTGACAGTAGTTACTGCTTCACCATGGTGGGACCAAGTTGTGTATCCTTTCACAAAAACTCGCTTTACCAAATGCATCTTGATGGTATTAACCTCTTCCCAAACAAGTTTGTTGCAACAGTCAAAACACGGACACCGTATTTGCTTTGTCTTGCAAATTTGGGCATGCTTCTTCGCAACCTCGAGAAACTTTGATAACTCGGTCATGAATGTAGACATATGTCTCCATGTGCCATACATCCATGCTCTATGATCCATTTTAAATAACCTATAAAATAATTCTACATCTTAGAAACTAATTAATATGTAAAAAATTTAAATGATATTAAATTCTATAATTTTAATTTATGAAACTAATAAAAAAATGACAAACATATACATCTTAAACAACCTAGAAAATAAGTCTACATTTTAGAAACTAATTTAATGATATACATGTAAATATATGAGTCACAACAATTAAAACCTCAATTAAATTCTAGAATTCTAATGAATAAAAGAAAACTCAATTATATATTTTTATTTAATAATGAAAACTAATGATAAAATGACAAACAAATCATTGCAATGATTAAATTAGGAACATATAATTCTTCTCAAAAAATAAATCAATAATTTATTTTCTCTCTCTTCAGTCCTCTCTCTCCTAGCTAACCCTAGGTCTAGATCTAGATCTCTAGATAAGCTAGAAATAATGGATTAAAGGTGAAAAAGAAGGTTGGAATAGCACAAACTCACCTTATATAGCCACCTCCTCCAAGGAAATCAAGAGCAAAACCTTCCCCCCTTGATTTGGTGTTTTTGGAGCTTCTCCCGAGGTCCTCTCGGGCAAAGCTCCAATGGAAGGTTGGCTGGGAAGAAGAAGTTGTCGGTATATTTATGCTGGTCACAGTATTGGCGGGCGACATAAGCCAACCGCCAGCACTGATGCTTCGATCAGTGCTGGCGGGTGGCTTACGTTGACCGCCAGCACTCTGTTACTACCGCTGGCGGTTGGCATAAGCCAACTGCCAGCACTGGTGCTCTATTTGTGCTGGCGGGTGGCCTATGTCGCCCGCCAGCACTGTGTGCTCACCCCTGGTGGTCGCAGAACTGGCGCCCCCGCGCACCACTGTGTTGGCGGGTGCCAATTGTGCCCGCCAGCACGCTAATTTTGATGTGTCAGCACAAATCGTTTCTGGCCTAGTGGAATAAACTAAACGAGTTTGAACTACTCGACAACAAGGAAGAAAAAGTTCTCACCTGGAATGCGAGGCTCTTCTTCTTCTTCTTCGTTAGACAAGGCGCTCACCATACGAGCTCGGGGCTTTAAAACTTTCCTGCTAGCTGTTTTTGTCCCGAGTTTCGTCAAACTGACCGCCACAGCATTGGCCTGGCAGTATGTCTTACACGAGCCACCTAGCAAGAAAAAAGTTGCAACTTTGAATAAAACAAAAAAACTTTCAGAATGCTTAAGGCTAATGAAACAAAGAAAAACAAAATATGGTGAAAGTTTCTTACCCTCGAAAGAAGTTTCTCTCTTCCAAAAATCTCACCACGCACGAATCTCAAAGCACGGAGTCTGAAAAACTCGAGAGTTTCTTCAATGAAAGCGACGGTGAAAAGCAAGTTACCACGCCCCCCTTTGTATAGGCGCGGGAGAGGGAATTCGAACGGGTGCCTCGAGCAAAGAGAAAAGTTGAAACGACACCCAATAAGACAGCGAGGCGTCTCCTCTGACGCTCGAGGGTGACGTTTTTTTATATATCTCGATCTCAAGATTTCGTGGAATAGGATCGTCGGAGTCGAGCCCTTTCCCCGAGGGGCGACTGTTGGGGATCGACGAAACACCGTCACCTTTGGAGCGTCAGAGGAGACTACAAATTTACAAGCTCGCATAACTTTTTAAGCGCTTGATAAAAACTCGCTCGAAGCTAGGAGAACACTGTTTTTAATGTTGCAAAGGCATTCTGGGCTTCGAGTGGGCCACAGATGAGGTTTCAGGGAGTTATCCAAGTTTTAATATTTTGGAACATTTCTGATTTCCTCGGCTTCATAAAATTCCTGGTTATTTTCATACTTGAGGCTACTAAACTCGTCTGTCTTCACATTTCTCAGTTTTGTGTAAGTCTCGAGTAGTGAAATATCGGATCTTTTTCCAGAGTCCTCAAAAGCTTAGTATTCATAAAAACTCTGGAAATTTTCATCATTCGTTGGAATCTCGGAAAGAAGAGGAATTCAGAAATCTCAGAGCCTCGCCACGTCACTCGAAGCCGGCAGAGAGAGAGGCGTGTGGAACGTGAGGAAGATGGCGTGTGAAACGTGAAGGCTCCAAGGGTTCATGTTATTTGCGTGACGACTTATGACATTTTTGTACAGCATATTCCTCGAAGATGCCAAGGTTGTGAGGGCAATCTCGGAATGTAAAAGTGACCCTCGGGTAATATAAAAGGGGACCCCTACCCCCGTGTAAAGGGATCAACTTTTTTGGGGAATACAACCGCTTTACATCCGCTTTTTACTTTCTGTCTGAGTGTTGAAACTTTTTCGATACTCAACAATGTGTATACAACAGGTCCACCTATTGGTAGCCATGTGTCGATGTGGGTCCCACAATTGCCACGTGTCGTTACAGTCCCGCACACACCACGTGTCATTGTGGGTCCCACAACCACCACATTTCGCTGCAGGTTCTACACCACCTTTTTTTTTGCGGGTATGTCACACCACATTAGCACCAGGGCTAACGAATCACTTGCGCGTCGTCAAACCAACTCATGGCAGATGAATGATCCATGAACAATTGTTGGATGACTTGCATCAACGGATGCATGCTTACAAGTCGGCCAGAACAATACCGAAGCCTGTCGTACTAACATATATGCTCCCATTCCCATGGCTTGGATGCCATTAAAAATGTCGCAAGAGCTAGAGCAACTTTGAAATGGTGGGCTATTGGGGGTAACCAAAATATCATCCTCAGCTTTCACCTGTGCGGCGTAGTCCATTCTCGACGTGGGCATATGGTTGTGGTTTCTGATATTTCTGCTTGTTCAGACACTTTACTCGATTCACGATAAGTTATGCTCTTAGTCTTTGTCGAGTACAAATTATGTAACATGTGTGACACAGTGGATTGAAGGGGTGGATCCTCTCTCATTACTGATTGAACTGTAGGAGATAGCATACCAAAAAGTGATACCGTGACAGATAAAGCTTTGATCTAAAATTCAAATTTTAAATCTCAAGATTGTTTTGATTATTTTAGCATGAAGATGATTTCAAATGAAAACTGTTTGAACTACAAAGTTGTAGATCTCGTCGAGATCTACAATTTTCGTATAAAGCTTTTATCCATCCGAGTTCATATGAAATAGTTATGATTTTTTTAAAAAATATGTTAAGGAGTTACTGTCATTTCAAACGACAGCGTTGCGCTACAGTACCCAACCGAAAGAACTGGCGGTCGGCAGTGCTACAGTGCTGAAACCATCGGATGAAACGGCGGTAACTCCATACTGCCGTTTCATCTAACGGTTGAGGGTTTTTTTTTGCAAAATTTTGCTAGGTTCGATTATTTTTGTAAAATCTTAAAAAATAAATATCAAAATTAAAAAAATTCAGATTAATGCATGTCTGAAAAATGGAAATGAGAGACTACGTCCGATACAAAACCTTAAGGACTTCTATGAAGCAGAAGGGACGGCTCTCTGGGCCAAGAAATGTCTAAACACCAAGCTGTTGGGCCAACTTTTGTCCGTGCGGCCTGGACCACGACGCTGCTCGTGGCCCAGTAGCGAGGCGGCGAACTGGAGGTCATTGTCGGCGAGCGTGAGGATTCTCGACCGTGTCCATTTGTCAAGCCTACGCACAGATACCCTGTACAAGCTATTTTGAAGCTGAAGCAGCATGAACATGGGGCGAACTCTGTCGACGAGGGTAGCACCATTCTTTATCGAGAGAATTTGAGTCAGATCATTTGAGTCAATATCACTAGAGCAAAAAGAAGTAACACACATTCGTTATAAAATCCGAGCTAGATAGCTGTCTATATGGTTACTAATAAATTACTAAAATATGAAGTGTTTGGAAGCTTGGACATGGAGCCCCCCGCCGCGCCGTTGCTTCCTGCTCGCGGAAGCTACTATACCGAGCGAGGGGCTGCCGCCGCCGCCGCCGAAGGAGCAGGGCATTCAAGCAGGTTCTGTGTGAGCGAAACGTTTGAACAGATCACCGAAAGGTCCAGCTAGGTCGTCAGCGAGCGCGTAACATGTACTATATATATGGCCGACCACGGTTATGCTGCCAGTCTGCCACTTTTCGTCTCCGTGACCGTGTAGTAGTGAAAGCAACAAACCAAAGGACGCCTTTCCGTTGGCTTGTGCAAGCGCGACACGTGTACGCTCCCGAGAACGATCAATCTGCAGCAGGACAAGCTTATTAAGCTTGCGCGCGTGTATAAAGTCTTTAATTTCTTTCAAATTGCAGTTAACCGCCCATTTATCCAGCTCAATGCATAAGTGAAACACACAAGTAATTTAACACGGTTCTTTGATTTGGTGCCTGATGAGTGCGCCAGCCACTACTGGTTGCTTCAGGAAAGTATATGGTCTACATGTAGCATATTGATTTTCAACAACTTAACGACGACCCGTTTTGAAATTTCAGCGAAATTTGCATCCGTCAAGCGGCGGCATAACCGACTGTCGTCAGGCCAACTGAAATCCAGTTTGGTGTGGCTCTTAATTCACGGCTTCAGCTTCTACAGTACTATTCGTCACTGTAGTTAAACTGTTCATCGGAGCAGCCTTACCTTTTGGGCTCCTTGCTGCTACAGCCAATGCAGGAGACGGAGGAGCCGGTGAAGCCAGTTTCTTACCGGCTTCTAGCTTTCTACAGGCAGCTATAGTATTTGAACAGTAAAAGAGCCCAAGCAGCTAGCTAGCGCGAGGCCTGGCCAAACAGGGCCTGAACCGGTCCACTACCTTGCATGCCAAGGAAGAAGATCACATATAGTATAATAGATAGAATATCAACAAATTAAAGTTGCCACAGTGATCAGTTTGGCTTACTGTTTGTTAAAAATGAAAAGTTGACATCAAGACTCTGTTCATCTGGCTGGTCGCTGGTAGCCCGCTGGTTCGTGGTTGGTGACCGGTGATGAATTGATGTGAAAAAAAGTACCGCCGGCCGGTTAACAAAGCACACATATATGTATATGCATGCGTGCATGCAACTGGATGCGTTGGCAACTCCAAAAGCATCTGCTGCTGTCTGTACTAGCTTACACAGTGTAAGGTCGATCGTACAACCGGCCGGCCGGTCGGAAGATGCACACCAACTTCCCCAACGCGTAGAGACATGCATGCATGTTTCGCCGCAAGACAACCAGTACATGCATCATTCTTGCTCTAAACATTATAAATAGATGCATGCATGCATACATATGCATCACCTTCAATTCATCAATTGCTAATTCGCGCATTGCTACCTATTGCGCCTCAATTAAACACAAACTTTTGAAAAGAATCAGTTCTTTCGCACAAGATCGACCACTCGGAGTACGTAGTAACAACTGATCATAGGAGCGAGAAAATTAGATTAAACCTACCTGCTCCGAGTCAGTTCACCAACAGCAGTAGTAATTGATCATGAAGCTGTACGAGGACCCGCCGGAGGAGATCTCCCACCCGGCGCACAAGCTCACGCTGGTGCGGCCCACCGCCGGCGCCGCCCCGTTCGTGTGCCACGGCTGCAAGGTCGCCGGCGACGGGCCCAGGTACACCTGCGGCTGCGGGTTCGACCTCCACACCTGCTGCGCCCTCGCGGAGGACACGCTGGTGGCGCACCCTCTCCTCGGCGACCACCGCAGATTCGTGCTCCTCGACAAGCCCCCGCCGCCCGTCCACAGCACCGTCTGCGACGCCTGCGGCGAGCCCGCGCGCGGGTTCGTCTACCACTGCCACGACGAGGACCTCGACCTCCACCCCTGCTGCGCGAGCCTCCAGCCGACCATCACCCTCGGCGCCCACGCGTTCGAGCTCTGCTGCAACGGCGGCGCCGGCTCGCGCCGGTGCGCGCTGTGCGTCGACGATCACAAGGGGCTCCGCCGCCGTAGCAGGTTCTGGGCCTACCGCTCCGACTGCGACGACGGCGGCGGTGGACACATCTACCTCCACGTCGCGTGCGTCAAGGAGGTGGCGCGACGGAGGTGGGACGAGGCGTACCACGGCCGCGCGGGGCACGGCGGCGGCGTGGTCCAGGCCAGCGTGCCCGTCGTGGAGGCCGTCCTGCAGAGCCTACCGAGGAATGCGCGGAGCGGCAGCGGCTTCGACCGCTTCATCAGGATCGTTTGCACCGTTGTCAAAGTCATCATCGCCGTGATATTTGGCGACTCGTTGGCCATGATCACCGCCATTGCCGGGCCCATTATCGAGCTAGTACACTAAACGTCTAAATCTGTAGTCGATATAGATACTGTATTAATTTCATTGTTTGAAAATTGCTTTAATTTATTCATGTGCTTTTATTGTAGCCTTTCTTATCACTAGTAGAAATTCACTTATCTATGATATTTTCCTCGTGACGTTCTAAATTTTTTTGTCATAGAACAATGCCTAATGCAGTTTCTCGGTTTCTCATGGATTGTTACTGACGGACCCCAGTCTCTATAAATTTATGACAAAAGCGTCATAAGACAACATAAGTTTTCGTCATAGATTGTACGTGCCATTTAGATAATAGATTTGTGATGCTAAGTTTCACAACTATAACGGGACTCAAGTCGTCGTAGAATAATTGAGTATGGATGATAAATGTATTTCGTCATGAATAATTTTGACTAACCTGTGGGACCCTGCTTGTAGGGCTAAAACTGGGGCCGAGCTTGGCATCCACATGTTGGGTGGCTCCCGCCATGGCCACATGTGGCAGTGGGCCCACATGTCAGGACACGAAGTGCACGATGGGTCCTGTGATGTCATGTGTATACCACAGGTCCACCTATTAGCAGCCATGTGTCGCTGTGGGTCCCACAATTGCCACGTGTCATCACAGTCCCGCACACACCACGTGTCATCGTGGGTCCCACAACCGCCACGTTTCGCCGTGGGTTCCACACCCGCCATGTGTTCCCGTGGATCCCACAGATGCCACGTGTCTCCGTGGGTCCCACAACTACCATGTAAGGTAGCGGGTCCCACACCCGCCATGTGTCCCCGTGGGTCCCTGAAAGGATATATGATGTCAACTAGAGGGGGTGAATAGTCAAACCTAGAAATTTTAACACATTTGAACTTTATCAGCGACTTTCAGAGTTTTCGGAAGATTGTTCCAAAAATTATGCAACTTACGGAATTTCCGAAGAAATCTTTCGAATTCTCCGGAGATTTGCGTAGTTGCACACCAACCCCAAGAAAAGCTTGCTCAAATGTAAATCGCTGAAAATAGGTTGAGTAGGAGGTTATACCAGGCCTCTGGAACAAGTTAGAACAGCGAGTAGAAAAGTAGATCGAGCACAAACCCTAGAAACGAGTTCTACGCTTGAACAAGAACGAATGAATAACAAAAAGCACGAGAGACACAAAGATTTATTTACCGGAGTTCACACTACTACAAAAACAATTTGTAAGAGCGACCTTTTTTTTCAGGAGCGGGCGGAAAGGCCGCCCGATCCCACAAAAAACTCGCGGCACTGTAGCGAAAATCCCCGCACCTAGAGATGCATTTCCAGGAGCGGGTGACGGCGTCACCCGCACCTGATGAGCCTTTCCGGGAGCGGGTGACGTGGTCAGCCGCACCTGATGAGCCTTTTCGAGAGCGGGTGATGGCATTGCCCGCTCCCGGAAATGATCCATCCGACAAAAAGGCACTGCGCGTCTTCTTCCTCCGACCACACACTGCCTGACAGAATCTTCTCGGGGTGTTGTCCAAAAATCGCCATCCGAGAGGGGGGAGGTTTTCAACTTTTTTTCTTGGACTTGGAGCCTAAAGGAGGTTAGTTATTCTTATTTCTTTGTCTATTTCGAAGCTTTATGCATAGTTTTTGGCTCAATGTAGGTGTATATAATCTAGATCTCCATAGGTGTGGATTAGATGTTTTAGAACCTCGTTTAGCTCAAAATTTTGGGTGTAGTTGGGCTATTTAGGTAGGAGAACAAGATTATCTAGTCATTTGAGTTCAACTTTGTTGTTTTAGCCTCATTCATGAATGATGAATTTCCTATGCTATATGGAGGAGAGAGAAGACAATATTTTTATAATGCCACAAGAATATATCATTAATTTTCATGAATTCGCATGAATCTATATTTTGTATTTTTATTGACAAAGATATTTGTTTTTTTTCTATAATGCCACAAGAATTACATATTTACTCATTGTTCTAATTTCTTGACAAAGATATTTGTTTTTTTCTATAATGCCATTTCTTGACAAGAATAAGATTATCTGGTTAACTTTTATGTTTTTGACATCTGGATATGATTTTCTCATGTTTTTGTGAATCTTTCCAGAGAGATGGATATATGTAGGACATGGATGTACGAAGCACGAAGAACGAGCGGCTATTTCCGTGCAGAACTTAACAAATTTATTAAGGCCGCAGAGAGTGCTAGAGTTGAGAAAAAAATAAATGTGGTGGTTTGTCCTTGCAAAAAATGCAAAAACATGCGAGTATTCAATATCAATGAAACAAATACAATAATATCGCATGTGCTGATGAATGGTTTCGTTGAAGACTATATGATATGGACATCTCATGGTGAGGAAAGGAATAATATTGCACCACCTTCTCAAAATCCGATTGACGAAATCATGCAGAACAGTGACTTTGGGGCCATGTTTGATGATGTTCACGCTAATAGTTTTGGTGATGGTCGTAGCAGCGATGATGGTGATCATGGCTCTGATGGTGTTAATGATATTGGTGTCGATGATGGTGGTGATGTTGGTGATGGTAGCGGTTATGATAGTAGCGAAGATGATGAATTGGATGACAGTGACTACCTAACCCAGTTGTTGCGTAACACCAAGGAAGAAATATTGGCTGGCAGTGCAAAGGGGTTAGCAAAATTCGAGACAGTGAAGAAAGCAGCAGAGGAGAATGTAACGAGCGTTCAAAGGGATGCCCAAAACATTGGACCGTGCTTCGTTTCATACTTGAGCTGTTGATTCTAAAGGCAAAGCACGGCTGGTCCGATGGGTGTTTTAATGATCTACTATGTATATTGGCTTGGTTGCTTCCAAAGCCGAATAAAGTGCCAACCAACACATATCGAGCAAAGAAGCTTATCAGTCCGTTCACAATGGGTGTTGAAAGAATTCATGCATGTCCAAACCATTGTATCTTGTACCGCGGTACTTTCAAGGACTTGGACAAATGTCCTGTTTGTTCAGCAAGTCGGTACAAAAAGAGTACCAGGTCATATGTTGATGATGAAATAAAACGCACAACTGGCGGGAGTAAAAGGAGCAGGAAGGGTGCATCGATTAATGTAGTTGCTGTGGAGCCAGAAGACACGACTGTAAGCGGTTCTGAAAAAACCAGCAAAATTCCTGCCATGGTCATATGGTACCTCCCTGTTGCGGATCGCCTTAGGCGTTTGTTCTCAAATCCGAAGGACGCTGAACTGATGACATGGTGGGCTTCAGATAAGCGCAAGAAGGGTGACGGGAAGCTTCGACATCCATCTGATGCTCGGCAGTGGAAGAAACTCGATCAGATGTATCCACAATTAGGAGATGATCCAAGAAACGTTCGATTTGCGCTAAGTACTGATGGAATGAATCCGTTCTGAGAAAGGGCCAGCACTCATAGCACATGGCCAGTGATTTTGACGATGTACAACTTACCACCATGGTTGTGCCAAAAGAGAAAGTACCTTTTGCTATCAATCATGATCCAAGGACCAAAACATCCTGGTATCGATATAGATGTTTTGCTTGAGCCTTTGATGGAAGAGATGGAAACTTTATGGAAGGGTATCAAAATCATGGACGGTTTCATAAGGAAGGAATTTACTCTAAGAGCCATTATCTTTGTCACCATCAATGATTATCAAGCGTTGTTTGTCTTATCAGGACAAGTCAAAGGTAAGACGGGATGCACAGTTTGCATTGGTGACACCGTATGGACTTTCCTAGATGGTTCTAGAAAGGTAGCTTACCTTGGGTATAGGCGCTTCTTGGTGGAAGGGCACTGATATAGAAGTAAAAAGTTCTATAATTGTTGTAGTGGCAAGGCCAACATAGGATCTGTGGCAGAAAAACGAGATGGACACCATATTTTCAACATGGTCAGGACCATCCAAGTTCCTTATGGGAAGATGACAAATGATGGCAAGAAGAGAAATAGAGATAAGCCGCCTATTGATGGTGTGCCGTTCAAGAAGATGTCGATATTCTATAAGTACTTGCCATACTGGCCGGACCTCGAGGTCCGTCATGCAATCGATGGCATGCACCTGAAGAAGAATGTGTTTGGTAACACAATTGGTCTCCTTCTCTAAACATCAGCCAAGACAAAGGATACCTTAAAGTCACGGTAAGATTTGGTAGCCATGGATATCAGAGAAGACCTTCACCCTATTGAGAAGGGGAATGGAAGATATGAACTACCACCAGCGAGCTACAATTTGACACTAGCTGAGAAGAAAGCAGTTTGTGAATCGTTACGGGGTATTAAGGTACCAAGCCGATTCTCATCGAACATTAGAAAACTAGTCTCAATGAAAGATCTCTCGCTATCAGGCTACAATTGTCATGATGCTCATATGATGCTTACTATCTTCCTGGCAATTGCAATTAGAGCGATCAAGCCGGTATATGTGAAGATGGTAATCACTCGGTTAAGTTACTTCTTCACCAAAATTTCTCAAAAGGTTATCGATGAAGATGAGTTGAAAGACATCCAAGAATTTGTTACAGAGACTATGGTGCAGCTGGAGATGTGCTTCCCTCCATGATTTTTTGATATTACAGAACATTTCATGATTCACATGGTCGATCAGATACGCGCACTGGGTCCAATGTACCTACACGAAATGTGGACCTATGAGCGTTTCATGTCAATTCTCAACCGGTACGTTATGAATCGTGCTTATCCCGAGGCATCCATGGTAGACACTGCAAAAATTCTTGGTTTCCATGATAAAATGATATGGTCATGTAAAGTACAAAAACGGTCATAGAAAGTATCGTATGACAAAAATCCACTGTCACAAGGGTCGTCACAAAAAGACAGTCACAAAATGTACGACGAAAAAATGGTAAACCGTCACAAAATGTGAGAACCTTATGTGACGGTATGTTACGGGGTCATATATTGTGACATTATATGACGCCTGTAGGTGTCACATAATGTTGGTCAAAATGTCACAATAAGTGTGATCAAACCCTTATTTAGTAAAGTTGTGACGATCTGATACCGTCATATATTGGTAATAGTCATATATCGTCATATATTGGTATGCAGAATCCATTAGCACATATTTTCCATGACTGTCATCACAGGTCAAGAAGCACACACATAATAGCGAACCCATCTTCCACATACACTCCAAAACAGAATACATTACGCATTGGTTCAAACATCACAACTAACAAGTTCCAGGTTTCATCACACAAAGAAATCAACAAGATCTGTTTTTACATGTTAAATTCTTCGATGCACAAAAAAAAACAAAATCCAACCAATTGCTGATAGTCGGAAGTCCAAGTTCCTGCAGCCTTGAATTGTTCCTCATCCATTGTTTCAGGCGCACCTCTTCATACAGATGCAGTGGTGGATCAAACAGGAGATAAAACAATAACAGATTTGTGAACTATTATCAAATAGTCATGTAACAACAAATGATCAGATACTTGCAAGAACATGGAGTTCACACATGCATTCACTATACACAGAAAGATATGACATTCACTACGAGATTATTTCACCATAGATCTCCCAGATGGCACATTTTCCAACAGATGCAAGATAGCCTAAGCTCAGTGTTAACAAGCAAGGCTACTGAGCAAGTGCAAAGCTAAATTAAAAGGACTTAACATGCAGGATTAGCAAGTTAAATTACTGATTATACAAGTAGCTAACCAGGAAAGCATGGACAAATTAACCAGATATCAAGTCCAATTAGCTCGTGCAAAGGTTGCTTAATCAAAGAACCTACTCACTGTCGTACCTGCACAGAATGTCAAGCAACCAGCTTACCTGCACCTACCTGATGACCACGACAAGCTGAACCTGGTGATGTTGCGCACCAGGTGCTCTGCTCATCCACCTGCGTGCTGAAGATCCTGCACACCGCTGCTGCTCTTCCTGTCGGCCTGATGTGCAAGTGACACCTCCTATTTCATATGGTCTGAAACAAAGGAACATAGGCTTTTTCTCACCAATCGAACTACAACAAACAACTATAGAGACTGAAAAGCAGGTAGCTATAGATCAGGCAATTTACTAAATCAAGTTCTTGTGTGAAACAAGAGCAATCAATAGGTTTTATCTATTGCCATATTTCAATCTAAATGTACATAGCAAATATTGCCAGTCTCACAAGAACAGAACCTATTCAGCAAACCTGCAGTTACTTAGCTACGAAAAGTGCCGAGCTTGAGCTGGAACAAAGTTGGGCTGGTGCTTGTTGCCTTGCCACCAAACTGCTGTTGTCTGAACCTGCACAGAGAAAACAAAGAGCAAAGAAAGAGCAGAGCAGCTGGTGCTTCGATCTGAACCTGATCACCAATCTGCAGCAATTGTTATCTGACAGAAACAACACTAAAGACGGTGCACTGCTGAAGGCCTTGCATTCAGAAGTGAAGGTTGAAGAGCAATGGAAGAAAGGTACAGAGTAGAGCAAATGTCGAGCAAACGCTGGCAGGTCTGCTGCTACTGTTTGTCGACCTGCAGAAACAAGCAAGCCAAACAACTGTTGTTGCACTGAAATGTAAAGGCCAAAACTTGGAGCAAAGGTCGGGCTTGCAGATTCAAAATCAAGAACTGTTGGTATACTGCCGCCTGACACTGTCACAGGATCGACCGAGGCAAGTAGCAAGGGAACCTGCACTTCACCCTTGAACTGAACTGTTAGAATAATAGCGCGCGGAAGCAATAATTGATCTACCGAGATAATGTATGCGAGAATCACAGACGACACCGGAGGCACGATATTTGTTAACGAGGTTCAGCCGAAGCCTACATCCCCGGGGCATGACTACGGGCGCACCTCCCCAAATCGCAACACCGGCCGCTCCGGATCCCGGCAATACGCCGCCTTCCCCTGCGAGCCTGTCGCTATGTCGTCATGGTTACAACAGCGGTCCTCCTCTCATATTTATGAGGAGCCCGGGTTACAAGAGTCCGACACGTACTCTACACCCTACCGCTAATACAACTCCAAGTCAGTGGCGGAACTGAGGGGGGCTGGCGGGGGCCATGGCCCCCTCAATCCCCACAAAAACATCTAATTCTTATGTATATTTTATCAAAAACAAAAAAAATACCTTTGTATATTTCTTAGTTCCCAACGCAATGACCAACACACAACAGTTTGTAATCTCAAAAAAAAAACACAACAGTTTGTAGGCTGCATAAAATTAACTTTATATCTAGATTCAACATTTTACGTTGCTAAATATAGATTAGTCAGGTGATTACATGGTATGAAATTGTCATTAGATGATATTAAATCATTATTAAATTAAGATGAGAATGGTAAATGCATCGGTTTAGTTAATTAACAAGTTTATTTGCATCAAATTAAATATGAGAGATGAATGTCACGCTTTTACGATACTTAAGGGATACAAAATACACTTTTTTAAAATTATATTGACCACTTCTACAAACTATTTACTTTTGTGTAGTGTGGTTGCATAATTAACTAATATGGTCATAGCTAAGTATGCTATGCTTCAAAAACCAGAGTAAATTATCATATTATTGAACTTGCAAATATTTGCTTTCCCCCCCCCCCTTAATTTTGTCTTCAGTTCCGCCACTGCTCCAAGTCCAAACGTAACCAACTAGTACACAATATTCGACACAATTCCAACAAACTCCACCTTGGCGAATATTCACAATCTTGAAGTCGTCATGCGCGAACCTCCGTGTACACCGGACTTGGGTTGTTGACTTTGTAGCTCAAGGCGAGCCACCCGACGAGTCTGACCTTACCTCAAACCCGCCGCCTTCAGAAAACACTGCTACCCCTGCAACTCCATCTTCCATGACTCCACCTGCAACTGTGCACCCTTGCAGCTTGTACAGATGCGACACTGTCCTCTCTCCTATCATCACAGTCTTGTCTCCCTTCATGATCTTCATGGTCTTCAAATCCGGCTCAGCCCGGAATAACATACCATCACCATGTAGAGCTCCAAGCGAAATTAGATTCCTACGCAGCCCTGGCACATGTCTAACACCCCGAAGCACCTGTTCAACTCCACCTCGCATCTTGATCTTGATGATCACCCAAATAAGCTAAGCCAAAATCACCAGACTTGTATGAAGTGAACCACTCCCTCTTGTGTGTTGCATGAAAAGAGCTAGCTGAATCTAACATCCACGCTTCAGTTGACTGCACGCTGTCTGATACTGAGAGAACATCACCATCGCTGTCCGAGTCACTCTTAGACATTGCAACATTAGCACTTGCCTTCTTATACCTTTCTGGACAATCTCTCCTCACATGTCCTAGCTCACCGCAATCATAACACCGCACTTTCTTCTTCTTCTTTTCCTTAACCTTCTCCTTGCTATGCTCACCTTTGACCAGCAACGCATTACCTAGAGGACCATCCACTGCACCGTTCTTTAGCCTCAGCTCTCGAGCCAATAACGCTGCAGTAATATCCTCAACTTTGATGCTTTCCTTGCCGTACGTCAAAGTCGTGACCACATGCTCATAAGATGATGGAAGTGAACACAGAAGAATAATCGCCTTGTCTTCAGTTTCAATCTTCACACCCAGTTGCTCCAGGTCTGTGACCATCTGACTGAAAATATTGATGTGCCCAGCTAGATCTGACCCCTCTTGCATCTTCAGCCCATATAGCTTCTGCTTCAGATACAGCTTGGTCGTCACAGTCTTCGACATGAATTGAGTTTCCAGCTTGTCCCAGATTTCCTTCGGTGTCTTTAGTCCGATCACATGGTGCATGACCTGGTCTGACAGACATAGCCGTATTGTTGCGGCCGCTAGCGTCTGCTTCTCCTCCCAGTCATCTGCCTCCATCTTCTCTGGCTTCTTCTCAGCCAGACCCGTCAAGTTCCCCTGTTGCGTCAACAGATCCTTGACCCTTATCTGCCATAATCCAAAGTTACCAGAACCATCGAACTTCACCACCTCAAATCTGCTAACTGTCGACATCCTATCCATTGACATCCTGTCGACACGCGGTTTGACCGACCCTTTGCCGCCGGTAACACCGCCCGATCCGCCCGACTTGTCGATCTTGTCACCAGACGAATTCCCTTGCTCCTCGCTTTCGCTATCTGAGCCTGTCAGATTGCCTTCCGAAGAGCCTTCTCGGTCTCTTGCACGCCAACCGCACGAGCCCCTTCAGAAAACACCAGCTCCTACGCACTCTGTTCCTGACTTGCTCTGTTTTGCGATATCCGGCGAGACCCCCCACCTGTGCTTTTATTTTCCACGCGCATAGCCCTTGTCTGCCTTGGTACTGCTTCTGTCCGACTCGAACACGACAGGATTTGAGACACGAACACACCTCGTGGACTGCGTCGGACTCAAGTCAGATATTAGTCCTCCCTGCTCTCGCATACTGCATCCTGCCACACGAATCCTCCTTGACCGTCAGTACTCCAATCAACCTGGCCACACGTCCTTGGATAGTTGGATACCTACTCATGCATACACGCACAGCACCATGGATCAGCTTCACCAACCACAGTATACAACACCCGCATGCATGTATATTTTACTACTACATGTATGCCTGCTAATTCACGTAGCTGCATGCTGCTCCTTCCTGGCGTATATGCATGGGACTTCATCCACCAGCAAACACAGTTCCCACGAAGCCTTCACGTCATCCAGCCTAGCCACACACAAGACCAGCCGAACACGAACATGCTTCGAACTCCTGTGTTGCCACGTCTGCACCATGAGGTCACCGAGATCCCGATCCGCCTGCACAGCGTCTGGTTGCGCTGCCCAAGACATCTTCATCGACGTTGTCGAACACGCCCTGCTGCAAGCTCTGTCGTGTACACTCGACTATACGCCGACCCTGCCGCAACAAGTGCATCCTCACGCACTGCCTGTGCATGAACGTGCCGCACCATGGCCACCTGTATTGTCGACACAATCTACTCGTCGTGCCACAATACCGCCTTTGTACAGCACCGGTTACATCACCGTTGTCGTGATGCTCCCACGCTCCAATCTCTCCGACTGTCACCTGCGTCTGGTCGCCGGTCTGATCCCGAGCGAAGCCGCCACCCTGATCGCGTCGTCTTCAACGGCCACTGAGTTGGTCCGATCACCACGCCTGGTCGATCCTCACCAATCGCAGCCCGTCGAACGGTCCAAGCCTCCTGCTGAGAGTGTCCGACACCACCGATCGAATCGTCAATGGCCGCCATGCTCCACCTTGCGCCGCATCGAGCAGTTCCGCAGCGCCCGTCGAGCATGATCCTCGCGCCTCCATGGTGATCTCCATACCGTCTCTAGATCCAATCTAACCAAAGCTCTTGATACCACTTGTTAGAATAATAGCGCGCGGAAGCAATAATTGATCTACCGAGATAATGTATGCGAGAATCACAGACGACACCGGAGGCACGATATTTGTTAACGAGGTTCAGCCGAAGCCTACATCCCCGGGGCATGACTACGGGCGCACCTCCCCAAATCGCAACACCGGCCGCTCCGGATCCCGGCAATACGCCGCCTTCCCCTGCGAGCCTGTCACTATGTCGTCATGATTATAACAGCGGTCATCCTCTCATATTTATGAGGAGCCCGGGTTACAAGAGTCCGACACGTACTCTACACCCTACCGCTAATACAACTCCAAGTCCAAACGTAACCAACTAGTACACAATATTCGACACAATTCCAACAGGAACTGCTACCAACAGTGCTGGAGAACACTCACTCGAGCAAAACAGTGAGCAAACTTCTAAGCCGCAAGATTTTGCCAAAAACAGTTCAAGAAAGGTTTGATTCATACAAGATTCAAGTCACAGCCTCTCTGCATCATGGACAAACAGATACAACCGAAAACACCAAACAAGATTGAGATCTCGTCATCAATTTCAGAAATTCGAGCTAACCCTAAGAGAAGGGAAAAACTTGGGGAATCAGCAAATCCGTGATGCTGGGTGAGAGATTTGTTAAGGGATCACCTCAGGATTACTCACACATGTCATAGCACCGATTTGCCCCAAGAAACCAGCCCTAAATCGCAGCCAAAAGCGAGATCGAAAATCCACCCAAAAAGAGGTCCGAAAATGGAGAAAAGGAGAAACCGTCTGTCGGTGTTTCATCCCGGCAACCTACCGAGGGGAGTACCTGAGGTAGACGATGGAGGGGCTCGCCGAGATCAGGAACTCGAAGGTGAGACACGAGACACACAATTTAGACAGGTTCGGGCCGCAATATGCGTAATACCCTACGTCCTGTATGCCGCGTGTAGCTTGATTGATTGCGTATGTTCAGGAGGGGTCCCTGCCTCGCTTTATATATCACGAGAGGCATGGTTACAAGTCGGTTTGAGTACAGGAGTACTAGTCGAGTACGACTAGGAGGTAGGCTTACTCTATGTACAATAGAAGCTTTCCTATTCTAGTACTTGTCCTGCGGTTTCCATGTAGACTACGCCGTCTTGCACCGTGTCTCCATGTGCGAGTAGTCCCGGGGGTACTCGTCCCCTGTACAGGCATGGACCACCTGGCTGGTGGGCCCATGGATGTCTGTACGACAAGCCCCCGAGTACTTTTTTGGCGAGTGTCGCAGCGAAAGTAGCTTCAGATGCCTTCACGAGTAGTCCTCAAGCGTCCCCGAGTACTCCAAGCAAAGTCACCCTTACTGTCTTGAGCTGCAACGAGGCTGGAATGTACTCTAGCGTACCTTGCGAGTAGTCTTGAAACTTCTCCGAGTAGTTCCCAAGCGTCCCCGAGTTCTTCTTGGAAAATCTTCACAGGTACTCGCTCAGTCTTGATAACCATATGGAAGTTCGATTGCAAAATCGAACTCCATATGGAGTTTAGCCCCCGAGCCTTAAGTTGAATCGAAGAATCAGGTTGAGGGTCAATTTGAATCTTTGCACCAGTCATATCCCGCAAAATCCGGAGAAAACCTGTAGAACCAAAGGACACGTGGCACGGAGCCCCCGAGCCTCAAGTCGAGTAGAATCTCGGGTTGTAGGATCAACTGTCAAATGTGGCCAAAGGTGATGTCTTGAAAATCTTGACCAAAAATAACTGTCTGCCAAGTTGTCGAGGAGTGCCAGTAGTCGAGTGGTTGAGCCCCCGAGTCGGAGCAGCCGAATCAGAGAATTTGAAGAGTCATCCCTATCCGGTCACTGGACTGAACAGTTATAAATAGAGGGGTCGGGCCCCTTAGGGTTTCACAAACCCATTCGTCGCTAGGCTTTAGATCTGAAACAGCCCGAACTCTCCCCGCCGCCGCCAAACCCTAACTGTGCCCTTTCCGCCGCCGTCCCATCTCAAGCCCCCGAGCGAATGCGAAAGAAGACGCTCGTGATCAACAGGATGGGTAAGGCCAGCTCAAGCGTGCAAGGCTCTCGGAAATCCAGCTGAGGGAAGAAGAAAGAGTTGCCCTAGTTGCCACTGCCACCAAAGCTGGGAAGTGTGAAGCCGAAGAATCCGCCGAACCAAGCGTGCACTTAGTCAAAGTGCACCATGAAGGAGAAAGACATTGAGATGCTGGTCGCCGCCGGGCTGCTGCAAGAGAAAATCATCATGGAGTGGTCCGCAACCACCAAAGATCCGTGGCCCTTGGAGAAAGAACAAGATGAGATCCCCATGTTCACCAGGTTCGTCGAACTTGGACTTGGCCTCCCGACGTCGGATTTCTTCCGAGGACTGCTTGATTTCTACAAAATCGAGCACGTCCATCTCAACCCCAACTCTATCTTGCACATTGCCATTTTTGTGCATTTTTGCAAAGTGTTTCTTGGAATCCCTCCGCATTTTGTTCTGTTTCGGAAGTTGTTCCGTCTGAAGCCGTAGCCGAGTCATCTGGCGCCGCGAGTAGTCGGAGGAGCCGGCTTCCAGATGCGTGAAAAAAGCAACGAGCTGTACTTTGATTACCAACTGCCAGATTCGCATCAAGATTGGAAGAACAAGTGGTTCTACATCTTCAGTCACCCGCCGTAGCTGCCAAAGCCGAGCATGTATGCTCCAGTGTACGACTCCATCTGGAATGACGAGCCAAACTTCAACGAGTGCCACCAGGTGCCAGAGTTGTTGGCGCAGATCGCCAAGTTGAAGGCGAGAGGGCTGACCGCCGAGCGGGTGGCGTTCAGCTTCTTGAAGCGCCGGGTACAGCTGTTGATGAAGAGAGTGAACCTTGGGTACCAATATATTGGAATCCAGGATCCGTCGAGGTTGTCACCGCGCCTCATCTCTGATGATGAGGTGATGGAGCGTCTGCAGAAGATGTTCCCGAAGCTCACGGAGATCCCGGCTGCTGCCGTCCGGGAGTTCTGGGCACAAAATCCTCCCAAGCAGGTGAGTAGTCTATGTGAAGGTACTCGAGTAGTTGGAGTACATTAGTAGTTGTTTAGCTGACAATGCTTTGATGCAGGAGGACCTTGACTTCTTCTTCTCCATGCCCCCGCTGCCTGGGTCTGATGAAATCCGAGTGGACCCCAGGTGGCCGTGCACGACCGGCGAATCCCTCCCAGCAGAGGTGGAAGAGGAGGAAGAAGAAGACGATAAGGAGGAGTGGACCTCCACAGATGACGATGTCCTGCTATCCAAGTGGTATGAGATGAAGGCGCGTCCTTCGGATGAGGCTGGGTCATCAGATGTCCAGGCCAAGAAGAGGCCGAGCAGCATCAGCCAAGATGAACTCATGCCGCCACCGAAGAAACCAAGGACCGCCATTAGGAAGCGGCTTGTGAAGAAAGCCGTCCTACCCACTGAGGTAAGTGAGACAACCAGTACTCGTTAAGGCGTACGCAACCCTCCGAGTACTAATTGTAGTCTTGCAGGATCCGGCGACGACAACGGGAGCCGCCCCGGCGTTGTCGGACCCAGAGGATACGGACACAGAGGAGGCTCCGGTGCCCTCCCCCGTGCATGAGACCGGTAGTACCGCAGCCACAGAGGAGGCTCCAGTCCCCTTCCCTGTGCGAGAGACCAGTGGCGCCGCGGCCACCGAAGACCCTGTGCCCCAGCCGACACAGGAGCATGTTGAAGAGCCGACCACTGAGAGCCGTTCCGCTGAAGGCGTGAGCTCGCATAAGTCCCCAGCAGCAGCTGGTGGACTACTTAGGCTTCTCGGAAAGCCAAAAGCCCCGCCCCGATCCACCGTGTGAGTAGTCGTATAGCAGAAAACTCCTTGAATCAGTAGTCGCCGTGCTCCAATAATTGATATGTGTTATGAATCATGCAGGAAATCCACGGACTTGGACTGGGATGAAGATGATACGAGCGCCACTGGTGGTGGCCAAGGCCCCCCACCAAGTGTAGAAGAACCCGCATCTTCCTCGCAGCAGCCCGCGGAAAAGACTGCAGAAGTTGAAGTCGTTGCTACCACAGGTTTGTGTCTGCTGTGGCAGAAATTAGTCGAAGCCATCATGACCACGTATACTGTAGCCCCCGAGCCAATTACCAACTTGATGGCCTTGTCTGGAGCAGGCCCCATTGAAGCAACACCAAGTGATCCGGAGGGGGCGACCGAGCAGGGTAACGGGGGTGAAGACCAAGCCCCCGAGCGACTTGTTGAGACCTCAGTGCCTACCGCCACACCGGATGTCATTAATCTGGAGGAGGATCAGGTGGTGGTCCATGATACAGCCGTTGAAGATCCCGCTCCGCTGCGGAGTGCTGCCATGGCTTCTGGCGGAGAGTCCAGTGCGCCTCGCGAAAGCGAGTTCGCAGTGCTGGCATTTGACGATATGTTGGATCCCCAGCTAGTTGTCATGCAGCTAGAGTCGCACCACCGAACCGGAGTGTTTATTGAGGTATGTTGAGTACTCGTTGCTTGTTCTACCCGAGGTACGGGAATCAATCTGACTGAAATCTTCCCTGCAGAATCTAGTAAAGCGGTCGCAGCGGAAGTCGGAGCTACTGCAGGCGCATGACGAGACAATCGCGCACGCGGAGAAAGCCGAAGAAGCACTCCAGGCGCAGATTGCTCGGACTGCAAAGCTGCAGACCAAGCTCGATGGAGCCGCCGCTGAGTACCACAACTAGGTGCAGGCTCTCCTCCGCCAGAAGGATGAGGTGAACGGAAAACTCAAGACCCTCCGGCGCGAGAAGAAAGGTATGTATCAACCAGTTGTCTTGACAGAAGTCTTCCTCGAGTACTGATTTGAACTATCCGTCTTGATGATTTGTCACTTGTCTTCCGTGCAGAGTTGGAGCAGGACAAGGAACAATTGTACAACGATGTCACCGACTGGAAGTGTGCCTTCTACCGGGAGCAGACCGCCCTCCAACAGGTTGAACAAGAGCTAGTCGAGTGCCAGCAAGAGATGGCAACTCATAAGAAGTTTTGACTAGCCAGTGACGCTGATCTTATCACCTGTATGCAGTCGTTGAAGAAGATGGTCGAGGAGAATGCCCAATTGAAGACCTCTCTTCAGCAACTAACAGAAGCAGCGGAGCCGGTGGCCGAGTTGTTCCATCCACCACAGCCGGGAGTAGAACCCCGTTCTCTGGTGGATCGACTGCGTGACACTCCCGAAGCCTTGGTAAATTATGTGAAGAAGTTGTCGCAGAGCATCCCACAACAAGTACTGGCAATGGTGAAGTCGTTCTTCCCAAAGGCCAAACTTGAAGTCTTGGAGCATGGCTTGGCTGTAGACTGCTCGGACGACAAGTACCAGGAGCTGAAGATGCAGTATGAGGTGACTACTGATGGAGTTGCTCAGCACCTGGACCTTGAGTAGTTTGTACTTAGGAGTACCTGTAACATTTAAGTTGTAGAAAATATTATCTGAAAACAAAGTAATTGAAGAAGTTTATGATCAATTATCTGAGTTCCAGAATGTTTGTATAGTAACCCATCTCCTTGTATGACTTCAAGAGGAAATCCAGAGATTAGGCTAACGGTAGCAGTAGTACTCGTAGGGATCTGCGAGTAGTTGTTGTGGAATTGAAGAGAACTCCTTGAGTTGTGAGAACTCAAGTGGGCCTGTAGCAGGCGATGGCGTATAGCCGATAGACATAGAGTCTGAAATAATTTTATTACTGCGAATCAATGATGAAAGATTACAGTAGAGGCCAGTGGCCGTTTACAACCAAGACCGAAAGGCCGCTTACGGTAAAGAGACTGTGTATAGCTAAGGCAAGAGGCCGATTACAGCTTTGGTCATGGACGTAGATAGCTTGGACCGGATGGCCGCTTACAGCGAGTCCGAAGTACCCGTAGTCGAAGACTAGGGATAGAATCGACAGAGGTGCTCAATGTTCCATGAGTTGTCGATTTCTTCACCGTTGAGAGTTTGCAGACGATACGAGCCAGGACGAGTGACCTTGGTGACTATGTATGGTCCTTCCCATGGCGAGTTGAGCTTGTGAAGCCCTGCCGTGTTCTGAATACGGCGAAGTACCAGATCACCAACACTGAAGGAACGTTCCCTGACGCTGCGATCATGGTAGTGGCGGATTCCTTCGAGGTATCTTGCGGACTGGACAAGTGCAGCGCAGCGTTCCTCCTCTAGGCTGTCGATGTCAACCCATCGGACTTCCTCTGCTGCACCTTCCTCGTAGTGCTCGACTGCTGGAGACTTCCACATGACGTCCGCTGGTAAGATTACCTCGGAGCCGTAGACCAGGAAGTATGGAGACCTTCCCGTGGGCTTTGTTGGCTGAGTGCGCAGCTCCCAGAGTACATTGGGTAACTCTTTGAGCCACTTGCCACCCTTGTCATTTGATATGTCGTGCAACCGCTTCTTTAGGGCATCCAGAATCATCCCATTGGCGTGCTCAACCTGGCCATTGGCCCGCGGATGAGCAACAGAGACGTATCAGACGTCGATCCCACTATTCTCGCAGTAGCTCCACAACCCATGGTTGTTGAAATTGGAACCCAGGTCCGTGATGATGCTGCGAGGAAAGCCGTAGCGATGCACGAGTTCATCCAAGAAGTCGAGTACTCGGTCTGCCTTTGGGGTTGTGACTGCCTTGACCTCGATCCACTTGGTGAAGTTGTCGATGGCCACCAGAACTCGGTTGAATCCTCCTGGCACTGTTGGGAGAGGCCCAATCATGTCGAGCCCCCAGCAAGCAAAAGGCTAGGTTGGTGGTATAGTGATGAGCTTGTAGGCAGGGACGTGTTGCTGCTTGGTGAAGAACTGACACCCTTGGCACTTCCTGACGAGGTCTTCCACGTTGGCCATTGCTGTTGGCCAGTAGAAACCTACCCTGAAAGCCTTTCCAACTATGGTCCGAGAGGACGCGTGGTTGCCGCAGATGCCTTTGTGTATCTCCTCCAATATGTCCTTGCCTTCCTCTGTAGAGACGCACTTGCTGAGCACATTTGTAGTTGTGCCTCGCCTGTAAAGCTTGTCGTCAACTAGAACATAAGTCTTTGCGCGTCGAGTGATTTGCTCAGCTTCTGTCTTGTCAGAGGGGAGCAGTTGTTTGCTGATGTAGTCGATGAAAGGTATCCTCCAGTCCACATCGATCATCATGACCTCCCGTCCCTGCTCGAGTAGTTCTGAGCTGGTGGTTGGCGGTGAAGGTGCCGGCTCCGGTATGGATGGCTTGTGTAACTCGTGGACTAAGACCCCCGCAGGGACCTGAGCGCGCGTTGATCCCAGCTTGGACAGGACGTCCGCTGCAATGTTGTCGCGGATGACATGATGGAACTCGAGACCGGAGAATTTGTTCTCGAGCTTGCGTACTTCTAGGCAGTACGCATCCATATTCTCCTTGTTGCGGTCCCAGGAGTCGTTGACTTGGTTGATGATGACGAGGGAGTCACCGTAGACCAGTAGACGCTTGATGCCCAAGGAGATTGCGAGGCGGAGCCCGTGGAGCAAGGCTTCGTACTCGGCTTCATTTTTGCTGACCTTCCAGAAGATCTGCAGGACGTACTTCAGTTGTTCACCCTTAGGAGAGATCAGAAGCACCCCTGCGCCTGCGCCTTCAAGCTTGAGTGATCCATCGAAGTACATCACCCAATGTTCAGGGTGCTCGGCTGGTGTTGGTACTTGATTCTCCCGCCACTCGGCCATGAAATCCACTAGAGCTTGAGTCTTGATGGCGGTTCTTGACTTGATCTCTAGGTTAAGGGCGCCTAGTTCGACTACCCACTTGGAAATCCTACCTGTGGCGTCTCTGTTGTGAAGGATATCAGCCAACGGGTAGTCCGTCACCACCGAAATCGAGTACTCCTGGAAGTAGTGTCGCAGCTTCCGCGAAGTGAGAAGGATCGCGTAGAGCAGCTTCTGAATCGGTGGATACTAGATCTTGGACTCAGAGAGGACCTCGCTGACGAAGTAGACTAGCTGTTGTACCTTGTAGGCATGACCTGGTTCTTGCCGCTCGACAGCGATGGCCGTGCTGACGACGTGAGTAGTCGCAGCGTTGTACAGTAGGAGTTCTTCACCTTCTTGTGGAGCCGTGAGGATGGGGGGCTTTGAGAGGAACCCCTTGAGCTGTTGCAGAGCTTGATCAGCCTCCTCTGTCCACTGGAAGTTCTCCGGCTACTTGAGTAGCTTGAAGAAGGGTAGTCCGCGTTCTCCAAGTCTTGAGATGAATCTGTTGAGTGCCGCCATGCATCCAGTCAGCTTCTGGACGTCCTTGATGGTACTCGGTGCTGTCATGGCTGTGATGGCAGCAATCTTCTCTGGGTTTGCTTCAATGCCGCGATGGCTGATGATGAACCCGAGTAGTTTCCCCGATGGTACACCGAAGACGCACTTAGTGGGGTTGAGCTTCCATTGGTACTCACGCAAGCTTGTGAAGGTCTCTTCAAGATCGGCGATTAAGGTGTCGGGAGTTCTGGTCTTGATGACCACGTCGTCCACATATGCTTCAATGTTCTTGTTGAGTTGCTTAGCGAAACAGGCTTGGATAGCTCGCTGTTATGTTGTGCCTGCATTCTTCAGCCCGAACGACATCATTGTGTAGCAGTAGGCACCGAACGGGGTGATGAACAAGGTCTTCTCTTGGTCTTCTTCCTTGATCGCTATCTGGTGGTACCCCAAGTAGCAGTCGAGGAAGCAGAGTAGTGCACAGCCCGCCGTGGAGTCAATGATCTAATCCATCCGCGGTAGCCCGAAGGGGTCCTTGGGGCAGTGCTTGTTGAGGCTCGTGTAGTCGACACACATCCTCCACTCGTTGCTGTTCTTCTTCTGGACCAGGACGGGATTTGCTAGCCACTCAGGATGGAATACTTCGCGGATGAACCCTACAGCAAGTAGTTTCGCGAGCTCCTTCTTGATGGCTTCCTTCTGGTCCTGGGTGAATCTTCGAAGAGCCTGACGCTTGGGGGTAGCTTTTGGGTCGATGTTGAGTGAGTGCTCGATCAATCTCCTGGGCACCCCTGGCATATCCGCTGGCTTCCACGCGAATATGTCGCGGTTGGCCCGAAGGAAGTTGATGAGCGCATCTTCCTATTTGGGGTCGAGTTCGGCCCCAATCATGGTTGTCTTGCTGCTGTCGTCGGTGCCTAGATCAATGGCGTTGAGCTTGACTTCGTTGGCCGGCTTGACCTTGGTTGCCCCGTCACTCTGGTCAGGGACCTCGAGTTCGCTTGGGGCGAGCTTCTTTGATGCAGCGAAGACTTCCATCATTGCATTGAGGAGCTGATTGTTGGAGGCGATCACCACTGCTTCAGTGTCACAGTCATAAGACCTCTTCAGATCCCCTTGGAGCGAGATGACTCCTTTGGGACCCGGCATTTTGAGTACCAGGTACACGTAGTGAGGAACGGCCATGAACTTGGCCAGAGCCGGGCGCCCGAGTATGGCGTGGTATGATGTCTCGAAGTCGGTGACCTCGAACTTGATGTACTCGATGCGGTAGTGCTCCTTTGTCCCGAAGGTTACTGGCAGGACCACCTGTCCTAGGGGTACCGCCGCGTTTCCTGGGACGATGCCGTAGAATGGCGACATTGTCTTGGAGAGCTTGTCGGTGATGTCGAGGCCCATCTTCTGCAGAGTCTTGGTGAACAGAACGTTGAGGCCACTGTCGCCGTCGATGAGTACCTTGGTGAGCCTCGAGCCAGTGACTACTGGGTCCAGGACTAGTGGGTAGCGCCCAGGATCCGAGAAGCTGGTCCATTGATCTGCCCGAGTGAAGGTAATCGGGACCTCCGACCACCTGAGAACGGTGGGGGTGGCTGGCTCAACAGACATAATCTCCCAGAGTGTGAGCTTCTGGGAGCGCTTGGTGGGTAGACCGCTAAAGATGACGTTGACGGTGCAGTCGGCGTCTTGGAAGGCGTCGTTGCCTCCACTGTTGTCCTTGTCGTTGCCCTTCTTGTCTCTTGGATTTGGTGGCTCTGGAGTAGTCTTCAATGCCCGATGCAGTTGATAACACTGCTCGGTGGTTTGAGTTCCCTCCGGATGCCACGGACACTTGTCCTTGAGTAGCTTCTGAAAGCCTGAGGGCTCCGAATTCTTCTTCGACTTGTTACTCGAGGAGCCTTGACCCATTGCCGCGACAGTGTTGTCTGGCTTGCGCTTGCGGTTAGGCCCCGAGTAGTTATTGTTGTTAGGGCGTCCAACTGGCTGCTTGTCCTTGTTGTCATAGTTGTTTTTGTGGTTGTTGCCCGAGTTGTGATTGTTGCCTTGGTTGGACTTGTACTTGTTGTCCGCCCGATCCTCCTCGTCAGCCCAGACAGTGATCATGCTCTTGAGCTTGGTGATGGTAGTCAGGTGGGTGCGTCCGAACAACTCAAAGTTCTGGCGGTCTCGAATTCCTTGCTGGAAGGTATCGATGACCTCCTTCTTGGTGACATCAACCACGGTGGCCCTTTTGTCGAAGAACCGGCGCATGTAGCTTCGGAGATTTTCCCCTTTGTCTTGCTTGATCTGCGCCAGGTCCATCTTTGTGCCCGCGCGTCCGAGAGCACCAGCGTAGTTGCTAGTGAAGCGTTTCTTCAGATCCTCCCACGAGTTGATGGAGTTCTTGTCGAGGGATTCAAGCCACGTGAGGGGCTCTTGCTCCATGCAGAGGGGGAAGTAAAGACACTTGGTGTCAGAGTCACCACCAGCGTTTTCGATGGCCAGGGAGTAGCAGCGCAGCCATTGCCTTGGGTCTTGTTTGCCTTCGTACTTTGAGATCCCCAGAGGTTTGAATTTCTCGGGGAGTAGAAGGTTCCGGAGGCGCTTGGAGAAAGCGGGGAAGCCGTTTGTGTCCGTGAGTTCGCGGGCCTTGCGCCGGTCGTTGATGGTGGAGCGGGCATCGTAGCCACTGGTAGTGGTTCCCTCGTGGCATGTGCCGCCGTGGGGAGGGTTGGGACCAACAGGTTGTCCGGTATTGCGGTCGCGGTTGCGGCTAGCGGCAGGTCGATCCGCCGTACGTGGACGGTTGGGACCTTGACTTGCGCCGCCGTTGGGGTTGCGGTCGCGGTTGCCGGCGCTGCTCCCGTGATTGCTCTGTGCGACGTCATGGTTGGCTCTCGCGGTGAAGAGATCGAATGCCTTGTCCGCCAGGTCGGTGATCAAGGCCTGGGCTCATCCTGGTTGCATCAAATAGCTGATGGCGTTCAATGAGAGGAGGCAAGCTTCAGGTGTTTCATGAGCACGGTTGGCGACAACATCCATGCAGGTTTCCAGATTGCGAATAGGCAGAGCTTCGGCTAGTCGATGATGTCGTTCTGCCCTTGCTGCGTTCCTGTTCCGGCGTTGGTTCCTTGCGTCCGCGGTTTCTCCCGCAGGGGCGTTGGCTGAGGCTTCATCCGCCGAGACTTGCTTTGGAAACTGTTGAGCGGCCGGTGTACGATCACCGCCGCTTTGATCGCCTTCGATGATGGCGAGTACTTCCCTGCTCGGAGAGTGGTATCCCGAACTGGGAGTCACGAGCTCCGTCTCTGAGTCGAACAGAACTGTCCCTGACTGATAAGGAAGTGGATCAATGTAGGCGACGAGACGTGAGTCGGAGTCCTCCTGGAGGTCGGAGGGCTTCTTGTCTGGCCAGTAGACGAATCTGCCGGCCGGAGTTGATGTGATGACCAGGCCCTGGGCGGGCCCGGACAGGGGCTTCTCCTCGGACATGTTGACGCCGAAGTTGATCTCGTACTCATCCAGGTTCTCATAGTAGCCAGCCAAGAAGTCCTGATCCTCACAATACAGGAGGACAGGCTCCTTGCCCGGGCGACGAAAAGCCGGAAGAGAGTCTTGATAGGATACGGTGATGTTGCGGAGTCCGAAGGGGAGTCTTGGCGTGAAGAGATCCGAGTCGCACGATGGCTCAGGTGCTAGCTCGCGTGGCTCGGACCAGGTGGAGGTCGAACCTGAGTAGTACTCGGATCCGAGCTCGAGTTCTCCGACGGGGTCAGAGAGCGAAATTTCACCGAATTTCTCGACGAGATCTTCGGCGGAATCGACGATGGGCGCTGGGATTGCCAGCTCTTGCTCCGGGGTTGCGACGAGTTGACGCTGGAAAGATCCAGCGCCGTCGGCTACGCACTCCCAGGAGCCGAAGGTGAAGGTGTCGCCTTTGTTGAAGGCGACGGTGGAGTTGATGATGACAGTGTTGATGCTTGTTAACTCTTATTTTTATACATCAACAAAGCAGGGAAAAGGACCAAAATAATGATACAATAGTAGTATAGGGCTTTAAACTAATAATTTCCATGAGTTTTGGTGAATTATATATTTTCAGGGACTATTCAGGAAAATGCGAAAGGAAACAAATCTAGAAGACTCCAGAAGGCTCCCAAACCAAAATAAATGTAGCTTGTGGAAAAAGTCAATCAGGAGGACATCAGGACTCACCACGCCAGAGCTGGACCCGAGGGGGACCCACCCCATGACGATCGGCCTGGTGGTGGGGCCGGTCGGCCCCCCCGGGTGCCAACTCGGCTCTGCTTCTAGGACCTTCCTCCACCGCCTTTGAGGAGCAATCAAAACCGTCTATTAGGTCGGTTTGATCGAACGGCGCACAGCAACTCCTCAGGACTATATAAGCAGCCCCCCTGACCCCCCTGGAGGCATCTGTCATCTGTTATTTGCATCTCATCTCATTCAGAACAGATCAAGTCGAAGCCAAGACAGGAGAAGAAGAGGAGACACCAGAAATAGGATAGCTACTTCATAGTTCTAGTTTGTAGATCTAGAACCTAGTTCTAGATAGAGAGTCAGATTCGAGTAGAGATTGAGCTTTGCTTCAACTTCAGATCTGTAAGTCACTAAGATGCGGTTCTTATTTTGTTTCTCAATGACTTTATGCTATTTCAATACCATGTATGCAATTAACAAGTTTTTACTTTATTCTAGTAGTATATTTGATATGGGTATAATTCATGATATGATTACGCACTTATTCGTAGAGCTCCTAGTATATTACTCGAGTGTGCTAGGTAGTGAAGATTATGTAAGCATGGTGCTTAGATATGATTTACTTGTGGATTCACCTTATACTCCGGGTCGTGTGGTAGATCGTAGGTGTGACAAGCCTATTGAGTCCTTTGCAGTCCACCCCTCGAGTATAAGACTAGTCGACCAAAGGTTCTTGGGATGGTCAAGTTTTGTCCTTGATTGTTTTGGGTAACCGTCGGGGTGCTCATACTTATTCATGATTATGCTATATGTGATGATATGCTATGATAGAATTGACGAATAGCTAGTCTTTGTATGCTATATAGAATTTGTACCTCTGATGTAATCCAGTTCTAATCTAGCTAGGAAGTAGTATATTTTATGTTCCACGTGTGCCTCTACCTGTCTAAGTTATCAATTTATTATCTTTATTATTGGCTTATCCCTATTAAAGTATGTGCCATGCTATCAAAGTCTCATAGTAGTCTATTGTCATTCTTATTCAATTGGTAAATCTATTCCGTCTTCCCTGTGGATACGATAATTTAAAACCCATCACCCCGGGTGAAATGCTCACCGGTATCCGTTCGCTTGCGGATAATTAATTAATTTCTGTAGGCTTAATAAATACCAATAAACATTTCTGGTGCCATTATTAAGGATGGATTCCAAATCTGTTCTTAAGTAATTGTGCTAAGAAATGTCAACAAGCATTTCTGGCGCTGTTGCCGGGGAAGACTAAATAATTACCTTTTGAAAATTGATGGCTAGATACTTGTGATGACATTGTATATGGCACCTCTGCTTAAACAGAATTACCCTTGTTTGTCTTTTTCTATCTTATTTACAGGGTATTAACAGGTTTGATTGTGATTCACCACACTTCAATCATTTGAGTCAAATCAATCAAGGAAGCTTTACACCACGTTTCTGAAGCTATGGCCGAGAAGACGTTGCAAGAGTTCTCTGCTCCAAGCATAAGGAACATTCATACTGGACCAACATTGCAAGTCAACCATGATTTCAAGCTCAAGGCTAGCCTCATCAACATGGTGCAAGCTAATCCATTTAGTGGAAGGGTACATGAAGATGCAAGCGCTCATCTCCAGAACTTTCTAGAGATAGGCACCACCATCTCCATCAAGGACATTCCTACAGACACGATCCTACTCTGCTTATTCCCATTTTCATTAACGGGAAGGGCGAGACAATGGTTCTACTCTAGCGAAGAAGAGAGAAATACATGGGAGAAATGTTCTGCAACCTTCCTAGCAAAGTTTTTCCCCACAGGCAAAACCAATGCCTTACGCGGAAAAATCACCAACTTCCAGCAGCAGAAAAGCGAGTCAATTCCAGATGCGTGGGAATGTCTGCAAGAATACATATCAGATTGCCCTCATCATGGAATAGAAGAATGGATGCTCTTACAAGGATTCTACCATGGACTAAACCAAAAAGCGCATGAGCACCTAGATGCAACTGCTGGAGGATCATTCTTGTCACTCACTCTAGGAGATGCCAACGTACTTATGCACAAGAAATCCAAAAATCAAGGCTAGACCCATAACACTCAATATTGTCACCAGAGTGAAGAATTGCAAGAAGACGAAGAATTGAAGGCAGTATCAACCCGGATGGACGTGCTGTTGAACCGGCTCGAGGAACGAGCCAACTTCAAGAAGGATCGACAAGCTTTACAAGACTCCATGAATACTTCAAGAAATTCAAGCTTGGTGGTCCACAATTCAGCACCAATTCTAGGAGAAGGCCTACAACCATGACCAACTTACGCAGGTAAGTATCCAGGTAATAATTTCAAGCAACCTTCACTACGAGAATTAATTGAAGAACAGGTTAAAATTAATGATAATTTCTCTAAGAAGCTTGTTGCTAATGATAAGGTTCTAGAAGATATAAATGTTAAAATGGATAGTTTCTCTGCCATCTTAAAAGACCAAGCTATCTTTAATGCTAAATTAGAATCACAGTTATCAAAATTGTCTGCTGCTATGCCTGTCGCCACTAACCCTGAGCAGGTACTTAATGTGCGAACAAGGGGTGGTAAGCAAACAATTGATCCACCATATCCAAAGGGCGCAGCAAGACCGTCGGCTAGAACACCTTCAGCACCTGCAAGCTCTGCAGCACATGTAGCACCAGCCGAAGTTTCAGAAGAGAAGGATGATGATGTAGAAGAAGTTGTGCGAGAAGAACAAGATTCACCAAGACGAGATTTCCACGACACCAACTTCCTACCGTATCCAAGAAGAGTTAGAAAACCTCAAGTTGATGATCAATTCGGGAAGTTCATAGAGGTAATCCAGAAGCTCTATGTCAACATACCTCTACTAGACGCAATGCAAGTCCCAACATATGCCAAATACATCCGGGATATCTTGAATAAGAAGAGACCTCTGCCAACCACGAAAATCATCAAGTTGACAGAAGAATGTAGTGCGGCCATCCTGAACACATCACCTATCAAGAATAAGGATCCAGGATGCCCCACTATAGAGTGCTTCATTGGAAATCAATACTTCAACAATGCACTCTATGATCTTGGAGCAAGCGTCAGTGTGATGCCCAAGGCTGTCTTCGACAAGCTCAAGCACCCTGCTTTGATTCCAACATCAATGTGTCTACAATTAGCAGATCAATCAGTTCGCTACCCATCAGGAATCACCGAGAATGTCCCAGTGAAAATCCGAGAGTTCTTGGTGCCAGTTGACTTCGTATTGGATATGCACCCAGACTCCAGGGTTTCACTGATTCTCGGATGACCATTCTTGAGTACTGCCAACGCACGCATTAATGTCAGTATAGGAGAAATCACATTTGAGATCAATGGAAAGGAAGAGAAGTTTGCCTTCAAACCCAGACCAGAGCTCAGCATCAACGCGAACATGATCGATCAAGAGAAGACATTACCAGAAGAACCATCATCCCCAAAGACGGAGGATGCACCTGAAAGATTAAAAGATTTGGAAGTCCCTCGCCAAAGGTAACCGGTAAAAAAAACACAAAAATATTTTTCTGCACTTTCATATCCACTACAGTAAAAACTTTTTCACGCCCCATGGTAAATAATTTTTACGGTGTGTCAAAACCCGTATAATAATTCTTGTGGTGGCATAAAAATATTTTTACTTTCATATTTTTGCTGTTATATTTTCATGCATTTTATAAATTTTATTTACCCTTGCACATGGGACCCACTTGTCACAGGGACACACATCAAATCACACCGAACTTCTTTTCATCTTTTCTTCTCATCCATCCATTTTCCCACCATCCTCAATTATTCCCACTCAGCATCCACTTTTTCTGGCGTGGGAAGGCAGCAAGTTTTGGACGGAGGAGAGGGCACCCGAGTGGGGTCCACGTGGGGCCGATCGGCCCTACTACCAGGCCGATCGGCCTCCCCCCTCGGCCTTGTAAATACAGCCGCTTCCTGCCCATTGCTTCACACACTCACAAGCTCAGAAAACCACATTTCGAGCCATTCTTAGCACTGCCACGATTTGGGGAGAGTTAGGAAGAAAGGATAGAAGAAAGAAAGAAAGTTCTGCAGGAAAAACTTCCAGGGGTAGTCTTACACTAGCCACTATCACATACACCCTTGTGTAGAAATATTTCCTTTAGACAAACACCATGTTCGGGAGATTCCTTGGACGCACTCGCTCCAGGACCAGCTCCCGACATGCTATGAGTGTTGACTCTCAGGAACATCCCTCACCTGTCTCAAATCCCTCACCCGTCTCAAACCCCTCATCGTCGGCACCACAACCGCAAGAAAAGGTCCTAACCAAGGACATACACCTTCACATTAAGAGAGGGGAAGAGAAGGAGAGGTACGAGAAGTTGAAGAAACGTAACTTTGTTCTCACACCTTTGTTCAATGAAGGATTCATGCAAGAAATAGGTATTGACACCGAGTTCGCCCAAATCTTTCACTTGTTAGGGTGGACTGCCTTTTACAGCACTTTGGAACGGGGATCCCGTCTCCTCACTTTAGAATTCCTTTGCACCTTGACATCCACTGAGGATGGGGTAACCTTCCGACTTTTTCATCAGGAGTACACTATGACCTGGAGAAGGCTTAGTGACGCTCTAGGGTTTGCCCCAAGTTGCGCACTAGGCGTAGACACAGCTCTTGAAGATTTTAATAGGCTGCAATTTTTGGCAGACATCTCCGGGAGACAGAACGCACATAGACCACGTACCAATGAAATACAGCATCCCACTCTCCGTTTCTTCCATAAGTGGATAAGCCTTGTTCTTTTTCCACGAAGTGACAACATTTGTGTGAGAGTGGCAGACATGCAGCTCATGTTTGCTGCCGTAAAGAGGAGAGCTGTTTCCCCTATAAAGCTGCTAGTAGAGCACTGGCTTGCTTTCCCCAACCTAGTTGGAGATGTAAGCTGCACCTCTCTGATCACCAGAATAGCTGATGATCTAGGCATTCTAGGGGATTCTACAATCATCAATATCATTACCCCTAGGGAGATCATCGGCTATGTTACTTTTGCCAAGGAAGATGGGTCAAAAGGATCCTAGAACAATTGCACTTTATTCATAATAAAGACACAATCCCGTTACCTAACCCGGGATTGGGTATATATTCTGTGCAATCTTTCTTGATAGACTTTCAGGCACAACCAGTCCAGCAGCAACCCCCGCGAGCGTCGGAACAAGCTTCATCGTCAAACTACACTGAAACTGACCAACCCCCTGAAGACGCTGCCTATCAAGCATACGAAGGCTTTGAACCGCAATATCCTCACCGCGCGTATCAAGGCGGAGGTTTACCATCACACGGGCCAAGCAACCTTGGAGAACAGGAATTTGCAAGTGGCAGGTTTTACGCATCATCTTCCAATTTGTACTTGCCCATAACTCTTTTTCAGGGTTCGACCATCAGTACACTGCAACATTCCGCCAAGGTGTCCACGACAACATGAGGACACAGATGGACACCCAAAGCCATCACAGCAACTTGCTGTACCAGCAGCAAGAATGGATGAACCAGACGGGGCAGCGACTGGCCGATATTCAAGAGACCACGGATGAGAACGTTGAACTGCTGGCAAGAGCATTCCGCCAGTGGGGAATATAAGATTGTGCACCAAACAGTTTGGGGGAGTGGTCCCCATTAAAAACCACAACTGAGGGAAACCTTGTCAAGATTCGACCGACCGGGGCATCAGCCCCAACACATTGTCATACCACTCGGGGAAGGAGTGCCCCCGAGGTAAGTATCAGTTATCTATCTATTTATAGTTTTTGCTTAAAGTTTGATTAGCTTAGTGTGTTGCTAGAAAAATAATAAAAACAAATAAAATATTTTCCTTTGTTTTAAATAAATAAGAACTAGAGAAGTATGCTTAACTTGATAAATAAATGCTCCTCATTGTTTTAATGCTTAGGCTACCATCTTTAAATTCTCCCAAGGTATGGATACAGTTGTTTAGATTTAAAACATGCTTTGAGCTTGAGTTTTTGTGGGAGTATATTCTTGATCTAAGTCTAGGTGATTGTTTGATATGATATGATTAAGTTGAGCTGCTATTTTTCTTGTTCAAAGCAACACTAAGATTCTGGAGATTTATTTTTGAAAAATCTAAAAATTTGCATGACGAGTCTCCTGTATGACACAAGACTTATGTTATGTTAAAAAAGAGAGAGAGAGGAAAAACATTGTTGACAATATGCTAAGTTGTTTCTGCTATATATCTCTCTATGCTTTCAAGAGACTTGGGCATGACATAAAAAAAAGAGAGAGAGAAAGAAAGAAAGAAAGAAAGAAAGAGAGAAAAGTGAGATGAGAAAAAGGGAGAGAAATGAAAAAGTGTTCTACTAGGCGAGAAGGGCCTACCTCCCTAAAAAAAATAATAAATTTAGAGATGAATAATGGACGCGTGTCCGAGGGCGAGAAGAGCCCACATCTCTAAGGAGAGAGAAAAATGGACATGTGTCCGGGGCGAGTAGGGCCCACCTCTCCAATTGTCATGTAACCCAAGGTTCTCTTAGATTTATCGCTAAAAAGAGAGATATATTTCAGAAACAAAAGAAGCAAAAGAAAGATAAATTTTGTCATTGTTGTCATATGTCATACAGGAATACTCTGAGCTTTACCTTGAAAAAATATTTTGCAAAACTCCAGAATTTTAGTGAAGCTAGGAACTTGAGACATGGTGTTTAACTTGATTGTTCTATCTTCCAACCACTCAAGACCCAAGTACAGATAAAACCCCATGTTCTCAAGTAGATATAAGCAGGTTTGAAAGTCTGAGCTTCTTTTCACTCTATCTTGGAGAAGAATTTACATTGGTACGATTAACAATAAAGTCTTGCTAGGGACTAGCAAGAGGTAAGCTTGGGGGAGTTTGTTGATGCTTGTTAACTCTTATTTTTATACATCAACAAAGCAGGGAAAAGGACCAAAATAATGATACAACAGTAGTATAGGGATTTAAACTAATAATTTCCACGAGTTTTGGTGAATTATATATTTTCAGGGACTATTTAGGAAAATGCGAAAGGAAACAAATCTAGAAGACTCCAGAAGGCTCCCGAACCAAAATAAATGTAGCTTGTGGAAAAAGTCAATCAGGAGGACATCAGGACTCACCATGCCAGAGCTGGACCCGAGGGGGACCCACCCCAGGCCGATCGGCTTGGTGGTGGGGCCGGTCGGCCCCCCCGGGTGCCAACTCGGCTCTGCTTCTAGGACCTTCCTCCACCGCCTTTGAGGAGCAATCAAAACCGCCTATTAGGTCGGTTTGATCGAACGGCACGCAGCAACTCCCCAGGACTATATAAGCAGCCCCCCTGACCCCCCTGGAGGCATCTGTCATCTGTTATTTGCATCTCATCTCATTCAGAACAGATCAAGTCGAAGCCAAGACAGGAGAAGAAGAGGAGACACCAGAAATAGGATAGCTACTTCATAGTTCTAGTTTGTAGATCTAGAACCTAGTTCTAGATAGAGAGTCAGATTCGAGTAGAGATTGAGCTTTGCTTCAACTTCAGATCTGTAAGTCACCAAGATTTGGTTATTATTTTGTTTCTCAATGACTTTATGCTATTTCAATACCATGTATGCAATTACCAAGTTTTTACTTTATTCTAGTAGTATATTTGATATGGGTATAATTCATGATATGATTACGAGCTTATTCGTAGAGCTCCTAGTATATTACTCGAGTGTGCTAGGTAGTGAAGATTATGTAAGCATGGTGCTTAGATATGATTTACTTGCGGATTCACCTTATACTCCGGGTCGTGTGGTAGATCGTAGGTGTGACAGGCCTATTGAGTCCTTTGCAGTCCACCCCCCGAGTATAAGACTAGTCGACCAAAGGTTCTTGGGATGGTCAAGTTTTGTCCTTGATTGTTTTGGGTAACCGTCGGGGTGCTCATACTTATTCATGATTATGCTATATGTGATGATATGCTATGATAGAATAGACGAATAGCTAGTCTTTGTATGCTATATAGAATTTGTGCCTCTGATGTAATCCAGTTCTAATCTAGCTAGGAAGTAGTATATTTTATGTTCCACGTGTGCCTCTACCTGTCTAAGTTGTCAATTTATTATCTTTATTATTGGCTTATCCCTGTTAAAGTATGTGCCATGCTACCAAAGTCTCATAGTAGTCTATTGTCATTCTTATTCAATTGGTAAATCTATTCCGTCTTCCCTGTGGATACGATAATTTAAAACCCATCACCCCGGGTGAAATGCTCACCGGTATCCGTTCGCTTGCGGATAAATAATTAATTTCTGTAGGCTTAATAAATACCAATAAACATTTCTGGTGCCATTATTAAGGATGGATTCCAAATCTGTTCTTAAGTAATTGAGCTAAGAAATGTCAACAGACAGGAGCCATCGAGTTCGCCTGCGGATCTTCGACGAGATCCCCTACCTGGCGCGCCAGCTGTCGGTGTTTCGTCCCGGCAACCTACCGAGGGGAGTACTGGAGGTAGACGATGGAGGGGCTCGCCGAGATCAGGAACTCGAAGGTGAGACACGAGACACACAATTTAGACAGGTTTGGGCCGCAATGTGCGTAATACCCTACGTCCTGTATGCCGCGTGTAGCTTGATTGATTGCGTATGTTCAGGAGGGGTCCCTGCCTCGCCTTATATATCACGGGAGGCAGGGTTACAAGTCGGTTTGAGTACAGGAGTACTAGTCGAGTACGACTAGGAGGTAGGCTTACTCTATGTACAATAGAAGCTTTCCTATTCTAGTACTTGTCCTGCGGTTTCCATGTAGACTATGCCGTCTTGCACTGTATCTCCATGAACGGTAGTCCCGGGGTTACTTGTCCCCTGTACGGGCATGGACCACCTGGCTGGTGGGCCCATGGATGTCTGTACGACACCGTCAGGGTCAACTGGAGGAACCACTGTGCTCAAACCGTGAATCTTTATTGCTCCAGTAAATTCGGTTACAAGCCACTCCTCCGTACGGCTGCAGGGGATGCGGTGCCGTGCCCCCGTGCGCCGGCAATGAGGGAGAGGGCCGGAGCTGCAGGGGGAGGAGGAGTCGGGGTAGGGGTGGCGGCAGATAGGGGCTGCGGCAGGGAAGGGAGGGGAGGAGGATTAGGGTTGGGCAGGGGAGGAGGCGGGTTATATGCGAGATATCGACGAATTTGGATCGTTGGATGCTGAGATCGACGGCCCACAGATTTTTATTATTTATACTATTAGTCAAAGATTACAACTACAACTAAGATTTTTTTTCACACTAGATGATGTCAAATGAAAATACCATGAATAACAAAGTTGTATAACTCATCAAGATCAACAACTTTGATATTGATCATTGTTTCATGTGACTTTGTTTGGGTACTTCAAATTTTGAATTTAAAAATATTCAAACTTGAAACACAATTTTGGGGCACTATGTTATTTCAAATGAAAAAATCATGAATACCAATGTTGTACATCATCAAGATGTACAACTTTTATATTGGTCATTTTTTCATGTGACTTAGTTGGGCTAGTTCAAATTTTGAATTTATAAATGTTCATACTTCAAACAAAATTTGCGGCAATATTTAATTTCAAATGAAAAACTCATGAATACCAATGTTGTACAACTTGTGAAGATAAACAACTTTTGTTTTGGTCGCTAGTTCATCCGACCAAGTTACGATAAAAGTGTTCACAAATTTTATGTATCTCTCTTATGGTTTCATAAACGTTAAGAGAGATTAGTAAAATTTGTGAACACTTGTACCATCACTTTGTCGGATGAAAAAATGACCAATATCAAAGTTGTACATCTTGATGAGATGTACAACATTGGTATTCATGAGTTTTTCATTTGAAATAACATAGTGCCCCAAAATTGTGTTTGAAGTTTGAATATTTTTAAATTCAAAATTTGAACTATCCAAACAAAGTCACATGAAAAAATGACCAATATCAAAATTGTACATCTTGATGAGATGTACAACATTGGTATTCATGAGGTTTTCATTTGAAATAACATAGTGCCCCAAAATTGTGTTTGAAGTTTGAATATTTTTAAATTCAAAATTTGAACTACCCAAAAAAAGTCACATGAAACAATGACCAATATCAAAGTTGTTGATCTTGATGAGTTGTACAACTTTGGTATTCATGGTGTTTTCATTTGACATCATCTAGTGTGAAAAAATCTTAGTTGTAGTTGTCATCTTTGCCTAAGAGTATAAATAATAAAATACCAAAGTCCTTCACAACTGAAGTTGTAGTGTAGTGGTAAGACGTGGGAGTCTCAAACCTAAGACCTGGGTTCGAATCCCATCTCTGCAGCCAATTTTTTTTATTTTTCCTTGAGCTGGAGGGCAGTCGTGGTGCGGGCGGCCAGGGTGCGGCCGGCTGCGGCCGTGGTGCGGGCGGCCAGGGTACGGCCGGCTGCGGCCAGGGCGCGGCCGGCTGGGGCCGTGGTGCGGGCGGCCATGGTGCGGCCGGCTGGGGCCGTGGTGCGGGCAGCCAGGGCGCGACCGGCTGCGACCATGGCCGTAGCGTGGCACGGGCGTCCGGGCCCGGCCGGTGAGTGGCAGTAGAAAAAATGACTACAAAAATATTGAATATAAAGGAAAAACACAAAATAGTATGTAGTGTAGTGGTAAGAGTGCTTTAGATGAAGCCGAAGGTTGATGGTTCAAATCGTGATCCCTGTAATTTTTATTTTTCATGAAGCCGTCATATTTGTAAAAGCATTCAGTGATGCCACGCTACCGTCACATAAAAACAACACACATCGTCATATATTAGGCACCGTCAGTCGGATGTCATTTTATGACGAACCTTGTTGCTTATATGTGACGAAACAAAGGCCATCGTCATAAATAGTTCTGACTGTCCTGAATGTATGACGCTTCTGAATTTGGCGTCATATAATGATACATTATATGACAAACATTTTCCCCGTCATGAGCATTTTCGTCATAGAAAATTGATATTCTTGTAGTGAGAGGGATACAATACAGAGGAAATCATTGAGTCTTGCCTAGGTTTCCTAAAGGATAATGTACGTATTGGTTTGCCGGTACCGCGATTTATGGGCAAGTTACAAGGGATCGGCACTGTAGGGACGAAAACCTTCATCGATAAGGACTTTGAAGCTGTGAAACAAGCCCATTGTAGCATCATGCAAAACCTCACAATAATGTCATCTTTAGTCGGTCAACATTCGAATGTGATTCGTGATCAAAGCAATGGCCGCTCGGAAGATTGGAATATGAGGGAACACAAGCGTCGTTTGACTGAATGGTTGAAAGGCCTAAATCTACCAGATGGGGACACTGTGGAAAAGAAAACGATGAGGATACTGGCATCTGGGCCTTCTTCCCAGGTCACCTCATGGCAAGGGTATGATATTAATGGATATCTATTCTATACTTCAGCGAAGGACAAGAAGACTGTGTCTCAGAACAATGGTGTTCGTATCGATGCCTTAGATGACAGAACCGAAGAAAGTACTACGTATTACGGTCTCAAAGATGATATATGGGAAGTGCACTATGGATCCAATATTACGATCCCCATTTTTCGGTGTCGTTGGGTTAAACACCCAAAAGGTGTTCAAGTGGACAGCTATGGGCTCACAATTGTTGATCTCAAGAATGTTGGTTACAAAGATGACCCATGGGTACTTGCTTCACACGTTGGACAAGTCATGTATATTATTGATCCTTCAAAAAAACACATCATGTTGTAGTGCCTGGAAAACAAGACATAATAGGGGTTGATGGAGTCGAAGACATCGAAGAATACAATCAGTGCAATGAAATTAATCTTTTCACAGATCTACCTCAGAAGATGCTAAATCTAGAAGCAACCATAAAGAAAGGTGAAATGCCCTAGGCACGGAAGGACGGAGAATCAAGAATTGTTACCGCATAATAATATATTGGTAGTTCAATTAAGTGGATGTTGTAATTTGCATTTGTAATTTGAATTAATGTACTTTGAATTCAAATATCTATGGCATGCATGTGTGTGGATTTTTTATCGAGCAAATACAAATTAACTACAAAAAATGGAATTAGTGGATCATGTAATTAAGAAATCATATATAAATTGACGAAAAATGGATTTAGTGGATCTAGTAATAATCATATATAAATTAACAACAAAAAATGAAATTAGTGGATTTTTTAAATATGTGTGCATGTGAGAGAGAGTAAAGGGGAAAGTTCGCTAAAGTGTGTGTACATTATTAGTGGATGTAGTATTTGAACACAAAACTTTAGCACGCACATCAGATGAATACAAACTATATACCAAACTTGCAGATGTTAAGGAGACATAAAACTTTTTAGTTTACAAAATTTTCATTTGAGGTCATTTAGGAGCTTAAAATTAAAATTAACTAAGAAATAAGAAAAAGAAAAAAATCTTTCCAGGTGTGGGCGTCCGGACCACCCGCACCTGGAAATGAGATTTCCAGGTGCGGGCGTCCGCCTCACCCGCACTTGGAAATCATTTCCAAATGCGGGTGAGGCGGACGCCCGCACCTGGAAATCAAACCCTATATATACGCTGCACTCCGGGGACTTAGGCAATTTCCCGGAGTACAGCGCATACACGCCGTTAGGCTGCCAAAATCCGCCGTCGCACATCTCCTCCGCCGCACCATGTCCTCCGCCGCCGCGCCCATCTCCACCGCCCTCCTCGCCTCCCCCTTCGCCGCACCCATCTCCGTCGCCCTCCTCGCCTCCCTCGTCGCCCTTCTCGCCTCCCCCGCCGCCGGCCGCCGCCCTCCTCGCCTCCCCCGGCCCGTCGCCGGCCGCACCCTCCCCCATCGCCGCGCGCCCTCGTCGCCTCCCCCGGCCCATCTCCATAGCCGGACACCTCGCCACCTCTCCCGTCGCCGCGCCCTCATCGCCTCCCCCGTCACCGCGCCATCATCGCCTCCCCCGTTGCCGGCCACGCCCTCCTCGCCTCCGCGCCGGGGCCGTCGCCTCCGGTCCCTCCGTCGCCGCGGCCTCCTCTCCTTCCCCGTCGCTGCGGCCTCCTCTCCTTCCCCGACGCCGGCCGCCTCCCCTTCCCCGACCCCGGCGGCCTCCCCTTCCCGGACTTAGTGTAATTGTTGAAATTTTATAGTGTCAAATTGTTGAATTGTTGAAAATTTTTAGTGCCCAAATTGTTCAAATTTGTTGAAATTTTTAGTGTTGAATTGTTGAAATTTTATAGTGTCAAATTGTTGAATTATTGAAATTTTTATAGTGTCAAATTGTTGAATTGTTGAAATTTTTTAGTGCCCAAATTAATTGTTGAATTGTTGACATTTTTTAGTGCCCAAATTGTTCAAATTTGTTGAAATTTTTAGTGTCAAATTGTTGAAATTAATAATGTGTACATAAAAGAATTTATTTAGTGTACATACAAGAGTTTATTTAGTGTGAAATTGTGAAATTATTAAATTCGACTTAGTGTAGATATGCGAATTTTTAAATTTTGAATATGTTTATCATGTTAATTGTAGAACTCAGATGGATCGTCGTAGTTCCTCACCATTTATACATGAAAGGGATGCAGATGATGCAATGAATGAAGATGATGTGTCCCAAACAAATGAAGTAAACCGTATTGCATCCCAGATGAAATAGGATGGGGAATTTGACAACGCATATGGTGAAGAACCACAGATAGGAGTAGGGGCGTGGGTAAATAATGTTTGGGTTGATCCAATAGATCCACATCCTGTGCCTCCGAGAGACAGGACAGATCTGATCCAGATTAAGTTCTGGAGGTAATGCTAAACATATATGGTGCCCACCATTGAGAGCGTTACTTAGGTCAATTACTTTTATATGAAAGGATTGTGATTTGCTTTACCTATGATTCATGTAGATGACTCAACCAAGCAAGAGGCAGCGACACCGCCGACCTCGTACCCCCCCAGAAGAAGAAATTGAAGACAGTGGCATCTCGACTCCAGAAATTGGGACGACCTCTGATAGTCAGCCTACCAAAAGGCGAGGTCAATGAGGAAGGAACAAATACCCTACTGGCCAGTGGAGAGTCGAGGGTATTAGCCCAGTAGGAGAGCCCATAGATCCTCCTTTGGTTCGTTCAAAGTTCCGGAGCGCCATAGGAGCGTTAATAAGAACAGAGGTCGTCGTGGATCCATCCATCCCTGATTGGTTCGATGTTCCTGAGGGATTGAAGTCATTGATGTGGGTGAAGTTGACAATGACATTTCTGATGCCTCAATCAGAATACACCAGAGCCAAAATACGTCATTATGCCAGGAAGGCGCTCGGCGAAAGTTTCCGCCGATGGAAGGGTGACCTGAATAGGGACTTTGTTCGAAAGGGTGCAACATACCTTGAGGTCAAAGAGAAATACGGGAGCATCACCGAACCCCAATGGAACAAGTTTGTCAGGCAAAAGACTACTGCGGAAGCTTTGGCCCTTAGCCAGAGAAATAGTGAACTTTCACAGAAAAACTTACATAGACCTCGTCTTGGGTCGGGTGGGTACCTAGCGAAGCAAGAAAAGTGGCAGCGGGCTAGGGAGGCATTAATAGCTACAGGGCAACCCGACCATTTTGAAGGCTTGGATGAGCGTGGCTATCAGTGGCTCCTAGTGAGGGAGCCTGAAATTATAGATGGTAAACTTCATTTTGTAAATGAAGAAACCAATGTGGTGTGTGAAAAGATACAAAACCTTTCCGAGCTTCAGAGGAAAGGAGATTTCGTACCCAACAGTGATCGAGATGTGCTAAGCATAGCCCTTGGGACGAAAGAGCATGGAGGTCGCGTTAGAGGGGTTTCCTCGAAGTTGAGCATCAAGGAAGGGTTTGTGAGGGATAGAGGTAGCTATAGGAGCCACTGTCATTTCAAGGATGATCTCCAGGCGGCGGCAGAGAAAGCACTCGAGAATAAATTTATGCATTTTTTTAATGCGGCAGTTGAGCGGCAGCATGCAAGCGGTTCACCATTCTCTCCGTTGGCATTGCCTCAGGCAAATAATTCACCATTCTCTCTGAGCAGTGTTGCCTCTACGACGGCACAACAATACCCGGTTGATTCTTGTCGGTGTTTCGTCCCGGCAACCTACCGAGGGGAGTACCCGAGGTAGATGATGGAGGGGCTCACCGAGATCTGGAACCCGATGGTGAGACACGAGACACAAAATTTAGACAGGTTCGGGCCACAATGTGCATAATACCCTACGTCCTGTATGTCGCGTGTAGCTTGATTAATTGAGTGTGTTCAGGAGGGGTCCCTGCCTCGCCTTATATAGTCCGGGAGGTAGGGTTACAAGTCGGTTTGAGTATAGGAGTACTTGTCGGATACGACTAGGAGGTAGGCTTACTCTATGTACAATAGAAGCTTTCCTATTCTAGTACAAATCCTGTGGTTTCCATGTAGACTACGCCGTCTTGCACCGCGTCTCCATGTACGAGTAGGCCCGGGGGTACTCGTCCCCTGTACGGGCATGGTCCACCTGGTTGGTGGGCCCATGGATGTCTGTACGACAAGCCCCCAAGTAATTTTTTGGCAAGTGTCGCAGCGAAAGTAGTCTCAAATGCCTTCACGAGTAGTCCTCAAGCGTCCCCGAGTACTCCAAGCAAAGGCATTATCCTCATCTTGAGCTGCAACGAGGCTGGAATGTACTCCAGCACACCATGCGAGTAGTCTTGAAGCTTCTGCGAGTAGTTCCCAAGTGTCACCCGAGCCTTTCTTTGAAAATCTTCAATAGTACTCGCCTAGTCTTGAAAACCATATGGAAGTTCGATTGCAAAATCGAACTCCATATGGAGTCTGGCCCCCGAGCTTTAAGTTGAATCGGAGAATCAGGTTGAGGGTCAATCTGAAATTTGCACCAGTCTTATCCCGAAAAATCTGGAGAAATCTGTAGAACCGAAGGACACGTGGCACGGAGCCCCCGATCCTGAAGTCGAGTAGTATCTCGGATTGAAGGATCAATTGTTTTGTAGAATGTGGCCAATGGTTGATATCAAAAAGCACTGACCGAGTATTACTACCCTTTGAGTAGTCGAGCCCCCGAGCCGGGGCAGCCAAGTCAGAGAATTTATAGAGTCACCCTCACTGTGTCGCTTGGCCGAGCAGTTATAAATAGAGGGGTCGGGCCCCTAAGAGTTTTGCACACCCATTCGCAGCCGCAGCCACCAATCTTAGATCTGAACAGCCGCTCCTCTCCCCATCGGCCTCCAAACCCTAACCGCGCCGCCACCACCGCCGTCATCTCCCAAAGCCCCCGAGCGAATGCGACAGAAGACGCTCATGACTAGCAGGATGAAGAATGCCCGATCCAGTGCGCAGGGGTCCCGGAAGAGCAGCCGCGGGAAGAAGAAGGAACTACCACAGTTGCCTTTGGCACCGAAGTTGGGGAAGGTCAAAGCCCAGGTGCCCCCTAATCAGGCGTGTTCATGGAAGAAATGCAGCATGAAGGAGGCAGAGATCCAATTGCTGGTGACCGGTGGACTGCTACAAGACCAAACCGTCGCCGGATGGACCGCCGCCACCGGAGATGCGTGGCCGTTTGAGAAGAATCCAGATGAGATCCCCATGTTCGCCAGGTTCATTGAGCGCGGGCTTGGACTATCGGCCTCAGATTTCTTCAGAGGGCTGCTTGATTTTTACAAGATCGAGCATGTCCATCTGAACCCTAATGGTATCCTCCATGTCGCCATCTTTGTCCATTTTGTGAAGCGTTCTTGGGGATCCGGCCGCACTGGGCACTCTTCAGGAAATTGTTCCGAGTGAAACCCCAGCCCAACCACATGGCACCGCAAGTCGTCGGAGGAGCCGACATCCAGATGCGAGAGAAGGTCTTCGACATGTACTTCGAATATAAGTTGCCAGATTCCAATCAGGATTGGAAGTTCAAGTGGTTCTACATCCCGAACCATCCACCGTAGCTGCCGAAGCCGAGCATGTTTGCTCCAGTGCACGACATCATCTGGAATGATGAACCCAACTTCAACGAGTGTCGTCAAGTGCCGGAATTGTTGGAGCGGATTGCCAGGTTGAAGACGAAGGGACTGACTGCCAAGCGGGTAGCATTCAGCTTTTTGAAGCATCGAGTACATCCGCTGATGCAGAGGGAAAACCTAGGGTTCCAGTACACAGGACTCCAAGATCCATCGCGGATGTCACCAGAAGAAATCTCTAATGACGAGGTCATGGAGCGGCTGTAGAAGATGTTTTCGAAACTGAAAAAGATTCTAGCAGCCGCCATTGGAGAATTCAGTGCTGAGAATCCTCCCAAGCAGGTCAGTAGTCCTGGACCGAAGTACTCGAGTACTTATTTATGAAGTAGTCGTCGGCTGACAGTATAGTAATATGCAGGAGGACGTGATCTTCTTCTTCCCCGAGCCTCCGCCGCCTAGGTCTGATGAAATCCGAGTGGACCCCAGGCGGCCGTACATGACAGGCGCTTCCACCTCGGAGGAGGCGGTGGAGGAGAAAGAAGAAGAAGTAACCACCTCAGAGGACGAAGTCCCACTGTGCAAGCAGTTCGAGCTGAAGGCGCACCCATCTGACGAAGCCAGGTCGTCCGCTGGCAAGGCCAAGAAGAGGCTAGTGAGCTTGGAAGAGGATGATCTCCCGCCGCCCCCGAAGAAGTCGAGAATTGCCATCAGGAAGCGGCTGGTGAAGAAGACCACCCAAACCACTGAGGTGTGTGGCATAATTAGTACTTGTTGAGTCGTATGCTGAGACTGCGGGTACTAATCCTTGTGTTCATAGGATCTGGAGATGACGACCGAAGCAGGAGGTACCTCATTAGTACCGTCATCGCCAGAAGACGTGGGCATGGAGGAGGCACCAGTTCCCTCCCCCATGAGAGAGACCAGCAGCAACATAGCCGCTGAGGGTCCTGTGCCCGAGCCGGCACAGGAGCGAGTAGAAGAATTGGCTGTTGTTAGCCGTCCCGAGGAGTCGTCGAGCACGCAGAAGTCTCTGGCAGCGGCCGGAGGGCTACTCAGGCTTCTCGGGAAACCCAAGGCCCCGCCTCGATCCACTGTGTAAGTTCTTCGTGAAATAGAGCACTTGTTGAATCAATAGCCGTAAGCCTTTGGATCTTGAATTTTTTTGGTATTTTTGCAGGAAATCCACAGACTTGGATTGGGAGGAGGGGAACACTAGCACCGCTGGTGGTGCTGAAGGCCCCCCACCAGTCGTAGAAGAAACCGTGCCCTCCTCGCAGCTCCCAACAGAGGAGGTTTCTGAAGTCAAAGTCTCCGCTGCCACAGGTTTGTGTCTGCTATGGCAGAAAGTAGTCGAAGCCCTCATAACAACATATGCCGCAGCCCCTGAGCCAATTAACAACTTGGTGGCGTTGTCTGGACCAGGCCCCAAGGAAGCAGCATCTGGCATCCCGAAAGTGGCAGCGGGACAAGTAGAAAGCGGTGAGGACCGAGCTCCCGAGCAGCCGAAAGAGACCGCCGAGCCAGCGGCAGCAACAGGAGTGACTGATCTGGATGAAGAGCAGCTTGTGGTCCATGAGATGACAATCCTAGAATCTGCTCCTCTCCAGAGCGCTGCAGTGCTGTCTGGCGGCGAATCCAGTGTGCCGCGCGAGAACGAGTACTCGGTACTTGCCTTTGATGATATGCTGGACCCCCAGCTTATTGCCATGCAGCTGGAGTCGCATCACCGTACAGGTGTATTCATCGAGGTAAGTCGAGTACCTATTGTGGGTTTGCGCTTAGAGTTGAATCCTTTTCTGACTTGAGTCCATGCTGCAGAATCTTGTGAAGCGGTCTCAACGGAAGTCTGAGCTGCTGCAGGAGCATGATGAGATGATCGCGCACGCGGAGAAAGCTAAAGAAGCACTCCAGACGCAGATTGCCCTCACCGCACGGCTGCAAACAAAACTTGATGGAGCTTCCGCCGAGTACTAGAACCAGGTGCGGGCCCTCCTCAAGTAGAAGGATGAGGTCAACGGCAAGAAAAAACCCTCCATCACGAGAAGAAAGGTACTTGAGCTTCTAAATGTGAAAAAATTTCGTGTCGAGTACTTATTTGTGGGTACCCGACTTGTTATCTTACGTCCTTTGCCATTGCAGAGCTGGAGAAGGACATTGAACAGCTGACCAACGATGTCACTAACTGGAAGTGTGCCTTCTACAGAGAACAAGTCACCCACCAAGAGGTTGAACAAGAACTTGCCGAGTGCCAGCAAGAGTTGGCAACTCACAAGAAATTTCGCCTTGCCAGTGATGCTGACCTTATCACATGTATGCAATCGCTGTAGAAGGTGGTCGAGGAGAACACCCAGTTGAAAGCCTCCCTTCAACAGCTGACCGAGGCGGCTGAGCCAGTGACGGAGTTGTTCGAGCCACGGCAGCCAGGAGTAGAGCCCCGGCCCCTGGTGGATCGTCTGCGAGATACGCCTTCTGCTGTTGTGGAATACGTGAAGCGGCTGTCGCAGACCATCCCCCAGCAGGTCTTGGCCATGGTGAAGTCGTTCTTCCCCAAGGCCAAGCTGGAGGTCGTGGAGCATGGAGTGGCGGCCGACTGCTCCGACGAGAAGTTCCAGGAGCTAAAGGCACAGATGGAGTCGACTGCGGTAGGAATTGCTCAGCACCTGGACCTTCAGTAGATTGTACTTGTAGAAGTACCTGTAAACATTAAGTTGTACATAATATTTATGAAAGTCAAGTAATTGAAACGGTAGTAGTCAATTATCTGAGTTCCAAATTTGTGCGGATGAAGTAGTCGTATCTCCTTGTATGACTCGAGTAGGAATCCAGAGAATAGGCTGAGGAGTAGTACTCGTAGGAATCTGCGAGTAGCAGATGTGGAGTTATGGAAACCCCATGAGTTGCGAGAACTCGAGTAGGCCCGTTAGTAGGTACGGCACAAAGCCAAGAGACAAAGAGTCTTGAGAGAGAATATTTTTATTACTGTGAATCAATGATGAATGATTACAGCTAAGGCCGAAGGCCAATTACAACCAGGACCAGATGGCCGCTTACAGTATGAAGACCATGTATAGCTAAGGCCGGAAGGCCAATTACAGCATTGGTCAGAGATCGAGTAGGCTAGGACCGGTTGGCTGCTTACAGCACAGGTCATGGACGTAGGCAGCTTGGACCGGAAGGCCGCTTACAGCAAGTCCGAGGTACCCGTAGTCCATGACTAGGGATAAAATCGACATAGGTGCTCGATGTTCCACGAGTTGTTGATTTCGTCGCCATTGAGAGTCTGTAGACGATACAAGCCAGGGCTGGTGACTTTGGCCACTGCGTATGGTCCTTCCCAAGGCGAGTTGAGCTTGTGAAGCCCTGTCGTATTCTGAATACGGCGAAGTACCATGTCGCCAACACTGAAGGAGCGTTCCTTGATGTTGCGATCGTGGTAGCGGCAAATTCCTTCGAGATATCTTGCGGATTGGACAAGTGCAGCACAGCGTTCCTCCTCAAGGCTGTCGATGTCAACCCGTCGGACTTCTTCTGCTGCACCTTCCTCGTAGTGCTCGACTACTGGAGACTTCCACATAACATCTGCTGGTAAGATTGCCTCGGATCCGTAGACCAGGAAGTATGGCGATCTTCCTGTGGGCTTGGTCGGCTGGGTGCGCAGCCCCCAGAGTACATTAGGTAACTCCTTGAGCCACTTGCCGCCCTTGTCGTTGGATATGTCGTGCAGGCGCTTCTTGAGAGCGTCGAGTATCATTCCGTTGGCGCGCTCGACCTGGCCGTTGGCCCGCGGATGAGCGACGGAGACGTACCGAATGTCGATCCCACTATTCTCACAGTAGCTCCAGAACCTGTGGTTGTTGAAATTGGAACCCAGGTCCGTGATGATGTTGTTAGGGAAACCGTAGCGATGCACGAGTTCATCCAAGAAGTCGAGTACTCGGTCCGCCTTTGGAGTTGTGACTGGCTTGACCTCGATCCACTTGGTGAACTTGTTGATGGCCACCAAAACTCTGTTGAAACCCCCTGGAGCTGTTGGGAGGGGCCCAATCATGTCGAGCCCTCAGCAGGCAAAGGGCCAGGTTGGTGGTATAGTGATGAGCTTGTAGGCTGGGACGTGTTGCTGCTTGGCGAAGAACTAACACCCTTGGCACTTCCGGACTAGATCTTCCGCATCGGCCAGAGCTGTTGGCCAGCAGAAAGCTGCCCTGAAAGCCTTCCTGACGATGGTCCGTGAGGACGCGTAGTTGCCGCAGATGCCTTTGTGTATCTCCTCCAAGATGTCCTTGCCTTCCTCTGTCAAGACGCACTTCATGAGTACATTAGAAGTTGCGCCTCGCCTGTAAAGCTTGTCGCCGACTAGGACGTATGCCTTCGCATTACGAGTAATCTGCTCGGCTTTTGTCTTGTCAGAGGGGAGTAACTGCTTGTTGATGTAGTCGATGAAGGGCGTCCTCCAGTCCACGTCGATCATCATGACCTCTCGGCCCGGCTCGAGTAGTACTGGACCGGTGATTGTTGGTGAAGGCGCCGGCTCCGGAATGGATGGCTTGTGTAGTTCATGGACGAAGACCCCCGCAGGGACTTGAGCACGTGTGGATCCCAGCTTTGACAGGACATCCGCTGCAATGTTGTTGTCGCGGATGACGTGATGGAACTCGAGACCCGAGAACTTGTTCTCGAGCTTGTGTAGTTCTAGATAGTACGCGTCCATGTTCTCCTTGTTGCGGTCCCAGGAGTCGTTGACTTGGTTGATGATGACGAGGGAATCGCCGTAGACCAGTAGATGCTTGATGCCCAAGGAGATTGCGAGGCGGAGCCCGTGAAGTAGGGCTTCGTACTCGGCTTCATTGTTGGAGACCTTCCAGAAGATCTGAAGGACGTACTTGAGTTGTTCGCCCTTGGGGGAAATCAGAAGTACCCCTGCGTCTGCACCCTCGAGCTTGAGTGACCCGTCGAAGTACATGACCCAGTGTTCAGGGTGTTCGGCTGGTGTTGGTACTTGATTCTCCCGCCACTCCGCCATGAAATCCACCAGTGCTTGAGTCTTGATGGCGTTCTTTGACTTCAACTCCAAAGATAGGGTGCCTAGCTCGACTGCCCACTTGGAAATTCTACCTGTGGCATCCTTGTTGTGGAGGATATCACCGAGGGGGTAGTCTATTACGACGAAGGTCGAGTACTCCTGGAAGTAGTGCCGCAGCTTCCGCGAGGTGATTAGGATCGCGTAGAGCAGCTTCTGGACCGGTGGATACCAGATCTTTGATTCAGAGAGCACCCCGCTGACAAAATAGACCAGTCGTTGAACCTTGTAGGCGTGACCGGGCTCTTGCCTCTCGACAGCGATGGTTGTGCTGATGACGTGAGTAGTCGCAGCAATGTACAGTAGGAGTTCTTCACCGTCTCGCGGAGCTGTGAGGATCGGGGGTTTTGACAAGAACCCTTTGAGCTGTTGAAGAGCGTGATCAGCCTCCTCTGTCCGCGCGAAGTTCTCTGGCTGCTTGAGTAGCTTGAAGAACGGTAGTCCGCGTTCTCCAAGTCTTGAGATGAATCTGTTGAGCGCCGCCATGCATCTAGTCAGCTTTTGGACGTCCTTAATGGTGCTCGGTGCTACCATGTCGGTGATGGAAGTGATCTTCTCTGGGTTTGCCTCGATGCCACGATGGTTGATGATGAACCTGAGTAGTTTCCCTGATGGCACGCCGAAGACGCACTTGTTGGGGTTGAGCTTCCACCGGTACTCGCGCAAACTTGTGAATATCTCATCAAGATTGGCGATGAGGGTGTCGGGAGTTCGCGTCTTGATGACCACGTCGTCCACGTATGCTTCGACGTTCTTGTTGAGCTGCTTGGTGAAACAGGCTTGGATAGCTCGCTGATATGTAGCGCCTGCATTCTTCAGCCCGAACGACATCATTGTGTAGCAGTAGGCGCCAAACGGGGTGATGAACGAGGTCTTCTCTTGGTCTTCTTCCTTGATTGCTATCTGGTGGTACCCCAAGTAGCAGTCGAGGAAGCAGAGTAGCGCATATCCTGCCGTGGAGTCGATGATCTGGTCTATCCGCGGCAGCCCGAAGGGATCCTTGGGGTAGTGCTTGTTGAGGCTGGTGTAGTCGACGCACATCCTCCAATCGTTGTTGTTCTTCTTCCGGACCAGGACGGGGTTGGCTAGCCACTGGGGATGGAAAACTTCGCGTATGAACCCAGCTGCGAGTAGTTTCGCGAGCTCCTTCTTAATGGCTTCCTTCCGGTCCTGGGCGAATCTTCGAAGAGCTTGACGCTTGGGGGTAGCTTTTAGGTCAACGTTGAGAGAGTGCTCGATCAACCTCCTGGGAACCCCCGGCATATCCGCTGGCTTCCACGCGAATATGTCGTGGTTCGCCCGCAAGAAGTTGACGAGTGCGTCTTCCTATTTGGGGTCAAGATTGGCCCCGATCATGGTCGTCTTACTACTGTCGCCAGTGCCTAGGTCGATGGCCTTGAGCTTAACTTCATTGGCCAGCTCGACTTTGGTTGCCCCGTCACTCTGGTCGGGGACCTCGAGTTCGTTGGGGGCCAGCTTCTTGGATGCAGCATAGACTGCCATCATGGCATTAGGGAGCTGATTGTTGGAGACGATCACCACGGCTTCTGTGTCGCAGTCGTAGGACCTCTTCAGATCCCCTTGGAGTGAGAGTACTCCCTTGGGTCCCGGCATCTTCAGTACCAGGTACATGTAGTGAGGAATGGCCATGAATTTGGACAGAGCGGCCACCCGAGTATGGCATGATACGATGTCTCAAAGTCGGCGACCTCGAACTTGATGTACTCGGTGCGGTAGTGCTCCTTTGTCCCGAAGGTAACTGGCAAGACCACCTGACCGAGGGGTACGGCCGCGTTCCCTGGGACAATGCCATAGAAAGGCGAAGTTGTATTGGATAGCTTGTCGGTGATGTCGAGACCCATCTTCTGGAGTGTCTTGGCAAACAGAATGTTGAGGCCGCTACCGCCATCGATGAGCACCATGGTGAGCCTTGAACCAGCGACGACTGGATCCAGGACTAGTGGATACCGTCCTGGGTCAGAGAAACTTGTCCATTGATCCGCCCGGGAGAAAGTAATCGGGACCTCTGACCACCTGAGAATGGTGGGAGTAGCCGGTTCAACAGACATGATTTCCCGAAGTGTAAGCTTCTGGGAGCGCTTGGTGGGCAGGCCACCGAAGATGACATTGACGGTGCGGTCGGCGTCTTGGAAAGCGTCGTTGCCTCCGTCGTTGTCCTTGTCGTTGCCCTTCTTCTCCTTCGAGTGTGGAGGTTCCGGAGTAGCCTTCAGAGCCCGGCATAGCTGGAAGCATTGCTCGGTAGTGTGGTTTGACTTCGGATACCATGGGCACTTCTCCTTGAGCAACTTTTGGAAGGAAGGAGGGTCCGAGTTCTTCTTGGACTTGCTACTCGAGGAACCCTGGCCCATTGCCACAACAGTGTTGTCTGGCTTGCGCTTGCGATTAGGCCCTGAGTAGTTGTTGTTGTTAGGACGGCCTTGTGGCTACTTGCCCTTGTCGTAGTAGTTGTTGTTGTTGTTGTGTCCCGAGTTGTGATTATTTCCTTGATTGGTCTTGTACCTATTGTCCGCCCTATCCTCCTGATCAGCCCATATGGTAATCATGTTCTTGAGCTTGGTGATGGAAGCCGGACGGTTGCGTCCGAACTATTCGAAGGTCTGGCGGTCTCGTAGGCCGTTCTGGAAGCATTCAATCACCTCCTTCTCGGTGACATCAACAACAGTGGCTCTCTTGTCGAAGAACTGGCGCATAAAGCTGCGAAGGGATTCACCTTTGTCTTGCTTGATCTGCACTAGGTCCATCTTGGTGCCGGCACATCCAAGTGCACCGACGTAGTTGCTGGTGAAGCGTTTCTTCAGATCCTCCCACGAGTTGATGGAGTGCTTGTCCAGGGACTCAAGCCAGGTGAGTGGCTCTTGCTCCATGCAGAGAGGAAAGTAGAGACAATTGGAGTCTGAGTCTCCTCCAGCGCTTTCAACGGCCAGGGAATAGCAGCGTAGCCATTGCCTAGGATCTTGCTTGACTTCGTACTTGGTGATGCCTATGGGTTTGAACTTCTCGGGTAGCATGAGATTCCTGAGATGCTTCGAGAAAGCGGGAAAGCCATCCGACTTGTCTGCGAGTTCCCGGGCTTTGCGACGGTTGGTGATTGTGGAGCGCGCATCGTAGTCGCAACCTGTAGTGTGCCCGCCGCTGGTGGCGGTCCCCTTATGGCGGCGGCCGCCGGGGGAAGCGTCGTAGCCGACGGGCTGTCCTGTTCTGCGATCGCGGTTGCAGCTGGCAGTGGGTCGTTCCGCCGTACGACTACGGTTAGGACCCGGGTGGGGATTGCCACCCTCGTTGCGACCGCGATTACCGCTGCTACTTCCGTGGTTGCTTGGGTCGGCTTGTTTGTTGGCCCTCGTGGTCACCAAGACGTACGCTTGTTCCGTGAGATCAGCGATCATGGCCTGCGCGCGTCCTGGTTGCATTGACCGGCCGAGGATGTTGAGCGAGTAGAGGCAAGCTTCCGGAGTGTCGTGGGCCCACGAGGCGACAGCATCCATGGCGGTTTCGAGGTTGCGGACAGGTAGAGATTCCGCTAGTCGTCGAAGTTGTTTTGCTCGTGCGGCATTCCTGGCGCGGCGCTGTGTCTTTGCTTCCTCAGTTTCCGCCGCAGGGGCGTTGGCTGAGGCTTCGTCTGCTGACACTTGTTCCGGAAACTGCGCCCCGCCTGCTGCACGTGCGCCGCTGGCCTCGCCGTTGGTAATGGCGAGTACCTCCCAGCTCGGGGAGTGTTGCCCCGAGCTGGTGCTGATGATCTCCGTGTCAGCATCTTCCTCTAGGAGCACCCCCTGCTGATAAGGGAGTGGGTCGATGTAGGCGATGAGACGGGAGTCACGATCTTCCGTGAGTGCGGAGGGCTTCTGGTCCGACCAGTAGACAAATCTACCCGCCGGGGTTGACGTGATGACCAGGCCCTGAGCGGGCCCGGACAGGGGCTTCTCTTCAGATGGATCCAGGCTGAAGTCGATCTCGTACTCGTCCGGGTTCGCGTAGTAGTCAGCTAAGAAGTCCTGATCCTCGCAGTACAGGAGGACCGGCTCCTTGCCCGGCCGACGGAAGGCCGGAAGTGATGCTTGGAAGACGTTGGTGGTGTTGCGGAGTTCGAAGGGAAGCCGTGGTGCAAAGAGATCCGAGTCGCACGATGGCTCGGGTGCCAGCTCGTGCGGCTCAGACCAGGTGGAGGTCGAACCCGAGTAGTACTCAGATCCGAGCTCATGCTCCCCGAGGGTGTCAGAGAGCGAAATTCCGCCGAATTTCTCGACGAGATCTTCGGTGGAAGCGACGATTGGTGCTGGGATCGCCAGCTCTTGCTCCGAGGTTGCAATCAGTTGACACCAGAAGGATCCCATGCTGTCGGCTACGCACTCCCAGGAGCCGAAGGTGAAGGTGTCGCCTTGCTTGAAAGCGACGGTCGAGTTGATGATGACGGGTGCCATCGAGTTCGCCAGTGGATCTTCGGCGAGATCCCCTACCTAGTGCGCCAGCTGTCGGTGTTTCGTCCCGGCAACCTACCGAGGGGAGTACCCGAGGTAGACGATGGAGGGGCTCACCGAGATCTGGTACCCGATGGTGAGACACGAGACACACAATTTAGACAGGTTCGGGCCGTAATGTGCGTAATACCCTACGTCCTGTATGCCGCGTGTAGCTTGATTAATTGCGTATGTTTAGGAGGGGTCCCTGCCTTGCCTTATATAGTCCGGGAGGCAGGGTTACAAGTCGGTTTGAGTACAGGAGTACTAGTCGGATACAATTAGGAGGTAGGCTTACTCTATGTACAATAGAAGCTTTCCTATTCTAGTACAAATCTTGTGGTTTCCATGTAGACTATGCCGTCTTGCACCGCGTCTCCATGTACGAGTAGTCCCGGGGGTACTCGTCCCCTGTACGGGCATGGTCCACCTGGTTGCTGGGCCCATGGATGTCTGTACGACAATTCTATCGTCACCACTACTCCTTGCGCATTGCACATTCCGTATGGCAGAGCTGGCAAGACAAGGGAGGTTGCCTCGGGCCTTGTAGTTCCAAATGCCGGATTGTTTGAGGGGAGAGAAATCCCACGCTATTATGCACCCGTACAGGTGCTTCAAGTTAACTCAAACTATGAAGATCACGAAATAGACATACCAACTTCGGAGGGTATCTGTTGTCTCGGTCAAACAATCGGCTTTGCTATCTTATGGCATAAACGAGATATCATTTTGGCTTGGTTGTTCCTTCACCAGCACCAGCTATAGAATCTCCAATCCGTGCTGCCACACCACCAGCTATAGAATCTCCACAGCGTGCTGCCACACCACCAGCTATAGAATCTCTACACCGTGCTGCCACACCACCAGCTATAGATTCACCACCCCGTGTTGCCACACCACCAGCTGAAGGTTACCACCCCGTGTTGCCACACCACAAGCTGAAGGTTCACCAGCCCGTGTTGCAACACCACCAGCTCAACGATCTCCACCCCGTGTTGCCACACCACCAGCTGAAGGTTCACCACCCTGTGTTGCCACACCACAAGCTGAAGGTTCACCACCCCGTGTTGCAACACCACCAGCTCAACGATCTCCACCCCGTGTTGCAACATCAAGAGCATCTTCAGAATCTATTGCTAATAAAGTGGCATCACGACCACAACAACATGATGTGGACACACAAATTGTGCCTTGAGTCATACGGGCTTATGAGAAGGATCCAGCCGGATCAGACATCGCTGCTAGGTGGCATAAGAGTCACAAATCAAAGAACAAGCAACATGCAGACATGACGACCACAACGTCTGTCAATACGCCAACCATCCAACGATCGGGATATTCGGTACCCCGCACTGACACAAATTTCGAGAAGTCAATTGGAGTCGATGAAATACCGGATATACCTGGTGTATGCCCTTTAAGATATGACTGGGGTAAACCATTTTTACCCTACTGGGCAATCGCAGAGATTCCATGGGAAATGCAAAAAATACATAGTTGGTATTTGAGGGCTTCTGCTCTTGGGCTCAGAGGCATCCAGGCACGGTACCCAATAGATGTGTTCGGACCTCCAATTATTCCACAAGTAGCAGACGTCAGCTTTGATTTTCGAGACCTCCATGATGTGTTCCGTCTGAATATGATAGATGTACAGCTCGTCAGATTGTGGTGCATGTAAGAGCCTCATCGATGCTAATATCTCTGTGTGGCTTACATGTGGTTTAAATTGCATAACTAATTATATGAACTTTGTTGTATAGGATGCAAGAAGGAGAAATGCATCTTGCAAAGGAGAAGCTAGGATTTCTGCATCCTTTTGTTATTGCCGAAGACCGGCATAGGCACCCCCTCCAATGGGATGACAACCATGATGAACTAGTTGGTTGCACGACAGCTAGGGAAAACCATAAGAGACGCAAAGACGGACATATAAACACTATGAAGCATATTTCAGCCTACATAGCCCATATGATGATTCAGTGGCAAGATAGGGGTGGCATATGGGCGCCCTACCACCTCGGGTTAGTTTAAATTTCTTCCAATTCTTATAAAAATATGTACAATTTTTCATCCATGCCAGAAAAGATAGAAAACCTATATAACATGTATGCAGGAATCACTGGATTGCATTTTTGATAAGCCCAAAAGATGGACGTGTGTTCGTATTGGACTCATTGGATTGGCCGCGAAAACGATACGAAGAATTCATAACCATCCTTCAAAAGTTAGTGTATTTTTGTTGTGCACACTTACATTATGAAACTTAAGCTCCCCCTTATATATATATAGTAACTGGCTTCTCTTTTTTTTTCAAAACAGGGCTTACCAATACTACATTTCCAAAGGAGGGAAATATGATCCTGGCCACCCAAAAGAAATGCATATACGCACAAACTTTCCATGCCATAAGCAACCACCTGGTACTGTATACTGCGGGTATTACCTGTGCGAAATGATGAGGTGTATGAGGAGATATCACGCTGATCCTGAACGAGTAAGGACCTGCCTTTCATTTCTAGGGATGTATATATACTATACATATGTGCATTTTGCACGATCTAACAGTTGTTATATTTTTCATGTATTGTAGATTGACGTCGGACCTAGTAACAAAACACTCCAAGAGAGACAGCTTCTCAACGTAGGTGCAGATTTATGCTGTTACATTGTGCATGAAGTGATAAATCCTAGGGGCACATATTATCATCCTGAACATGTATTGGCTGTTGAGGATAAATTTGCTAGCCTACGCGAGTGGGAGAGTCAACAATACCGCGCACCATGACATGATTGCTACACTTTGTCGCTGGAAAAAACTTGTTGTCAATGGGATGTAATGATGTATATATATGTATTCAGATTTCTTTCCATATTATTGTTCGTTTGCTTAATTTAAATTCCGTGAGGCTTTCATAAGATCAATTTTCAAAATATGTGTTGGTTCACACTGGCGGGAAACAGGTTCGACAATTTCGAATTTCAAACGTTCAAAATTTTGGCGGGAATGACATTTTTGAGTTGTGGAGGACGTCACACCCGCACCTGGAAAAACATTTCCAAGTGCGGGTAATGGCGTCACCCGCACCTAGAAACTCCATTTCCAGGTGCGGGTCATGGCGTCACCTGCACCTGGAAACTCGATTTCCAGGTGCGGGTCATGGCGTCACCCGTTCCTGGAAAGAGGTTTTTCTGGAGCGGGTGACGCCATCGCCCGCACCTGGAAATTGATTTCCAGGTGCGGGCATTCTACCAGCTCCTGGAAACATCCATTTCTAAAAGCGATAGCTAAGAGCGGGTTTCGCGCCCGCACCTGCAAATGTCAATCCGCCCGCACCTAAAAAGCGTTTTTGTAGTAGTGTCAGTTTCACACCTTGAAGCCTACATCTCTGTTGAGGAACGCACGAAAGGTGAGCTTTTCACACCTAAACCACTTTCCTCACTCTAGCGACTACTCCCTCCGTCTCTAATAAATAAGTGTCGTTCGGGAAATGTGTTTGTGAGGGAAACACGCTTCCCGTACAACGCTTATTTATTGACCGATCGAGGGATTGGTAGAGAGACCGTCTTTGCATAAGGGCTGTCTGTTACGGAGATGATCAGTTAGTCAAGGATCTATTGGCAGAAGGTTGGCTTCTTATCACCAAGAAGGCACTTCACCACAGGCGATCCTGAAAGAGAATGGCATTGCACAGACGACGAGAGCGAAAATAACGAATTCTTTTTATTTTTGTATTTTTTTTCATGATTTTGTAAAAATAAATATCAGATTCAAACTTTGTCAAAAATATACACCCACCGCCCTTTGAAAGGGCGGTTTCACCAAACCGCCTTTTCAAAGGGCAGAATTAGGTACTGTAGCACCAAAACTGCCCTTTGAAAGGGCGGTAGGGGCCCTCCGTATTTAAAAAATCATAACTTTTTTTTGTTAACTCAGATGCAGATAAACTTTATATGAAAATTGTAGTTTTCGTCGAGATCTAAAACTTTGTAGTTCAAAATTTTGCATTTGAAATTATCTTCAGGTTCAAATAATCGACACAAATGTTTCTGCTCTTGACAGCATATCTTTAAAATATATATATTTCTTTCATATGAACTCAGATGTAGATAAAAGTTATACGAAAATTGTAGCTTTAGTATAGAGCTACAACTTTGTAGTTCATATATTTGTCATTTGAAATCATTTTAATAGTCAAATAATTGACATTATATTCAGATCTAAAATTTGACGAATTGTTTTTCTCTCGACAACGTATCTTCAAAAAATTGTAACATTTTCATATAAATTCGGATGGAGGTAAACTCCATATCGAAATTGTATATCTCGACAAGATCTACAACTTTGTAGTTCAAATCGTGTTCATTAGAATTCATTTTGATGCTCAAATGATTACACAATATTTAGATTTAAAATTCAAATTTTAGATTTTGATAGTATTTCGATTATTTGAGCCTGAATATGACCTCAAATGAAAAAAGTTTAAACTACAAAGTTTTACATCTCGACGAAGGCTACAATTTTCATATAAAGTTTATCTGCATCCGAGTTAACACAAAAAAGTTATGATTTTTTAAAGACGGAGGGCCCCTACTACCCTTTGAAAGGGCAGTTTGAAACCGATATTTATTTTTGCAAAATAATGAAAAAATATAAAAATAAAAAAATTCGAAAATAACGATCTCTTCTATTCCGGCCCAAAAGGGCAAAACGAGTTGCACGCTGCGGATCTGCGAGGCCCAGGTACTTACTGCAGAAGCGTATATTTATTTCCTCTTCATTTATGTATTCTGAGGCTCATCGGCCACTTTATTTTCAGCTCTGTTTATTAATTTTTCTGTAGACTTGGTGTTATAGAAAGATACTCCCCTCATCCCAAATTTTATGTCATTTTAGCATTTCTAAATTCATAACTTTTGATATCTACCTAGACAATATATATTTAGGTGCATATCAAAAACTATAAATCTAAAAAATGAAAAAAGGATCTACATTTTGGAACGGATGGATTGATACAATGTAACTTGGACAAAATATAGAAGCAAAGAGTACCTGCCTACCTAGCTAGATGTGGTCACAAAATAGGGGAAGTAAAACTCTAGACCGTATGAATATATTTTGATTTCTATTTTCATTATAAATACATTGTAAGTCATTTTGCAGCATATATAACCATGGTGAAGCCTGGATATTTTTTTTTCTGATGGATCTTTGGTTTTACTTTCTCGTAGATAATTTTTCTTTCCACCTAGAACAATTTCTCTTGATGCTCCATCAAAGGGGAAAAAAACTGTTCAGGTCTAACGACGATTGATGTGTGTGGCCAATAAACCACTACTTTCACGTCAGCCCATTTAGCTGGGCTCACCTTCAACATGTCAGTATTACTTTATGGGCTCTGGATTGTTTATAATTTGAGTCCGAACTATATATTTTAATTTAACTGTACAATTGCATGTACTTCTCAACTAATTAGTTTATAATTCTAAATTCAGTTTGAGCTATTATGTTGTAATTCTCGTATGTTGACATTTATTCGGCATTAGGGGCCTCAATGTTATCTCCCAATATTGGTACGGTAAGATGGCACGAGCCATAACCGTATGTAGGCGCTATCAAAGCTTGAACTAAATGCTGGAATGGAGCCCATGGTGCTAATAGTATACTCCCTCCGTCCCTAAAAGAGTGTCACCGTTGGTTTCCGTGCCACAAATTTGACCGGATTTGTAGAAAATACATGCAACATTTGTATCTCCAAATAATTTTGTTAAAAAACTAGATTCAAATATCTATCTAACTATATTAATTTTGTACCATAAATATTAATATATATTTTTATATATTTAGTCAAAGTAGGATGGAGGGAGTACAATTATTGTGATCAGTACGGATGGCCATGATCTATTTGTTAAAAAAGCCTCTGGTTCTTGCTGACTTGATGAAGTTTGCTACTGGATCTGGATAAGAGCACATGTGTAATGTGGTGGTGCGGCACCATGTGTGGTGTGGTCGTTGTCAGCAAAACCATCAATCATTGTTTTTTCATTCTAAAAAAAAAGTGTCGGATACAAGAACTTCTGTATCTGTGTGACCTTGTTCATCTTTACTATACATCACAACCAGCTACACATGCAAACTAGATAATGAAATCTTCTATATTATTACTAATCCGAGAGCCTTTGTTGCCGTTCAAATGTTACATGGGCAGTATAGACGTACAGTCTTAAGAGTAACTTGTGTGCAAGATCATTTTTTTTTTTGCAACTTGTAAGAACTATGAACATGGTGTTGGGGGACTGCCCATAGGAGACACCCCTTCGGACTACGAAGAGTACTTCGTAGGGAATTATGAAAAATAGCGATATGAAGAAACCTAACCCTTCAATAACTCGACTGCAGGCTTTGGAGGAGTACTTCGTCCTCCGAAGGGTATCAACAGGAAGGAGGCGTGCCGACACGCGCCTCACCCGCGGTCTCTGGTCGAAGCTGACTCGGTGGACACCGCAAGAGGAGAAGAAGCTGGCGACATGAGCCCTCTAGGTGTACGAAGGGACAACTGCGATGAACTGTTAGAAGATAGGCTAATTTTTAGTATATTTTAATTCCACAATTAAACAGGTATTTGAACAAAATGATCATCGTAAGTGAGACAAAGCATGTGCTCGTGTTCATGATTAAACCACTATTAAACATGAACAAAATGAAACAAATAAGTTTCAGAAGGTACCCAAAAGCGGGGCGGTTGCCAGAGGCACCCGATGCGCTGTTATCATCTGGATTAGTCATACTAAATGTGGGATGACTTCAGTTGATATAGTCATACGAAGTCGGTGTAGGAATAGGTACGCAGTGCAGTCCCTCGAACGGCCTTATGGTAGTAGCAGGAAGTAGTCGTACAGTTGGCCACGAGGAAGAACACGAAGTAGTAGTAAGGGAACGAGCAGTCGCGTCAAACGCTCCCCAAAAACATTATCGCCCACCTATCCCCGAGCAGGATCTTTAGCAGCGGTCGAGGTTCCGGAGGCTCTGCTCTCGCTAGTACCGTGCGCGCGGTGCAAAACATGGAAACGCAAGGAATCAACAAACAAAGAGGGAGAAGGGAGAGATCTCCTGAACAGGAGTATCTGACTGTGATTGTGCGAAATGAGGAGGAGAGGGGCATCTTATATAGGCGGCCAGGGACGCAGGGGGAACGAACCTGGATGCTCACAATTAAGGTTAGCAATAACTTCCTTATTCACACTTGCGGTTATGGTAGGCAATAACTTCCTTATTCACCATTTGGAATATTCATTGGTTTATTCCCTCCAACAGCAAAAAGGAGCCCCTACCCCGTAACACATCATGTCCATCCGTCCGTCCCGTCCCGCCGTGCCTGTCCGACACGACTCATCTCATCTCGGCCACGGCCACGGACTCGGCCCGGCTACTTGTTAGTCATGGATTGACTCTAACTAGCATTCGAGGTCAGGGATATGATGGGTGTTGACGGTTCAATAACGCGCTAAGTTTCACCGCAAGTGCACGGATCACTATAGCTTTCCCTTAGAGTATTCATCCAAGATTATCAATCCGTGGATCAACAACAAACTATCTAGGGTTTTCCATCTAATCTAATCGATCTATCCTAACATGAAGCGTTGATTGTATATAAAGGTAACCTTAAAGATATATAAGTGATAGCACAAGGTTGATCACATCCATAACATAGGCAACATAAAAGAACAAGCAAGGGTAACTAAGGCCTATCGTCTTCTAGTTGTAGTTCTAGCCAAAAGAGTAAGTGCAACATGCATCTCATCCAAAGTCATCTTTAAACTACAACCATCCGGTCAAACCCTCGAAGGCACCCACCGTACACGGAATCGACATCCTGTCATGATGCCCCCCTTTCTGCATAGGTGAACCTAAGAGCACGTTCATGGAGAACGTGTTGAACTCCTTGGTGGATCTGGTATGAACCCCTAGCTCCCATGGCTACAAGATCACCCCGAGCAATCTATACCAATAGTAGATTGAAATAAAGCAAACTCAAGAAAGCACAAGATCATAGAAGGAGGAATTGAGTCGCTAAAGATTGGATGACATGTAGTACTTTACTCACATTGTAGATGCGTTTAAGTCACCACCGCCGAGTACATACCATCGAGGACCTCAACTAGCTCCAGAACTCCGCCATGGCACAACCACACAGGGAGGCCATGGTGGCTAGGGTAGGCCTAGGCCATCTCCTAGACAACTTCGAGGACTTGCGTCGGTCGTCGTCTCCCTCCGGTGCTTGCTTCTAGGTTTCGCTGAGTTGTGGTGGATGGATCCGGCGGCCGTCGGGGGCAGGGACTATTTATTGACTAAGGAAACCCTCGTCCAAAGGGGAGGCCGAACCGGCACAAAAGGGGGTAGGCCAGCCGGCATGGGCCTGTCGGCCTGGGCCTTTTCTGGCCTGGTTCGGGCCCATCTTCCTCCACATGGCCTTTCTTGCAATTTTGACTTTTTGCCCCTTCGCATGTAGTTAGACGTCATTATCCCCGCGATTAAGATAAGGGGTTTTGTCACATGAACTCCGGTCTCTTGTCTTGGTCCTCGGGAATATTCCGTCATTGCTTGCCACCTTTAGAAGTAAGTTCATCTTATATTCGCATACGAACGGAGCTCCTTGATCCTCTTGCATAGCACCCTCCGAACTTGATGCAAATTTATCCATTAAGCGCATGATTTCCTGCATAAACATTATACTTCCAAAAGCACATGCACAGGTGAACCTGTTACATCATTAGTATGCCTAGTGGCGGGTTAGTTCCAAATCAAAGTCGAAACCAATGTGTAACAAGTGCCCTATGCGTGTCATATTTGACCGCCAACATTCCCCCATGCTTAAACCTTTCTCGTCCTCGAGCAAGTCTAGGAAATTTGCTTGACTAAGAAATCAGTGTTGCCCTTCGATGTAATTCCTGCATTCAATTGTACACAACAAGGCACATTGCTCTCTCAAGTATTTAGCATTTAGGTTCAAGTAGTGACCGACTACTTTTCATTATGGAAGATAGACTATCAATAAGGAACATGCCATAATAAAATAAATATAATGCTCTCAAACTTAAGTGAACTTCAAACCTTTACCTTGTTCTATCGTGAAGAGTTTTTCAAAAGTTGCATATCCAACACAAGTGAGATTCTCTTGCAAAAGCTCATGGAAACACTCATCTCATCAAGTCACTCAAGCCTATACTAGATTATTTTCAACCTATTCTACTCATATATGAAAGTGGAAGGCTTATGTGGTCCAAGGCTTATGTGGTGCTTGGTAGGTAAAAACAATCCTAGCAAACATTATACTTGAAATGTTGTCAAACTAAGAGAGAGATCTATTGGATTTACTGAGACTTGTCAAAAAGGCCATGGAAAATAATGTCGGAGAGGGAGAGAGATGGAACACACATATTTAGATAAGTGGACATGTGCAAGTGGCAAATGGATGATCCCAAGGCACAGATGAAATCCTTGTTATCAGATTGCACATGGTCGGACAATTGAGTACGTAGTTTGATCTTGAAGCACCTCTAAGAATTCAAATGAAGCTAGAGAACCGGAGAGACTTATTATTATTATATTTTTTTCATCACATTTTTTTCATTTTCTCTTCCTCTTTTTTCTTTTCTTTTTACTCCCCTGAACTCTAGACAACATAGTACCTTCTTAGCAGCTACTATCCCCCCATGCTTAGACGATTGCTCATCCGCGAGCAAAGAGCGGGTTATACTTTTCTCTTGCTAAGCCTAAGATAGGTACTGAAATTCCTTATTTTTCTGGAGAAAAATACTTGACATCCTCCATTGATAGCACCTTGAATCTTCTTTAAATTTTCCTCCATACTCAAGAATTGGGTTGTGGACAAGGAGGGTATCACAAAAAAGATATTTGGGTTTAAGGGTGGATATCCGGCGAGGTTTGCAAAATTCCCGATGTGGAAACTTACAATGCACGGATAGAAAGGCTAGCAAAAAGAAGTTACGCAAAACGGAATGACCAGCTTCTAAGTCTCATACCCTAGAACATCAATCTTAATCCAACTCATCAAAATATAAGTTTGTAAGCTAAAGGTTTCATCATGAGACATCATAAGTATATAGGCTTTGGTAGGTAGAACTTTGCAAGAGATTCACAAATGTAGATAGCATAGCAATTAAGTTTTAAATAAAACAAAACAAGTTATCAGGTCATTGGTAAGCTTAAATCAAAGAGCAACATAAAGTATGTGGGTCTAGAATTTAGTCATTTAGCCTCCATAAATAAAAGAGCCGGTATTTAATCGATTTAAGATCATTTTAATGGAGATCAATTAGTCAAGTCATATACAATATCATGTAGGTAAAACAAAGCGGCAACCTACATCATTTTCCATAAGCAAGATCATGCCAAAATGATATCATCGTGGTGAGCACAAGGTGATGGTGATCATGATCTAAACCAAAACAAAAAATAGGTTGTACTCCTAGAAGCCATATTAATAACAAGAGAGATATACAAAGGTTGCATCTAAGGTGGTTGTAGGCATGTATATATGTACAGGCATTTAGAAAGACAAGGACAAAGAGAGGGTTGAGGAATTGTTACCGTCCTTTGATGTTTGTAGTGTAGCGTAGCCTCCCCCATGCTTAAGCATTGTGCTTAGTATGGAAGAAGAAAGGTCGGCATCCCGTGGCAACCATGATCCTTGTACTCCATGCGGCTTTTCGCTCTTCGTCCACCAAATCCTCCCCCAAGCTTAACACGTTGCTAGGCATAGAAGATGATGAGCCATCTTGTAGTTCTCGAAGTCCTACCGCCATGCGAGGAGATCATCGTCATGCTCTTCACTTTTGTTGCCTTGATTATCCTTCAACATCTGCTCTTTGTCATGAGCCTTCGTCCCAATTATTTCTCATCCCATCTTCACCTCCTTCCATGTCGTCCTTCATTGCTGCTTCAACTTCCACGAATTTTTCTCTGACTTCCAGAACAGAACATGTACTGAACTTTTGCTCCATTGCAAAGTGCTTGAAATTATCTTTCCAACGAGTGGTCATTCACCCCAATTGGACACAAAAGAGTTATGACATTTTTACTTCGTTAGTGCAAGTTGTCCCGAGCTGATTTCAGAACGTGTGACACCCAAAGATTGGTTGAACTCCTTGCACGGGTCCCTTAAAATGTTGAATCTTGATGCGTTGGAAGGAAGACTTAATGGAGCTCCTGAATATCCAATTTTTCCCTTTTGTACATCTCTGAATACGTGCTCAATCTTGATGGAAACAGCAGTGCTCCTTACGGGATTTTGGAGGTGTTGACGATCTTGATTTCAGCTCTTATCATAAACTCATGGGAGTGATTTGTCATGCCTACAAAACAACTCTAATGCACAAAGAACCCCCAAGGTGACGGTCGGGAATACTCACCACATGCCAACAATCCCTGACATCCCTAAGATCTTAACTTGTGGCATAGTTAATCTAGCGAAAGAAAATTAAAAACCTAATGGGTGTACGTATGTGTAAGTGTGCATGCGAATGAGAGGATGGTATATAAATGAAAACAATATTTACACCAAATCCTAAGCTCCATGCTTACAATTTGATTGCCAAGATTTTCCATACTTATAAAGATTTATTAACCAAGATCAAAACACCATGCTCATCCCAAGATCAATAAATTTTTAAAGTGCAAGAAAAGTAGGGCGCATTGCAAAGTTTATAAACCAACCAATGCAATATGATAGCAAAGTTTATAGGACTGAATGATGGTGGTCTCCAATCATGTCTAAACACCATGTTCACACAAGATTACAAAGGTAAAATGCTGTACGAAGCATTTAACATAAACATGAAAGCATTCATCATAAAGTTTCACGAAAATACCAAGCTAACATAAAGTGGAAGATGACAATGAGGTGGATGCAAAATGCAAATGCAAAGAGTTAGCATAAGCAAACATTAGCAAGTTATGAAAAGACTTTCGATGTGATCTACAATTAGCAAAGGACAAAGCTTGGCCGTCTTCACTTCATACGAAGTAAGCATTGTCAACAAGAAAATCACCCATCAAAAAGAATCAATCAACCAAACTAACAAGGTTTAAGGGTAGGTTATGGGTATCCTATAATTTTGGCATAAATAAGAATTTTGAAGAGAGGAATCAAGCATAGAAATTCTATCTAAGGTGGTGCAAAGAGTCTTTTGATGAAAAACAAACCTATGGTTTTAGGATGGCTAAAGGTGTGAAAGGTTTTCCTAAGGATGTTATAGGGAGGCAAGTCAAAGTTTTTGGTCAGAACAAGAGATAAAAGTAGACTTGGCCAACCGGAATGGTGTAGCAAGCCAATCAACATGAATCAACCCTACCCTTGTTGGCTACAATTTTTGGTGGGGGTTATAGGAAGGCTTAGGTTGGTTCGACAAAATGTTAGTTCAAAACAAAACATGCAATGCAATGTCATATGGATGAACAAAATGATATAGTGGCGGTCTAAAATAAAAGCAAATTTTAGCCTAAATTAACTAGCCACAAGTTCAGAATCAGAGGGTGGTACCAAACTTCATATTTCTCTCTAGAAAGACACAAAGAAAAGGACTCTAAACACTAATAGGCACACAAAAAGGGGTCTACAAATTTTCCAAGATCAAATAACAAAGTGCTCCCTCAATAGTAATTAAATCATACAACATGGTGTTGTGGCATTTAGAGCAATGGTACAATGTTACTTGATGGTTCGTTTAAAGAACACAATGTAGACTGTCATATTATATATATATAAATAAAAGAAAATGGGTTGCCTCCTGCAAAGCGCTTCATTTAAAGTCATAGAGCTCGACTTTCTCACATACCTTCTCGTAGTCGCGAAGCCATGGTCCTTCATGCAAGATTTGAAGGTGTCCATGCAGCTTTGATCTACTCTTGCATCATCACCTCCTTCTCCATTACCTGTGTTGCTGCCTCTCTTTCACGAATTTTCCTCTCTGTCCAGATCAGATCATGTAGCAAACAATTGCTTCAATGCGTGGTGCATGAAATTGTCTTTCCATCAAGTGTTTATTCACCCCCAACGGACTCCGATCGAGTGAGTTATGCCCGTTTTACTCCAACGCTGCGATATGTCCATTTCTGATTTCAGACCACGCAGCGCCTAATGTTTTTGCCATATCTCCTTGTACGGGTCTTCAAATCTATCGATCTTGGATGCATTGGAACCAACACTTGATGAAGCTTCTGATTTTCAATTTTTGGTTCCTTGTACATGTCTGACCAGGTGCTTAAAATTGATGAAAACAGCGACGTCCGTTTTTGAGGTTCGGTGATGGTGATGCTCAAGCTTGCAATTCCTTTGGGGCATAGCTTCTCTCCTCTTGATTCAAGTTTCATGCCCTGCATGGTTAGTGAAACTCAGGTTTTTTCCCGACATATGCTCTTTTAAGGTCACTAGCTTGACCAAGCACAAAGCAAGTCCGAGATTTACAAATCATAAAGAAAACATATGCATACATAACCACAATCTAGATTGGATTAACAAAGCAAGTTGTGATTAATTGTAGCATAAGTTTATTGCTCAGTGCTTGACGAGGGCCTAGGTCAGGGCCCACCATGACCACTGAAAAGAGGGTCGCAGTCTACACTCCGAGTACTTGGTGGCCCGTACAACAAAGTACCCCGCCTCCGAGTACTTGGAGACCCGTACGACTAATTTCCGCCACGACCGAGCACTTGGCGGCCCGTACGAATCAGCACCCCCGCTTCCGACCACTTGGCGGCTCTTTCGACAAGTTTCCGACCACTTGGCGGTTTGTCTGACAAGTTTCTGAGTACTTGGCGGCTCGACCGACAAGTTCCCGCCATCCGCCACGACTACTCGTTCGCACGAGTAGTTTCCGTCTCCGGCCACGGCTACTCGTTCGCACGAGTAGTTTCCGTCTCCGGCCGGGCCAGTCCACGCGGCAAACAAACCACAGGCGGGGCCCACTCCTGATGTGACAGGTCCTCCACACACGGCCGCTCCCACAGCGCCACGTGCAAACCTACTCCCCTGCCAGGCCGTACTGGCAGGGAGCTCCCGGTGTCAGAGGGCATGGGCACCCATGGCGACACAAGCGACACAGTGCATGCCGTCCCGTCCGCTCAGGAGTCCCACAGTGTCCCGGAAAGACGCATACCAACTATGCCGACGGAGGCTTGGTATGACGCTGACGGAGGCTTGGTACGAAGTTGACTCCCCACGGCCTCAAACTAGTCGGAAGCACGCCCGTGGGGTCCTCAGTGCCTGCTACTTGGAGACCGTGAACCCGGAGACCCATATGGTCAACAACCAGTCCGCAACAACTCACTGTAACTTATCTTTTTCCCTTTTTTACCCCTCTCTTCCTCTCCCTTGCGACTATAAAAGGGTGAGGCAGGAGCCGATAGGGGGGTTCGGACAAACACACACGCTTCCACACACACACGCGCCATCAGGCAACACGAACCACTGAGTACTCTCACCAGGGACTTGGGCCTCGAGACCCTCTGCCGACCAGTTTGTAACCCCTACTACGAACTTGGGCATAAAGAACACCCCCCTCAGACTGGATGTAGGGTATTACTCTCCGGAGGCCCGAACCAGTGTAAATCTTTGTGTTTCTTGTGCCACCGTGCGGATCCAGACACGCGACCGTATAAATTTACTTGCCGGCGGTAACAAACCCTGCCAGTTGGTGCACCAGGTAGGGGGGCTTCGCGTGTCACGACCTCCACTCCAGGGTCTGTATGGCCTACTCTGGTTTCTCCTTGGTGCCGGGCACCATGCTGCGTTTCGGCTCCCTCGACTTCGTCGTCAGCGAGTCGGTGACGCTCGTCATCGGGGCCATTTTCACATGCCCCGAACCTCCTGTCGACGCGCACACCGCCGAGGATCAGGGCGGGTAGCCCGACGTACCTCAGGGCATGACGAGGCCCGCCGCTTTCATTTGCGGGATGCTGGGCGGCGACCTGGCCAAGGTGCTAGGGACGAACCCGTCTGAGGAGCACTTCCGCGCCATCGCCTACTCCATCTCCAACCTTGCATTCTAGGTCGCGGGTGTAAGTGCAATCAATCCCTAAGTGGGTTTTGGTGATATTGGCCACACAATTAAAGAACTAATGAGCTCTAGTGTATGCTACAGGCACATAGTTCATCATGGGTGCAAAAGAGAAAAGAGGAGACCCCTCATTTAAAAGGAAAGGCTTCCTATGGCTCAAGAAGAAGATTAATTCTTTTTATATTTTGAAATTGAGTCTAGGACAAGCCGTACTATCAAGAGGGATACTAATAGTGGTTAGGGTGACACCAAGTGCATAAAAACTCATCGCAAGCCTCACCTAGCCACAAAAAGCCAACTCAGCCTGCTGTTTTTGATCAACTTCTTCTAGATCCCGGAGGTTCCGAGGATTCCCCGGAGGTTCCGGACTTCACTGAAACAGCAAGCTCTGAGTTCCAGATTGCGGAAGCTCCGGGGATTTTTCCGGAGGTTCCGGGTTTTGAGTCAGACCGTTGCAGATCTAGATCTGAGGGTATTTATACCCTCTTCTTCCCCAATGGTCATTTGGCTCCTTCCCACGGTTTAGACACACCTCCTAGCTCTTCTCTCTCTCAAGCATTGACTCCCACCCACCTTCTTCCAAATCTAAGCCTTGCATTCAAGGTGGTGGTGATTTCTAGTGAGATTGAGCAAGGAAACTCCTCCTCTTGTGTTCTAGTGCACTTGGTGAAACACTAGTCAACTTGGTGGATCTATTACTCTTGGAGCTTTGCTCCTAGACGGCTAGAGGTTACTTGGGAGCTTCCAAGCTTGGTGTGGCTGCCCCAAGTTGTTTGTATTACCTTTAGTGACTAGTGGAACACTCCATCTATTACCTTGGTGATAGGTGTGAGAGAGGAGCGGATTGAAAGAGATCCCAAAGCCTTAGTGGCTTACCTCAACAACGTGGACGTAGGCTAGCCTTTGTGGCGAGCCGAACCACGGGTTAAATCGGTCTCTTGTGTGCTTTACCACTGTTTTACATATCTTGCTTGTTTGCTCTTAGTTGCTAGCCTCTAGATCTATTAGGGTTTGCTCTAGATCTAGTTATCTCTTGTGCCCTAAGGTTGTTTGCTTGTTCAAGTCTTCTTTCCTTAGTTGTGCTAACTTATCTTGATTCTCAGATCTACTTTTCACCAGGTTATCCATAGCCAAACCCCTGCAGGAATCTTTCCCGGAAGCTCCAGGAAAATACACTGCTCTATGCATTTTCCCAGAGGTTCTGAGGAAATTCCCGGAGGTTCCGGGGTCTGACAGCATTTCGACAAGAAAAGTTTAAAATTGTTTTGTAGACCTATTCACCCCCTCTAGGCCACTTGCCGTGATCCATTCAATTGGTATCAGAGTAGGTTATCCTTCTTTGTACTTAACCGTGTGAGGATATGGCAAGTGGAGAAGAAAGGCCCGAAGAGGAAGAGGAGTTTGAAGACATACCAAGTGAAGATGAAGCCAATGCATCCAAGGTGGAAATGAGTCCACCTCAGCCCAAGAGAAGCATGACAAGCTCAAGAAGGTCTTGAAGGAGACCTCCAAAGATTCTAGCAAGAGAAGCAAGAAAGAGGAGAAGAAGAAAGAGAAAGAAGAAGAAAAGAACAAAGAGGACAGCAAGAAAGAGAAGAAGAAAGGAAAGAAAGAAGAGAAGAAAAGAAGGAAGAAAGAGCCATCTCCACCTTCATCATCAACTTCTTCATCCTCCTCAAGTGAGAATGGAGATGGGGATGATGAATACTATGGAGCAAGAATGCCAAAGAGGACACTCAAGCCCAAGCCTAAGCCCAAGAAGGCCTACGGAAGAGTATCCTTTAACTATGATTCCTTACATACTTCTTCTAAGGACAACTTCTCCGTGCCCGTTGGGAAGTTGCCTCAATTTGATGGAACTAACTTTGCCAAATGGAAGCATCTAATGAAAGCCTATCTAACCGGCTTGCATTTGGAGTTGTGGAATATTGTGTGTGTTGGTTTTGAAGATCCCGAAGATATGGAGAACCTTACACCACTTGATTGCCGCAACATAAGAAGAAATGCGTAAGCAACAAGTATTCTCCTAAGTGCTCTAAATGCTCAAGAGTACAATAGAGTGAATGGTTTGGAAATCGCCAAGGAAATATGGGACACACTCCATATTGCTCATGAAGGGGTTGACAAGGTGAAGAAGTCCAAGATCAACATATTGATGGCTCAACTCAACCGGTTCTCTATCATGGAAGGAGAAGGACCACAAGAATTACTTGATAGATTGATGGTCATAGTTGGGAAGATTAGAGGATTGGGTGGTGATGAGTTGGATGATCACTATGTTGTGAAAGTATTGTTGGAAGCATTTGCACCTAGGAATCCTATTCTTGTCACCTTGATTAGAGAAGAAAAGGTTTGAGGAGTTCTCACCAAATGATGTTCTTGGGAGAATTCTCACACATGAGCTTATGGACATGGAAGTCCAACAAAGGAAAAGGCTTGGAGAGCTAGAAGCCAAGATGAGCAACTTGAAGGTCAAAGATGTTGCTCTCCAAGCTAACAAGTCAAGCAAGCCCTCTACTTCATCTCGATCATCCAAGTCCAAGTCAAAGAAGGTTGAAGTAGAGAGCTCTACAAGTGACTCAAGTGAAGACGAAGATGAAGCCCCTTAAGTAGAGATTGGAGATGTGGCCTTATTCATAAGAAGATATAGAAGTGGCTTGAAGAAACAAGGCTACAAGTTCTCCAAGAGGAAGTACCCCAACAAGCAAAAGAGAACGTGCTACAATTGTGGAAGCACGGAGCACTTTATTGCGGATTGCCCAAATGAGAAGAAAGAGGGCAAGTATGACAAGGGCTATGACAAGAACAAGGGGAACTACAAGAGGGAACAAAAGCCATATCACAAGAGGAAGAACTATGGTGGAGAAGCCCATATTGGCCATGAATGGAACTCCGGAGATGAAAGCTCAAGTGATGAAGAGGAGAAGAAAGTTGCAACCGTGGCTATCAAGAACTCTTCCTCTACATCTAGGCTATTCAACAACTTGAACGATGATGAAGGGAGCTCAACCATTCGTTGCCTCATGGCCAAGGGTGAGAAGGTAAAACCAAAGACTAAACCCCCTCCTCCACCTAGTGATGTCTCGGACCTAGACTCTAGTGATGAAGAAATTGATAACTTGGTTAGTAAAATGGATAAAAAATCTAGAACCTTCATGGCTAAGTTAGTAGAAGAACTAGAGAAAACCCAAGATCTTCGTATATCGGAAAGGAATGAGATAGAAGCTTTGCGTTTGGAACTTAACCAAGCGGAAAGTCTCATTCTTACTCTCAAGGAGGATCTTGTTGCTTCTCAAGCTCAATGTAATTCTCTCAAGACGAGGAATGAAGAGCTTGAGGAGCAATATAGTCTCCTTTGGAGTAGTACCTCAAATCCTTCGAAGGTAATGGGTGACTCTAGTGCCTCTACTAGTAAAGGTTGTGACAAATGCTATAATATTGATCTTGAATCTTATGCCACTAACCTTGCCAACATGGAAGCTATGAAGAAAGAAGTTGCTAGACTCACCTCACTCATAGCTAGTGGATGTGTGAATGATGAGAACAAGAAAGAAAAGGTGCAATTCAAGAAAGGAAAGATGCCCGGTAACAAGGACGGTCTTGGACATGTCAAAGGTGGCAAGATCGGCAAGAGGGACATCATCAAGGGTCAAGAATGTCTCAAGTTCAAGAGCAAGGGGTTTCTGTTTGCCCAGAACTTGGAGGTTCCGCGCTTAGACCCTGGAGGTTTCGGAGTCTGGAAGCCTCGTGTCACTCAGACTGCAGATCTCGGAGGTTCCGGAAAATTATCCGGAGGTTCCGGGGTCTGCAAGGACAGAACAAAGAAGAAGACCAAGGCTCAACCCCAACATGTTCCCAAGGCATCTAACACTTATGTGCAGGTCAAGGACAACCCTATCATGCCTAAGAGGAATAAGTTTGCTCACAAGAACAAGGTTCATGCATCTACCAATGAACCACCTAGCTATGTGTTGAGACGCAACAACCTTGGTAAAGTTGTTGCCACGTATGTTGGAAATCAGTCCAACATATATGTGAAAAGATCTCTATGGGTTCCCAAGATTTTGGTTGCTAACGTTGAAGGCCCCAAGTCAAATTGGGGACCTAAAAGAAGGAACTAAATTGTTTTGTAGGCATACTCCTCCAGTGGATCAAGTTGGGTGCTTGATAGTGGATGTACACATCATATGACCGGAGAGAAGAGTATGTTCTCCTCATACCTCCAAATGGAAGGACCAAAAGAAAGAATTGCTTATGGAGGTGATGAGGGAGGAGAAGTTATTGGAGTCAGTGACATTCCTATTTCTCAAAAGTATTCAATTACTAATGTTTTACATGTTGATCCGTTGGGTTACAATCTACTATTGGTTTCACAACTAAGTGAGATTGGTTTTGATTGTCATTTTTCGGATAAGGGTGTGTCCATCATAAGAAGGGAGGATTCCTCTATTGTCCTTACGGGTCACTTGAAGGGAAGGCTTTACCTAGTTGATCTCAACAAAAGTAAAGTCCCACCTAAGACTTGTCTAGTGGCAAAATCTAGCATGGGTTGGCTATGGCATCGCCGACTAGCCCATGTTGGGATGAGGAACTTGGCCAAACTTCTAAAAGATGAGCACATCCTTGGAGTAACCAATGTTCTTTTTGAGAAAGATGGGATTTGTAAATCATGCCAAGCCAGAAAGCAAGTAGGAGCACCTCACCCACCAAATAGCATCCTCACTACATCAAGCCCATTGGAGCTAATTCATATGGATCTATTTGGACTGGTGGCCTACATAAGCATTGGAGGTAACAAGTATGGCTTGGTCATTGTTGATGATTTTTCTCGCTTCATGTGGGTGTTCTTTGTGTATGAGAAAAGTGAAGTTCAAGGAAAGGTGAAGACCTTTATAAGAAGAGCACAAAGGGAGTTCGGGCTGCCCATTAAAAAAGTGAGAAGTGACAATGGCTCCGAATTCCGGAACACCAACATTGAAGAGTTTCTTGATGAAGAGGGCATCAAGCATGAGCTTTCCGCTCCTTATACCCCTCAACAAAATGGGGTGGTTGAGAGAAAGAATCATACACTTATTGAGATGGCAAGAACCATGTTGGATGAATACAAGACACAAGACATCTTTTGGGCTGAGGCCATCAACACTGCTTGCCATGCTATCAACCGCCTCTATCTTCACAAGTTTCACAAGAAGACTTCATATGAGCTTATCACCGGTAAAAAGCCCAAGGTGTCCTACTTTAGAGTATTTGGGTGCAAATGTTTTATTCTAAACAAGAAGCCCCGAAGCTCTAAGTTTGCACCAAAAGTTGATGAAGGTTTTCTTCTTATTTTTGGTCGAAACGAGCATGCCTATCGAGTTTTCAATCTAACCTCCGGAAGGATTGAAATCATGGTGGATGTGACATTTGATGAATCTAACGGCTCTCAAGTGGAGCAAGTTGATCTAAATATTGTAGGAAATGAGAAGCCACCTTGTGAAGCAATCAAACAATTGGCCATAGGTGATGTTAGACCTGTTGAAGCACAAGAGGAAGATGAAGAACAACTCCAAGCTTCAACACCACTCGAAGGGCCAGAGCTTCCTGGTTCTGCAGATGTGCAGACTCCGGAGGTTCCGGGAAATTCTCCGGAGGTTCTGGGGTCTGGGAACTCAGCACCACAGAACACTGTGAACCAGGGAATTGATCAGCAAGAGGATGTTCAAGCATGTGTACCTGAGCCTCAAGCTGATGATAATGATGAAGACCAACCTCTACACCAACCTCTTGGACCATCTCACCCTCGTGTACATCAAGTCATACAACGGGACCACCCCGTTGATAATATTCTTGGGAGCATAAGGAGAGGGGTAACAACACGATCTCGTTTAAAGAATTTTTGTGCATTTTACTCGTTTGTTTCCTCTCTTGAACCTATCAAGGTAGAACAAGCTCTCGAAGATTCGGATTGGGTGATGGCTATGCAAGAGGAGTTGAACAACTTTGAGAGAAATCAAGTGTGGGAGTTGGTGGAAAGACCCAAGACTAATATCATTGGCACCAAGTGGGTCTTCCGAAACAAGCAAGATGAGCATGGTGTGGTAATAAGAAACAAAGCAAGGTTTGTTGCTCAAGGGTACACTCAAGTTGAAGGACTAGACTTTGAAGAGACATATGCACCAGTGGCAAGACTTGAAGCAATTAGGTTTCTTCTTGCCTTTGCCAACCATCATGACTTCAAGCTATATCAAATGGATGTCAAGAGTGCTTTTCTCAATGGACCTCTCTCCGAGCTAGTCTATGTGAAGCAACCACCGGGCTTTGAAGATCCCAAGTACCCTCACAATGTGTACAAGCTCCATAAGGCGCTCTATGGGCTTAAGCAAGCACCAAGAGAATGGTATGAATGCCTTAAGGAATTCTTGCTCAAGCAAGGCTTTGAGATAGGCAAAGCCGATGCTACCCTCTTCACTAGAAAAGTTGATGATCATATTTTTGTGTGCCAAATATATGTCGATGACATAATATTTGGTAGTACTAATGAAACCTTTTGTGAAGAGTTTAGTAGGGTGATGACAAAGAGATTTGAGATGTCCATGATGGGTGAGCTCAAGTTCTTTCTTGGGTTTCAAATCAAGCAATTGAAGGAAGGGACATTTATATGTCAAACCAAGCATACTAAAGACATGCTTAAGAAGTTTGATATGGACAAGGCTAAGCCCATCAAGACTCCAATGGCTACCAATGGACACTTGGATCTCAATGAAGATGGGAAATCCGTGGACCAAAAGGTATATCGTTCCATGATCGGTTCCCTTCTTTACTTATGTGCATCTAGGCCGGATATTATGCTTAGTGTGTGCATGTGTGCTAGATTTCAAGCTAACCCAAAAGAGTGCCATCTAATGGCCGTAAAGAGAATCTTGAGATATCTAGTTCATACCCCTAACCTTGGCTTGTGGTATCCTAAGGGCTCCTCTTTCGATCTACTTGGCTATTTGGATTCCGATTATGCCGGTTGCAAGGTAGATAGAAAGAGCACATCGGGGACTTGCCAATTCCTTGGTAGGTCTCTAGTGTCTTGGAGTTCTAAAAAGCAAAACTCTATAGCCCTTTCCACCACCGAGGCCGAGTATGTTGCAGCCGGCACTTGTTGTGCTCAACTACTTTGGATGAAGCAAACCTTAAATGATTTTGGATGTCATTTTACCCATATCCCACTTTTGTGTGACAACAAAAGTGCCATAAAACTTGTAAACAACCTCGTAAGCCATTCAAGAACCAAGCACATAGACATCTGACATCACTTCTTGAGAGACCACGAAGCCAAAGGAGATATCGCTCTAAGTCATGTGAGCACCGAAAAACAACTAGCCGATATCTTCACAAAGCCCCTCAATGAGTCAAGGTTTTGTTGTTTAAGGAATGAGCTAAATATTCTTGATTCTCACTATGTGGTTTGATCTATAGAACATCCTTGTTTGTGATGCATCTTGCTGAAAATGTTTCTGAAAATTTTACATAATGTGTTTCAAAACCTATTTTATATCCCAAACTTGTCACAAGTGGCTATAGCTTTGCATTGATTGTTTGAAACCTAGCCAACTGAGACAAGGTGTCCATGACCTAAAGGAATAGCTCAGAGCAAAGTACCAAAATCAGAAGAATCTGTCTCAGTTTCTGTCTCTGTCTCCAGAGTTTGGAGGTTCCGGGACAATTCCTAGAGGTTCCGAACTGACAACTGTCAAATCTTCAGACTCAAGTGCTGGTTTCAGACTTCGGAGGTTCTGCGCATTTTCTCAGAGGTTCCGCGCCTTATGCAGTTAATAGTCAACCCAGGTAAAAAAGGGTGCGGAAGGAATATTCGCCGGATCTTATCCTCTTACCCCGCTAGGGTAACTCGCCATCCACCCGAAGGCGCATTAACCGCAGTTCTCCCACTTTTCACCGCACCGCTTCCCCATCTCTCTCTCGAACCACTGCTCTGCCCTCCTCGCCGACACCGTTGCCTCTCGCCACCACTCTATCTCACCGCCGGCCAAGGGTTCATCTGCAGTGGTGTTCGTGCGCGCCCCGGTCGCTCATCTAATCCTCACCGGGCGTGCGAAGATGGTGAAGTAGGGGGGAGCTGTGGACCTCGATCTCCTCCGGCCGGCCTCTACTCCATCTCTGGACGTTGGTCGTGATCCAGAAAAGGCTCTGGCCGTCTCTCTCTCGCCGCCAGGACCTTCCCTTCCCTCTTCCCAGCACAGAACCAAGGTGACCTAATCCTCTCTCCCCAGATCTACTCTGTTTCTTGGTTCTAGGCTAGGGTTCCTGCGTAGATGAGTTCTTAGATGCTTTCTAGTGTTGATGAATTAGATGCATTGTGTTAAAACTAAGTTGAAAGTTGAATCAAAGGATAACGTACACTGTCACTGCTAGAACCCGGAGGTTCCGGAGTCTGTACCAGAACCCGAAGGTTCCGTGAATTTTCCCGGAGGTTCCGGGCTCTGCAGCAACAGTCACTTTACCTTTGATTCAAAATTCAACTAGGTAATACCACAGTGTTTCTATCTCATTTTTCACTCCATTCTTATCATCTGCACCCTCTTTATCTTTAGATGTCTGAAGATCACACAAGGAGGTCAGAGAAGAGGGCAAGGCCCTATGACAGTGCAGAGAGGCAGCAGGCCTATCAGGTGGCTGCCAGGTCTGTGACAGGTAGTGGGCAAAGCTCCAGAGGCAAGGCCCCTCCAAGAAGAGGCAGAGGGATAGGGAACGTGGCTGCAGGCAGAGGCTCCAGTGCAGCACCTCAGTTTGTGGACAATGGTGGGACAGAAGGGAAGACCATCCTCTTCCCTATTCAAGCAGCAGCACCTATTGGGTCACATGATAGCACCTACCTTGTGCATCACAAGGGCCACCCAAAGAAGAAGCCACCCACCAAGTATGACAGTTCAGTCACATTTGATCACCAGAACTATGAGGGGATGGCAGTGCAAGTTAAAAGGGCAAGAGAGCAGAATCCTTATCTTTCTCCCAAGCTTGCTGCCATAGATTATTGATTTTGGTCCCCTTTTCACTACAACTTTTACAGCACTGTCCTTCTTGCCAAGAACAAGATAGTGCCCATGAAGTGGATTGATTGGGATCATTTTGAGAGGACTGAACAGCTAGAGGCAGAGGAGATCTTGAAGATTGTCAACAAGTATGGTATCAAGGATCTCATGGCCTTCAAGCAAGACTGGAATATTGAGATCATTGCTCAGTTTCATGCTACTTTTTTCTATGATGAGGAGGAGGAGGCCATACACTGGATGACAGAGGGTGTGCACTACAAGGTGGACTTTGTCACCTTTGCTAGGCTCTTGGGTTTCGGGAAGGAAGACAGGGATGCGGACACGCTGCATGTTGAGAGCCACATGAAGGCTGACAAGATTGTGGAGCCTTATGAGATGGAGGAGCTAGCTGATGGTACCACTACGGGACTGAAATCAGTTTATTATGCCCTGAACAATTTGCTGCGGGAAACTATAAATCCTAAGGGTGGCAGTGACTCTACCTCTTTGAGGAGCTATGCCACCAACTTGATTGCTAGGATGCTGCCAGGGGCTGAGCCATTCTCAGTCAGTCACTTCATATGGATGGATTTGATCAAGACCATGGATAATGGCATAGGAAATTTTCTGTATGCCCCCTACATTATGTATGTGATTGAGATGGTCACGGGGCAGATTTTCAAGAAGGATGGAGAGCATCCCTCCTATCAGATCAAACAGTGGCAGCACCAGAAGAAGGAGGCAGCAATGAAGGCTCTCTTAGAGCCCAAGACTCCCATCTCAAAGGCTGGACCTAGCAGTCCCAAGGGCAAGGACAGCAGTGGTAAGAAGCTCAGAAAAATGTTGAGGGACATTTTCTCCTACTGCAAGTATTCCGCCAACCAAGTATATGAAGGGAGGAAAGATATCAGCCGGCTGTTGCACCATGCCGGCATGTCCTCTCAGCCACTTATGCCACCTCCTACCTTTCCTTTCTTCCCTGACTCGACCTCCTGGAACGGCGAGTGAAGTGCTTTGCAGGTCCTGAAGAATTTCCTCTCTTCTTTCTTCCCTTTCTTGTTAACATGTTGACAAAGGGGGATAAGGAGAAAGATTGAGATGCATCTCTGCTGGCTGACCTGTGCTCCGCTTGCTGCTGTTATGCTTTTGAGAGTTTTGAGAGATGAATGCTAGTGTTTAAATTCCAAATCTATTAGCTGCTAAACTCAGTTGGTTTGTAATAATATTTGGTACTACTAAGTGCTTGCCTCTGTTGGCAAGTTATGGATTTGGTCGTGGACAAAATTTATGGGATGTGAAAACCTGAAAAATTTGTGATGTGCTGTAATAGGACTAGATGTGCTTGTGTTGTTTCATCTAATCTAGCTCCTGTTATTTGTGGTTAATCATGTTTGCTTGAGACAAATTTGTTGGAGTTGCTTTGTTGACAGAACCCGGAGGTTCCAAGGATTTTCCCAGAGGTTCCGGGGTCTGTAACTAGAACCCGGAGGTTCCGAGAAATTTCCCGGAGGTTCCGGGGTCTGCAACTAGAACTCAGAGGTTCTGAGAAATTCCTCGGAGGTTTCGGGATCTGACAACAGACAGCTCCCTGTTTGCTTTAACCTGTCATATGCATCACAGTTTTTCATGTTTACACTGTGTTTTGCACCCCACGATGGAATGAATACAATGAATATTTTTCACTTACTCATAATATATGCAAAAATGTCTTGAGGAGACACTACCTCTCTATTCAAAATGAGAAATGCATATATTAAGGGGGAGCCTTGTATTCATTTCATCAAAAGCTCAATCTTTTCAATTAAATGTAAGCTTTAATTGGGTTGTCAACATTTACCAAAAAGGGGGAGATTGTAAGTGCAATCAAGCCCTAAGTAGGTTTTGGTGATGTTGACCACACAATTAAAGAACTAATGAGCTCTTGAGTGTATGCTACAGGCACATAGTTCATCATGGGTGCAAAAGAGAAAAGAGGAGACCCCTCATTTAAAAGGAAAGGCTTCCTATGGCTCAAGAAGAAGATTAATTCTTTTTATATTTTGAAATTGAGTATAGGACAAGCCGTACTATCAAGAGGGATACTAATAGTGGTTAGGGTGACACCAAGTGCATAAAAACTCATCTCAAGCCTATCTTCACCCAGCCACAAAAAGCCAACTCAGCCTGCTGTTTTTGTTCAACTTCTTCCAGATCCCGGAGGTTCCGAGGATTTCCCCGGAGGTTCCGGACTTCACTGAAACAGCAAGCTCTGAGTTCCAGATCGCGGAAGCTCCGGGGATTTTTCCGGAGGTTCCGGGTTTTGAGTCAGACCATTGCAGATCTAGATCTGAGGGTATTTATACCCTCTTCTTCCCCAACGGTCATTTGGCTCCTCCCCACGGTTCAGACACACCCTTTAGCTCATCTCTCTCTCAAGCATTGACTCCCACCCACCTTCTTCCAAATCTAAGCCTTGCATTCAAGGTGGTGGTGATTTCTAGTGAGATAGAGCAAGGAAACTCCTCTCGTGTTCTAGTGCACTTGGTGAAACCCTAGTCAACTTGGTGGATCTATTACTCTTGGAGCTTTGCTCCTAGACGGCTAGAGGTTACTTGGGAGCTTCCAAGCTTGGTGTGGCTGCCCCAAGTTGTTTGTATTACCCTTTGTGACTATTGGAACACTCCATCTATTACCTTGGTGATAGGTGTGAGAGAGGAGCGGATTGAAAGAGATCCCAAAGCCTTTGTGGCTTACCTCAACAACGTGGACGTAGGCTAGCCTTTGTGGCGAGCCGAACCACGGGTTAAATCGGTCTCTTGTGTGCTTTACCACTGTTTTACATATCTTGCTTGTTTGCTCTTAGTTGCTAGCCTCTAGATCTATTAGGGTTTGCTCTAGATCTAGTTATCTCTTGTGCCCTAAGGTTGTTTGCTTGTTCAAGTCTTCTTTCCTTAGTTGTGCTAACTTATCTTGAGCCTCAGATCTACTTTTCACTAGGTTATCCATAGCCAAACCCCTGCAGGAATCTTTCCCGGAAGCTCCAGGAAAATACACTGCTCTGTGCATTTTCCCGGAGGTTCCGAGGAAATTCCCGGAGGTTCCGGGGTCTGACAGCATTTCGACGAGAAAAGTTTAAAATTGTTTTGCAGGCCTATTCACCCTCTCTAGGCCACTTGCTGTGATCCGTTCAGCGGGGAAGGAACCGCTTTCCTGGGGTGAGTTCATTGACTGCTACGAAGCCATGCACCCGGAGGGCCAGCCGGGTCTGCGACCGGTGCCGGCGTCCGCAGAACCCGTCCCCACTATCGCGCCCGCCGACGCCGGTGGGGACGATGAGCAGCACGTCGAGCTTCCACGGAGCGGCCGAGCGCCTGCGCTGCACGACCCCTCCCGCGAGTGCTTCATGTGCCAGACCCCGGACGGAGCCGTCAACTCCGCCAGTAGTTCGACCGCGAACAACGTTCATCGCGCACCGCCTCCAGACGCGCTCGCGGACGACGCGCGTCGCGCCCGCGCACCGCCTCCGGACGCGCTCGCAGGCGACGCGCCCGCACACCGCCTCTGGACGCGCCCGTGGGCGACGCTCGACTTGCCCGACTGGACGAGCTCGATGAAGCACAGCGCTAGCTCGATGACGAGCGCGTCCTGCTCCACCAGCAGCTTGGAGAGGACGCGGGACCGACTCCGCCCGCGCACGCGCACGAGACGTCCAGCGGCGCATCATCAACGACGAGCGCAACGTCGTCGATGGTACTCCCATCTTCAAGTGTGCATCACAGAACCTGGCGGCGGTAGCTGTCCTTCTTCGGAGGATCCCGGAGCCAGCCACACCCCTCGAGAAGGAGGTGCACCAGCAGCTCAAGACGCTCCTCGAGACCGTGGCCATCCAGCAGGCTGAGAGCTCTGCATCGCGTCAGTGGGGCTCGTGAGGACACGGGCGCTCCGAGCACCGCCAGCCGACCGCCCCATCGCAGCGTCCAAACCGCGCAACGGAGGTCAACGTTCCCGTCAAGCAACGCCTCGGCCTCGATCGCGACGCCCGCGACACCATTCGAGCTCGACATAAGGCTGCCGCTGACCGGGACGACTACTATGAGTGCCGGCCTCACGAGGACGACCACTACAAACGCCGGCCTCACAAGGACGAGGACTACGAGCACCAGCCTTGTAAGGAGTACAACAAACGGTGTGGTGGCCGCTACAACAGCGAAGAAGACAGAAGCCGGAGCATGTCGCCCGACGTCCTGGGGCCACATGCCTTCGAAAAGAACATCCTCAACGCTCGCTTCCCCCCGTGCTTCCGAGCCCCGACGTCGGTACCGAAGTACGACGAGGAGACCAACCCTAGCATCTGGCTAGAGGACTACCGGCTGGCGTGCCACGCTGGAGGGGCGCGGGACAACCTGTTCATCATCAAAAACCTCCCGCTCCACCTTGCCAACTCGGCCCGCACCTGGCTAGAGCATCTGCCCCGAGGCAAGGTCGACAGCTAGTCTCAGCTACGAGACGCCGTCATCGGCAACTTTCAGGGCACTTACACCCAGCCCGGCAACCCTTGGGACTTGCGTAACTGCAAGCAGCTGAAGGGAAAGAGCCTTCGTGACTACATCCGACGCTTCTCCAAGCGATGCACCGAGTTGCCCAACACCACTGATGCGGACGTCATCTTGGCGTTCCAGAATGGGACCACCTGCGCCATGCTCATCCACAGGATAGGGTGCCGGAAGCCGCGAACAACTCGAGAACTCCTTGATATCGCCACCGACCACGCCAATAGGGAGGAGGCAGTCGTCGCAACCTTGAGTCCCAACAAGGGAAAGCAGGCGGCGGAAGAGGCCGACAAGGGCCCATCTGCTCGGTCCGACAAGAAGATGAGGAACATGGACAAGCGACGTCGTGACGACAACCTCGTGGCTGCAGCTGATCGGAAGACGGCGAGACCAAAGAACAATCCACCCAAGGACCACTTCGAGAAGCTCTTGGAGGCTCCGTGCACTAACCACGAGGGCCCGGTCAAGCACGCACTGAAAGACTGTAACCTGATGAAGAGCTACCTTGCCGGAACCCTGAAGAAGAGGGACTCCACCCCGATTGGCAGGGGAGCCAAAGATAAGAGCGATGACGACACCGGGTACCCCAAGGAAGACAGCGCAATCATGATGATCTTCGGGGGCTCACCCGCGCGCCCTCCCAAGCACAAGGAGAAGTTGATACAGCGAGAGATCTACAACACTGAGCTAGTCGCGCCATCCTACCTAAAGTGGTCGGAGACGCCGGTCACGTTCGACCGTAGTGACCATCCCGACGACGTCCCGCAGCCGGGTAACTACCCACTGGTCGTAGCACCCTTGTTCGGTACCAAGCGGGTACACAAGGTGCTGATGGACGGAGGCAGCAGCCTCAACATCATTTACGCCTTGACCCTCGATGACATGGGGATTCCGCGGTCCCGACTGCGGCTGTCCTTGACACCATTCCACGGGGTCGTACCCGGGATGGAGGCGGTTCCCCTCGGGCAGATCGATCTGCCCGTCACTTTCGAAATGCCACAAAACTTCCGAAAGGAAACCCTCACCTTCGAAGTGGTGGGGTTCCCGGGGACGTATCACGCGATACTAGGAAGGCATGCGTACGAGTTCATGGCCATCCCCAATTACACATACCTCAAGCTGAAGATGCCCAGTCCGAAGGGCATCATCACAGTAGGCACGACATTCCAACACGCATACAAATGCGATGCCGAGTGTTTTCAATTCACTGAAATGCTCATCCAGTCCAGGAAGCTCGCCGCTGAGCCTTCGCCCGAGGACCTCGACATCCCCGAGTCGTCCAAGCATGCGGCATCCTCTTTCGAGCCTGCCAAGGACGTCAAGGAGGTGGCCGTCTCCAATGACGGCCGCTCGATCCGCATCGGGAAGGCACTCGATTCTAAATAGGAAAGCGTGCTCGTCGACTTCCTCCGAGCAAACCTCGACGTGTTTGCATGGAAACCCTCCGACATGCCAGGGATTCCAAGGGAGGTCACCGAGCACAAACTCAACATAAAACCCGGCTCGAAACCAGTCAAGCAATGACTTCGCCGCTTCAACACCGACAAGTGCAAGGCCATCGGCGAAGAGATTAAAAAGCTCCTTAGTGCAGGGTTCATTAGAGAAGTACACCACCCCGAGTGGTTAGCAAATCCTATACTTGTGAAGAAGAAGAATGTCAAATGGAGAATGTGTGTTGACAATACGAGCCTGAACAAGGCATGTCCAAAGGATCCGTTCCCTTTGCCGCACATAGATCAAGTAGTCGATTCGACAGCTGGGTGTGAAACCCTCTGTTTCCTCGACGCTTATTCTGGGTACCACCAGATAGCGATGGACTTGGCCGACCGGCTCGCCACATCATTTATCACTCCTTTCGGCGCATTCTGCTACGCGCCCATGCCATTCGGGCTGAAAAATGTGGGCGCCACATTCCAAAGATGCATGCGACGTGTCTTTGGAGACCTCATCGGCCGGTTGATCGAGGTCTACATTGATGACATCGTGGTGAAGTCAAAGAAGGTGGATGACCTGATCCCTGACCTCACGGTGGTGTTTGAGAAGTTAAGAGACCACGGAGTGAAGCTTAACCCCGAAAAGTGCATCTTCGGGGTTCTGAGGGGCATGCTCCTCGGCTTTGTCGTGTCGGAACACGGCATTGAGGCGAATCCCGAGAAGATCTCTGCCATCGAAAATATGGGCCCGATCCAGAACCTAAAGGGAGTGCAGCACGTCACAGGGTGCCTCGCTGCGCTCAGCCGTTTTATCGCCTGGCTTGGCGAACATAGCCTGCCACTGTACCGGCTGATGAAGAAATCGGACCATTTCGTATGGACCCCTGAAGCCCAAGAAGCACTTGACTCACTCAAGAAACTGCTCGAAAGCCCACCTGTACTCACAGCGCCAGCTCCGAAAGAGCCCATGTTCCTGTACCTTTCCGCGACGACTCCGGTCGTGAGCGCAGCGTTAGTTGTCGAGCGAGAAGAGCCCAGAAGAATGCAAAAGGTCCAGCGCCCAGTATATTTCATCAGCGAGGTCCTCTCCGACTCGAAGACGCGCTACTCACAGATCCAGAAGCTGGTATATGCTGTTCTCATCACCAAGCGGAAGCTCCGACACTACTTTGACGTGCACCCCATCACGGTGGTGTCAAGATACCCGCTCGGTGAAGTGATACAGAGCCCTGAGGCCGAAGGAAGAATAGCCAAATGGGCCCTCGAGTTGATGGGGCAGAACCTCACTTACGCACCGCGTACCGCCATTAAGTCACAGGCGCTGGTTGACTTCGTCGCCGAGTGGACGGAGATCCAAAACCCTCCAGCATCGGTCGAGCACGAGATATGGACCATGTACTTTGATGGCTCGCTCATGAAGAAAGGAGGCGGAGCTGGACATGTCTTCATCTCGCCCCTGGGCGTGCGTATGGACTACATGATCCGACTACACTTCTCGGTCTCCAACAACATCACAGAGTACGAGGCTCTGCTCAATGGGCTCCGGATCGCCCTCGAGCTCGGAATCCGTCGCCTCGAGATCCGAGGAGATTCCGACCTTGTCGTGGGACAAGTGATGAAGGAGAAGAATTGCTTGAGCCCGAAGATGACGGCAAACTGTCAAAGGGTACGTGAGTTGGAAGATAAGTTTCATGGGCTCGAGCTCAACCATGTGTTACGCAAGTACAACGAAGCGGCGAACACCCTCGCGAAAGTAGCATCTAATCGGAAACCCGTTACGCACGGAGTTTTCGCCAGCGACCAGTACAAGCCGTCTGTCCGCTACGATGGTGACGAGCCGCCGAAACCTTCGGCGCAAGAAGTCATGGAGCTTGCCGAGGCGCAAGAGCCCAACCTCGAGGACCCGGATTGGAGATTCCCACTCCTTGAGTGGATCGTAGAAGGCAAGCTGCCCCCGGAGAAGGAAGAAGCCCGACGAATCGCACGGCTCGCCAAGTCGTACAAGCTTGTTGGCGGCGAACTCCACCAACAAGGCTCCAAGGGCATCCTCATGCGTTGTATTCTGGCCGACCGGGGGAGAGAATTTCTGCGGGACATCCATGCCGGAACGTGTGGACACCACGTGGCTCCGAGGACTCTCGTCGGGAAGGCGTTCCAACAAGGTTTTTACTGGCCAACTGCCATCGCCGATGCCGAGAACATCGTCCGCAGCTGTGAGGACTGCCAATTCTATGCACGACAAACCCACCTCCCAGCGTAGGCACTCCAGACCATCCCCGTTAGTTGGCCCTTCGCGGTATGGGGTTTGGATCTGGTCGGACCGCTAAGGAAAGCATCCGGGGGCTTCACGCATCTACTTGTGGCTGTCGACAAGTTCTCGAAATGGATCAAGGCCAGGCCACAAGCATCCACTCCGAGGAAGCTGTGGCATTCTTCACCGACATCATCTACTGCTTCGGCATCCCGAATTCCATCATTACCGACAACGGCACCCAGTTCACCGGCAGGAAGTTCCTCAAGTTCTGCGACGACAACAACATCCGTGTGGACTGGGCCACCGTCAGCCATCCGAGGACCAACGGATAGGTGGAACGGGTGAATGGCATGATCTTACAAGGCCTGAAGCCGCGAATTTTCAAGCACCTCGAGAAGTTCCGAGCAAAATGGGTAGAGGAACTCCCGTCCGTCTTGTGGAGCCTGCGTACCACGCCAAGCTGGACCACCGGCTGTACGCCTTTCTTCCTGGTGCACGAGTCGGAGGCGGTTCTCCCGACAGACATTGACTATGGCAGCCCAAGGGTTCAAGCGTACACCGAAGAAGGCAACCAAGTCGCTCTTGAGGACGCCATCGACCAACTAGACGAAGCACGCGGCATCGCCCTTCTTCACTCAGCAGCGTACCAGCAGTCCTTGCGATGCTACCACGGGCGCAACATACGAAGCTGGGAGTTCCAAGTTGGCGACCTCGTACTCCGACGAGTTCAAAGCAATGAGGGCAGACACAAACTCTCGCCACCGTGGGAAGGGCCTTTCATCATTAATCAAGTGCTCCGTCCGGGAACATTCAAGCTCAAATACGAGGACGGCAGGGTCATCTCCAACGCATGGAACATAGAACAGCTACGTCGATTTTATCCTTAAGCAAGGTTCTTTGTTCCATCTTATGATAATGCAACAGCTTCGAGCTATGTTCATGTTTTTATAAGCTTAAGTTTACTATCCTTTTGGCTTGCGTTTTTGCCTGGGTAGTTTCTTTAAGACCTTTTAACCCGCGAGCAAGTCCCCGAGTTCCCCACGGGCTCGGGGGCTACAACCCGAGGTGTGATGTCCCTCCCCCATTTCATTTTCAAAAAAAAAAATTGGCCAATCGCACTCGCGAAGTGATCGTCACGGTAAACCTGCGCTTGCTAGGAAAAAGGGTGACAGCTCGCACGGCTCTGGGGCCGCGCTCGTCGAGGCTCCAAGTACTTACGCCCCCGCGGCTACGGTGCGAGGGCCTACGAGTGTAACCTAGACCGCCAAGTTGTTTCCCTCGCTCTCTTGGAAGCAGCCAGGCAACCGTCTAAACAACTGCCCCGAGCAGTTTTCTCTTTTGCAAAATGCGTGCGCTCGCCCCTTTTTTCCGAGGAACCCAGGAGCTGCACGTCCGAGTAGTACTACTATAAGGCTAAACCCGGTTGAGCTCGCGAGTTCCTACACCCTCGCGGTTATGGAACAAGACGACGCCGGTTAAGTCTCAGGTCGTACTGCCTGGACCCGTGAGTTCCTAGCTACTCGAAAGGGAGCAGTGGGCGACGAGGCAACAAACTAAAATCGTGTCGGAAGAACATTTTGCATCTTTCTTAGTTCTTTACAGAGATAGCAAAATAAAATAAAAAGCCCTTGTGAGGCTATCTGTTTCCATTACAGGCCAAGATCTTGCAAGGCGCAGGTGGCCACGGCATCGGCGAATTCGACGGAGCCCGCCTCGATATCATCGTACTCCTGGCTCTCGTAGCCAGGTGCCCATCCGCCACTCAATGCCTCGTGATCCATGTTGGGGTAGTGCGAGAGGAACATGGCGACCACCATGCGCACCACGTCACAGGCCGTGGCCAGCACCCGCTCACGAGAAGTAGGGACGAGAAGGGCGAGCCGTTCCGCCACGGTGGGGCAGTGCCGACCTGAAGATCGTCGAGCACCTTCATGAGAGCCCGCACCATGACGTTGTGTGTCCCGATCTCCTCTTTGAGCTTTTGCCGGGCCTCATCACTAGATTTCCTAGCCTACTCGAGCTCCCCGATAGCACCTGAGGAAAATAACCAGCTCAGTCGAAATCTTTGTCAAAAAAGCAGTTAGAGAGAAACAAGGGCACAGCTCGTACACTTCATCTTGTCGCAGAGCTCCTTGGTGACCTTCACCAGCTCCTGGTTCTTGACAAAGTGCTCGGACAGGAGGCCCTCCTTTTCTGCGACCTCTTTCGACAAGTTGTCGCGGACCTCGTGGAGAACTGTTCCTCCTAAAAACCAAGGCAACACCATCATGAAAGACACGTGCAACACAGAAAGTAAAAACGGCAAGGTACGTGAGCTCGAGATTGCTTACTGGAGATCTCCTGCGCCTGCTTCTCGACGACTTCATGGAGCCTGTCTCCATTGACGGTCAGAGTTGTCACCCGCTCGCAGGCCGACACGAGCTCGGCCTCCGTGCGGGTCAGGCCTCCCTGCAGCTCCGTCACCTTCGCCTCGAGCACCGCCTTCTCCTGCTGGGCAGAACGGGTAGCGGCCTCGGCAATCGATCGCAGCTCTGTCGCTGTCTTCTCCACCTCCGCCAGCCTCGCCTCCAGCACGGCCCTCTCCGACATGGCGGCGTCAGCGGCCGACTGCGCGGCAACAGCCTGATCCTCCGCGGTTTTCGCTCTAGCCTCAAGGGCGGCCCTCTCCGTTTCCTTGCCGGCCTCGGCCGCCGTAGCCACAAGGCGGGTCGCGACCAGCTGCACCTCTAGCTGCACCTTCTCGGCTCGAAGCAGCTCAACGATCCGTGACGTCTTAGCGTTGCGTTCCAAGAGTTCCTGTCCCACAAAGAAATTCCACGATCTTCACAAACAACTAGACTGAAGACCCGAAGGAAGAAAAGGGTAAGGAATTAAGAACTTACCTTTGAGGCGGGAAGGACCAGCTCCATGTACGCCCGCCCGATCTACCGCAGGCCCCTCTCGAAGCGCTTGCGGGCCGAGGACTCCGTGCCCTCTCCAATGACGTCGCTTGTACGGGCCTCCTCTCCCCGCGAGAATGGCACGAGCTCGAGCTGTCGGGGCTCCATCAGCGCCATTCCCGACATGCCGAGGGCGGGCGACGAAAGGCTGCCCGAATGATCGCCGACCTCCATGTTGGCAGCCGACAGCGAACCGTCCACTGTCAGGGAGCTTGTGATTTCCCGAGCAGTGGGAGGTGGAGACTCCTCGATGATGACGACCTCCTGGGACGCAGCAGCCGCTGGGGGCGACCTGACGGACGGATCCGCCACCTCGACGGGAATATCCCCAGAGGGGACAGCGGCACTGGCCCCAGGAGCTGCACCACTGGTCCCCTCGACTGCGACCATCGGTACCGCAATCGGGATCTCCTCGGAGAGGTCGCCGGCCTCCTCCGCGTCGGCAACGACGATGACGGTCGGGACAAAGGACTCGGGGGCTCGTGCCTCAGGTCTCGACAAGCACCTCTCCAGCTCGGTCTGGCGAGCGGAGACCTCTTCTTCCGAGGGGGTGGACCCCAAGCCCATCTGGCTCAACGACAAGCCGCTATTCCCAGGGCTCTCGGCACCCCTAGGGGGAACCGTCATCCCCAGCATCACGACCGACTCGGTCGCCGCCCCGGTGACTTGTTCCGACGAAGGGACCGGTGGCGGGGTGGGCGGCGGAGGTGCCCCAAGAACCTCCTGCGCGCTCCGACGTAGCGACTTCCGAGGCGCCGCTTCTAGCTTATCGGCTAGGGCGCGGCAACGACAGGAACGAAAAGATAAAGAAAAATAAGAATACAGAAAGACCTGGACAGAGCGACAGCTGGTTGGAATTCGACAAGATAAGGACTCACCTCCCCGAGACGACACAGACGCGTTTGCTGGCCGTGGGGGACGAACTCGATGCAGGGGCCGACCTCTTGCCCGCACCAGACAGAGCGGAAGTCTGGGCGGTAGGCGCGCCGCCACTCTGGACGATCATCGACCAAAACCGGTGCGGGGGGTTTCCTGTCTTTTCCCTCGCGCTCCGCGGGAAAGGGAAGTTCTCTCCGCGGTCCTTTTCTCCCGCGACGAGTGCCTCCTCCAGGAGTGTGACCTCCGGCGCAATGAGTCGTCAGCGGATGGGCGAGACAAAGAATCACGGCCCGACGGTCGGCGATGAGAGTCGCCACATCGGGAGGTGTCACCCCTTTCCTCAGAGGCGCGGCAGTTACTCGGGGGTGCACGGTGGTGAATCTCGAACTGCCCCCCTCGAGAAGTTCGGCGTGGCGAGCGCACCTCGACATCCCCGCCTCGACCTCTGATGGACGACGGCGCCCCCAGGCTCAAGCTAGCCCCCGCGGCCGACGTGAGGGGTAGAGGTGCCGCCGCGCTGCGCGACAGCGCCCGGGGAGACGACTCCAAATCGCTCCAGTCCACCTCATCCCTGAAGTCGCTGTCATCAGTGTTCGCGGGGGCTGGTGAGGGATCCTCGTCTGAAGAGACGTTCTTGACCCCGGAGGACCGGCGCCTCACACGGCCCTCGTTCCGGCTCCGCTTGGCGATCTTCGAATCCTTCCACCACCTCCAGTGATCCGCCTACCTCTTCCTCAGGTTGGCGACCTCGCGGTTCCGCGCCCTGATATCGGGAAGGGGAGCCTTTGTGGGGTGGATGGGCAAGGACGCCATCTAAATGAATAACATAGGTTAGAGACTAGCAAAAAGAGCCATGGTGCCCACCTCGGGGAGCATCGGCAACAGATTGGATGGCGGTCAGATGGCCCGCGCGTTCCCAACCGCCTGCGCCACCCGGCACTGGATCTCGTCCAGTGAGGGCAGGGGGTCGGCCGTCACCGTTCCCACGAAGGGAGCCCTGTCGGGGGTCATCTCCCAAATGCGAAGAGCCCGCCGGCGGAGCGGGACGATCCCCTTGGCGTGGTAGCTACCGATGACCATCGCCAAGTCCACCCCACGGTTGCGGAGCACCTTGAGGGTGTCCTAGCCGCTTCACAAGAGCCTCTCCTGGTCTGCCTGCGCCGGCCCCCACTTCCACTTCTCGGGCGCTCGATCGATCCACAAGACATTGTACGCCGGGAGTGGATTCTCGGCGTCGTTCTTGAGGTAGAACCAGTCCTGGTGCCAGCCGCTGTTGGAGCTCGTCAACGAACTGGGGATGTAGTTGCCCAACTTCCCTTATTTCCCCCGGAGAGCGGCGCACCCAATCGATGCCGCGCTCGTGCCATCCTTCTGGCAGCAAAATCAAAGAAGTGCCGGATTAGGTCCCATTGGGCCTCCGTGTTCAGGTACCCTTCGCACAGTGCCTCGAATGCCACCATCTGCTGGATCCCATTAGGGTTGAGGTGCTGCAGCTGCAACCCGACCTCGTGGAGCATGGTGCGGATGAACCGCCCAGCGGGGACGGAGAAGCCGCGCTCGTGGAAGGCCACGAAGGAGACCACGTACCCCGGCGGAGGATGGGGGGAGGACTCGAGCCCGGGAAGCTTCCATTCCTCGGCCTTGGTGCACACCGGCAGCAGGCCCATGGAGGCGAGCCGATCGAGCTGCCGGGAGGTGACGGAGAAGCGCATCCAGTTCGACATGGCGGCAGCGGGAGGCGGGGCTCGCGGTCGGATTCGGTGAAGAGGCAAGGCACGGGCATGGAAAGATGCGAAGACGAAGAGGAAATGGCGGCAGCGGCAGCAATGAAGGTGAGAAAGAAGGAAGGGGAAGAGATCCCAATCGGCGGCCGCTACATATGAAAAGGCGGCAACTGTGCAAGTGGCAGCAGTTAATGCTGGGGCCCACCTCCGGGCCGCACGCCCCACGAACCGAAGCGACGCCCCTCAAAAGGCGCGTCTGCTGGCGTAACAGGCACGAGCACGCGCCGTCTCTGTCGTCCCGGTGGGCCCACGAACCCGAACCGGCGCGAGGTTTCCGCCCACTCGCCCCACGACGTGCACTCCAGCGACACGTGGCAAAATCCCCTCGAACAACAAATCTTCAAGCCCACGAGCAAGTCTCCGACTTCCCCGCAGGCTCGGGGGCTACACCCGGCGGGTGCGCTCGCGCGCCCCCACTGAAAAACGGAACTCACCTCTCCACCGTGATGACTACTAAAGCTGGGAGCGAGTCCTTGACTCCCTCACCAGGCTCAGGGGCTACTGCGAGGGCCTAGGTCAGGGCCCACCATGACCACTGAAAAGAGGGTCGCAGTCTACGCTCCGAGTACTTGGTGGCCCATACAACAAAGTACACCGCCTCCGAGTACTTGGAGACCCATACGACTAATTTCCACCACGACCGAGCACTTGGCGGCCCGTACGAATCAGCACCCCCGCTTCCGACCACTTGGCGGCTCTTCTGACAAGTTTCCGACCACTTGGCGGCTCGTCCGACAAGTTTCTGAGTACTTGGCGGCTCGACCGACAAGTTCCCGCCATTCGCCACGACTACTTGTTCACACGAGTAGTTTCCATCTCCGGCCGGGCCAGTCCACACGGCAAACAAACCACAGGCGGGGCACACCCGTGGGGTCCTCAGCGCCTGCTACTTGGAGACCGTGAACCCGGAGACCCATACGATCAACAACCACTCCGCAACAACTCGCTGTAACTTATCTTTTTCCCTTTTTTACCCCTCTCTTCCTCTCCCTTGCGACTATATAAGGGTGAGACAGGAGCTGATAGGGGGGTTCGGACAAACACACACGCTTCCACACACACACACGCCATCAGGCAACACGAACCACTGAGCACTCTCACCAGGGACTTGGGCCTCGAGACCCTCTCCCGACCAGTTTGTAACCCCTACTACGAACTTGGGCATAAAGAACACCCCCCTCAGACTGGACGTAGGGTATTACTCTCCGGAGGCCTGAACCAGTGTAAATCTTTGTGTCTCTTGTGCCACCGTGCGGATCCAGACACGCGATCGTATAAATTTACTTGCCGGAGGTAACAAACCCTGACAGTGCTAAACCCTCATTAGGCATGGGTTCATTAGGCATGTAATTGACAAAGGTTTAAGCATAACATGGCTTTTTTATCATTCTTAAGAAACTCTAGCCTATCATGATCATCAACTTCAATTATCGGAGGTGGCTCCATGTTGTCTTCTCGCAATTCCATCCTTCGTGCCACGCATCATCAAGGTTGCTTTGTGTAGACTCACTCTTCTTCTTAATTTGTGGGGCTTCACACATCTCTTAAATGTCTTCATGTAGCTCCATGATCCCTCGCGTGACAGCCCAAAGTACCCACGCCATTGGATGCCATTCTTCGTACTCCATCGTGGTTTGCTTCTAACATCTCCTTGCGTCGGGTGTTGCCAACTTGTGCCTTCATTTGCTAATGCTCCAGGGGTCTTTGTCTTGTTCTAAGCTTCTGAATATCATGTGTGATTTGATGAAAGCATTGCCCAAGCTCCTCTTCATTTTTGTCGTCCTCATCTCTTCTATCTTGTTCTCATCGTGTTGCTGCTGCCTCTTCTTCATGGATTTTCCCCTGTGTACATAACAGTACATATACCAAAATATAATTCTATTGAAAAATTTATAAAATTACATTTCCAACGGGTACTCATTCATATTAATCGGAGTCCAAATGAGGGAGCTATGGCCTTTTTATTTCCGCTCTTGCATGCTGTCCAGAAAATTTCAGAACGTACAACCTTCGGTGATTCGGCCATATCCGCTTCTAGGAACCTCCGATTGACTTGATTCTTCATTTGTTGGAAGTGTAAATTCGTAGGGCTTCTAAATATCCAAGGATGTTCTGTTGTGCAGAAATTGATGTGAACAGAAACTTCTTGCGAATTGATCCGAAGATGTTGACGATCTTGATCTTGTGGTCTTTGGGGCATTATGTCACGCTTCCTTCAGCTGTATGTCATCGCCATTGCTGCACCAGCGAGTAGCGTGGCAGCAACAATGCGTCTTCTTTATGATTTGCTTTGGCCAAAGTGGTGGACACTCCTTGCGCGATGTGGTTGCTTCCAATACCAATTGCTTGAACAAACAAATCTCCATGAAACATTAGTCTTAAAAATAATTGACACAATGGCATACCTTGTTCATCATTGCTTGTCTAGGGTGTGAACTCGATAGCGGATGCTGGGCCACTAACAAAAGTTAGCACCTACCACTAAAGAGTGAATCTTCATGTTGTTGGAAGTGAATCTCGTGTTGTTGAAGTGCGGATGTAGAGAACTTCTCGAACGTCTTGTGTCTAGGGTTTTACCTGCTTTCAAGGACACAAACAAGAAAAACAGGATATATGCAATAATAAAATTAAGGTTAGTCCAAAAAGATAGATAGATCACCCTAGGGTTCGAGTTGCCAATCCCCGGCAACGGCGCCAGAAAAGCTTGTTGACGGTTCAATAACGCGCCAAGTTTCACCGCAAGCGCACGGATCACTGTAGCTTTTCCCTTAGAGTATTCATCCAAGGTTATCAATTCGTGGATCAACAACGAACTATCTAGGATTTTCCATCTAATCTAATCGATCTATCCTAACATGAAGCGTTGATTGCATATAAAGGTAACCTTAAAGATATATAAGTGATAGCACAAGGTTGATCACATCCATAACATAGGCAACATAAAAAGAACAAGCAAGGGTAACTAAGGCCTATCGTCTTCTAGTTGTAGTTCTAGCCAAAATAGCAAGTGCAACATGCATCTCATCCAAAGCCATCTTTAAACTACTACCCTCCGGTCAAACCCTCGAAGGCACCCACCGTACACGGAATCGACATGCTGTCATGATGCCCCCCTTTCTGCGTAGGTGAACCTAAGAGCACGTTCATGAAGAAATGTGTTGAACTCCTTGGTGGATCCAGTACGAACCCCTAGCTCCCATGGCTACAAGATCACCCCGAGCAATCTATACCGATAGTAGATTGAAATAAAGCAAACCCAAGAAAGCACAAGATCATAGAAGGAGGAATCGAGTCGCTAAAGATTGGATGACATGTAGTACTTTACTCACATAGTAGATGCGTTTAAGTCACCACCGCCGAGTACATACCATCGACGACCTCAACTAGCTCCAGAACTCCACCATGGCACAACCACGTAGGAAGGCCATGGCGGCTAGGGTAGGCCAAGGCCATCTCCTAGACAACTTCGAGGGCTTGTGTCGTCCGTCGTCTCCCTCCGGTGCTTGCTTCTAGGTTTCGCCGAGTTGTGGTGGATGGATCTGGCGGCCGTCGGGGGCAGGGACTATTTATTGACCGAGAAAACCCTCGTCCAAAGGGTAGGTTGAACCGGCACGAAAAGGGGGTAGGCCAGCCGGCATGGGCCAGTCGGCCTAGGCCTTTTCTGGCCCGGTTCGGGCCCATCTTCCTCCACGTGGCCTTTCTTGCAATTTTGACTTTTTGCCCCTTCGCATGTGGGCTTTAGACGTCATTATCCCCGTGATTAAGATAAGGGGTTTTGTTGCATGAACTCCGGTCTCTTGTCTTGGTCCTCGGGAATATTCTGTCATTGCTTGCCACCTTTAGAAGTAAGTTCATCTTATATTCGCATATGAACGGAGCTCCTTGATCCTCTTGCATAGCACCCTCCGAACTTGATGCAAATTTATCCATTAAGTGCATGATTTCCTGCATAAACATTATACTTCCAAAAGCACATGCACAGGTGAACTTGTTACATCATTAGTATGCCTAGTGGCGGGTTAGTTCCAAATCAATGTCGAAACCAATGTGTAACAAGTGCCCTAGGGTGTCATATTTGACCGCCAACAATGGGGCTAGCAACATGAAAGGGGATATTAAAGGGCTGAAAACATTGATTATGCAAGAGTCACCTTCTGCTTATTATGTTCATTGCTTTGCACATCAACTACAACTAGTTCCTGTTGTCGTTGCTAAGGACAATACTGATTGTGTTTGGTTATTTGAACAAGTATCCCTCTTGCTGAATATCGTTGGAGTTTCTTGTAAGCACCACGGGATGCTTCGAAGTGCTAGACTTGAGAGTATAATGAAAGCACTTGAATGTGGTGAACTCAAAACTGGGAGTGGGCTAAACCAAGAGATGGGATTGGCTAAGCCTGGTGAGACTCGGTGGAGAACAGTGTGCAACATCATTGCTATATATCCAATAATTCGTGAGGTACTCATCACTCTTGGAGAGTATACAACACATAAGGCTGATTGGATAAAAATTCATTTTATGGTTGGAGCATTTGAGTCCTTTGATTTTGTGTTCAACTTACACTTAATGTTTGTCATTCTTGGATACACAAACGAGTTATCTGAGTGTTTGCAAAGGAGAGAGCAAGATATTATTCATGCAATCCAACTTGTTGGTGTGGCAAAAAACAGAATGCAACACTTGAGGTCTGAAGGTTGGAATCAATTCCTTCAAAAGGTCACTTTGTTTTGTAACAAACATGGTGTCGAAGTTCCTGCTATGGGGGATAATTATGTGCCTTTTGGAAGATCACGGCGGTTTGTCCAAAATCAAATAAATGATGATCACTTCAGAAGAGAGGTATATATTGGGGTCATTGATAAAATCAATCAAGAGCTTGATAGTCGGTTTGATGAGGTTAATATGGAGTTGCTTTCTTGTGTGTCTGCCCTCGACCCTTCCAATTCATTTGCATCATTTGATGCTCAAAAGGTACGCCTACTTGCTGAATTCTACCCCAAGGACATTTTTGGCTCCGATTTTCTTAGGCTAGAATTGCAACTTGATACCTCTATTGATGCCATGAGACAAGATGATAGATTCAGTGGTCTAGAAAGCCTTGTTGACCTCTCAGTTAAGCTAGTGGAAACAAATAGGCATGAAGTTTATGATTTGGTTTACTTGCTTCTCAAAATGGTATTGCTTCTACCGGTGGTGACGGCAAGTGTTGAGAGGGCATTTTCTGGTATGGATTTTGTCAAAACCAAGAGGCCGGAGAAATAAGATGAGTGATAGTCTCTTGGATGATTGCCTTGTCACGTTCATTGAGAGAGACATTTTGGAAGCTATTGACGAAGATGATGTAGTCCAGACTTTCATGCCTATTAGAAAGCGTAGGCCTGAAAAATAATGTTGTAATCCTATTTGTTATTTAAGCTTGTGTCGTTTATATTCTAAACTATTTGTGACTCGTCGCCCCAATACATTTCCTACGACGGCTTTTCACCGGCTTCTCCACTGAAGGTGTTTTCTAATGCTTCGTTTGGCACAGCTTCTGCATAAGCCGCTGAGAGAGCAGCTTCATGAGCCATCCACGTCGTTGGCAGGGAGCGAGTGCTAAATAGCATTTATTAGTCATCGTGAGCTAGATCAATTGACATGTGATGTGTCCGATGTCACATTGCCATTGCCATCGTAATAACACTTAGGGTGTGTCCGATGTCACATTACCATCGTTGCATTTATTGGCCATGTTTCGAGTGCAACTACACGGGGGAACAGGCTAAACTGTTCCGTCTATCATCGGGGAAATGAAAGCGGCTCGAGAGCGATTCAGGCATCGCTGGCGCTTCCGCTGCGCGACACGGCGCCCTGCCGCGAGCGTGGTGATTTTGCAAAAACCTCCTTCAACTTTCTACATATCATGAAAGAGTCCAGAACCGTCGGACTCTACAGATACTGCATATGTTTATTTTTCGAAGAAACCCTCAAACTAATTTTTATTTCCACTCAAAGAAGGAAAAATCGATATGGAACTGGTTTTTGCAACCAACCCCCGAGCCATTTTACGAAGGCACCCTCCCACCACCCCATCGGCCACAACTAAGCCCCTCCCCTCCGCCGCGGCCCGAACCCTAACCCTCCTCCACTCCCCCGCCGCCCCCCTCCCGCCCTGCTCCGCTCCTCCCCGTCGCCACCTCCCCTCCTCTTTCACCCTCCCCGTCTGCCTCTGCCGCCGCCATCCCGCCTGCTCGTCGCCCAAGTCCACTCCCCCGCCGCCCCTCTCCCACCCTGCTCCGCTCCTCCCCGACACCACCTCCCCTCCTCTTCCCCATCCGCCTCTGCCGCCGCCGTCCCGCCCGCTCGTCCCTCCTCCCACGCCGAGGCCCCTGAATCTCGGGCCACCATGCCGCGCCCCTCCCTCGCTCCCTCCTCCCTCGGCGAGACCCCCGGAGCTCGGGCGTCGGCACTGCCTGGCCTATCTCGACGACCTTGCGCTGCTCTGGTGCGACTACATCGGCGACAAGTACGATGCCAACATCGCCGGTGATGACCACTTCACCCGTCTCGATGCATCCCCTAACGCAGACAATCAACACATGGAGGTGAGATCCAGTCCTCTTGCTCCTTTCTCTTCACACCTGTGACCCGAAGCTTTGGATCTAATGTTATTGCTTCATTTTGGAATACGAAGTAAAGGTTATAAATACAAGAACAGCCGACAGTGGCGACACTTCAACGCCGACAGTGCACCAAGGGCAAGCTTCTCGAGAAAGCACTGCTTAGAGCTGCAACGTCTCGCTGTGAAGAAGATTGCTGCCCAAGTACCTGTATTGCCTCAACTGAGTGTCGGTGAAGTGTTCTAGATCTCTGGAAAACTTAGTGATTTGAGGGCTTCATCCTGTATTTGCCAGTAGCTTAACTTGTGCAGACCCCAAAGCCATGGTGGCAGATTACTATGATGATAGAGATCGAGGGTAGGATTTTTAGATGAAGTCCTGCTAATGAGATGGAAGCGTGGGCTCAACTGTTAGAAAATTTGCAAGGTGTGCAGGTGGGCTGCTCGAAACCTTATGATATTGAATGGTCATTTTTTTATCAAACAATGGACATATTTTTTTCTTTGAATGGGCATAAGACAGATCAAAGCAGTTTCCTGGGATGTTGAATGGTGCAGTCTCTGGGATTTTTTTTTTTTTTTGATTGGGGTGGGTTCCCACTCCTCAGTTTCCTGGGCACTGCAAAGAAGCTGGTTGCTTGGGAAATTTAAGCTGCTTAAATGCTAAATTTAACCTCCCTGAATGCTTTAGTTTTTTCTTATTTGCAGGTTGTGTGGGCTTTATAAGAATAAAGCTCGCAACAAGATTCATCTATTCTGGTCTCTCGTTTGTGCAGAAATAGCTTCTGGCAATCCAAGTTCCTCCATTTGTAACCTTAAACAAATGTACAAGTAGAGATTCTTTCAAAGGACACAGTGAAATGCATTGTACAATCCCTGTTTGGCTATTATCAACAAGGACTATGCTCCTAATTATTCTCTTGTAGGTGTGTATTGTTCTCTTAGTGTATATTGATCATTGACGTCCTTCTCAATTGACGGGCTGGTCAAGAGCGTTCACACGCTCCGCTCCCTGTCGTCATAGATCCACATCGCCCGGCTCTCCATTCACTACTGCCTCAACAACCCAACTAACGTACCCGAGATGCTTTATCATGAAGCCGACTGCCATGTGTGAATTCAAGCTGCAGCATCAATGAGCTCTAGTCGATTATTTGAGCACCAAGATTCGGCCGGCCGGGTACCTCAATTAGGTTCATTCCTCATCAGTCGGTTCTGCTCTTCGTTCCATTCCAACAGGCCGGCAACATTACGTTGTAGCTTCAGCTAGCTACCTGCCAGGATATGATGGCCTCCGCCTCCGGCATCATAGAGCAGCCTCCCAGAGCAGGACTTGCTGCAAGAGCAAGCGGATGGATGCGTTGGCTATTAAGGGTGATTACCGACGGCCCTGCTCGTTTTCTCGCGAGGAGGCCGGAAGAGAAGCTGATCAACGATATCGCGGTGGTTCAGGCCACCACGAGGAAGGTTACCGTCAATCTAGCATACCTGTCGCTAACATGGTCCACCGTAGTCCTCCTCGGCGGCTTCGTCTCCGTGCTGAAGCTCGTCGACTTTTGGTTTCTCACTGCCATTAGTGCGGCATTTGCAGTCAAGTAAGTTTAATTTCACCCGCCACTCTTACCGTTTGCAGTTTTTAATTCCAAGCTTTATTACATACCGGCCGTTCACAGAATCACGGTCATGATTTTAATTCCAAGTTTATTAATATATAGTTGGGTTAGCGGAGATCCTCGTCTTATATTACTATTACTAATTAGAGGCTCATTTTAAAACATCCACATAGGATCTTATGTGCACATCTATCTATACTGTAAAGAGCGAAAGATTCGTCTTACATCTTACTCTTACATTCATCAGACCGTTGATTTTAATGAACATCTAACGGTCAACATCTTATCTTATCTTACATCTAACGAGCGAGGGTGGAATTTATGTGCAAAGGTGTGATCTATGCAGGGGGTTATCTGTAAAAGTTTCAAAAGACAATAATATAGCTTGTGAGCGAGGGTGGAATTTATGTGCAAAGTGGAATCTTTACAGGGGATTATCGGTAAAAGTTTTAAGAGACAATAATAAAGCTTACGGTTTGATATATTCTTTGGAGGGTCTGAAGGTAAAATTGTCTTTTATAAATTGTGAGTCTGCTCGTTGAATGGGGGGCAAGCAAATGACGCAAGTTGTTACATACACGTGCCTGTGGCACGTGCACTTCCACTAGTTCTAGAAAAAAAGACAGAAATTCTCAAAAATAAAGCAAACACCTGACCATTAGTTTAGTAGACTCAAATTTGTCACACCCGGTTTTAAAAACAAACAAGTGCTGCCTATATGTATGTCAGGATCTAGTTTTATACATATAGTGACATCATCAGTAATAACAGAAGAAGCTATATCACGAAAAGAAAGAGAGATTATCAGAGATTTACAGCGGAATTATGGAAACGAAGGATCCAAACATCACAGGCAGTCGACTGAGGGTTGCGTACGCCTAGCACCATCTTCAGAACTTCGTACACCTTCTTCTTCGCAGCTGTTTAGCAGGGGCGGGTACACTTATGTTTGGTACTTAACAAGGCCACAAAAGTTAACCAGAAAGCGATTTAAGTCCATCTTTAAGTTTAATTAATCATGTGAGGGTCCAGACTGCTCTTGACCGTGAGCACGGCTGTTATAACACTCTGCAGAGGTTGTACACTTTCACCACAAGTCGCGTAAAAGTTCAAAAGAACTTTGGACCCAACCATACTGTGCTAGCTAGGCACAATATCACGCTTCTGAGGTGTGATTGCATAGGATGCTACAAGGTCTTTACAAAGATTCCCTAATAATAAATAGTCCGCTAGAGTTTCGGTAACAGAGCGGACCATAACCCTCCCTAGTGAGCACAGTGTTTTTAATTAGCAAAGCTCACTTTCCAAGAGGACCGGGCTGTACCCCTGCAACTCCGACCCCCTCCTTGCCCTTTCGGTAAGACCACTTCAAACTAGAGTCTGTAATTAATTAGCCAAGACCAAAGTCATGTGGTATTGTAGTTGTATTATATTCCTGAGTGGTTCTCTATGTTCCAATTAATTTATAGTAATCCCGTAAATAAAGCATAGGTAGAAGGATGGTTAGAATCACTTGCCTTTTCCCAACGAAAAACTACTCTTATGCTCTTCCGCTCTTGCTCTTTTCATACTCTTGATCTTCAAGACTTCAGATCAGCAGATCTTCTACTCGAAGCAAACGTCAAGCACAACATATGCAAAGCAGACAAACAAGAACAACTAAGAACAATACACCAATCAAGAAGGACTTTAAAAGAGCATTCTAAAGGATAGGGCTTGGTTCTAGGAACACAAACGCAAGAAACGCTAAGAACGGAACAATGGTTGAAAAGACAAACTATCGAGAGGTTTGGATCATAACACACAAAGGCTATGTGCTTGATATATTTTAATGGAATAAAGTAATGTACATAGGTTATTTCAGAAAAATAACCTATTTAGAATTAAGCAAGTCATATTTAGATATAAAAGAACGATGTAAACTTAGTCCAATTTTAGTTGTAATTATTTAAGTACATTTATTCAATTTAGACATTTGATTTCAAAAGAAGCATGTAAAAGCATCTAAGCATATAACTTTATAATTCGAGTTCGACTAAGCAAATTATAATTCAAAACACATTTATATTCATATTAGTAAAATTAACATTTAATTATGAAAGATCAAGATATAGCCTACGTAGCTTTTATTTAGAAAGCAAATTAACTAATCATTAATCAAATTGAGTTTAATTATGAAAATCGAGGTATATCTCTAATTAGATTTAAGTTGGAAGAATTATTTAAATAGCTATTAATCAATCTAACTTTAATACGAAAACATGGGTTAAACTCTATTTAGGTTTTAATTGAAAAGCAAGTTCATAAGTAATTAACCATATTAATATTTTGAATAAATTAAAAAATAAAGGATATGACCAACATTGCTTCTAACACGTACTTCGAGTTGATATGAACCTAACGCAACAAGAACGAGGTTAAACGGGGCTAAGACGTGGAATCTACTACGGATAAAACAAGGTTTGCAAGCGCTTGATCGAGATTAACTATATAATACTGCAGGGGCTAGCAGAGAAGATATGCAAGACACATAAACAGTGCTCGCGAAAATGGCAAAGCTTAGGGTTAGATCTGAAAAAGAGCTCGATTTGGACCTGTTTGCTGGCTCCCAAACTTGTTAGGGGGTTATCTGAAGGTTTGCCAAGATACAAAGGAACACACTAGCTATTATAGGATTCTCCAGGGGTCTCACTACAAAACGGGCAGACATCCTCCTGACGTACTGGTGGAATCGGCGGCGCTCCGACTGGTTATGGCGAGGGGGAACAGCACAGAAGATAGAGGATGCAGAGGGGGTACCACGGGAGGGATCACCAGTGGAGGGAAGATGCGGAGGCGGCTGGCCGGATACGGCGAGGGCGACGCCGGTCGGCTGGGGTCCCTGCGGCCGGTACGGTGGTGCTCTGCCCGGCTTCGACGGGCGAGGCATGGCAAGGCGAGGACGAGGTGAGCAGGGGCGGTGGTGGCAGCAGGGGCGCGCTTTATAGGGCCAAGGGGAGGAGGTGAAGCAGCACTGGTGGGAGGGAAGGAGGCTGTCGGCCGGCCATTGATGGCGCGGTGAAGGTGGTCCGGCCTTGATTGCTTGGTGGAGGCTGCGGTTTCTAGTGGGAGGAAGGCGAAACGGAGGGAGCGGCGGAGGTTCCAGGTGCGGAGCATGGGAGGCGAGTGGGCGTGGGGGTGGCAAGCCGGCGCGATGCTCTGGCGCAAATGGCCGATGCGAGCGTGGCCAGGTGCGGGTGAGCAGAGCCGACCGAGGCGTGCGGCGCGAGGCAGACGGCCAGGGGCGCGCGGCACGAGGGCCAGGAGAGTGGCGCACTGCGCAGCCGCGCAGGCACGGGCAGGGACGCGACGCACGGGTGCGGTACGGCGTCAGCCGGAGGTTGGGGATGGCCAGACGCGCAGGCCCAGGTTGTCAGCGGGGGAGGGAAGGGAGAGCTGGGCCGAGCTGCGCTGGGAGGCCGGCTGCAAGGCCGAGGAGAGGGAGGTGCCAGCCGAGGCTGCTGGGTTGCACTGAAGGAAAAGAAGTCGGGATGGGCAGGAAAGAGAGGAAGGGATAGAGAGAGAGGAGTTTATGTTTGGTTTTGATTTTGAAAACACACTCAGCAAAACGGAAAGAAAGCAACACTCACATAAATCCATTATTTACTTTAGAAAAACAGCCAATTATTTTTCCTATATTAAGTTTTCCTGTAAAGAAAATGTTGGTAAAGTTTTAAAATTATGAGAAATCATTGTTTTATATTCATCCTAATAACATCTGAAATCCAAATATTTTAGGGTGTTACAAAATCATCATAGACATTTAGTCTATTATGTTTTCTAAACAGAAATTACCCACCACCTATGTCATTATGAAAATATATTAAAGTAACCCACAAATATATATATATATATTACCCACATTGCTATTATATAAAATAACCTAAAATAACCCCAAAACTTCATCTAAATTACCCACTTATACTATTAAAAATAATTTCGAATAACCCTCCTAAATTTGTGTATAAATTGCCCAACATTGTATTATAAAAAATCACTTCAAATAATCCCTTAATTTGAATATAAATTACCCACATATGTCATTATTAAAAATAACATATATTCAAATCCAAATCACATATATTATAAATGTCCAAGGCACACCAATATATGATTCTAAATTATCCATTTCTTACACTGTTGTTATAGAAAATAATGATTAAGGTATATACGCATGATATGTGTCATAGTTTATAAATATGTAGTTAAAAATATAGATCAAATTTATTAACCATTAAATAAATATTAAGATCCAATATATATTAAAAATGAGAGTGAGTTAGAGGTAAAACTTTTATCGTTAGCTACTATTATTTTTTCAATCATGAGACATGTTGAGAACAAAAGATAAATCCTAAAAATTCTCGTAAAAATCTGAAACATCATGTCTTTAATCTTGTAGACTCTAATAGTCATAGCCAAATATTTTGTTAAAATTTACCCACCCTATCATTATGAAAATATTACCCATAATCTTAAGTAATATAAAGTAACCATAATTTTCATCTAAATTTCCCATACATGTAAAAGATAACTTAAAATAGCATTAAATTTGTATCTAAATTACCCATATATATCGTTATTAAAAATAACCCAAAGTAGACACCTAAATTTTAATGTAATTATTTGCATATTCATTATACAGAAATGTCCAAAATTAAACCAATATATGATTCTAAATAACATAATTCTATCATTGCTAATATAGATATACTAAGTTGAGGCCTACATGCATGATGGGTGTCACCATATAGACCATTTATACATGCATGGGAGGAAGCGATGAAAATACTGATTTTCATATTAAACACAACATATAGAGGTGTGATGCAAAGTGAAAAAAGTATGAATGTGTGTGAAAAGTGTCAATCACATCTGAACAAAAATAAGTTACATCAATATGAGTATTGTGTAAGGATATTAAATAAATTAGAAAGTCATAGGTAAACAATTTAAAGTATTGGTTAGGGGATTAATTTTTAAATAACTTTCTAATATAATGGCTCTTATAACTATTAGCATGCGCGGGAGTATTGGTTGATGGACTAGTATATCTAATAACATTCTGGATTAGTGGAAAAGGTTGTGCTGGGTTGAGTGGCATGGCGAGATTAGAGCACCTTTAGTAATAACCCTCAAAATAAAGCCTCCAAAGATCCAATGAGTGCCACAAAAATACCTTCAACTTCATCACAAGCCCCTATGGATAAGGGCTCGCTAGAGTACGAATGGAGGGTGGTAGGGTGGGGTGGGGGGATTTGGAGACCTCTTTAAAATGAGGGAATTTCTTATTTGACACTAGAAGATGACTCAATTCCTTTCTTGATTCAATTCCAAAATAGGGAGCTTAGTAAAAAGCTTGTTAGAGTGTGTTTTTACCTTAATCGTCTAGAAGTAGGGGCCAGTTTAAGTTTAGAGGGCCGGCTGGAGTTTCTCTTAAAAATATTCTCATGCAATATCTACGAATTAAAAGATACTACATAGATTCTAGTACTAATCTATTCCTACATATACTCCTACTAAAGCTTCAAAATTTGGAGCAATCTTAGGGTAGTTGCTACTGTTCATGGGTCATATGGGACCCGCAGAGACCGCTGTATGCGGAACCACTGTCATGGGTCCCCATGGACCCACTATGGTAACTAGAGCTCTTTTACAGTGGTTTAAAGTACCCACCAGTAGTTGTTGGTCCTTTTGTGTCTAATTTTTATCCACCATCTGATCTAAAAAATAATTAAAAATTAATATAAGGACTATTTTTTGTACTTGGCCCCACCAATTTGATACTTCTTGGTACTTCTCTTTAAGTACTTCAAGATACTTTGAAGTACTTCCTTTGTTTCCACCGTTAGATTTCTCGTGATGGATGGCTCTCATTTTTTTTCCAACCATTTTAAAATTTCTCAGGTAATTAACAATTGTTTTCTTTGTAAGATGCTAGTTTACTGTTCTTGGTTTTTTCCCCACAATCCACTTTTTATAATGTCATATGTCCAACTGTATTTTTGACCTTGTTCCTTCGAATAAACATTAGTTTTTACAAGATTTTATCAAATTATTTATGAATAGTTGCATCTATCATTTGTTTTATTCAAACCACGAACCAATGTAACATATAGTAAATGTTAAGAACTGGTAAATTCAGTCAAAAAAATTATTATGTCTCTCTCAGAGATCTAATGCAACTTATGTTAGCTAATTTGCGGTGAATCGACGTTCCAAAATTGAGCAATTAAAATTTTGAACATGTGTTTTAATTGATTTCCTTATTCAATTTGATAAATTGATGTGATTCTATTGTCCAACAATTTGTTTTAAGCATGTGTATGGATGCTCATGCGTGTGTGTGCGTGTGGTATGAGTGTGGTGTGTATAATTTGTGCATCCTATGTATGTACCCTCTCGAAAACAGTTTGTTTTAATTGAACATGTAATGTGATGACGGTTACAAACTTACAAGCGCGCACACACACACCTAGTCTCCTCTCTTTTAGTGTATTTCCTGATAGTCCTCATGGCCAAGGGTGCTCGTTGCACTTAACACTGTCTAGAGGAGGATAGCTTATGGAACCTCGCCATCTTGCACTTGTATATATGCACACCGGCTTGTGTTCTTTACTAACTGGCAATTCATTTGCAATTTTGCATATAATGGAGCAACATATCTTTTTGAAACCCCTAAGTTAATCCTGAGGAGACGTGCTAACGAAAAAGATAAATTTTAGAAATTTTCATAAAAACCAGAAACGTCTAGCCATTAACATGATAGGCTCTGATTATAATAGCCATTTATTTTTTAAAAAAATTACACACATTTACCATTATGAAATTAGTCTAAAGTAACGTCCTAAATCAATATCTAAATTATTCACCTTTAGCATTATACAAAAGTTGGCTAAATTAACTAATTGATGTTCATCTAAATTACCCACATGTGCCATTATAAAAGGTAACTTAAATTTACATCTAAACTACCAACTTATGTTATTATTAAAAATAGGGAAAACTCTTATTTTCAACCTCTAACTAAAGGAAAAGTCCGATTTTTGACACACAACTACAAAACCGGATAGGGAGGGCCATCCAAATGTCAAAACCGGGCAAATTTGATCCTTTTGGGTGGTTTCGAGGTTGGTTTTGCATTTTTCTAGAAATTCTAAAAAAATTATTCTTTAAAAAATTCATAAGTGATTCATTTCAAAACCAAAAAGTATGAAGTTGGTACCAAAAGTTTTCTAAAACTATTGGCTATTTTTTGATACTCTATTTGGACTTGTTTACATCGTATTTGTTACTATTCCTAGTATTTATTGCTCGTAACATAAGGAATAGTAATAACTAAGATTCAAATAATGCCAAATAGAACACTAACAGATATGTTACATTTTCATAATTTTTTTGACATTAATTTGATTTTTGTTCTTACTAGAAATGAATTAGTTATGAATTTTTAATTAAACCTAAAATTTTTAAATTTCTAGAAAATGCAAAACCACTCTTGAAACCACCAAAAAGGCCAAATTTGCCCGATTTTGACAGTTGGATCGCCCTCGGTGTCTGGTTTTGTAATTACGAATTGAAAATCAGGCTTCTAATATAGTTGAAGGGTGAAAATTGGAATTTACCCTTAAAATAATGCAAAAATAATCTGAATCTAAATGATCTATGCGTGCAATTGTAAAAAAGAAAGTATACTATATTATTATTTATTACCTATTTCTGTCATCATTAATATAAAAGACTAAATTAAGATATATATCCATGTTGTGTGTCATCATATGTCTATAGGAAGGAATGATGGGATTACCGATTTTCATGTTAAACACATAGCTTGAACTAATGGTTCGATTAAAGATAAGCACATATTGAGACGCGATTATAAAGTGAAAAATTATAAATGTGAATAAAAACTCAACCATATATTGAAGTGTGATACAAAGTGGAAAAATTATGAATGTGGATAAAAATAAGTAGAGACAGAGTAATTACTAACTATAAAATCTATATAATGAAAATAAGTACACATGCATGTACATGAGTATTGTGCTACAATATTTAACATTGAGAGAGGGCGGGTGAACAATTTTAACTGTTGGGTACAAACTCTAATTTGATCAAGAAGTTTCTAGTTAATTACCTGATTGAACTTCACTTCAACAGTCTAGCAGATGTTTTGGAGTACAAAAAGGAGTTTATGTTGGCGGCGGGCAGGTTGTACATTGGACTACGTAACGATATGGTGCGAGGACGACGTTCATCGATATCGCGCGGTTATGGAGATCATTGTTTAGTTGTGATGATGAAGTCCGTGCTTGCTGAAGCCTGCCTTGGTGTGTCGGCAATTGTATTTTTTATTGGGTTTTACCTTCTTCGTGTTGTGCCGCTGGGTGCCGTATTTCTTGCCTGTCGCAGGTTAGTGGTAAACAGCTATGGCGATTCTGGTGGAGATGCTGCCAATGCAGCAAAGCTCAAGGCATCCATGCAGATCTTCTACTCCCTTGCTCTGGCGCAGAATGTTCTCTTCTGCTTTTGGAGCTCGTTTCTCCTCGGTAGGGATACCCTCATTGCAACTGTGAGCAGGCGGTGCGGATTTGGGAAGTGGGGTGTCAGCTTGGTCAAGAGATACCTTAGAGAAACCACGAGGATATGCGACACGGAAGGATATGTGCCCCGGGGCAGAAACTTGGTCACCTTTGCCGTTAGCTTGCTCGGCTCCGAATCTCTACGTGACCGCCGTTATGCAGTCCGTCTGCTAGACACGTTCGTCAGTAACAAGGACGACGGGCTTGAGAACCTTATGGAAGCGCTCGAGGTGGGCGACATCAAGATTAGGGAGCGTGCAGCGAGGGTTGCCGGCGACCTCCGCCACATCGATCAGTTCCCAGTAGCACTGGATTACATTGCTTCACTGCTTCAAGCTAGCTCTGATCAGTTCCCCACAACCTGCCGCGGCGGTATGACTGGTGCACGAACGACGACGAGCACGCAGGAGGACGAGGCGGGGAGGAAGAAGCAGTGGAGGTACGGGCCAGTATACTTGGGTACCCTTGTTTTCGTTAACTTTTTTAGCATTTCTGATTTCATGGAAGACAACGAGGACGACGACTTCCCCTATGGCGGACCAAAGCAGCAGCAGCAGCTCATCTCTCAGGGCCTGCTTATCATTGAGAGGCTCGCCCTGCACCCGGGAAACTGTGTGCACATATGCAGCAACCATGGCCTGCTCTCAAGGGTCACGGCGCCACTAAGCTCGCATGCTGCTTTCCTGCTTGACGCGGAGTACGACACTGAGTGGATCGACATACTGAGCAGGTCACTGAGGATCGTAGCAAGGCTGATCAGCGCTCCTGGAGAAGCCTGCAGAGAGCTGCGCAATAGGATCGCAAGCAAAACCCAGGCTGTAGCTAACCTGACAAGGATTCTGGAAGGAGACAAATTTGGGCCGGTACTAAAGGCTACAGCCATTGAGATCCTCGCAGAATTGGCTTCATCAGACAATTCTGCAGTGACGAGCTTGGGCAAAGGTGACATCAAGAAGTTCATCGGCCGATTGTGGGGCATCTTCCTTGCTGGAATGGATGGCAACAATACCATCGAAGAAGAAGACAGAGACCAACAAGAGGCTACCAGGCTGATGACGATGCGCAACGCAGCAGGGGAAGCACTGGCACGGATGCTCTCCGTGTGGGACGCAGCAAGTTCCTCAGATATCCTGGAGATGTTCATTCAGAATACTGGTTCAGCGGAAGCTCCGACCGGAGAGTTGTCGCATCAAGTCGTTGGCCGACTCACTGGCATACTCATTACAAACAGAGGCTCTCGAACAAGGGCGGCAGAAATTCTGTCGCGCTTATGTTCACATTTTACCAGGCACAGAGAACTTCCGAGGCCGGTGGTGATTGAAATGTTGACAAAGGTAATCCCATCTTAGATTCCATCTCTTCGTAAGCTTACTATCATCTTTTATTAATGGAACCTTGATCATGTTTGGTATACTGTTAATTTCAGGTTCTTCAACTCATCATACAATGTATCCCAAGACAAGCAAACAATGACACTGGGGTAAGAGCAAACAATACTCATGCAGATGTGGAAAGCCCGCTTCCAGCAGCTCCACAAGACAACACTGAGCAGCAGCAGCAGCAGCAAGAAGAAAATGAATTCCTGGTGGCCCTGTTATCACTTTCTGTGGTGCTATGCGACCGGATGATCGATGCGCAAGATTTCACCCGTGCCACCTCTGGAGACATGGTGGTGTTGCTGGTAACAAAGCTTAAGGATATACTAGAGACAAACAAGGACACCACAGTTGAGTGCCTGTCAGCAGTTAAGCTCTCCTGCCAACTGATTGTTTCCATGGTTCACCTCAACCCCAGCTGCATCAAAGTCTTCATGGAACACAATTTCAAGCATGTACTTACCAAAGCTTTGGAGACCTTGTCAGATCTTGATAACTGCTTGCTGTTTGATGTTGATTATCATCAGGCGACCAAGACTGAGAAGCCACTAGCATCACTTGTGAAGCAAGCTCAGGATCTACTGTTGTGTGTATGAAGTGTGAAGTTTTTTTTCTTCGGTAATGAGTGTGAAAGTTTGTGTCTTTGTGATTCAATCGAGTGATTCATCTAGTGTGAAACTCAGCTTAACAAGGGGGAAATCATTTTAGATATGTTGTTCAATTATTTACTGTTTTCTGTATAAGGTCTGTTGTGTCGTAGCAACGCTACAATCAAATGTTTGCATCTTATAAAAATCAGCCTCTCAGTGAATTAGCTGAAACACCAAGAATATATATAGTCGATATGCCATCGGCTTATTAGTAACCGAAAAATAATTCGGCTCTCTCTTCATTGATGGTCTTCGCAATGCTGCGCCTGTTGACAATGTCGTCCTGCTGCCCTTGAGTCCAGTTTCAATGGTGGCTTATGACTTTTCCAAACACAATCTCCATGCATATGCGTGCATAGCCTTGCCGCCATGTATGCAGAAAGGTTGGTATGACATTATCGTTGTCTATGGCACTCAACCGGTTGCCTGACAGCATTGTGGCCAATGAAGACATCCACGTAACTGGTTGTGAGATTGACGGTGACGAGGTATCATGCTTGGTGAAGGTCTGCTGTTGGGTACGAGCACCATGTTCGTAGGTCTTCATTATTGCAGCAGACACCGTCTGGCCAGTCACCTGATCATATTGTCTTGATGCCGATTTTACCGGCTTCATTAGCTATGCAACCTCGTCATTGTCTCAGTGCCAGTTTTCCAGCTTGGTGCCTTAGAGCAAGACCTTTTCAAACTTTAATTGGACTGATCCTTAACCGATAGACTTTGTGTATCAGCTCTTAAGATTGCTCCTCGGTATGGCTTGCTCTTTGTACTCCAATTATCAAGACTGCTAGTGGACCCACCGCCGTCTGGGCTGTTGAAATGATTTTGCTGGCATGCTCATATGGTTCGACACCATGGATGCAAGCGATGTGCTCTTGTCACTAGACTTGGCATTTGATATCAGATCCCGCTTCAGCATTCATATCAGCTCTTCCTTTAATTCTTTTATCGACTACTACAGCCGAACAAAATACATGGGGTAGCCGAATATTGCCCCGGAACGAAATTGGCCATGCAGCTCTGTTTACTAACAGTCATAACTTGTTACTAGAATAATTGCCGAGTAATAACTTGTCGAGGAGTTTTGGTTATCGGCACATCGCTGACGACGTCACAACCTTCAGTATGTGCATGCTTCTTTAAGTACTCCTCATCAAACTCACTCCCGCAGAGTACCACGAGCAACTGGCTGGGCAGCTAACCAGGCAATGGATCTTGGTTCAGCACACAACCCCATCAGATCTCCAAATCTTGTTTCCATCTTGTAGCTTTGGCAATAAGCATCTTTGCTCTCATGCAGAATCTCCTTGGCTTGCTCCTGATTCGCACTCAATTTGTGCATTCCTGTATCACGAGCACATAATTGGAGTTCCCAAATAGACATGCCTCATCTGACACATGTCGTCATCACTTCCCTGGCAATTTCCATAATTGGTCAGCTGGCCAACACCTTTTCAAGCAGAAGCATGCAGTATTCTCCTTTAATTATCAACTGCTATGGGTCATTGAATTACACCAGAGTACCATTGTTCTGAAAATGATTTCCCGGAGCCGACCAGGTAGCCCTATACTTCAGTAGCTGTGGTGCATCAGCGCTGATGTGTACTTGCTGACAAGCCGGTGCTCCGATCACTTTATTTAACAATAGCCGACTTTTGTTTAGACACAATTGGACGGCTTTTGTATTCTGCCAAATGATCTCTTCAGCTAATACGTGACTTTATTGAAGCTTGATATTTAGCTATAATCTCCACAGTGTTGGCATTTTGAGGATGCAGATTGTAGCCTTGATGTCAGCAAGGCGTTTCGCAGTCTGCTCTAGTGTCTCGTGATAGCATCTTCTGAGCTGTAGGGAGCCGACAATTCTTGCTGATGCTCCTTGAGTGTTTCTCACGAGTTTGCTTTATCTAATAATGTACCAGGTAGCAAAATATCGTCGAGGACGGGGTTTGTTTATTGGCCATTACTAACTTTCTTGAGCTTAAACACTAAGAGCATTAATGCTCAAAGTAATCCAGCAGATTTAAGATCCTCTGCATCCTTCTCTGATTGCCTTGAAAGCATGGGCACGAGCAAACAAGAATTGTGATACTAACTCTGAGCATAACACGCCGGCATATAGTATGGATTTAGCTTCCGGTCTTGCACGCCCTATGTCACCGTATTTTTATTGGCTTCTCAGCAGTAAAGATCGGCTATTTTGTAAAAAGCCGACGTCTGATCTTGGTCAGTGAGTAACCAATCTTGCTTAATGACGACATTGAGCTGATGCTATCCATGATGCCAACATATGAAGCAGTCCTGTTCTGATTTTTGCCAATGCATGTTCTTTCCAAATGTCGGCCGAATCCCAGTAACACATGTATGTCTTCTAACTGGTATAGTGAAGATATACCTTATTTGCCTGGCTATGGCAATTGGATTCAGCTGTTCCTGTGTGACTTCCAGCTTTGTTAATCTATTTGTCTGCTGCCTGTGGACGGTCCTGTTGCATGATGTTCCATTCTACCGATGCTAGACGCCACCAACAATAAAACATTCTGGCCTGTGCGAGTTTCAGAGGCGCTTGGAAGGTGAAAACGCCGTAGACGGGCGTGTTGCGTGTTGATTGACTGAATGGCTGGAAAAGCCCCAGCCGTGGCTTACATAGGGGATGTTACACCTAGATGAATGGCCAGGAGATAATTGAGAAGATAAAATAGAAACAAACTATTTCTTTCCTTTACAATAGCTAACTACCATATCTCCTGGCCTTTTCTATCTTTGGTGTACACGATCACAATTACAACCATGCATGTTACATATTCTAACACTCCCCCTCAATTGAAACTTCCTAAGTTGAGATTGTTTTTGAACATCTCCAAGTTCCGTACAGCTAGTGGCTTGGTAAAGCCATCTGCAATTTGATCTCTCGTAGAAATGTATTCAATATCAAGTAGCCTTTTTGCTACTCGTTCACGAACAAAATGATAATCTACCTCTATGTGTTTTGTTCTAGCATGGAAAACGGGGTTTGCTGAAAGATACTTAGCTCCAATATTGTCACACCACATTTTGCCTTTCTTGGTGCTTGAATGCCCAACTCATATAGCAAGGTTTGTATCCACATTACCTCTGCAGTGGCATTAGCAACTGCTTTGTATTGAGCTTCTGTGCTTGATCTTGACACTGTAGTTTGCTTCCTAGCACTCCAAGAAATGAGATTAGATCCCAAAAATACGGCAAAACCTCCAGTTGACCGCCTGTCATCTTGATCTCCTGCCCAGTCTGCATCTGAAAATGCACTTACAAGAAGAGAAGGTGACTTACAAATTTTGAGTCCAATCTCCATAGTGTGTTTGAGATACCTTAGTATTCTCTTTACTGTAGCCCAGTGGATAGTAGTAGGTGCATGCAAATATTGGCAAACCTTATTCACAGCAAAAGAAATATCTGGCCGAGTCAAGGTTAAATATTGCAGACCTCCTACAATGCTCCTGTATGCAGTAGCATCTTTGGGCCCAAGAGGATCACCTTCATGAGCAGACAATTTTTCCGAGGTGGACAATGGTGAGCTAACTGGTTTGCACTCCATCATGTTTGCACGCTGCAACAGTTCTCTAGCATATTTTCCTTGTGTTAACAGAATGCCATTATTTATCTTGCTTACCTCTATACCAAGGAAGAAGTGTAGATCTCCTAGATCTTTGAGAGCAAATTCCTTCCTCAAATCCTGCAACAGGCATGCTGTGGCTTCCTGAGTGGAGCTAGCAACAATTATGTCATCAACATAAATAAGAACATATATAGTGACAGATCCTTTGTTGTAATAAAATAGAGATGTATCAGCCTTTGATGCTTTAAACCCCAACTGACACAACTTACTACTCAGCCGTGAATGCCACGCTCTTGGTGCTTGTTTAAGTCCATATAATGCCTTGTCAAGCTTGCAGATGTACTCACTTTTTGACTTGTCTTCATAACCAGGTGGTTGTTTCATATACACATCTTCTTCTAGATACCCATGGAGAAAGGCATTTTGGACATCTAATTGACGTAGGCTCCACCCTCTAGAGACAGCAACAGACAAAATAGTTCTGATAGTAGTTGGTTTCACAACTGGGCTGAAAGTATCCTCATAATCAATCCCATAACGTTGTCTAAATCCCTTTGCTACTAGCCTGGCTTTGTATCTATCCAAACTCCCATCAGATTTCCGTTTGACTTTATATACCCATTTACAGTCAATGACATTGATACCTCTCTTTGGTGGAACTAAGTGCCAAGTTTTATTATCAATCAAAGCATTATATTCTGCATCCATAGCTAATTTCCAATCTCTACTATTCAGAGCTTAATCAAGGGACTGCGGTTCACCAGATGCTGTGAAACATCCATACCTGACCGTGCCATCTGTATAGACTTTCGGTTTGCGAATACCATCACGGAGCCATGTTTGTGGTCCAGGTGGAGTCTCCGTGGCAGCCGCAGCAGAAGATCCATCACCTGGTGCAGGCGCAGAGGTGCCATCCGCAGCAGCAGAGCTGTCGGTGGCGGCTTCTGTTCCCCCCGTGCCTGCAACAGGGTGGAGCGTCAGGGCCGGCACAGCAGGACGTGTGGTCCCGCTCGGTTGGTGCGACGTAGCGTCCACCGGGGTGTCTCCGAGACAGCGGCAGGGATGGTACTGGCGCTTGCAGTATTAGCAGGAGAGGACGCCGGATCCTCCTCAGGTTCCGTGCTGGGAGACAAGGAGCTCCCCCTGTTATCACATGCTGCATGCTCACCGTTAGTAGTTTGGTTAGTGAAATCAAACACATGATCATCTAACTGTTCCGTCTCAAGAAAAGGCACAAGACCGGATGGGAGAAGTGCAATTTCAGCACGGAGACGGGCACCGGCATTGGAGTGAAGCGTAGAGAAAGGGAAAACTTCTTCATCAAAGATGACATCTCGAGAAATATATACTCGCCCGGATTGAATATCAAGACACTTGTAGCCCTTGTGAAGGTTGCTATAACCAAGGAGGGCACACTGCTTAGAACGAAGTTCAAGTTTGTGGCGATTGTAAGGTCGGAGATTGGGCCAACATGCACAACCAAAGGTGCGAAGAGAGAGGTAGTCTGGTTTTTGTTGGAGTAAATGCTCAAAGAGCGTTTGATTATCGATGGCTTTGCTAGGCAAACGATTTATAAGAAACGTGGCCGCCATAAAAGCCTCATCCCAAAATTTCAAGGGCATTGAGGCATGAGCTAGAAGGGATAACCCAACCTCCACTATGTGTCGATGTTTACGTTCAATGACCCCATTTTGTTGATGAGCATGAGGACATGATACATGATGAATGATGCCGACTTGAGAAAAGAAACTATTTAATTTTTGATATTCCCCGCCCCAATCAGTTTGCATAGCAAGAATTTTTCTATCAAATTGTCGCTCAACCATTTTTTGGAATTCATGGAACTTTTGGAAAACTTCAGATTTATATTTAAGGAAATAAATCCATGTAAAACGACTGAAATCATCAACAAAGCTAACATAGTAGCGTTTTCTGCCAACAGATTCAACTGCAGGACCCCAAACATCTGAATGAACAAGTTCCAAAGGAAAACTAGTTGAGCTAACAGATCTACTGTAAGGTAGCTGATGACTCTTTGCTTGCTGGCAAGCATCACAAACTGATTTTTTATTGGACACGGAGGAACACGAGAGATTATTACTGTCTATGACCTTGGTAACAATAGGGAGCGAGGGATGGCCTAGGCGATTGTGCCATTTAGACATGGTTGGTTTGTCAACAGCATTCGCCTGCTTGACTGAAGAATCGGCAGGAAGGGGATACAATCCACGACGACATGGCCCCCTAAGAATCGTTCTCCTCGTATCCTGATCCTTGATAAGAAAAAAATTAGGATGAAACTCAATAAATGCAGAGTTATCTTTGGTAAGACGATGAACGTAGACTAGATTTTTAGCAGCTTTAGGAACATGAAGAACATTGTTTAGATGTAAGCTACGGGATTGAGTTGGAACAGTAGTATGACCAACGTGTTTAATTTCCATACCTGAACCAGAGGCGGTGTGGATCTGATCATTCCCATGATACTTCTCCCTCATCATCAGTTTGTTTAGTTCACTTGTGACATGATCTGTTGCTCCCGTGTCGGTGTACCAGTTGGTGTCGACATTGTAGGCATTCATGGCGATGGTAGCATTGACGTGGCGCTCTTCTGGGACGTAGTTTTCATCGAACCGATGCCAGCACCGGGACGCCCTGTGGCCTGTCTTGAAGTAGATCTGACAGAGCGGCAGGTCATCAGACCCACTTGCTGCATCAGATCGTGGTGGCCGCCCTCCATTGCGTTGCTTCGGTGGGCGTTTCCTCGGCCACGCACCTGGCCGCGCCCGTGCTGACCACGGCCATGGGAATTGCCCGAGCCACGGCTGCCATTGCCACGCCCACGGTTCGCCACGTGGGCATAGGAGCCACCATCTTGCAGCTCCAGTCTGGTCTCGAAACTGAGCAATTGTGAATAAAGCTCAGGGATCGAGATGGGATCCAATCTAGCTGTGACCGAGGTCACAACTAGATTGTAATCAGCATCAAGGCCATTGCAGATGTGCGCCACCAGTTCTTCATCATCTAGGGCCTTGCCGACAGCAGCCATTTCATCTGCAAAACCTTTCATCTTGGCAACATAATCTGTCATCGACATGGTACCTTTCTTCGTAGTGGCGAGGGCAAGCCTCACATTCATTGTCTTGGCGCAAGTCTGCGCGAAGTACATTTTCTCCACGGCCGACCATGCTTGTGCCGCCGTCTGGGCAGCGACGATCTGCGCCTGAACTTCCTTCCCAACGTTTGAGAGAATGAGCCCGAGGATCCGTTGATCCTGAGCATACCATGTCTCAAACGCAGGGTTCGGATTGGTGACGGTTGTGCCGTCCGCCTTCTTCTCGACGACCTCAGCATTAGGGGCCTTGGTCTTGCCGTTGATGTGCCCCTCGTAGCGAGCACCGCGGATGGCGGCGAGGATCTGCGCTTTCCATAGCGCATGATTGGTCTTGGATAACTTCTCGGTCACTTGGAAACCGAAGAAGGGATTGGTGGCGATGCTTGAACCCGTCGCCATGGAACCCTAGGCTCTGATTACCATGTGCGAGTTTCAGAGGCGCTTGGAAGGTGAAAACGCCGTAGACGGGCGTGTTGCGTGTTGATCGACTGAATGGCTGGAAAAGCCCTAGCCGTGGCTTACATAGGGGATGTTACACCTAGATGAATGGCCAAGAGATAATTGAGAAGATAAAATAGAAACAAACTATTTCTTTCCTTTACAATAGCTAACTACCATATCTCCTGGCCTTTTCTATCTTTGGTGTACACGATCACAATTACAACCATGCATGTTACATATTCTAACATGGCCAACTGCAAACTGCCGCTTATTTCTAAACTCTTTGAACTTATTATCATTTTTCTTCCAGAATGACTCTCGCAACAGGCTATGGAAAGGTTGATTGTTGCGTCGGCTGATGTATCTAAACAGAACAATGACAAAGCCCAATATTTAAATAACATCAGGTCTGCAAATCGTACTCCTTTCAGATCTCTAGTAGTCAGCTTGAATATTCTTACATCCGCCGAGAAATCATCCTCTTTACTTTCTTGATCATCCATTTATTATGTCCAAGAATTACAGCCCTTGTCAGATCTTGTCCAAGCTTTGGAGACCTTGTCAGATCTTGATAACTGCTTGCTGTTTGATGCTGATTATCATCAGGTGACCAAGACTGAGAAGCCACTAGCATCACTTGTGAAGCAAGCTCAGGATCTACTGTTGTGTGTATGAATTGTGAAGTTTTTTTTTCTTCGGTAATGAGTGTGAAAGTTTGTGTCTTTGTGATTCAATCGAGTGATTCATCGATTGTGAAACTCAGCCTAACAAGGGGGAAATCATTTTAGATATGTTGTTCAATTATTTACTGTTTTTTGTATAAGGTCTGTTGTGTCGTGGCAAGGCTACAATCAAATGTTTGCATCTTATAAAAATCGGCCTCTCAGTGAATTTTCTGAAACACCAAAAATAATTTATTCTTATTCATGAACTACAATGTCTAAATTCTTTGTTGACATCTTCTATTGTCTTTTGTACCGTTTTCGAACTGAAGCATTCATGGCTTTATCATGGTCAAATAAATTAAATGATAATTCATTTTAGATAATTGAGTGTATATTTCCAGCTGCAGTCCGGAGCGCACTCAGTCACTCATGATGGATGAATGATTAACAGTTGTTGAATGACTTGCACCAGCTAGGGGATGCGACGGAAAGGGGACGCAATGGAGTAGGCGAATTCCTGTGACGCTAACACCAAGTCTGATGATGGCCCGGAACAAACACTGATGCATCATGAAAAAAGCTCATAACTCTGGAATGCATTCATGATACGTGGATGATGTTTGAACAGTTGTTGGATCACTTTCCACCACTTATAGGTGTGTTATATATACACACTGCAATGCCTTAAGTACAGAGTAACCTGCATTTCTTTCTCAAACAACTAGTCAGGCAACTATATGCACTTATGAAGCATTGGAGGAAACCAAATTACGAGTTTTGAATTTTGTAGCTGAATGCATCCACAACAACTCGGAGAGGCGAATGGGCACATTCATTCTTAAATCTTGATAACTTCAGCCTGTTCAAATCTTTTCTTTCATACAATTCCAAACACGCAAGGCACTAGGAAAGATTATCATACTGTAAGGTATAATGGTCGGTATGGTTATTCTGTAAAAGCTTTGCACCAAACGGTGGGTTGTGGTCATGGTATACAGAAGATTAATTTATTGGTAAAAGTGGCGATGATGTATTTGCAGCAATGGTTACATGTTTGCAAGCTCTAGATCAACACCAAAGACCATATATATTGTCGTCACGTGCTTCCAAAAATGTTGTATGGGTAGTAACCTTTGCTCCTCTTCCAAGGATCTATATAGGGTATAGGGCAGGGGAGGGAGACACTGAAATTTTTGACGAGATAAAAAATATCATGTTGAGGGTGTTGACTTGCATAGCGCTGGGAACACGTCGAAGTATGCATATAGCTCATGTTCTTCCATGCTTCCACCCATTCAAATCATTGTTATAAGCTCTGTAACTAGAACTAGAGCAAACAAATAGTTGCTTGTATTTTGGAAATTTCTCTTCATGTTGACTTTGTCTACGAGGTTCTTTTTCAGAGATTAACATGTTGTTGGTGGTACAACTAGAGTTCTATTCACAATATTCTGGCTATGTAACTATCTCTACTGGTTAATATGACAGAGCTTTGTGGTGATGGTGTTGTACCCTTATATGTCGCTGTATTTATCCAGCAGAGCTGACATTGAACATAAATCATTTTCCAAAAGCTTGTGCATGTCTGATTTATGGTGCCATTGCAACGGACAGACAAGCAATTTAGTGACGTTCGAGTTGTTGCTTGTCGAGCCATAACCATTTAACCAAAGAATACAAGAAATCTTATTGACCTGCGTATTGCTGGAGAGCAATAAGAACAGAGAGACACTGCCGTTGGCTCCATAATGAGGTGTTGGCCGGGACCGCAGGATGGAAGCGCCGGCGGCGAGGTCGAAGCCGTCGTCTGAGTCAGTTCCGGCGCCGGCGGCACCAAACAATTCTGCAAAAGCTGACCCATCTTCGCCTCTGCTCCACAGCGCATGTCGGACAGCAGGCGGCGATTGCTGCTCACCGGAGAGTGGCTGCAGGAGGTGCGGAGAGGGCGCACGGTCTACGGCGTGGATGATCTTGAGGGAAGATGTCCCAGCTGGTTCGCAAGGTGAGGGGACGCCGGCGTCGGGAGAAGGAAGACGAGCGCGACGAGGAGACGGCCAGGAAGCCCAGATGAACCCGGAGAGGGGCATATTTATAAATACATAGGGGTCATTTTGTAAACTATTGTATCGCGACTATTAATCGCGATCCAAATCAGGGGGTTTACTGCATAAATTTGGATCGCGATTATTAAGTGCGATCCGATCCAGGGGGCTATTTGTAAAATACTGGATCGCGGTTGTTCAAGGCAGCCGCCGTGGATCCCCGCCGCCGCGGGTCGTGGGGTAGCTTCATCAGCTTACTCCCCCTCGCTTGGCCGGATATCCTCTGGAGATGCAGTTTCTCCTGCGTCTCCATGCCGTTGATTTGATCGGCGGAGCCGCCTTTCGGCGTTCTTGCGAGCTACGGATGGCGGGCGGCGCACATGGCGACTCGCCGGAGAGCGGAGCGGTGAAGAGGAGCCGAGGAGTCTCTGCTTCGTCTCTCCCTAGCATTTCATTTGGTGCCCTCTAGTCGATAACTGACAGGCGGATGGCAAGATGGCAACAATGTCGAGTGTTGCTGATTCCTCTGCTCCCACTGAAACTTGAATGTCAGCAATGCCGATGCAAGATGGGATCGAAGGATGCCTGCAAGAACTTGTCAAACTGAACCTACAGTCTGAAGAGGCAAACTAGTGTGGGAGACAATGGAGCTTCATGTTCAGAATTGTTGTCACGATTTTTGTCTGAACTGATTGCATAGTTTCAGGTATACTTTCAGGTAGTACATTCATGATAATTGATAACCCTTCCATTTGACCAGAACCTCTGTTGGCCACATGGCACAAATTTCTTTTGACGTATCGATGCTTCAAGCGATGATGTTTGACTGCATCTTGGAAATCTTCAGGTTGATGAACAAAGTTGTCTGTTGATGTCAAATCTGACAGACCTCAAAAACAAACCTCCCAAATTGCTCGAGATTAATTTAATTCAGTATATCTCATCTGTGCGTATCTTCACGAGTTCTCTGACAAGTTCATGAACTCTACTGTCTGATGTGTGATGATGTCCAAGTCTGACAAACCCCAAAATTGCTCTCTGTATAGACTGCAAATCTTTATCCATCAGGCTTCAATCAGCCTGCAACACATGACTGACTACCAACAATATTGGCTCATCGATCACGATTTCTTTGTTTCCTTCAGGCTTCATTCATGCCACACGACACTGGCACCAGGCATTCATGATTATGGAGTGCACACATGATGGATGAATGATGCATGAACAATTACTGTATGCTTAGCATGACGGTTGCATGTTTGCAAGATAGATTAGTAACAAAGACTACCATATATATACTCTCATGCATTGTATGCCATTCAAATGTTGCATGAGTTGTGTTAAGAGTAGCTTGTGTTCCTCTTGCAAGGATCTACTATACATACACTGAAATATTTGAGGAAATCAAAATATCGTGTGTAGAATTGGGTTGAATAACCATGTGTCTCTAACACATCGAAGCATGCATATAGCCAAGCTCATCCATGCTTCCACATGTTCAAGTCGTTCTTATAAGCTTAGAATCTAGGACTAGAGCAAACAAATAGCTGGTGCTCTATTTTTGAGACGAGTTGACGTTTTGACACTATCTGATAGAGCTCTCTTCCCCATGCCGAAGCAGATGACGCTTTCTTCTCTCTTCCCATGCCGAAGCTGACGACGCTTTCTACATCTAATTGGCTTCCGTTCTTGTTCTTCGTTGGATTGCCTTCACGTTGATCTTGTCTATCAAACATTCAGACCTCTTCACTTTGCGCCGATTGCAAGAACGGCCCTGCCTGGATTAACTATCTAATTTTCTAGATACAACATTAGTTTCTAATCACAATATAGCTATGTGAATCACCTCTTCTGATTAAAATAAAATAGTATGAATCTTTGTAGCCATGTTCATGACTACCTCCGTTGTTTTTTGTTATATTCTGCTGTACACTACTATACCTACCCTGACATTGAACACAAATCATTTTTTCACACATGTGCGCCATTGCAACGGTAGGACAATTTTGTCCAGCCATAATTAATTTAACCAAACAGTAAGAACAATATAATTACCAGCAAGTGATGCATTATGAAAATAATTCATGATTATGGTCTTATGGAGGGCACTCATGACAGATGAATGATGCATGAACGGTTACATGTTTTCAGGATAGATCAGGAACAAAGGCTATCATATTTATGTACTCAAATGCATTGGATGCCATTCAAATGTTGCATGGGTAGTGCTTTCTTCCCCATGCCTAACCAGATGGTCTTTGATCGAATGGACTCTCTGATTTTCATGTTCTTCCACTCTTCCTTGCTTCCACCTATTCAAATCCTTCTTGTCCTCCATTAGATTGCCTTTGACTTTGTCTAGCAGAGCTCTTCTCGCCGTTTGACAAAATGGCCCCTTGACAGGCTGAACTCTCCGATTTCCTGATACAAACTACATCTGTTGTCTGTGGTGATGGTGTTCTAGTTCTACCCTATACGTCGGTATACTTACCAGCAAGTGATGTTGAAACATTCGAACTGCTGCTTGTCCAGCCACAATGTTATGGGCAAATTTTTTTGCAAACTAAAACAACTCCTATTAGGAGAACTAAACATAGACTAATTACAAAACTAATTTCACTTATAGATGAATAATCCCAAGGCAAATTCATTAAGCTTAATTAATTCATCATTAGAGATTGTTTACTGTAGCACAACATTGTCTAATAATGACATAATTAGGTTCATTAGATTCGTCTCGCAATTTGAGCACAGGTTATGGAATGAGTTTTTTCATTAATTAATGTTCAATACTCCTGATTAGTGTTCTTTAGTATGGTGTGACCGATGGTAGGAAAAAAATTTAGGAACTAAACACCCCACCCCGAGAACTCGTCATAGTTGTGCATTCGCTCCATGTACTATTCGCCTCCTCTACAGCACATGGAGCACCAGCGCGGCGGTGGCTGTTCACCCACCAGAGGATGGCAGCGGGAGGTGCGGAGAGAGTGTGGGTGGTCTTCGACATGGATGAGCTTGAGGGTAGATGATTTGGCTAGTTCCTCCGCTCCTCGTTTAAAAACATTAAGGATGGAACGCTTGCGCGGCCGGGGACGGGTTCCACGTCACCACGCGATGCTCCACCGCAGGATTAGGTGTGGGGTCCTCGCGGATGGTCGTGGCGAATCGCGTGTTGCCGCTGGAAGTTCTCGCGCTGGCTGCCACGTTGGGCCTCCCGCACGCGCGACCTCCCTCGGATCGCCCTCCCCTTCGCCTGCCCCCGTTCGGTCTCTTCTCCGTACCCAGGACGATTCACAGACGCGACGGCCACCATGCCTCCTCCCCTGCGCCTTCAGCTTTCCGCGTCATGGCGTTCGCTCTTTATCTGTGCCGCGGCATGGCTTCACGCATTTTAGGTGAGCTCCGTGTGCAGCTTCCTTCCACCCCGGTGCGGCTCCCTGCCTTTTGCTCCTCGCGACCTCGCTTTCCCCATCTCCTTTCCTCGGTTCGGCTTCTGGATCAGAGTGCCGGGCCATGGCCACCGGCCGTTGCGCAACTCCAGGAGTGCAGAGCCAGGTCGCCGGCTGTCACGCCGCGGATCTACGCGCTGGTGAGTTGGACCTTCCCCACGGTGGTGGATCTGCGGTGGCATTCTTTGTTGGCTTGACAGCCGGCGTGTCCTCCTCGGCGAGAGCAGACAACGACCCAAGAGAAGGAGCGCGAGGACGGCCGGCATCGCGGCCGCGTGGCCACGCTCCTCCCCGACGGCCTCCTCGTGGTCGCGCTTGTAACGACCCGGGTTTTCGGTGAGGAAAACCCGACTCCCTGTACCCTTGTGATAGTCCCTGGATCAGTAGCTATCACGTACAGAACTCATTACAGAATAATATCATTTTCATACAACGAAATCAGAGTACAAAACAGAGTATTTACATCCGAAACAACTCGGTATATGAATTTAGTACAAGCCCCTTGGGCTAAGCGACAAGTAGAAATCCTGTGTAGCGGTAGCTAGGGCTTCAAGTCTTCCTCTTCAATCTTCACCACAGGCATCCTTGAGCGAAGCAACGCAACCCTTCCTTCATGAATTCCTCAAACTCGGACTCTCACTCCAAGTCCAATCCTGCACACTCACAAAACTATCCCCAAGGAATGGGATAGGTTCACGTCACCGACTGTATGCAGCTTTAAGTGGCCTAACTCTAAAGGGTAAGAAAAGTGGCAAGGTAAAGGCTCAGGTTTCCTATGCAGCAGCAGCAAAGCATAAAAGGAAATCATCTCCATATAAGTCCCAAACCATACTCTCAATCACAGCTCAGAACCACCTGGTACCCCAGGGCCCCGTCTCCACATCCTATCTCCATCTAGGGTCGATGCGAGAACTTCCTCTCCTCGCACCTCAATGATTGCAATCGGATCCGCGAGGTAGAGGGAGCAACTCTCCTCTCCCCGACTACAACCACGGCTCACCACACTCTCATCTACAGGGGAGGTAGAAATCCCAAAACATGAGGACAAAGCTATCAAAGGACATGTCCATGACCGAGGACGCGGCTATAGCTATAGATCGACAACTCTGCAGAGCGTGTACACCTGTACCCAACTCGGGATGGAGCCCAGTCGGTAGCGAACCGACCAAACCCACCCTACCGTGCGAACTCTCGGTAGTTACGGTCCCATCCTGCATCCGGCCCTCAAAGCGATTCCCCCCGCAGAAGGAATTGCACCGGAACTGTGAAATGCCCCCGTGTGGCCACACGGGAGTCGCTCTGAGAGGGTGGTCTCACTCCCACCTCTCCCCCACTGATACCCCGCTATCCTGCTGGCAGGTATGGTACCGCACTTGCCGAGCTCAACTCGGCCCTAACCCCACGCTCGGCGAGGTGGTGTGTACGTAAAGGTCCAGTGAAAAGGTCTGTCCACTCGCTTTCAGACCGGGGCGAGCTCATGTCCTCCAAACGTCAGTAAAATCCCAACACCTGTGCTCCGAAAACCGTACAAGTGGGGAAACACTGAGGAGTGCACCCCCATCCCCGATCCCAGATCGGTTGTTTCGAGCTCACCCCCACCAAAGTACCCAAAACGCCTTCTCCTGCCGGTTTTTCCCCACTCACGCCAAGAACCACTATTCCCATCCCAACACATGCATCGCGAAGCTCAGCGTATATACACGCTTATATACATATATAGTAGTAGGGCAATCAAGGACAGGATAATAAAAGAAGGCAGTGCAAGGTTCATCAACATGCATTTAAAGTAAAGCGCTAGCATTCTAGATAGCAATGCCTAATAGGTATTCAGAATCAGTCGGGCGTGAACACCTGTGTGCAAGTAGTCGTCGGAGTTTCCGTAGTTGTTCTCAATCTTCTGGCGTGACTCCTCGGCTCCGGGAATTCCTAGATTCGCAAAGATAAATAAACACGGTGTCTAGATGCAAATAACTCCAAAGAGAAGCAATAAAGAACCAAATAACTCCAAACGCTAGTCTAGCGGGTGCTTCATGATTTTAAAAGAATAAAGAAATTGATTTCATATTTTTCTAAGGTAGAAACCATTTATTATGAATTTTCAAATAAAGAAATATTTTATGAATTTAATCAATTGCGATAAGGCACAGAAAACACAAGTCAGCAAGTTAGAGAACCATAAGCTAGGTTTCAGGTTGGTCTGCATGGTAAGTTGACTAGTCAACGATCTTTGTTGACTAAGTCAAAAAGGAAGGTCAGAGGTCATCCGGTCCCCACAAGTCACCCTATGGGCCCCGTATGCCTGATTAGAGAGATTAAGCAGGACAGATCAGTTAAAAGCGATGTGGTGTGGTTGAGAAACTTGGCGAACCTAGCTCAAGCTGGGACATGGTAGAAGTGTGGCACAACCGATGGTTTAGTTAGCGCACGCGTCGTGCACGACGAAGGCGTGACACTACCGCGGCGAAAGGTATGGTCTGGACTCGAAAGATAGAGAGCATGCACTTGGTACTCAGATTGAGGCTCGGTGGAAGAAGGGACAAGTGATGCTGCTAGCAAGCAACACACTCACCAGGTCGATAAAGATCCATGGGCAGGTAGCAACAGGGCTTAGGGGAATCAGACAGAAGTTACTGCTTGTATGGTTTGTGACAAAACAAGAACTAGTACTACAGGTCTGTAGCACCAGCATGCTTTCGTGAGCACAAGCAAGCAGATGGGCCACAGATTGCGGGGTTCTGGTGAACACCAAAGAGCTCTACAGATTTGAGCAGGATACCTACAAGCTAGCATGTAGGTCGATCACTGGAGCACAAAGAGGGTAAGGGCAAAGGCTAACAGATAACTAGCTGGTAGTCAGCTTACTGCCTAAACAGATGTGGTATGAGCATAGCATCACAGGTTTGTGCAGGTTCAGCTATAACCCAAAGGAATTCAGGCTAGCAAGCAGTCTGCTTGCTGAAATGCCACAATGGCTTCCACCTGAAGGTCGCTTGTATGCATGCTGCAGCCAGGGCAGGAGATTAGAAAATTACTTGCAGCTTCAAGGTTATGGTCGGCAGGTTTGTGTAGGTGTGGAGTTTGTGGCAGCCCATGGCAAGGCGCGCTGCTCGCCGTTCGTGAGCGACACGGCAATGCCGACCAGCTCAAGGGAATGCCATGCGAGGGAGGCTTCATGGATGGTGAGAACGGGTGGTTAGGAAGCTCACTCGAGAGGAAAAAGGAGGTGGCTTGGCATGACAAGCATCGCAGCAGACCGACGTTCCGGGGCTGCGTGCTGACATGGCGAGGGAGGATTTATCCCAGGTATGGCTGATGGGTTACCGTTGTAGAGGTAGGTTCAGGGAAGCAAAGGTGATCACCTACCAGCTGCATGGTTTAGATGAGCACATAATAGCTGCAGCTCGTATGGTAACAAGCTTTAGGTTGGGTACCACTCTTAGGATTTGGTGTATCTGCCTCACGGCTGCAGCTGCTAGCTTGATTTGGAGAAAAGAGATCAAGGCTCTTGCTTGTTGGCATGCTTCAATGGCGAAAGGAGCGGAGGGGGATCGAGTGGGCAAGCTCTGCTGCAGCTTGTGCTTGCGGTGGAGAGGAACAGGGCTGCCGATGGGAGGAGCAGAGAAAGGGAAGAAAGCAGAGCAGAGGCACAGCACCCTGAGCTACTGGCAGGGAAGGTTTGGATTCAGCACAGCAGGCACCTGCTTCTTGTCCCGATTGAGAGAAGAAAGGATTTGCAGGCCATGACTTGGAACGTCAAGCATCACGGCATAACGGTGATTCGAGGCTGCCTGCTGACATGGTATGTGCTGCTGCGTGCAGCGGAACCCCCAACACAGGGTTTTGGACGGTGCAAGAGAGTGAAAAAGATAGCATGTACGTGAGGCTCATGGCTCAAACACAAAACGTCCAGCAGGTTGTAGACATGCAAAAGTGCAGCTACGGCCAAGGGAGCATTGAGCACTTGCGGTCCAGGGGAAACAAGGCACCCACGGCCCGACGGCCGGCCATCACAGGCAGACAAGGAGGCGGTTGGGACGATCCTGGTTAGCTGGTGCAAGGGAAAGAAAAGGAGAGCGTGTACGTGTGGTTCACAAGGCAGCTTTGGCTCTTGCACAAAACATCGAACAGGCAGGGTGCGTGCCGGCGTGTGGGAGTCCACGGCCACGACATGGCGGAACGGCAACAGCTCACCGGTGGCGAGGCGTCCCGGCAGTCGGTCAACACGCGCCACGGCGGAGACAAAGAGACACTAGGGCTTTGTTTCGGTAGAGAAAGGTGTGGCCTTTGGCCGGGATTCCGGCTCCACGGCGGCGAGGTGTGGTTCGGCGCGGCGAGCAGAAACAGGGAAGCACGGCGGCGCAGCTGGGATGATCAGCATCGGCGAGGTAGGGCAACACGGTGACGAGTACTGGGGTGTCCGCACCGGTGTGCTCGCCCACTCGTGCGCATGCGTGCGTGCACAAGTTGGACCGGAAAACCTACGGGTTCGGCCACTTAGGTGTGTGCGTTCGCGTGCGTGCAGAACGGCGGTGGCGTGGGCTCATGCGCTATCGCCGACGAGGCCACTCACGCAGGTGTGGGTGCGTGCACTCACACGAGTCCTGGCCAAGAAAAGGAAGGACTTTGATTCACCTGCACCTCAAGCGTGCTCGCCGGTGTGTTTGGGATTTCACGGCGGCGACAGGCACCGGTCGGTGCGCACGACGGAGGGCAAGGGCAGACGGTCGGACAAGCGGACGAGCGGTGGAGCGCGCTCGTTCGACTAGGAAGGCAGGCCTTCGCCCGACGGTGGCGTGCATGCGTGAGTGCAAGCAGGTCTGTATGCACGAGCAAAACGCCGGCGGCGCAGCCATGGTGACGGCACAGAACCGACGGCACGCGCACGGCCACGGAACAAGGAAGGATGGACGACGAGCGGGGAAGCGCGCGCGCAGGCGGCAGCGGCACCTGCAAAACGGCCGGCTTGGCTCGATGGCCAGCACTCAGACGACAGCGGGTCGCGCGGCGGCGCGGAGCGGGCAACAGGCAACCAGGTGAGCGCACAAGGCTCGGTTCAGTCCTCGGCTCGAAGGCCGGGATCCACAGCACGGTGAAAGGGGCGGTGAGGCTCACCTTGTGCTCCTGGACACGGTGGCGAGGTGACGGTGAAGGGCTCAGAGAAACGGGATGCAGAACAGGGGTGGCGGCGGACTGGCTTGGAGCAGAGGAAGCAGAACAGGGACGTCGCGGCCCTTGTCTTGATCAGCTCCGGCTCCTCGATGTCCCGGCGACGAGGGCGCTCCCACGAACGGCTCCGGCGCTCCTTGGTTCGCGGGTGGTTGTGGAAGACGAGCAGGGTCGACGAGGGACGACGGGGAAGCAGAGCAGGCGCGAGCGGTGTCGATGTCCCTGACCCCCGCGGCTCCCGCTCCTCGGCACACTCCGGAGGCAGCTCCTCCGACGGGCGCTCCTCCTTCCTTCCTCTCCCCTTCCCCCTTTCTTCTCCTCACCTCTTGCGGTGGACAGGGGAGAAATTCCCCCACGGGCGGCTCTGGCCTCCAGGCGCTCCAGGACGGCGTCTCCGGTCGCGGGCTCCCCGGCGGGCGCTCCACTCCCCCTTCTCTGGTTCTTGGTGGAGGCAGCGAATTTGGGGGAATCCCCAAGGGCGGCGGCGGATCAGGGAGATGGCTGGGCGGATGGGCTTAAGAAGGGGCGGCGGCCTAGGGTTTGGGCGCAAGATGGACGGCGGGCACTGATTTTGGGCGGCGTGGCAACCATCCGGGCGTGCCAGCGCACAGGGGGGCGGCGCCATGGCTGGCGTCGGCGCGGCACGCCCCCTGCCCCCACGGCATGCGTCACGGGAGGGACGACAGAAAGGATGGGGAAAGGGCTGACCGGTGGGATCCGCCGGGCAGTGATAGAAGGGTGAGGGAGATGATGGCGGGCTGTGTTGGGCTGAAAGGCTTGTTGGGCCGCGCGGCTGGGACAGACCGGTGGTGAAAGTCCAAGGACCTTTGGAGGACTTCTCGATCTGGTTTAAGGCCCAAGCTAAAAAGGGAGCTTTTCCTATTTCTATTCCTTACACCTATAAGATTCAAATTTGAATTTGAATTCGAATTTGAATCCCACACCATTAAAATCCAAAAGAAATCCAATAAATTCCAAAGTTCTCACACTAGCACTTTATAATTCCTAAACTTTATTATTTTGCTCAAAATAAATCTAGGAATTTAGGGAAGGATCAACGAAGGCATCCTTACAAATTAAGTGAGCACTCAAATTCAAACAAAAATTTTGAAATTCACATTTTTGCTAACATTACCATTCCGGGAAAATCCGGGATGTTACGGCGCTCCTCCCCGATGACCTCCTCCACGTCGCCCCAGACCAGCCTGCAACCGAGCGGGGGTGTGGCCTGAGAGCGATCCGGCATCGCCCCGGACTCCCCGCGGCACGACCCCGCCAGAGTCCCGTGTGGACGGCCCGCGGTGCGCCGATGCTCCCGTCGCAAGTCTGTGGGGCACCCAGTCGTGCCTTCCCCTGCGTTGACCTTCCTCGCCCGCCTCGCCTACCCCTTCGTATGCGCGCGGTGTGATAGATGGGATGGCGGCCATCCCGCGTCTCCGTTCTGCGTCATGGCCTGCTACGATTCAGGTGAGGGTTGCGTGCTCACTACCGGAAATCGAGCCTTCGCCGAGAGTAAAATTCTTTGGCGAGAGCTTACCCTTGGGCTCTCGGCGAAGAGCTCTTCACCGAGAGTCAAAAAAAAATTCTCGGCAAAGACCAAAACTCTCGGCGAAGAATTTCTGTGCCGAGAGCAAAAAAAAACTCTCGGCGAAGAATTCTTCGCCGAGAGCAAAAATAAACTCTCGGCGAAGAATTTTCTTCACCGAGAGTATTTTTTTTCTCTCGGCGGAGAAATTTTTAAAAAATCACTTTTTCACCTTCATTTTTTTTATCATCAACATGCACTTATACAAAGGATATGTTCAAATTTGACGCAATTTTATCTCTGTTTGCTATATTTAAAAATTTTACTTCATTCTAGGTATTTTTTTTGAAGACGTTCGATATGAACTGCAAGTGCATGAAATCATAGAGTAAAGTTGTTAGAAAAATGAGATTCATGTTCATGAGACATCTCTAAGACCATGTACACGAAATGAAACTAAATTTCAAACATTTTGTTCTCTGATCATGATGATGATCGTGTCGTAGAAAGGTTTTAAATTTGTATAAAATTCAAATGAAGTTTGAAAATCACGAATTTTGTCGAGCGCTCATTATATCATATGACAAGGTTGTGGTAAAAAGTTGAGAACATTTTGAGCACTTTGACACATACGCTGTTTAGAAACCGGAACATCTCACGAGAAGTTTCAGAGAATTTGAACTAATGTCACTAGGTTTGGTACATTAGAGAAATTTAAATTTGAGTTTGACCACAACAACTTTTTTATAAGCAATACACAATATATCTAGTGTCATGTTAAGTTTTTGCGAATTTTTGTATTTATTTAGTATTTATAGCAATTTTTCTGATTTAAATGAAGCCTTCGCCGAGAGCTGGATTTTGGGCTCTCGGCGAAGAACCGCCGGCCGGCCCAGCAGCAGCCCAAGTCGAGCTGGCCCATCATGCCACCTTATAAAATGGCTCCCCACCTCCACCCCTCCTCCCCTAACCCTAACCCGCCCGGCGCCGCCCCACTCTCCTACCCCCTGTCTCTCCGGCGCCGCCCCCACTCCCTTCCCTCCCCTATCTCTCCGGCGCCGCCCACCTCCCTCTCCTCTCCCTACTCCGCCTCCCGCAGCCGCCGGTAGTCCTCTCGTGGCTCCTCTCCTCCCCCCTCCGCTCGCCCCTCACCGGACAGGTGAGGAGGGGCGGCGGGGCGAGGAACGGCGCCGCGTTCCCCACCGGCGGGTGGCCCGCAGCCCTGCCTCCCTCCCTCCAGCGAGCGGATCCCCACCGGCAGGGTGGCCCGTAGTCCTACAGGTGTCGAGCGCGGCGGCGGGACGGGCGCAGCGTCCCCTCCCTCCGGTGAGCGGATCCGGCGGGCGCGGCCTCGGCAGCGAGTAGATCCGCGGCGGGCGCGGCCTCCTCTTCCTCCGGCGGCGGATCCGGCGGGCGCGGCCTCCACTTCTTCGGGCGGCGGTTCGGCGGGCGTGGCCTCCACTTCTTCGGGCGGCGGATCGGTGGGCGCGGCCTCTACTTCTTCGGGCGGCAGATCGGCGGGCGCGGCCTCGGCGGCGGATCCGGCACACTCTCACTCCTTCCCTTTCTCACTCTCTCTCTCTCTCAGATCTGGCGGGTGGTGGTGGTGCTGGCGGCGGTGGGTGGTGGTGTTGTTGTTGGCGGCGGGGTGTGGGCGGTGGTGGTGCTGTTGGCGGGCTGTGGGTGTGGTGAAGGCGGCGGCGGCCGGTGGTGAAGGTGGCGGCGGAGGTCGGTGGTGAAGGTGGCGGCGGCAGAGGGCACTGTGGCCGGTCGGAAATTTTCTTCACCGAGAGCCATATTGGCCTCTCGACGCACATCCACCGAGAGGGGGACCCACAGCTCTCGGCGAAGAGGCCTTCGCCGGTAGCAGTGCGCCGAGAGGCCTTCGCCGAGAGCAAACTCTCGTTGAGTCCTTCGCCGAGAGGAAAAGGCTCTTCGCCGAGAGGAACCTCGCTCTCGGCGAAGGCCCAGAATCCGGTAGTGGCTCCTGGCGTCCCCCGGTGCGGCTCCCTGCCAATTTCTCATCCCGTCCGTTGTAGACATCCCTCTTCCTGTTCTTCTTCCCTGCTCCTTTCCTTTCCTCAATCCAGGATCTGCAGGAATCGGCTGACCTCCAGAAGTCTGCGTGTCTCGCCTTTGCCCCCTCTACTAGCCATTATTCAGCTTTTTTTTTATTCTAAGCTGCTCTTCGTGTGCTTTTTGTTCTCTACAGGGTGCCATGGATCGGGGATATTGATTTAGCCGGAGGTGGTGGTGATTCTTTCCTGGCATTTGCCTGCTACACATCCCGTCGATCATCCATTAATAGGGTTTGGCGATATGGTTGAGGTTATTTCTAGAGGTTTGATTTCATCCTTCTCTTATTTGAAGAATACCATAACCTCAGTTCCTGATCATTTTTTTGGTTCGTTTTTCATTCCTCCTTTTCTTCTGGTTTTTTAGCTAATTACTGAGCCAATGTTTGCTATTGATGGATCGTTCTATTCTTTGCTTTGTGTTGTTTGTCGCTGGCTTAGTAACTTTAGTGTTGCCTTCCTCGCTCAAATTATGGAGGGTAGCTCTACCATCCATGTGAGGTAGATATATTAGGATTGTCCTGCAGTACCGGCTTATATACAGAGAAATTACTGACTATGTAATGGCAATTAGCTAAACAATGCCTCTATGAGGTAGCATTGCTAGATTTATATGCCTATTTATTCAAAGCATGGCTACTCTGAATGATAATATATATAAAGTGTTAGGATCATCATGGATTAACGATGCATTTCTATCACGAATCAACAACAAGCAACAATGGTGGTTTTCCTCATGCAGCAAGAGAATACCTTAGTTATGATACAATAGGAAAAACTAATGGTAAATCTTATGACATGGATGCATTCTCAATAGGATAATGTTTCCTGTCATTTATATTCTGATTAGCACTTAAAATCGTGCTTTACAACAATAGTGGTATTACTCTTCAGGCTACCCAGAACAGTGCCGAGCAACGATCAGGTGGTTATGGAAAAAGGGCTGCATCCTTGGTGAGTATCTTGGTCACATAGGCTACCCAGAACAGTGCCGAGCAACGATCAGGTGGTGATGGAAAAAGGGCTGCATCCTTGGTGAGTATCTTGGTCACATGAGAATTTCCTTCATGCAATCTACTTTTCAGTCTCAACTCTCATATATGTTTTTGTTCTGCTCCATTCGCATAGGAAAAAGAAAACACTTGGTTCCAGACTGAAGCTGTGAATATTTTGTCTGCTGCAGACGTATATCTTTTTGAATCATTAGGTGGATAAACTGTAAAACCATGATTCCTGGATTTGAGATGTGTGTAATAGTTAATGATTTTGTAGAGATAAATGTAGATAGAAAAATTATGCGTGCGTTCCGAGGTATGCTGAGCGCCTCCTGGATGTACTCTCCTCAAACTCAATACTATATCATTTATGATGTACAGTTTACTTTCCTAATGCATCTTAGACGGCCACCATACCGAATTGAGAAATTATGTTGTACCGGTTATTCAGTTTTCGTAATCTAAGAGGAATGCACGCAGCTCACATGAATCTGATGTAAAATTCTAATCCTACAAACTACGATTTTAATTGCCCGGATTGTTTTCCGAACTAATACTCAGATCAATGGGAATGATATCATATCTCAAAGAGCCCATTTTCAGTTAGCGGTAGGTGGAGTTGTGTGATCAAACCAGTAGAGCCTATTGGACCAGTACCATCTTAGTTTTTCTGGCCCGGCGCGCAAGGGCGCGCCCCCATCTGCTAGTGGTGTTGTACAGAGGACACGAGTGGGAAACTAGTGCTAGGCTTGATCTGGCGATGGTCCTCAGTTCAGAAGGTGGAGTGGACGTCGGAGTTGTGTGACAGAGGATGAGCGCAAGGAAAGGGAATATATAAAATGAGGATTTTTACAATGCTTGAAGATTTTAAGAACCGTTAATAGATTTAGATCTAATGGTTGAAAACTAAGAGGAACCTATTACAAGGAACCAAATACGTGGATCGGAACTTATATATATTTTGTGGGTCAGGAACAATCTGTAAAAATAAAGCTAAGGGTATAACTGGCATCCTCCTGACCCGACGCTGGCATATCACCGGCGCCGCCCCTTCCACCGGGCGCCCCTACGTCACCCCAAATGGAGATCCTGTGCCAACAACAAGAAACACGATTGGGGCATGGAGATAGAGGTCATTGATGCCAGGAAGCTCAATTTTGACGGCAGTAGCTCGAGGTCAGCGGATCTCATGTTCAATTGGGGCAGAAGCAGGTATCTCAGTGTCCGCGACGGTGAGTTCGATTCTTGTTGCGAAGAGCACGATTCGCACTAGAAATCTCTATTTGCGTGATTGGAAGTTGGATTCGATCTTGGAGGAACTCAATCTGGTGCGAGAGGAACTTGATTGTGCTACCCAGGTTGGAGTCTTGTTGTTTCGGTGAGATTTTGACAGTGGCGCTTGCCGCCACCGGCATTTGTTTGTCCTACTGCTAGTGCTAAACTCAAGGAGTTGCAATCTTGCATCCAGGTGCACGGCCAGGCTCGTCGTTGGTGGATTGGTGCAACAACGTCGACGCGCTGCTATTGGCCGCCGGCGTCGGGTGACGGCTCATCGTTGCGGCTGGCTGACGGCGGAGGCGGAAGCAATAGATTATTTTTTCAATCCATAGCCCTCTGTCAACTGAATCGTAATTAGCAAAGGGCCATAATACCCTTGTTTACAAAACAAACACGGTGGGAGGAACCAAAGGTTCCTTCCAAGCACGGTAACAAACCTCAAATAAAATGGCTCTGTAGGAAAGGAGCATATTAGTAAAATTTTAGAGATCTTTTTACAAAATATCGGATTGCGATCCAAAGTAAGGGGTTATTGGTAAACATCTTTTGTACTCATGTCCCGGTGGAAAGATATGGGTGCATATATTTCCTGACAAACCAATTACAGTAAATTGAGATCCTCTAGAGATCGAACCGGTACCCACATAACGGATGGAAGGTGGATAAATTCATCGACCCACAGCTGGCGAAAGCAGGATCAGACCGGTTGTGGAGAATGAACTGCATAGAAGCTGCTTTTGTTGTTGGCTTTGGTTCACAGCTGCTCCTTTTGGTTTGACTTCTAGCCTTTTTTTTTTTTGCAAGCCACAGCACCTAAAAGCTGAACAAAGGCACTTTTAGTCAGCCATGGAAGCGATAGGGCACGGATCAAACTGAAAACAGAGAGGGACAGAGCACCCGTCTCTGCTAACACTTGCCAATCTCTGTGCTTTGCCCTGGTCTTATCTAGTTGAGTCAATCTTTTTTTTTTTGGGAAAAGTCCGATTTACAACCTTGAACTAGCACACAAGTCTGGTTTTCAACCTTAAACTACAAAACCAGACATAAAAGGCCATCCAACTATCAAAACCGTGCAAGTTTCAACCTTTGAGCGGTTTTGGAGGTGGTTTTCCATTTTGTGAAAATGTTAAAAAAATGGTTTCATCTAAAAAATCATAACTAATTCATTTTAAATCAGAAAAATATGGAACTAATACCCAAAGTTTTATAAAAATGTCACTTATCTATTGGTGCACTATTGGGAGTTTTTTAAATATTATATGTTCAAGTTTCTAGTTTTTATTGCTTTTTCTAAAAATACTAGGAATATGGATAATAAGATGCAGATGACTCCAAATAGTTCACCAATAAATAGGTGACATTTTTATAAAACTTTGGGTATAAGTTCCATATTTTTCTGATTTAAAATGAATTAGTTATGATTTTTTAGATGAAACCATTTTTTTAAATATTTTCACAAAATGGAAAACCACCTCCAAAACCGCTCAAAGGTTGAAACTTGCACGGTTTTGATAGTTGGATGGCCTTTTATGTCTGGTTTTGTAGTTTAATGTTGAAAACCAGACTTGTGTGCTAGTTCAAGGTTGTAAATCGGACTTTTCCCTTTTTTTTTGGCGCCTGAGGCTGCCAGCAAAACTGACTAAACTCTTTTAAAAAATAAACAATTTAAAGCACAGGTCAACCTATCTGCGGCCTGCAGATCACGATCCTTTGCACGAACGATTACATGATATGTGGGAAACGTTTCTTGGATGCCTTACGCAGGAGTTGGGTACTTGCATGGTTACAACTTGCTGCAACCCAGCAAAAATGAAACTGTGTATTGTTTAGATGCACTCCTTTTCCACCATTCCCGTCGTGTCACACACACGGCTTTGGCACCCAACAAACAAACAAAAAACTAATGACTCCGGCCGTTATGCACTCATGGTAGATGAATGATTTATGCATCGACAGTTGTTGGATGACTTGCACTGCTTACAAAGAGTGTTCTATTTCTATATATATACATGATACACACTCTCATGCCTTATGCCTATGCCTTGGATGCCATTCAAAATGTTACCATAGATCCAATCCATACTTCCATAGACCATGTGTCATGCAGGGAGCTACGAATTAAATATTGGAGGAAACCAAATTACAAAAATTAGTGTCTGGCATGACATTTGGGCTGGGGAGGACTGTCACTCCCCTCTGCTGTAATTCCAAAGCCTACGGGCTGAACTCATGTAATTGAAGCTATGCTCCCTCCATTACCGGCTTGCCAGGATCGGTGGTAAAAATGCAGGTGGGGACATACTCGTCCCCTCCGTAGCTTCCCTAAAAAAATTACAAAAATTAGACCTATTAGGTTGAAGAGACCTACAGTTTTTCATGAGGAAGAAGTGTGCTCCAATAAGGAATCAAACATGAGTTTACTGGTGCGACTATATCTCAACTCCTTTAACCAACAAGGCTAGAAGACCTTCTGTGAGGAAAGCAAATTACAAGCTTTTAGTTGTGTTGCTAAATGCATCCACAACAACTCGGGTGATGCATTCGATGGTGCTAATAATTGTATAAATGTTACCCTTCAGAAAAAAGCATACATGATGTTTGTGACGGCATGGTATGGTATAATCTATTATTTGTGAAAAGATGCTCTAGTTGTTATTAATTGATAGATGACTTGATATTGAATTGTGATTATTAATCACTATCTAGTTTAGAGGGTTATTAGTAAAAGTTTTCTCCGGTGACATGGCAGCCGGTCTCCGCTGCTCTGTCAATGGATCGAGATGCTCTAGAGACGAAGATGCACCCGCGGCTAGATCCATGCTGGTGTCCGGTTCACTCGAGCGCCCGCATCTCGTTGCGTTGCAGCCCCCTACACGAGGTTCTGCGATGGCGACCCACGGAAGCTCGCCGGAGATGGGACGGGTGAAGGGGCAGGCGAGACTCGAGGGAGGCTGGAATCGTTGCCCGTACTGCCGAAGCTAGCTCTGTACCTCTCGTGCATATGTGTCCCTTGGCGTTGCATTTGATTCAGATCGGAAACTAGCCGCAAATCCTTGAGAAATGTAACGGTGGGACGGACTCTGTCATTTACATGTTGTTCATGATTCAGTCATATGGTTCAGTTCACTTCTTGGCTGCCAGCTAGCGGTCAAAACAGAGTACTGATCGTCGATCACTGATGTGCTGTGAAATGAACTCAACATGAATGATGCATGAACAGTAACCAACCGGCTGATGACTTAGATGGCAGCAGATGCATGCTTATCAATACCAAAAACCATCATATATGTACTACTCCTATGCCTTCGAGGGCATTCAAAACATAATGTTGCATTGGTAGTAGGATTAACTGTTGCTCTTCTTTCAAGTATACATCCATACAATGATTGAAGGGAAGAGAGCACTGAAGTATTGGAGGAAACCAAAATACCACGAAGAGAATGGACTTGTTTGGTTGTTTGTCCGTAACACAACCAAGCATATATCCATCTTATCCCAAGCTTCAAAATCGATAGGCAACTAGTCTTGGTCTCGTGGAACAGATGTTATATTGAGAACGCAACATGATGAATCTCTATACAACTAGATTTTGCCATTCACAATCTTCTAGCTACGTGAACTATCACTACTGCTAGAATGATAGAGCTAGGGTGATTGTGTGCTTGACACGAGACATTCAAGTTGTTTGTTTTCGTCATGGCACAAGTGGTGTCCAGTAATACGACATCTGAACCTGCTGATAAAGGAGGACTTTGTTGTGGCGTGCGTTTCATGGAAGAAGATGACTTGCGAACTAGCCCGAGCACACTACTGTGTAATATGTTCGTATGATGTTGAGGTAGATACATAGAGAGAGGAGCAGGATATTATGTAACAAAAATACGAAATAAATTCAAACAAACTATGTTCCCTAACTTTCCTCACTGTTATTCTAATCATTCATCTTAAATCTAGCAAACTTCCTCAAGAGTACTCTGCATTATGTTGCTGGTGTGTACTTTTATTGTGACATTTTGGCAATATTTTTCTTAAATGAATAGTAAAAAATCTTTTTTCCATGAGTATTGCCGATGATATTGTGATCGAGCAAGCAGTTGCTAAGAACAGAGAGATCGTCTGCCCTGTGGTCTCCTGGGCCATTGGGATCCCATCAGTTCAGACACGACATTCGGACATTGGCACCAGCAAAGCTGGCAGTAACCATTCATTCATTGTGAATCTAACTCATGGTAGATGAATGATGCTTGAACAACTATTGGATGGTTTGCAGCAATGGTTACATGTTTGCAAGCTAGATCAACACCAAAGACCATCATATATACTCTCATGCTTCAGATGCCATCTAAAATATTGCCTGGGTAGTATTAAGAGTAACTTGTGCTCCTCTTCCAAGGATCTGTATAGGGCAGGAGATGGAGACACTGAAGTATTGGAGGAGATCAAAATATCATGCTGAGCATTGGCTTGTATAGGAGTGCACTGGTAACACGTCGAAGCATTCATACAGTCATGTTCTTCCATGCTTCCACCCATTCAAATCTTGTCTTTTGGAAATTGCACATCATGTTGACTTTGTCTAACAGGTTCTTATCTAGAGGTTTAATGTTGGAGGACTGAACGAACTATCTACTACCACCAAAGTTCTATTTACAGACTCCTGGCTATGTAACTATCTCTACGGGTTAATTTGACCAAGTTTTGTGGTCATGGTGTATTTCTGTATTTATCTAGAACTGCAAGTCTTGTGTTGACTTAAGGTTGTGCATATGTCTGGTTTAAGCCATTGCAACGGACGGGCAATCAATCTAGTGAGTTTTTGACGTTATAGAATTGTTGCCTATCCGGCCATAATCACTTTAACCAAACAATAAAAAAAATCTTATTGCCGTGTGTATTGCTGGGGGAGCAATAAGAACAGAGAGACTCTGCTGTTGGCTTCATGATGAGTTACTGACATCCGATGAGGTATTGGGCTGGACGGCAAGAGGGAAGCGCCGGCCGAGGTCGAAGCCATCGTCGAAGTCGGTGCCGGCACTAGACTGCAAATCTTCATGCTTCAGGCTTCAATCAATTCAGATTCAGTCCATGCACATCCCTATCAATGCTTAGCCTGCAACAATATTGGTCAATCCATCCCGATTTCTTTGTTTCCTTCACGCTTCATTCATGCCACACGACGTTGACACCAGGCAAATAGAAACGTGATCACTAATGCATTGTGAAACGAATTCATGATTATGGAGTGCACACATGATAGATGAATGATACACGAACAATACTGTATGACTTGCAGCATATCGGTTGCGTGTTTGCAAGCTAGATCAGTAACAAAGACTACCATATATATACTCTCATGCATTGGGTGCCATATTCAAATGTTGCATGGGTTGTATTAAGAGTAACTTGTGTTCCGCTTGCAAGGATCTGCATGCACTGAAATATTGGAGGAAATCAAAATATCATGTGTAGCAATGGATTGAATAACTATGTGTCGGCATGCATACAACAAGGCTCATGCATTCTTCCACATGTTCAAGTCGTTCTTATAAGCTTAGAATCTAGGACTAGGGCAGACAAATAGTTGGTGCTCTATTTTCGAGATGATCTGACGTGTCGACACCATCTGATTGGCTTTGGTTTGGATTACCTTCACACCGATTGCAAGAACGGCTCTTCGCTGGATTAACTCTATGATTTTCTAACCTGAGTTTCTCACCACAATGTGTTCTAGCTATGTGAATCACCTTTTCTACTTATAATAAAATAGTTTACATTTTTGTAACTATGCGTAACTACCTCTGCTGTACGCTATTGCTATACTTACCCTGACATTGAACACAAATCACTTTTTACACATGTGCTCCATTGCACTAGGACAGTTTTTTTGCCAGTCACAAGCCCACAACAGTAAAAAAAATATTATTGCCAGCACGTGAAGTGATGCTCTGTTCCATCAAGAGCAGAGAGCAGTTCATCCTTTCCGTTAGCTCCGTACTGACATCCGTTGCGGTGTCAAGCGGGATCGCAACAGAAGCTTCGCCCGAGGTCGAAGCCGTCGCCGGATTCGGTGCCGGCGCCGCGTGGCACGGCAGCCCGAGCACTAGTCGTAGTCGCGCAGCTAGCCGCTCCATGTGCTCTTTGCCTCCTTCGTGGCGCAGGGAGCACCAGAGCGGCGGTTGCTGCTCACCCACCGCCACCGGAGGATGGCAGCGGGAGCGGGTACGGTGCGGAGAGTGCGGGTGGTAGTATCCGTCGTGAATGAGCTTTAGTGCGGATGGTCCGGTCGGCGTGAATGACGCGACCACCGTCAGCTGGCTGTGAACGAGATCGCTGAGAGCATCCCACATGCGGCGGGCGTGGCAGCAGCCGGCGACCTGCCTCAAGGATGTCCCCTCCGACGGCGGCAGAGGGCCAGTGGCCAGCGCGCACTCGTTCCATGAGCGCGAGGTCGAGGCGACGACGACGCGCCCAGAAGCAGAACATACCACGACCGTGCCAAAGCACGCCGTCCTCTTCAGGAACACGAGCATGCGTCCGTGCCTGCAGCGGCTTGCCGACGTTGCGGATGGAATTTGGCAGCGGCCGGCGGCCTCGAGAATCGGCTGCGGCAGTGCGGCTGCCACTAGCGCCCGGACGGAACATCCCGCAAGAACGCCGCGCCACGGCCGCCTCCTCCGTTGAACAACATGAATGCTGGCAACAATTTCGAGTGCTACTGATTCCTCTGCCCCCATTGAAACTTGAATGCCAGCAATGCCGATGTAAGATGGCATCGAAGGATGCCTGCCAGAACCTGTCAAACTGAACCTACAGTCTGAGGAGGCAAACTGTCTGAGAGACAACGGAGCTTCATGTTCATAATTGTTCTCACGAGTTTTGTCTGAACTGATAGCATACTTTCGCGTAGAATACTTCCACTTGACTAGAGATTAGACCGGAGCCTCTATTGGCCACATGGCACAAATTTCTTTTGACCCCATCAATGGCTCCAAGCAAAATAATAATAACAATTTCTGTTTTTTCGATAAGGGAAGTTTTATTAATTTCAAGATTGTTACATCGAGGTGATACAAAATCTTGAGATCCTCCCGACCTCTGCACAACTTGGGTGCACACAGCCTTACTAGAGAAAGAAAATAAACATTAAAATAAATGCAAACACACTAGTGACTCATAATCCTGAGACTAGACTGCCACCCATGTGCCCGGGTAAAAAACTCCTTGGCCACCTGCACCAAACGTTGACACGCCGCTGCAACCAAATCCTGTGAAGTAGCCTTTTGAAGAATAGTCCATGTACGGAGCCAGTGGATAACCGAATAAATAACCTGTAAAGGAGTAGCAACAGTTTTCTTCTCAAAAATCATATCATTCCTGCATAACCACATTGACCAACAAAAGGTTGTGGCTCCCAAAAGTACGAAAGGTCTAAGATCAACACTAATCCTCCGTAGCCAAGACCCAAACATGTTTGCGACACTACGAGGAGGTAAAAGTCCTGTTGACACATAAATAATTGCCCATACAGCCCGAGAAAAATGGCAGTCAAAAAACAAGTGTCTAATTGTCTCATCTTTGTGACAAAAACAACATTGCTTACTACCAGTCCAATTGCGTTTAGCTAGGTTATCCTTGGTTAGAATTATACCCTTACGCAAGTACCAGAGGAAGATCTTGATCTTTAAAGGAACTCTCATCTTCCAGATTGGTTTGTTTATATTGGGGACGTTGCTATGGATCAAGGCCAAATAATGAGATTTCACTGAGAACTGTCCATTGGGGTGTAGATTCCAGCGAAATTCATCCTCATCTTGGCTCAGCACAACATTAGCAAGACGTGGCAAAAGATTATTCCACTCAACTAATTTTTGGCCTATTAGGTCTCTACGCCATGAAAGATTATGTGGAACAACACCTAGTACCTCTGCAACAGTATCTTGTTTGTGTCGGGCTATGTTATAGAGAGAAGGATACTGTTCACGCAAGGTCTTGTTACCCAACCATATGTCTTCCCAAAACCTAACTTGGGATCCATCCTTGATAATGAAGGTACCAAAACGAAGAAAATCTCGTTTAACCTTCATGAGGCTAGCCCAAAAATGTGAGTCCCCATTTTTTCCATTGCACTTATGCAAGAGGTTTGGAGCCCAGATACTTATTGCGTAAGATTTGCTGCCAAGTCCCATCAGATGTCAGTAGCTTATAAAGCCACTTACTGAGCAAAGAGGTGTTCTTAATGTCGAGGTTATGAATTCCTAATCCTCCCTGGTCTTTTGGTTGGCACAAAATGTCCCACTTAGCCAATCGATATTTTCGTTTTTTGTTCATCATTTTGCCAAAAGAAACGTGATCGGAAGTAATCCAATTTCTTAAGGACTCCTTTGGGGACAGAGAAGAAGGACATCATATACATAGGTAAGCTACTAAGCACTGAATTAATCAGTGTCAGTCGCCCCCCTGTTGAAAGGTGCTTGCCTTCCAACTGCTAAGCCTTTTTTCGAATCGTTCCACCACTCTCTTCCAATCAGCATTTGAAAGTTTCCTATAGTGAATAGGTATACCCAAATATTGCATTGGAAAGTCCCCTAGGTTACATCCAAAAAGTTCAGTATAGAAGGCCCTGTTTTCATCAGCCTCGCCAAAACAGAAAATTTCACTCTTATGGAAATTAATTTTGAGACCCGATAATTGCTCGAAAGCATACAGAAGAAGCTTCATGTTGCGAGCTTTCTCTAGGTCATGTTCCATGAAGAGGATAGTGTCATCAGCGTACTGTAGTATGGACAAACCACCGTCTACAAGATGGGGTACCACTCCACTCACCTGATTGTCTGCTTTGGCTCTCTCGATCAAAATTGCTAACATATCTGCAACTATGTTAAACAATATAGGAGATAGAGGGTCTCCCTGTCGGAGGCCTTTCCTTGTTTGGAAAAAAGGTCCAACTTCATCATTAACATTAATCGCGACACTGCCCTCAGTTATGAAAGACTTCACCCAAGATATCCACTTAGGTGAGAATCCTTTCATCCGTAGAGTTTGTATCAAGAATGGCCATCTCACTTTGTCATAAGCTTTCTCAAAATCGATTTTAAAAATTACTCCACTCTGCTTCTTTCGATGTAGCTCATGAACCGTCTCATGCAAGGTGACAACACCTTCTAGGATGTTCCATCCTCGCATAAAAGCGGTCTGTGTGGGACTGATTATATTGTCAGCTACCGAGTTCATTCTGAACGTGGCCACTTTGGTGAAAATTTTGAAGACATATTGGTCTATATTGTTGAATGCGGTTTGCCTCCTGAGTTTTTGGGGTTAAAGTAATAACCCCAAAATTGAGGCTGAAGAGAGGTAATGTCCTTGCGTGTAAGTCATGGAACATCTTCAATAAATCCTCTTTTATGACCTCCCAAAATTTTTGATAGAACTCGGCTGGAAAACCATCAGGCTCGGGTGCTTTGTTGTGTTCCATTGCGAAGACGGCATCTCGAATCTCCTTTTCATTAAAAGGAGCCGTGAGAAGCTCGTTCTCTGAAATGGTTACTTGATTTATATAGTCGGTCCTATCCTCGTCCAAATTAAAGGAATTTTCTTCCGGTTCCCCAAACAAACCTTTGTAAAATCGAGTGATGTATGATTTTAAGTTGGCTTGTCCCTCAATTTTCTCATTGTCATCATCTAGAGAGAAAATTCTTTTCTTCCTATGCTTGCCATTTGTGACCATTTGGAAATATCTTGTGTTGCAATCTCCTTGTAGAATATCAGTGGTCTTTGCTCACTGATAAAATTTAATTTCCTCTTCTCGAAGGAGGTTAGTCAAATTGATCCGTGCCTGATCAAGTTGATCTCGCTCAACCTCAGACAAGGTACAGTTCTCCGCAGCAACATCTAGATTTGTGATGGTCGACTGAAGGGAATTTTTTTGTTGCTTGTAAATGCCATTGGTATGAGCAGCCCATCCTCGGAGATGCTTGCGCAAAGCACTCATTTTTCTATTCCAGTTTTGAACCAAGTTTTGGGTTCTGATCTGTTTATTCCAGATCGAAACAACCTGGTCATAAAAATCTGGTCGAGAGAACCAACTAAGTTCTATTTTGAATGGCTTATTCATTCCCATGAAAGACGGTTCTCCTGTATCAAGAAGCAATGGTGTATGGTCCGAAACACCTCTATCAAGAGTGTGTACAGTCACCAACGGATATTTAAGTTCCCATTCAGTTGTCATTAGGACCCTATCTAATTTCTCATAGGTTGGATGGGGGAGTGAGTTTGCCCAAGTAAATTGCCTACCCGTCAAGTCGATTTCCCTAAGATCAAAGCTATCGATGACTGCGTTGAACAGGAAAGGCCAACGATTATTAAAACGGTCATTATTTTTCTCCTTGCTATTTCTCATAATGTTGAAATCTCCACCAATTAGTGTAGGTAGTGTGTTTTGCTGACAGGTACGTACCAGCTCAGATAAGAATGCTGTTTTGAATTCTTCTTGCGCTGGTCCATAAACTGCCATAAGGATCCGTTTAAACTTATCTGCCTGATTGCAGAGATGGAATTTGATAAAAAATTCCCCTTCCACAATTAACGAAACATCTAGAACTGCAGC